>CM053785.1:1046651929-1047391929 GCA_028749045.1 Cupressus sempervirens | reverse complement strand
CCATTTTTAGTGTAGCTTGAGAATATTTTAGTATAGCCCGAGCATATGAAGGTATACTATGCTAACCAAGATCACAATATAAACTGAGCTATTTAGTATTACTATTTGTAGGAATCATGCTTCATGTGTGAACAAAGTTCATAGAGTTAACCAAGCTCTTTGTGTAAACCGAGCTATCTATATCACCCAGGTTCGACAAAGTTATCCAAGCTTCTAGTACTAACTAAATAAAAATGTCACCCAAGCTTATTACATTGCCCAAGTGTCAGTAGAAGATCTAAAGCACTGTGTTTCTCGAGCATCAATACTTGAGCCGACCTAAAGGAATATTTGGTTTGTATGAAGATATCTATTGTGGAAGCCAAATAAGGTATAGAGGCATTGTTTGAAGGGCATATAAGAAAGAAAAATTTACTTTTCTAAGAATGATGAAGAATGGTAGAAGTGTGTGATAGAGAAGATACATGACTATTTGGAGGAGATAAGAACTAAATATGAGGCATAATATGTAATCAGGCTACAAGGTAGTATAAAGAGCATAGTAGAGACTCATCCATCACATTCATGATCATATTATTCAAAGGATCTTATTTAGAAAATCAAGTTGCATTGCAAAGATCAACTTGATGATTCATCCTAATAGGTTCATTTGTTAAATCCTTTAACCAGGTGGACCTAATAGTCTTATGCTAATTCTCTTAATAGAGTAGATGCTTTATTGTATTGTAAAATCATTTTGCAAGGTGGACCTACAAGTCCTTCATACTCCTAATAGAGTAGATTACCAGAAGTGATCAATTGTAATCCCTAAGAGGCCAACTTTATCATTGTAGTAGTGAAGCTTGTGGGTGTCATCCTCACCCTAGTTTTACCTTCTAGTTGGAGGGTTTATGGGTTACTATATCTTGTGTCAAAAGTGTTATGGTGATTGATTTCTTTATTGCTCTATATTCATGCAAGGAAATAGATTAGATAATCTAAAGAGATAAAGATGATGCAATTGAAGTGTGAAAAGTTCTATAGGTTCTTGATTCACCTACCTCTCAGTCACTTGTTTATCATTACATTTCCAACAATTTGTATAAGAGAAAGGTTCTCCTATTAGAGGATTAACAACTAGAGACAAAAGATATGAGGAAATGGAAGTATACAAGTTAGAGAAAGCTATTGATAATTAAAAATTGGATCTACACATGACTAAAGAGAAAGTCAAGAAACTCAAAGAATAACTCACTCATTCTCTAAAAAAAAGAAAAGAATTGGCTATACAGATGAATGGAAATCTCTACATAGAAGAAACCATATAAGACCTATACAAAGAAAGAAGTTAAGAAGATGTAGATGTAGCTATAGAAGATCTACTAGTAAGAAATGACACTCTACAAGAAGAAGTAAGAAAACGAAAAAGAGAACAAGAAAGTCACTCAATTAGACTATGTGAAGTCATGGAGCAAAATAACAAAGAAATAAATGACAAAGAAATGACATATGAAGACAGAAGACTACTTGCTACAAGACTAGAGGAAAATACCAATGAAGTTCAATAGTTATCTCAACATTAAGTAGACATGGCTGAGATCAACTAGACGATACAAATCAAGGAATCACCAACCTAAGAATAGAAAATAAAAGACTTAAGAATAAGCTAAGAGCTGAAATAGAACTAAATGAGAGAAGATTGAAATCATAAGAAAGTGTGAATGAATTATTGAGAAAACTCTGAATAGACCTAAAGGCACTACTAGCCTAGGGTACATAATAATAAAGGAGAGTAATCAAAACAATGAGCACAAAAGAAAAAAATCCTACATGCAATACTTGGGGAAAAACATGTCATACATCAAATTCTTGTTGGAACAATACCATGCAACCCAAGTTAAAAGGTCAGTTCTACAATCATAACAAATATGGTCATAAGGAAAATGAATGTAGAACCAAATCAAAGCTTGAAGGGAATATGTCAACATTGGCTTTCTCAACACATGAAAACTCTAACACTTGCTCATGACTAATATTCATGTTGTCCCTCAACTTCTAAACACTTGGAATTTATCGGGTAACTTGACATAAACTAACTTTGAGTTTCTCAGCACAAACCAATTTCTGTCTTACTCGATATGTATTGAAGCACTTAGTGACCATAGAATTACTCAAAAATAAAAATTTCTCAGCCTTAGTAGAATGACTCGATCACAGTAATGATTGAATGACTCTTTCATAGAAATGACTAAGTGTTTGACATTGGTAGAGAACAAACTATAGGGATACGAAATCTCCCCCTTTGACATTAGTTGCAAAAACACTTTGTCATGAGTTCACATTACATCCAAACTAAAAATAGTACTCCTCCTTAGATTATGACTTAGTCTTGTAAAGACTTCCACATGTACAACATATACACATGACTCCAAAAATGAGTATCCATCACAAAAATTTCAAAGATTCATACCTTGATAATCCATCTTCATATATGTCCCTTTTTGTTTCTCCCTTACATATACTCATCCCCCCTTCTTTTTGTTACTTATGGCTGCTGGGGTGAAGGGGTCATACCATATTTGTCCAAAATGGTTTGTGAATCTATATAACCATGACAAGTGAATTATCCCAACTTGTTCTGATAGATTCCAAAATTGACATTTTAATCTCTAATTGAGGAGCCAGGTCAACTAGACTTTCTGTAGTAGAGAGATGGGGATCATTTTTTTCTATCTCCCTTGTAGATGCTAGCTCTCTCTACATCACTTTCAAATGAGGGATCAACATGGACTGAATGGTAATCAATTTAGTTGTCATTCTACCAGTTGTGGCTTGCAATTCAACCAACCTCCCTTGAGAAAAAAATAACCTGTTAAAATAAATACATCTTGAACTTGCGTCCATGTTCAAAGAATGTCATGTTGTATTCAGATCTAACTACAACTTCTTTGATCCTAAATATCTTTTGTGAATCTCGATACATCACAAATATTTTATACAAAATTTTAATATTCTTCAGTACTTCTATATTATTTACAAGGTTAGAAATCTCAACTTGCCTTGTAGAAAGTTTGGTTGACACTTTCTCCAAAACTTGCTTCTCAAATTTCTTCTTAGACCAGTGCAATAATTTCTCATTTTCATCTATATCCTCACTATTTATCTTCTCAACAATATGAACTAATTTATCTATGATAGGAAATTTTTCATTAACATCCTGAATATCAAATGCCTCAATAAAAATATCTTTTATTTCTTGGATTACTTGTTTCTATTGATGTTCTGTTCCTAACTCTTCTTGCCTTGTCTTCCTAGCCAAAGGTTCTTGTAGTATTTGAATCTTTTCATGTGTTATGTTATCTATGCCATCTTTTGGAAGCATTATAACCTCATCTAGTGTTATGGGCTTTCCAGGTGAGCTTGCTTTCTTTTTCTATAATATCTTCCATGGTGTGTTGTTGCTTAACAATGTTAGCTAAGGTGAGTAGGATGAAAAATCAACACTTGATGTTTTTTCTATTTCCTTCTACTTCTGACCCTGTGCCACAATCATTGTAGCACTTTCTTTCTTTGTCTCCTTAGTTTTCTTTGTAAGAAGTCATAAGACCGGTGCTTGCATCTCACAAATAGTAGACTTATCTACTTGCTCATTTTGCTCATTATATTAACACTCTATGGTCTGATTAGCCTTAGTAGGACCTTCACCTTTATTTTCTTCAATGGTCAATCCACTCTATTCCTTGACATCTATAATCAGAGTCTTTTGTTCCATTCATCTCAATTGGTCATTGAATTCAACAGTAACAATGGGTGTTTCAATAATTGTTACAGTTACCTATTGTTTCTTTATTCCTTGCTCTCCAATACTAGGATATGCTTTAATTTGTACCAATACTAGATTTAATGCATCAATCAACATGTCTTTGATAGATTTAGGAGCTCAGTCTCCATGTTTTGACCTAAAAGATACTATATCTTTTGGCTTGGTTGATACTAGAGTCACTTTAGGTGTCACATATTTAATGGTGATTACCTCTATCTATTTTTCCTTATCATGAGCCATCTTTTCTATAGTCTCAACTAACTATTCAACATCAATGTACAAATCCTTCGTATTATCTAACTTAGGTTATTTTTCTTCTTCATCTACAGTTGGTGTCATCAATCCAAAAACTCTCTTCCACACCAACTTGTTGAACCACATCCTCAACTTTATTTCTCAACATTTTGTATGCCCTTGTCTTTGGAATAAATCTATTTTCATAGTCTCTTTACACTATAGACATATATCTCTTCCCTAAATCTAGCATACTTTGGGTTAGAGTTGTTTCTCTTATTTGTCTCTTAGTAGACAATACCCATTTCCATTTGTATCCATCTTATTATTATACAACTCCTCAAGTAATTCTTTTTGTTGGTGTAAATAAGTATTTACTATTTACACTTTAATTAAGTTTACTTAGGTTAATGCATTATTTATTATTTATTTAGGTGAGACACTTAGGAGTTTGTGTACTCTCATGAGTTGTCATGTTGACAACACAAAAGTACTCAACTCTAATTCAACACATGGTGTTTACAACACTAGAGTTTGCATCATTCACTGAGTTGTCATGTAGACAACATATTAATTTGCACTCCCATTTTAGCACATGTTGTCTACACCATTAATTTTTGTGCTACACCATTGTAGGCTTATCCTCACATCAATGCACTTACTCCTGTGCTTAATGGAGGATAACCCATATTTGGTGGACATGTGCCTTGTTGTATGGCTTATCATGTTGCTAACTTCTATGCATTCTAGAAGCTCTCCAGAGACTTTTATATACAAACACTCCTAGTGTACTTTCATAATGGAATATTGAATGAATATATCATCATTCTGATCATACTCTCTTTGGTCTACAATTGTGCTTGTGTGTGAGTTCCTTGGTCTTGGGTGAATTCTTCCCTAAGGAAAATTCTTACATGGTATTAGAGCTTGAGGACATTCTCATCACATAGCCTTTTGAGACTGTTCATGCTTTAGCACCTTGACCCAAATCCAAAGAATCTGCAAAAATTGGGAGCATCTAGAGCCAAATCTAACCTCACCATTGTGTCTGGAATGTCGATTTGGTGAAGATCAACTATAAATTTTCCCATGCTGGGCTAAAGTTGATCATGAGGCAATTTTTTTTTGCAAACCAACACCAGAAGGCACCGATTTGTGAACTAGGTATGGTCATTTTTAGATCTATTTAATTATTTTTTCAGATTTGATAATTCTTTGCTTTTTCAAATTTCTGTTTTCAAGATCAATTTTTTTTTTGCCCAGTCAAGCTAGTAGAGAAATTTTTTTTGTAGAACCGAGAAGTGACACCTTGACCCTACAATTTGGGAGGAATATTCCTTCATTATTGGGGGGGCATACTACAATTTACTAGTAGACTAAATCAGGTAGGCCATACCATAATTTTGGCTTCAACAAATCCAGACTACCTCTACATAACCGATAGCCAGATAACCTAACATGACCACCAGTCTGGCCAACCTCATGGCAAGCTTGCTGTATTTTAATTTCCACAGGCATAGTGTTTTAAACACTCTGCAAGAAACCCTCCCACACATGTGCGACAAAAGAAATTAAAAACTGGCGGTAACCTTTGCAAATTTTTGGTACAAGGAAGATTTTTGATTCGATGTCGGCTAATTCCTAGTGATCGAAAAAGTCTTCCAGGCCAACTCAATTGACATGCCAGATAGAGTGTTAGAAGTGGTGCCCCTCCATATAGTCCTCCTGTCCACACGACAGGTTGATAATCACCCTCATCAGTAGGTTCAACTGCCACATAGGACATGTGGACCAATCCATAGTCCTCTTGCCAGCTCGACAATCCACCTATCATCCACATGGACAACATATATTACTAAGTACACCTACAGTGACTTCCATGTGAACCTATCAATGTCAGCCACGTGGCTTACAGTCAGATCTAGTTAGCCATCCACTTGGGCAAATCCATGTTAGCATACACGTGTCAGTCATACATCCAACTCAACATCCGTACCTCCCATGTCAATTTTTGTCGTACAACTCTATACCTATCCATACAATCCGTATGTGTTGACATCATGCTGACATCATCACAAGGCTTGGAGTTGTTGATGTCATTAATTTTATGACCCTAAATTTGATGGCCATCTGACCATCATCCCAGGGTAAATTTGAACTGCTATGATAGCCGTATGACCATCAAATTTAACCCTGTCTTTTGCTGATGCATGACATATATATATATATATATATATATATATATATATATATATATATATATATATATATATATATATATATATATATATATATATATATAATGTTAATGACAAGTTACAATTGGCTTTACTTTTACAGGATATAACGTGATCACATTATGGCTAGTATGACAATTTAGTTTTACTATGCATAATGGGATCACAATATGGCTAGTATGACAATTTAGTTTTACCATGCATAACACGATTACATTGTTTATTAAAATAAAAGAACAATCACATTTAAGAGACCCAAGGCTTAGGTTGATGTTTTCCCTCCATTTTTGTTGCTTTAGACATTTTTCATTTTATAAGATCAATTCTCATCTTTGACTTCATTAGGTTTTCAAATGGTGAAGAAGGTTTCTCTAAAATTATCACCATAATCTCATACATTTTATTACATTTTTAACCATATAATTTTCTTAATTTTTGGATAACATTAGCATTATGAAGTCAAATTTTCTATATTAGTTTCTTGATAGTCCTCTCAAACACACATCTACATATTCTTTAAATATTTTTTTAATCTACTTAACTAAACATATTATTCTTTTACACTTGATTTTATACACTTCATAAAAAAAGTGTTGATTTTAGATTATTTTGATGCAAGTTATGCGCAACACATGAAGAGGTATCAAAATTTCATGATGTAGTAGCTGCAAAAAATCATAGAAGAAACTACTTGTCAGAAAATTATGAAAATTCATAAATTCTAGATCTCACTCTTATGTATCATCCTAAAAAAAGTTTTAAAAAAATAGTAAATATAACTATATATTTTTTGAAATACACAGTTCAACAACCATGTTATGTTTTTCAGCAAAAAATACGAATAGTTTTTCATGCCCGTGGGGTTTGACCCTCTTAATCTTATCCATTGTTTAAAACCTTAGTATTTTAGAAACTAGACTTAGAGTACTAATTGTTTTTGGATTTTACACATTTTCTCATTTTGAGTGCATGACCCTCATATGGATCTTCCAAGCCCAAGTTTACTTGATTTCTTTAAAAGGTGCTAGCTTATACCCCCTTTTTCCACACCATCTTGGTGCACTTACCCTTGAATAACTGATACAAAATTAGATCTTTGATATTCAATCCTATATCTAATATTTGATATTTCTGACCATTTTTTGACTTTTCCATTTCAATGCTTTAAATTTTTATTATACTTGTATTTAGTAAATTTAGTATCAACATGAACTAAGTACTATATCTAATAAATTAGTAATAGTATTATATTTATTAAATTATTATGTTTAATATTAAATATGATATTAATATTAGTATATTATTATTATTTATGGTATATTGAATATATATTAGTATTGTACTATATTAATTAATATGTGTATCATCTTGAAATTGGAATAAATTCAATTTAATGATAGTTTAAGACCAATTTAATGTATTTGTTAATAAACCTACATTTAAGATGCATCAGAAGATCTCCTTTAATTTTTCATAGATGAAATCTAAGTAGGATCTAATGGGTAATCCTTAGTATTCCTTGTTGGAAACAGATTGATACAAGTGTGATAAATGTGTTTCAATCATTGTTTTGTCACTGATGTCAAACTTGTTATTTTTTGGTAAGATAACTTCTTATATGATTTAAGTACTATCACTTGTTTGATTGATGAAGAGGATTTGATCAAATGATGTAGTGCAAGCCAAGCAAAAAATTAGTTGGAGCTGAGTAAAAGTCTATTTTAGTGTAAGTCGAGTGAAATAGTTGATGTCGAGTGAAATAGTTGATGCCAAGTAAAGTTTAGTTGATGCCAAGCTTCAGTAAACTTTAGTTTGTGTTGAGTGATTTTACAATAGATGTCAAGAAATGTAGTATATGCCAAGCATCATAAGATAGTTAATGCCGAGTCTTAGCATTATTAGAAAGATCATGAATTCGATGGATCTGAGTTGTCAAAGTTGATTTCTTGGATTATGTGAACCGTATGGAAGATAAGAATGATGAGTTGGTGGCACAAAATTCAAGAGGATTAAAGGAGAAGTTTCTAGAAGGGAGTGAAATGAAATAAGGGGTATATTCATTGAATCTTATCTAATCTATCCTAACCCTAAATTGGATGATGGAGAATGAATGACAAAATATCTTAATTATCTATTTATAGAGATGGCTGATCAAAAGTAAAGGTTGTCATGTGTGAGAACCTAAAGAAGACAAGGAGTCTAGGGTATTGCTTCATTCAGTGACCTAAGAGAAGAGTCTGCATTGACAAGTTAAGCAAGAAGGCTTAAGGGTATGGATGCTTGAAGGGTGAACAAGCTATTAGAGCTGAAGTGTGTGAAATCCAAGTAAAATGGAGGACCGAAATATAGATCTGTAATCTACAAATGGAGCTGTAAGTTATTATCAGAACAAGCCTTATTGTTACTCTATAATAATTGTATCAGTCTAGGGAAAGTCCTTTGGATTAAGGTTTACCTAATAGTCATTTGTAAATCCTTTAACTGGGTGATATTCCAAGTGAATAGTCTAAAGTCCTCTAACAAGGCTCACTCCTAATTGGGTGATTGTAATCCTCTAACAGGGTCACATTTAATAGTGTGTATTGTAACCTTTAATAGGGTTGGCCTTTTAAAGGGCATCATTTCAAAAGAGTGAGAAAGAGTAGCATGTTATTGGTGGTTTTTCTCAAATTGGGTTTCCACATAAATCATTGTGTCAAGTGTGTTATTGAATCTATTATGTTTCATGTTTAAATTTTTGCAAATTGATTTGATAGTAACCTACAAGTTTTAAGTGATTGCATAATCTTATGGATGCATGCATGATGGAAATGTTTTATGGGTTCACTAAGTTGTGAAAAGTTATAATAGTACATTTGGACCTTGGATAATTAATTCAACCCCCCCTCTCAATTATTCTAAAGAATTCCAACATTACTATTCCATGACACAAAGCTTGAGCTAGGACCTATCTACTTGGGTCCTCCCTTTCTCTTCTTCCAATAATCACAATCCCTTTTCCCCACTAAAGAAAGGTTTTCTCAAGATCTATACTTGATTTCTTGAAATTGGAGCCTATTTTGGGACCCAGAAGGAATCTTGGTTTTTAATTTTTTTTTAATATTAATGTATTTGAGTCAAGGATGTAGTGCATCATTAATGACATAAAATATCATTAATGATGTAGTGCATCATTAATGACATAGAATATCATTAATGATGTAGTGCATCCTTGACCTAGGACCAATTTTGGGTCCGCTTCTTGGCCCTTGTGTTGGGTTGATCCGAAGCATTTATTTGTTTCTCAATTAGCTGGCTAGAGAATTTTTATTATAAATTCTTTATAAGAATTTTTAATTGCTTCAGTTGGAATATACGTATGCTATGTTACAAGTATCATTTAATCAAGTGAGAAAGATCAATAAATTACTCACATGCTTCATGTGGACAAGCTGTTATGGACATCCAAACTTAGCATTAGAGAAATTGCAAGGTAGAAGCAAGAGGGTTGAAAAAATCTTTTGAAGAAAGATAGTTCTTCATTATTATATTCCATTATATCATTCAAGCACTCAATATTCAATCATGGAGTAGAAAATATAGATTATGAGTATGGATTAGAGTACTTTAGCCTTGGGGCTTGGTATGCTTTCTTGGTTATCCTCAAATATGTGCATTATTGCTTCATCATCGATATCAATCTTAATGCTAGGGTTTTGTTCTAGGGATTTAGATATGAGAATTGCACATTGAAATCTCATACATGAACATCACACACTTTACTATTGATTCAATGAGTCTTCATAGACGTAGAAACAACCAAAATGGGGGGTTGACTAAGGAAAACTTGTATATAGCTACCTAAAAATGCCCATTTTTAGACATTATAAGATATCATTCAAGATACTACAAAGTGCAGATTTGAATACCTTTTTGTAGAATTTTAGAGATCCAAATTCTATTTTGCAATTATATATAGAATGTTAGGTGTATATGTGAAAATGCGGCCTATGCTAACACACACACTTCAACACGGTCATTGCATGCGGATTTATCTCGAAATGAACATTGGATTGTTCATCTGAAATTTTCCCTGCAAAGCGACCTGTTGCCTTCTATCTAAAGGGATTTTGCCTATTAATATCCTCAGAATCAAGGTGCAGGCAACCGGACCCTCTAAGAACGAAGGATTTGACAATGAAATTAAGCTAAGAATGAGTATACAGATTAATCTAAAATGAAAGATGCAATGTAATCTAAAAACAAATAAAGCAAACTAGATTAAGCATATGCATGATTAAACTAAGATGAGATTAAACTAAGAATGAGAATGTAAGAAAACTTGAGTATGGATTCCAACAACAATTCGATGCAAATTCTCCAAAATTCATCCTCCAAAATGAGGAGATGAGGGTCCCTTAAATAGACTCACCTGGAATCCATCAACGGTTGTGATCGATTCAGATCAACGGTCAGGATTGATGATGAGGTTTAGTCATAAAGGGAGATTCCCAAATTGAAGGGAGTTAACAGACTTAATTGAGTAAAATAAGGAGTTAACTGTTTTAATTTGAGTAGAAAAAGGAGTTAACTGATTTAACTCATTTTTGATCAACAGTGAACTGAAAATTTCCCTTTTTGAACTGAAGAGAGATTTTGTTGAGATATTTAATTTAATAAAATGAGATATGCTCTCATAATTACTTTTTTCTATTTAATTAAATAATTTATAATTAATTAGAGACACTTTCGTTTAATTAAATACCTTCATTTAATTAATTAGGAATGGCTTCCCATTTAATTAAATAACTTTGTTTAATTATTTAGAAGTACTCCATTTAATTAAATAATTTCTTTTAATTAATTAGAAATACCTTTCCCATTTAATTAAATAATTACATTTAATTAATTAAGATAGGCATATTTATTAAATTAAATAAATTAAATTCCATAGTACATTAGCCTTAGGATATAATTTAATTTAATTAAAGTATAAATACTTAATAATTAAATTAAATATTAATCAATAGGTTTAATGTGACTAATATGAGTAAATACTATAGGAATTAGATAATAAGCATGATGAATGTAGATTTAGGTTTTCTGCATCTGACAATTAAGTCAAGTAGCGAAGGCACGTAGAATGAGAATTGCCTATTATAATAGGACTTTAAGATTGATCAGAAATAGACCAGAATTGGTTGAGATGGCAATCATCCTGCCCCCTCGGGAGCGAAATCGAAAGATGACACACCAAAAATATGATTGAAGCAGTACATCATGAGATATAGAAGAAATTTGAGATTCAGTAGAAGCCAGAAGAGATCAGAATGATTTAAAGAAAATTTAGGGTTGATTTGAAATGATTATTTAGTTGCAAAAACCAAGTTTGACCAAAAGTTGACCAGATTCAGCCATAGTTGACTTAATTGACTATTTTCAAAATGAATTTTAAAAATATAGACAATGTAAAATTGAAAGGATTCCAAGAATCATAAAGTATCAGAAAGATTTGGGCTGCACAAGCGTTCGATCACGTCGGTCCCCAAAATTTTAAAATGCATTTTAAGGCTCTTAGGTGTGTCAAATTTTGAATTTGATCCCAAAAATGGATCCAGAATGGTCTAATTAGCTAGGGGTGCAATTTTTGCGCAAATTTGAGCACTTTGAAAAATTTGGTCAATACCCATATAAGGGCTCGAAGGGTCATTTTCAATTCATTTTTGCTTTTTGTCTTGTAGTGATTTTGAGCTCTGATAGAGACATGGCAGTGAACCTGAGATATCATCATTTTGAGTGCTCCAGACGACATAGCCGGCCAGCAGAGTACGGACCACCGGTTAGTCATCGATTTCCTATCTTCGTACTTTTTTTGTCACGCATTTTGAGGTCATTTATGCACATTTTTAGCATGTTTTAGGATGTTCAATTCTTTCTTCGCGCGAGACCGATCTCTTCTCGTGCGAAGATCTTCTTTCTTCGCGCGAAGAAACAGGATGCGCTGTTTCTTCGCGCGCGGCCGGAATATCTTCGCGCGGGGCGATTTTGGTTTCGTGCGAAGATGGAGATTCTTCGCGCGAGCCAATTCCTGTTTCACGCGAGAACCTCTTTTGTCGCGCGTGAAGATCTATCTTCGCATGAGAATATCCTTTTTCATGCGAAGGAGAGATTCTTCGCGCGGAGAAAAATTAGTTTCACGCGAAACTAAACATCTTCGCGCGAGATTTCACGAATTTTGCGCGAAATTCCGTGACAGTCTTGTGTTTTTGCATTTAGAAATTGCACTTTATTTCATTTTCATGCTTTGATTTGACTTGATACTGATCATTTGATTGTTGTTTTTTTGTTGTGCGTGCAGGAGGTTTTTGGAGATGTGTCATTCAGATCTCATTATCCGCCATATGGAGAGTTATTGCGAAGTTTGGATGACGCAGATCAGGCACACATTGCCTGATTGGGTTTGTCTTCACTATGCTGGATTCCAGCCGTGATGGTGAATCATGGGTTACTGACTGCTTTGGTAGAGCGTTTCCATTCAGAGACGAACACATTTCATTTGCCGAGGGTGAGATGACGATTACCCCAGAGGATATTTGGAGGATACTGAGGATCCCATTTCACGGTGCTCGAGTCATTTATGATACAGTGCCTCGATTAGGGACAGAGGCACTTTCCATTGTATTCAGGAGAGAGCTACTGAGAGGCAGAGCCATCAGCTGGGATGAGCTAATGCATACTTATGGACCCACACACAGGTTGGCATCCGTGCTGGGTATTTTCTTGAGCTGCTTCTTGTGTTCTGACAGGGGACAACATGGATTGGAGTGTGGATGGGGTGTCATGCTCTGTAGGATGGTTGAGGCACCTAAGATCTTTGGATGGGGTCAGTGCATTTTGACCCATCTTTTTCATGAGATGCATGAGGTCATCTTCCACGAGAAGAAGACCATGGCAGCAGGTGTTTATGTGCTACAGATCTGGGCTTGGGAGCATCTCCCTGTATGTAGGCCAATTTTTGAGGATTCTCGGGAGCCCATGGAGCCCTAAATCTGCAGATATTGAGGGCATATTACCTAGGCCCACCTAGGTAAGACTGAGCATTGGCGGACACATCTTGATGACCTAGTGTCTGTTATATGGTGACCCTGGAGAGAGACAGAGGACTGGGATGATGCCCTGAGAGAGCTACCTTGGATGTTTAGTTCTCGACCGCTGGCAGGTAGGACGACATCTGTCATAGAGACATTCATCATCTCACAAGTGTGGCAGCAGTATGGCTGACCACAGGACATTATAGCTGAGTACTGTGCCTATGCCAGGGTGCAGAAGGATATAGAGCGGGGATGACCTCCACGGATGGATCTAGGACGATCCATGATAGATATCCGTAGCCTAGTTGCAGTTCAGTGGGACTACCTGCTAGAGGTAGTAGACACTGGGATGACACTTGAATATCAAGCATTTTTGATGAGCCATCCATTCCCACGCTTCACGGATCCACTAGGGATGGTAGGGCAGGTACAGGGACAGAGACAGGTGCCACAATAGCAGCAGGCACAGCCACAGATGCCACCACAGGTCCAGCACTGGGTACAGTAGATACCTATTCCCCCACGGCAGATGGGATCAGACCTAGGTGCTGGGGGAAGTGGGGTAGGACATAGTTGACGGAGGAGGTAGAGGACAGAGGAGCAGGCCCCTCAGCAGGAGGTCCCATAGCAGCAGGTGCCTCCATCGCAGCATGCACTAGAGATGGTCGATGAGGATATGTCGGATCAGCCGGTAGGTGGGGTATAGGATGCGGTACAACAGTATCGAGAGTGGGTTCGTGCAGCCTCCCGACAGTTGGGAGAGTTGTAGATTGCAGTGGTAGTCAGGGATGCGCAGCTGGTAGAGAGATAGAGAGAGATAGATCGTCAGAGAGAGCGCTCGGAGGCTAGAGCTGGCACAGGATGAGATTCACTTTCAGTCTACTCAGGCTGCATATTATTATGCAGCATATACTAGTGCAGTACCTGATGAGACATTGCAGGTGCAGCGATTCTCTCAGTATGCACGAGAGTCCGGAGGTGCACGACCTCCTGTCAGGCTAGATATGCCACCACCGCCGCCACCACCTGCTGCCCCTGTTCATCCTGCTCCTCCTGGAGGTGAGAGTTCAGGACAAAGTTAGACGCTCTATGCCTGATTTTGATTTTGATCTCTGGCTATGTATCGATTGGTGTGCCAGCACCACATGTATCATTTTTGATCGATTGTGCTCAAGTAGCGCCCATTTTTGTACTGACCCATTCTTTGATATACATATATATGAGATTTTGAGCTGAGTATTCCTGTATACATGTCATTGTCTATTTTGTTTTGCTCTAATTTACATGAGATGTATGTTTAGATAGAACGCATATGTATGAACTGACATTTGACGTAGTGTTGTGTGTTTTTGTTTGACAGTCACAGGTATTCCATTGAGGAGTGAGTATCGACAAATCAAATGCTTGTGCAACCGTGGAAGAATATGATGCATGTGGAGTATGAACAGAATTACCATCAAATTGCGTGCTAATGCAAATGTAGTATGTAATGCAAGACTATGTTAAATGCAACCCTAGGTCTGTTTACCAAGCTTCGTCGATTTATCATCATTGGATATAAAATAAGGCTTGTATGTTATACAATTGCCACTGACATTGCCATCGTGAAAATATGAATATAACATACGTTATTGGGATGTCGGGATTAAATGTAAGCATTCGAGGCACAAGAAGCTAGAATGACCAGAAAATTTGTCCCTTTTAATGTAGCAAGTTAACATAAGCATCAAAGCATGAATGCTAGGATGACCTGAATGTTGCTTGCATGACAGACACACCAAACACATGGGAGATTCTTCTTATGCTAAGTATTTAGTATTCATTCTATCCGCAATGACCCTTACGTTCATAACCTGAGACAGAAATGTGCTTGATATACTCGCAGTGACCCGTATGTTCACTTAATAGGACGAGTATCCATATGTACTATAGCATGAAGAGTTCACTCCAACAAACAAGGAGAAGAACCAATGTCATTGATGTATCTGTATAAAAGGAGTCGAGGTACACACGACCATCCAATACGAGATAGAGGCTCTTATAGTGGACACCCCTCTTATAGGAATAGATCAACTTATTAGAACTAAACTGCAAACAGAAAGCAAAGAAAAAGATCATGCCCTCAGTCATTACTTCTCTAGTCGAAGATGACATCATCAAGTTGCTCGAGGAGATATGATAAAGCAAAAAAAAGCAAACAAAGTAAATGCTCAGCATATCCAAATAAGTATATCATTCTTTTTTTTGAGTTCAATGTTTTCGGGATTGATGTCAAGTGTCAATGTCCATAACATATAAGAAAGAAATCTCTTCAGTAGGGTGACAACAGTAGGCAGACGCAGTCAGAATGACTGGTGACTGAGGTCAAAGAGGAATCTTCACGATGAAGAACCTAAGAAGGACTAAGCAACAGTAGACAAACACAGCCAGGATGACTGGTGACTGATGCAAAAGAGATCTTTCATAAAGGAGCCTGGAGAGATAACCCGAGCAACGGTAGGCAGAAACAGCTGTAACAACTGGTGACCGTTGTGAAAGAGATTCTATGAGGAGAATCTTGAAAAGAGTGACACTAGCAACAGTAGGCAAACACAGTTAGAACAACTGGTGACTGTCATGTAGGAGATTCTATGAGTAGAATCTCAAAAAGAGTGACACTGGCGACAGTAGGCAGACACAGTCATAACGACTGGTGACTGTTGCGAAGGAGATTCTATGAGGAGAATCTAAAAAAAAAAGTGACACTAAGGGGGGAATGCCCCCGAGCTGTGACAAGACTCAATCCATGGATACATGAGCAGGAAGCAAGAAAGCAAAAGCATGAAAGCGAAACATACAGAGTAGCCAGAAGATGCTCTGCAAGATGGAGCATTGAGAACAAGAGGTGCCTGTTTACCAGGTTTTCACCTTCTTGGCAATTTTTCCTTGTTTTTTTGCTACCATGATGCTTGTTTCCAAGTTTTCATCAATGGCACTATTTTTTGTTTTTCAATTTTTTGTATTTTTCTCTTTTTGATTTTTTTTTGGTATTTTTGAGATTTTTCAATTTTTTTTTTTTTTTTTTGGTGTTACGAAGGTGCCTATTGCTAGGTTTTTACCAGGGTAACAATTTTTTCAGGACTTTTTCTAATTTTTAGGATTTTTTGCAGTACATTTAGATATGTATAGAGAGCTTGCTGAGATTGAATCAACTGTAAAACCGCTTCAAGTGGAGAGTGTTCATAGGCTCTTTAAGCACTTCTCCTTCGGTTGTGGAAAGCTGATAGGCGCTAAAATCCATATACTGCAATAATGATGTAAGGACCTAGCCAGTTTGGTTCAAACTTTCCCTTTTGCATTCGTTGTTGTTGATTCTTAGGATTCTCTCTCAGGATGAGATCACCCAGCTGGAAGTCACGTGGCCTAATTCTCCTATTGTAGCTTCATGCCATTCTTTGTTGATATGCTCGTAGATGATCATATGCCACTTGTTGTCGTTCATCTAGCAACACAAGCTCTTGAAGCCGGGCTATCCTATAGTCATCATCCGTGATAAGACCTTTCATAGAGATTCTCAAGGTAGGAATCTCGACCTCTATCAGAAGCACAACATCTGCCCCATATACCAACGCAAAAGGAGTCGTGCCTGTTGGAGTTCTAATGCTTGTTCTATATGCCCACAAGGCTAGATTGATCTGGAGATGCCAGTCTCTCCCTGACTTACTGACTGTGCGATGAAGAATTTTGAGGATCGCCTTATTGGATGCCTCAGCTTGGCCATTACCCTGGGGTAATAAATGGAAGACCAATGTTGTGTAATTTTGAATTTCTTGCACACTTCCTTAAGGTCTTTATTTCTGAACTGTCCTCCATTTTCAGTAATGATTGAGGATGGTATACCATTTCTATAGATGATGTAGTTTGTGATAAAAAGCACTACAGCTTTGCCATCAGCAATTGTGAGAGGGACTGCCTCTACCCATTTTGTGAAATAATCTGTAGCGGTGATAATGAACTTATGTCCATTAGAAGAGGTTGGGTGAATCTGTCCAACCAAGTCAAAGGCCCATTGTTGAAATGGCCATGTTGTAGTAGAGGGAATCAACTCTCTAGCTGGAGCATGAATGAGATTCCTGTGTAACTGACACTGTTTGCAGGGCCTAGCATATTTAATAGCTTCTTGCTCCATTTTAGGCCAGTAGTAACCAACACGAAGGATTTTTTGAGCTAGTGTTAGGCCATTGGAATGAGATCCACAAATTCCTTCGTGAATGTCAATTAGTGCATGTTTGGACTCGACGGGTTCTAAACACCTAAGGAGTGTTCTGTCGAGACCTCTCCTATACAGATCGTCAGCAATAATGACATAATGTGAAGCATTATGGATTAGGTAACGTTTCTCATTCCGGGTCAAACCTTCCAGAATGGTTTGATTATGAAGGTAAGAATAGATGTGATGGTAGCGAGATGATTCTTGTCCTATAATAGAACAGATCATCTTGGAATCAGGTGTGTCATAGGCTGGGTAGTGTAATGCTTCCACCAAGAACCCGTGTCGTAGATCATTTTCTAGCATTTGTAGAAGGGATGCCAGAGTGGCCATGGCGTTAGCCACTTTATTATCTGTGCGTGGAACTTGTTGGAAGGTGATGTGTGCAAAATATTTTCTCAAGTCATCAACCATGCATTTGTAAGGAATTAGTTTTTCATCCTTTGTTTGATACACATCATTTACTTGGTTGATGACAAGCTGAGAGTCACCGAAGATATCCAACTGATCTACTCTCCATTCAACAGCAATTTTCATACAATTGATCAAAGCTTCATATTCAGCAATGTTATTTGTACAAGGAAACAAAATCTTGTACGCTTTGGGCAATGAGTATTTCTGTCGTGTGATGAAAAGTAATCCAACACTTGATCCTTGTTGTGTGAAGGACCCATCGAAGAACATAACCCATGTATGGTGAGTGAGTGTTAGAATTGACTCATCTAGAAAATCAATGTTTATTGGTAGAAGACTCTGTATGGGTGCCTCAGCCAGCTGGTCTGCAATTGCCTATCCCTTTATAGCTTTGCGTTCAACATATTGGATGTCAAACTCACTTAGTATCATGACCCATTTAGCCAATCTTCCTATGAGAGCTACCTTATTGAGCAAGTACTTTAATGGATCTATTTTAGCCACAAGCCGTGTAGTGTGGGCAAGCATGTACTGTCTCAACTTTTGGGAAGCAAAGACAACTACCAAGCAAGCTTTCTCAATAATACTGTAGTTTTTCTCATAAGAGACCAATGTTCGGCTCATGTAATAAATAGCTCTTTCTTTGTTGTCATTGTCTTCCTGAGCCAAAAGGATTCCCAAAGATGTTTCAGTGGCTGAACTATACAAGAGCAAAGGCTTCCCATGCATATGAGGCATCAAGATTGGTGGATTGACAAGATATTGTTTAATCTTTGTTAAGCTTTGCTCACAATCCTAGCTCCAATTGAATTTCACACCCTTATGTAAGGTCTTTGTGAAGGCTTGTGATTTATCCGCCAATAGTGAAATAAACCTGCGAATAGATTGAAGCCTTCCCTATAGTCCTCTCATCTGACTGATGTTTCGAGGTGGTGGCATGTCCATTATTGCTTGTACTTTTTTTGGATCTACTTCAATTCCCTTTGCAGAAACAGTATATCCTAACAATTTTCCTGATGTGACACCAAATGCACACATCTTAGGATTGAGCCGAAGACTAAAATTTTCCATACGATCTAGGATTGGCCCCAAATCTTGCAAATGAGTATTGCGTTTAGCACTTTTGACCAAAGTATCATCAACATAGTCCTCCATAGTTCTATGCATCATGTCATGGAAAATTGTAGTAACAGCCCGCTGATACGTAGCTACAGCATTCTTTAAACCAAATGGCATCACGTTCCAACAAAAGGTTCCCCATGCACATGTGAAAGCTATTTTCTCTTGATCTTCTGGTGCAATTTTTATCTGATTGTATCCAGAAAAACCATCCATAATTGAGTACATCTCATAGCCAGCCGTCATGTCGACAATCATATCAATATTAGGGAGTGGAAAGTCATCTTTAGGACATGCCAAGTTGAGATCACGAAAATTTGTACAAACTCTGATAGACTTATCTTGCTTGGACACAAGGACAATATTGGATATCCATTCAGCATAATCAATTGCACGAATGAAACTAGCCTTCAAAATTTTATCCAATTCGGCTTTGACTAGTAATGCAGCATGAGGATGCATTTTCCAAAGCTTCTGTTTAACTGGTTTTATGCCTGGTGTTATGGACAAGTGATGCATAATAATATCAGGATCCAATCTTGGCATGTCAGAATATGTCCAGGCAAAATTTATTTTCTTTCCCTTGAAAAAGGCAATGAATTGTTCTTTCTCTTCAGGCGACAATGACTGTGCCAGATGTATCACATGAGGATGTTCTTCTATGCCCAGGTTAATTGGCTGTGTTGGCTCTATTAACACTGATGATCTCTCCTGAAAGTGACTGGGAAGGACATCAAATATCTCATCTGCGGGCGCCTCATAGAGGTTTTCACCCTTGGATACATCTTTTGTTTTTACTTTTTTTGGATCCAACACTGCCACAATGTGGTTTTCACCACCAGACCTCTTACATTTTTTCTTTTTAATCTTGTGACTGAGATATTTGATGTTAGCCTCAGTCATGTTAACGCTCTGCTCATTGGTGGAAGACGTTACAGGTTCGATAACGTTTAAGTAACAGGCAAGAGCATAGTCATTCTGGAATGTGGGGACTTCGTTAGATGCATTGGGGTTCCAGTCTATAAGCTTAGGATGTGCGAGTGAGAGAGTAGTGGCTGGTTCAATTGCGTTCACAATATAGTCATTAAATGCGTGGACCAATAATTTGAGACCTACGGTGACCTCACCCATAGGTGTATTCAAACGCCTCAGAGTACAAACATTAGTAATTGACGACTCTAGGACACTAGTTGGATCAGACCCTTGTGACCTATCCCTACACGTTTCACTCACTTCGATTTGATTTTCATAGACATGCACTTGGCCAATGTCTTTATCAGTAGTCGCTTCTGAAAGATTTTTGAATTCATATTCATGAGAATCGGTGCTACATGGTGAGAGACTATAGAACTCCCCAACAGTGATAGGGACATACTCTCCTTCAGACTCTGGATTCTTACACAAATACTCAATATGGCACGACTGACTAGATTCTCCCTTTTCTGAATGATATTTGAGTTCCTCAGCATTGTCCTCAGAAGAATCACTAGTATCATCCACAGTGCTAACACGTGGCACAAAGTCATCTGGCTCAGCAAAGAATTTAGCAAGATCATAAGGAATAGGATGAGGGTAAGAATCCTCATCATCAGATTCTTCCTCTCGAGTACCTGACTCAGATTGTGACTCATTTTCAGATGAACTCTTAGGTACAAGTATGAATTTATTGGATCCCAAATGGAAAGGGACCTTCTTGAATCCTAGGCCAGTTGTGTCACTGTTGCTTCGAGCTATTGCTTTGATAGGATCTATTAAACCATTATTATTGCACCCAATAGAGCCGGTTCCCTTGTAGCCAAAATGCTTCATAAGCTTAAGACTAGGTCCATACTTCTTAGGAGTGATTTCTCGAGCTTGTTCTGTTAGGTCTACTGGAGAATCTTCTTTGTAAAGCCATGCATCAATGGCTCTATTTTTGCTTTCATCTTCTAAGGGAATTGTAGCTTTGACAAAAGAGCCATTAAACTTGGTCTAAGGTGTCAACACGAATGACTTCTTTGCTACTAAGGGTCTCCCAAAATGTCGAGGGGACTTTGGAAAAGATGTTAATGATAGCACTGGTTCCATGTGGTACTCTCCCATACCAGTTTCTTTCAATTTATATGACTGCTCAATTTGTTTCAGCTTATTATTGTGATAATTAGTAGACTCACGGTTAGGAGGGACGAAAGAATCAGCAGCTCTGAGCATATTGCAAGTGTAGCTAGTAGTAGCATGAATAGTAACTTTGGAGCCATGAAATGGGAATTTAATGCATTTGTGGTATGTGGATGGTACAATGCGCATCTCATGTATCCATGGCCATCCCAATAGAATGTTGTAGGCTAAGGGAATGTCAAGTACCTGACAGGTGACATCCCTTTCGACAGGACCAACACGAATTGGTAAAGTCACAAGACCTAGTGACTTTCGTTCTACTTCATTGTATGCTTTAATAGTGATCTTTCATCGAGGATCAACAGAGTCCTCAGAATAATCCAATTTTCTAAGCAAAGCCGCAGAAATAATATTTAGGCCAGCGCCATTATCAATGAGTACCCGACGAACATGTGTCTGGTGGATCATAACCTCAATGTGTAGAGGCTGATTGTGTGGGTGATTCAGTGAGTTTTCATCCTCCTGGGAGAAGGTCATAAGATGAGGTGAGGTCAAGTGACCTACCATGGATTGAAATCGCTCAAGATCAAGATCTTGAGGAATGTTTTCCTCAGTGAGGGCTTTGTCCAGAATTTGCCTATGAGAAGGCAAGATTTTAAGTAGCTCAAATATGGAAATGTGAGCATTGGTTTGTTTCAATTGATCTAGAGCACTATAACTGGTTGCAGTCAAGTTCATCGTGTGTTTTGCATCTTTACCAGATGGACCAGCAAGGAATTTGTCCTTATGTTGTTCTAGATTTGAAGTAGGAGGTGTAGGGCCTTTGGCACCAATTTCGCATGAGAGCGAGTAACAGCGTTAGCACAATGCTGTGAAGACACATTATCCATGTTATTGGAAGTAGGGCCTCTCAAGACAAATGGTGTCTTGGTTTTATCATTATCTTGCTTGCCCTTTATGGTAATAACGTTGCAGTATTCAGAATCTATAGGTTCAACCATGTGAATGACATTGTCATCATTGGAATATGTATAGTTGACCTTATTGTAGGGTTCTGGTTTCAAAGTCTCTCCTTTTTCATAGGCTGGGAAAGGTTCTTTGAATGCCTTGTGGTCTGAGTTTTTGTTATGTCCATCCACCACAAGTTCACCAGCATCAATCATGTCCTGGACTTTATGACGTAAGTTTATACAGTTGCTGGTTTTATGTCCCTTGTTTTGGTGATACTCACAAAATGAGGTCTCATTCCACCATGGTGGACGTGGCTGTGGATCATAGGGACGAGGGTTATCCATTGGTGAGATAAGCTTGTGTTGTAGCAATGTTTTGTAAACCACATCCAAAGGTTCTCCTAAAGCCGTATACTCTCGCTTGGGTCATGCTGCCCATGAGTTTCTCAGTTTGTTCCCAGACACCTTATTGTCAGGAGGAGGCTTCTCAACACTTTTGGCCGCTTTGAAGTAGTCCGTGAGATTAAATGCTACTTTAGCAGGTTTTGGTGTGACATTATCAACAACCCCATCATGTACAATTTCTTGGTTCTTGTTGACATGTTTGGTTTTATCCCTGTTGGAAGTGGAACCTTGTTTTGAGTCTCTTTGAAGAGTGAGCTCACCTTTCTTGACCATAAATTCTTCGATACAGATAGCCTGTGTAATCATGTCTTCAAAGGTACGTGGACCTTGTAGTTGGACTCTATACCCGAAATCAGGTAAGAGGTTATCAGTGAAAATGTCGAGCTTCTCTGTTTTTGGGATTTTACGGGAGTACTTAGTATAAAGTTGTCTCCACCATTGGAGGAAAGTGAGAAAAGGCTCACCAACTTTCTGTTTAAGGTTGCATAGATCTCGAATATTTACAGGATGTTGAATGTTATGAGAATATTGCTGAACAAATGAATTAGCAATTTTGTCAAACGTCTTGATACCAGGAGGTAAATGTGACAACCACTCCAAAGCTTGACCACCTAGGCTTCTAGGGAATAAATGCATGAGGTATGTTTGATTGTGTATAAAATCCATAGACAAAGCACCAAATTCTCGCAAGTGATCTTGGGGATCAGTAGTACCAAAGTACTTATCATATTTGGGTAGTTCTACGCCTCTTGGGAAAGGTGGCATGTTTATACTTTTGTCAAATGGAAATGAACAAAGAGCATCCAATGTGTATGTCTTTTTGGGTTTCTCTTTCTTATGCATCATCTGAGCCAATTGGTCTTGCATAATTTTTAGTTTTTTTTGGAGCTTAGTGGTCTCAGTTTCTTCTTCACGTGTGATAATGGTCTCCACATCGAAATGTGTGGGCAGTTTAGCTCCCTCTTGGGCAAATTTGAGAAAGTACTTTTCTTTCTCTTCGTTGAGTAGGATTCCCATGACCTTCTGAAAGTTTTTGTCTCTTCGACATCTTGCTGTGTGTTCAGGAAGGATTTCCACCTCTTCTTGTTCTTCATCAGTGTCATTTTCTTTCTCTTTCTCCTTGTCATCCCTAGGTTGTTCTTGATATCGACTATGACTACCCCGTTCGGGTTCACGATTAGTCATTATAGGAACTTGTTCAATTTTCGTACGTTGTGTTTCAAAAGGGTCTATGGAGAAAGGATCGTACATTGTGTTTGAGAATGCAGGACTCCTACCTGTCTCAGTATCCTTTTGGTAAAAAAGATTCCTACTTTGTTGCAAATTGGAAAATGTTCGTTGATCTTGAGATGACCTTGTAGGTGAGGAAGACCGTGAAGACGCCTCACTAGCGAAACTAGATATAGATTGCATAGCAAAAGGTAAGCTACCTCTACCACGATTATGACTCCTAGCACGACCACGTCTAATATTATCAGGACAAAACACGTTGCCGCTTCTAGTTGTGACAGTCATAGGCAAGGACAAGAAGCTAGAACTTGGACAAGGACTATACTAAAATTGAGTCTCAAAAAGGACAAGATAGTAGCAAGAATGACGTTCACTAAGGCATAAATGGTCTGATTTAAAGGCTAAAACAGCCAGAGATTATGACCACTGCGGCACAAAGTATGACAAGCATTAAGATGAGGACCAAGATTACGTATGAGATGAGACTAGTCAAGGTATAAGACACAAGTTTCAGTTAAGCGAAGTATTGCTGTTCCAGGATTGTTTGCAAATAGAGATCGATGAACGAATGCAGAAAAGGATAGCGTGCAGGGCGCAGATAGCTAGAACAGACCCAGATTGTTAATGCTGATACAAAGTCTTGCGCGAAAAACTTTTATGGGTCGCGCGAAGAAGTTTTATGTGCCGTGTGAAGATGTTTCTATCTCGCGCGAAGATCAGTAACAGTTTTTAATTTCACGTGATAATGTTTTCTGGTCGCGCGAAGATGCGCAACAGAACTTTAATTTCACATGAGGGAAAAATGGCTTCGCGTGAGAGAAAAATGATTTCACGCGAGAGCCAAATGATTTGGTGCGAGACCAAAAGATTTCACGCGAAAGGACAGAACAGTTTCACAACAGTGACTGATTTTGACAAAATTTTTGATCGATCCAATAACGAGGCAAATAAACAGGCACGTAGAATAGCAAGCAAGTGATTTCAAGCACGTTTGAAAAAAATGAGCAAGGGCAAAAGCAACCTTGCGCATGAACAATCAAGTGACTTAGTTTGTGCCAATCCTTAAGAGAGCTATTTGTGTACATTTTCAAAGAGTTTTACAATCATTGCACACATTCCTAGAAAATAAAAGTTGCCTTCTCTAAGGTATTTAGTAATGGTTTGACTCTGTAACTTTTATGACTCAAAGGGGTGACCTCCAATCCCGATGCACCGAGGTTTTGACACAGTCCGAGAACTTAATCTTCAAGAGCTGCTAGGGAGATCTGACAACCCACAATGAACCACACCTGTGGAGATTTCTTCCACAAGGACATTTATATAGCGGTTGTCACTACCATGGCAAAAATGGCTATTACCGCTCAAGGTTCCGTCAACGCAGTTTTCCTTGTAGAGGGATTGTTTGCTACGGTTAACCCTCTCTAAAGGTGACCGACTCACAATAGTGTACCACAAGGGGACTTAGCTTCCAGATTCAAAGTTTTGACACCTTTTCAACTTTAGCCCAATCAAAGTAGACAGATTAATCCGACACGCTAAACTAAGATTATCTCTTAAAGATCTATGATATCATCTCCCAATGATCTATCAACCTCTCTGGAGAGAGGATGCCTCAATCAACAAGTTGAAGATTCATCTATCTACGAGATGCTCAAAGTATCCTCCCCACCTACAAGGAATCCATCTTAGAGAGGAGTTTCACTAGGAACCCACTCCCTCAAGATCCACGAATAGTGTTCATGGGGGCTTAATTACAATGTGTGTACAGATGTTAATTCCTGAAAGAAAATCTATCTAAAAGTAATAAAAAAGCACAAGGTGGTACACTTAACACTTTAACTAATGTGAGGTGAGTCCAAAGATGTGGAACATTTAACCCCTCACACAAGCCAAAACGAGTCCACAACTCAGAAATTAGTGAGTTCTAAAAAGCACAAAAGGGTTGCCTAGTGGAGCATTTAACACTTATGTCCTGTAGACCCCTCCACTATTTAACGTGGTGCTGAGCTTGCAACCACAGGGTGGAATGAGGGGCCGATAGATTAATGAGTCCAATAACCCAAGATAGCTAATCAGATCTATCACTAAAGACTAAGCCTGCTAAATGAATACTAACAGAGATCACACCCTAGTATCAATTTATGCATGTGTTGTAAGATGAAAATACAGAAGGAAACACACAAGCTCAACACAAAAGATGTTTGTTTTAGATCCAAATGAAGTGTTATCAGTTGAAGAAGATTACCTGGTGATCCTTGCAACGCGCTTAGTAGATTTTTACCTATTTTTGGCAACTTTAGCATGCTTTTCCCATTGTCCCACAAACCGTTGCTATGCTGTTCAAAAAAAATTAGAAAATACAGAGACACTAGAAACTGCGAACAGTCAGCAGAAAAATCAGAAAACACGCAAATCAATGCAAAATTTTTGCCTCTGTCAGCAGAGTTTCACGCAAAATTCTTGACAGTCCGCGTGAAGAAGTTTTCGACCCGTGCGAAATCAAATTCAGCTCACGCGAGATTAAATTTGGCTCGCGCAAAATTAAACTCGGCTCGCGCGAAATTAAAATTGGCTCGCGCAAAGTTTTGCGCACCAAAGAACTTTCTCACGCGATGTGGAAAGAATCTTCGCGCGAAGATTCTAGATCCTCACGCGAAAATGAATAGTTTCGCACGAAGATCCGAATCTGTACGAAACAGTACGGACAAGCAACAAAAAATGATTTAAAAAAAATAGAAAGAGGCTAGAAAAATTGATTTTCGTGCCCCACGGTGGGTACCATAAATGTATATGTGAAAATGTGGCCTATGCTAACACACACACTTCAACACGGTCATTGCATGCGGATTTATCTCGGAATGAACATTGGATTGTTCATCCGAAATTTGCCCTGCAAAGCGACCTGTTTCCTTCTATCTAAAGGGATTTTGCTTGTTAATATCCTTAGAATCAAGGTGTAGGCAACCAGACCCTCTAAGAATGAAGGATTTGACAATGAAATTAAGCTAAGAATGAGTATACAGATTAATCTAAAATGAAAGATGCAATGTAATCTAAAAACAAATAAAGAAAACTACATTAAGCATATGCATGATTAAACTAAGATGAGATTAAACTAAGAATGAGAATGTAAAAAAACTTGAGTATGGATTCCAACAACAATTCGATGCAAATTCTCCAAAATTCATCCTCCAAAATGAGGAGATGAGGGTCTCTTAAATAGACTCACCTAGAATCCATCAACGGTTGTGATCGATTCAGATCAACGGTCAGGATTGAAGATGAGGTTCAATCATAAAGGGAGATTCCCAAATTGAAGGGAGTTAACAGACTTAATTTGAGTAAAATAAGGAGTTAACTGTTTTAATTTGAGTAGAAAAAGGAGTTAACTGATTTAACTCATTTTTGATCAACAATGAACTGGAAATTTCCCTTTTTGAACTGAAGAGAGATTTTGTTGAGATATTTAATTTAATAAAATGAGATATGCTCTCATAATTACTTTTTTCTATTTAATTAAATAATCTTTAATTAATTAGAGACACTTTTGTTTAATTAAATAACTTCATTTAATTAATTAGGAATGGCTTCCCATTTAATTAAATAACTTTGTTTAATTATTTAGAAGTAAGTACTCCATTTAATTAAGTAATTTCTTTTAATTAATTAGAAATACCTTTCCCATTTAATTAAATAATTACATTTAATTAATTAAGATAGGCATATTTATTAAATTAAATAAATTAAATTCCATAGTACATTAGCCTTAGGATATAATTTAATTTAATTAAAGTATAAATACTTAATAATTAAAATAAATATTAATCAATAGGTTTAATGTGACTAATATGAGTAACTACTATAGGAATTAAATAATAAGCATGATGAATGTAGATTTAGGTTTTCTGCATCTGACAATTAAGTCAAGTAGCGAAGGCACGTAGAATGAGAATTTCCTATTAGAATAGGACTTTAAGATTGATCAGAAATAGACCAGAATTGGTTGAGATGGCAATGAGCCAATTTTGGGGTATTACATTAGGTACACACTGTGACCTTGAGCTTGATAGGTCAACCTTGACTGTGCAAATTGACCATGACTAAGAGACAAGAAATTGTAGGGTTTCATAGATATTGTTGTTTTAGAATTACAACTAGCTCTATTTTCTTATTGGAGCAACACAGTGGGAAGAAAATTAATTTCATCATTTGTTATCTTTCAAGGGTACCTTATTTGTCTTTACCAATTCAACAATTAATATTTTAGATTTATTGTTCAATCATTGTCCTTAGATTTATAAGCAATTAAATTTCATAATTACTAGGTTCTCAAGGAATTAAACATTCTTTCATCTATCTCCATACTCATTAGACTTTGGTTTTTGTTAGTGCTCCTCTATCACTTATATTTCATTTACCTACTAAGATCTAATAACTTTGGGGGTTAATTTAGAAGGAATCCTTTTCCTTGACCCCATCCTTGTGAGGTGTTGCTCTATGTGATATATTTAGACTTATTTCCTTGTTTGACATTTCACCTTACACAATATAATACTATTTCATTTTTTTAATATTATATCAAGATCTTTCCCTCTCTCTCTCTCTCTCTCTCTCTCTCTCTCTCTCTCTCTCTCTCTCTCTCTCTCTCTCTCTCTCAAAACTACACACACACTCTCTCTCCCCTACTCCTATACTCTCTCTCTCTTCCTTTCTCCTACTCTCTCTCTCCCCCTCCTCTCAATCTCTCTATCCTAGGTACTCTCTCTTTCTCTCTCCTTAGTACTCTTTCTCTCTATTATTATAAAAATATATAAGACTAATTTATTAATATAGCATAACACTAATAAAATAGTAATTTAAATAATAATAATTTATTAATACTAATTTATCATGTTTAATATCAAATATAATACTAATATTACTAAGCATTGTACTGATATTGATATAATATAATTCTAATTTTATACTATTATACAATAGTAATATAAATAATAATGATATAATAGTAGTTAGAAATACTAAAATGATCAAAATAGAAAATAAAAACCAAATTTGAAAACCAAAATTAAATATCAAATTATTTTTTTTCAAAAATTCAAATTTGCTAGGCTAGATAAGGTATCTAGTATATTATCGAGTATCCAAAAGTTTTAGATATCCGATTAGTCTAGTAGGTCTGGTATCCTCTTTGAGTTTTGGCTTTGGAATGCCAAATGTGAATAGTCAACCCAATTTTTTTTTTTCATATTTCCTCTAATCTCCAGACTTCAACTGCGTAGTTGATGACCTTTTTTTCAACCATTATTGATGAAATAATTTTTTTCTTAAAGATACTATCAACTTTCCATCAACACAGTTGCTATGAAATTTCAAGTTTAGTAAATAATTATTACTTATTCATTGTTTGAGTTACCTCTAAAGTCTTAATTGATAGATTGATTAAAAAATGACTATAACTTTTGAACAATTTAGCCTTTTTGAAATCTAAAACACGTGTCACATTTTATGCTCTGCCTACCATAAAAAAAGTTTTCAATTTTGTAAAGTTCAGAAATAGTTATGGTGCTTAGACAAGGGAGTTTTTTAATTTTGAAAACATTGTACCTGAAATAAATAAATAATTATTTTCTTGTAAACAGTTACACAAAAATCTCTGTCACATCCTGGCATGAGTCTACTACTTATATCAAGAATTTTGTGAAAAATATCATCATTTGATTGTAATTAAGGTGGCTAGGCATACACGCGTTTAAAATTTTTATCTTGAAAATTTTGTACTATTACATTGAAATCTAAAATTTTCAAAAAGTGGATTAATTGTTTTTAATCAGAAAAGGGATAATAGTATAGAAACTACATCCAATTTCCTATAGATTCTGTTCTTATGAATTTTTAACATAAGGTGGATAAGATGTTCAAATTGTTACATCAAGGAACCCTGATTTTCTAAGTTTTCATTGGAACTTAAGTCCATGGCTTGGAATGCCATGATATTGCACATACCCATCTTCAAATTTCACAAACTTATCCATATCATGAGTCATATGATGTGAAAATTTTCTATCTACAACCTGTTCTTTTATTTTATCAACATGCATAACTAAAGGTATCTCTTCATTAGTGTTTTCTTCTTTGGTATCAATGAAAATAATATATTATGAGCACTAACAATAGATTTATCATCAGCCACACCTTCATCAGTAGCATAATAACTTCCATGTCCCTTACATCTATATTTTTAAAACTTTCCTTTAAATTTTTGGTCTTTAGCAGTTTTATTAGGACATTTAGGTTCAATATGATAAATCTTAAACTACATTTAAAGAATTCCAATGGTAGCTTTCCTTCATACTTAATAGATCCTTTAGGTAGTCTTCTTGCAATTAGAGATTCCATCTCATCCAAATTCCTCTCTTTCTCTACAATCTATTCCCAATCTTTATCATATCTTCTAAATCTGGCTAAACTTTATGAACTTGTAGAACTAGATCATACTCAACTATGCTTCCATCATTATTTTCAAAACAGAAGTTCTCATATTTAATGAATCTTGTATCCTTATTTATTGTATCTTTGATTTTAGTCTCAACTTTTGGAAGTTCCTTATCAAGGGTTTTTGTCTCACATGCACAAAGTCTTCCAACAAATGCTTCTCTGTAAATCTTTCTAATTATTCTCAAATCTTCAATAGAAATGACTTTCTCACTACAACACTTCAACAACTATCTCATAATACTGTCAACAACTTAATCTTATGCCAAATTTCCTCCAACACATATGATCAAGGACAAAATAGATCATTGATCCTCTACATGAATAATGTAAAAGTCTCATTTTTTTTTTCTCATTGTGATATCTTCACACTTTCTTTTCAATCCCCATAATTTAGCTTGCTTAACATATTAATCACCTTCATAGTAGTTTGTATTTAAGTCCATACCTTATAAGTTGTTATACATCCATAGCTATATGGATATTCATTATTAGACAAAGCATTGATAATAATTTCTTTAGCCATCACATTTTCCTTGAATTTCTTCCTCTCAGCTATAGTAACCTATGATAAAGCATTCGATATTTAATGTATTTTTGAGTCATAATCTTTCAGTACTCATCACCTATGAACATCAAGTAAGTAGCCATATGATCCTTCTATATAAGATAATTTACACCATCAAACTTCAAAATCTTTTCCTCAAATTTTCCACACCAGATCTCCTTCAATAGGTTAATCTCCTCAAAGAGACTTGTGCTCTAATACCAATTATTACGCCCAAAGAGGAAAATCACAATTGAGAGGAGGGATGTGTTAATAAATTAAAAAAGTTAAGTGCATAAAAAATCTCAAACACAAATAGATATGAATAATAAATAGTGAATTTAAGATCTTCAACACATAATACAAAATACTAGATTTGTTCTCAAGGAAACCCAGTAGAGAAAAACCCAATGGATTCTAACCCACAAGATGTCACACTATGTTAAAAGTATTGCTCAATTAAGAGCATGAGAATTAGAGAGAAAAAGGTGCACATACATGTAAAGGATTAAAACTAAATCAACATGGTCCACTTCCTAGAGCACACTGCTTGCATACAATCTCATAAATGACCCTCATTCGAGTTTACTTATATCATTAAAATAATTACATAAAGATGGACAAGAAGTTCATTACAACCAAACAAACAAACAAACATCCCTATGCGAATATAGTTCCAATCTAGTACAATATCTCTCTTTTCAAAGCAATCTTGTATACATATTCCTTATACTCTCCTCTCCTATGCATAATTACAAACTAATATCTCATTTATACCGATTACAAAGCATAGTCAACTACTAGGTGTAATAGCCCACCTAGCATTACAAAAGATATAAAAATTAGGCTTAATCATCCATGTGATCCAAAATAACTTGATTAGAACTTAGATATGATCCAAATCATCAACCACAAACATGTTATAGCATCAACAATGCAATGATGATTATTAGAACATTTTACTTCATCAAATCGATCAAGACCTAAGAAAAGAAATGTCCACACACTAGAAAAATAACAATTTTGATCACCTTCAATCAATGTAGACCACTAGCATGATCGTCACATGATCTATAAAAACACAAATAAGCACCATGAATATCATCAAAAATCATCACAACATTTCTATCATTAATTTCAAAATCATCTTTAGCACCAAACACAAAGACTAATGAATTGTCAAACTTAGGCAAATCAAAGATAACTTGTTATACTTAGAATCATGAATAATAGAAAGTGCAGACACAATAATAAGGTACAATGATACTACAAACATCACAAGCTTTGAAACATCAAAACCATTTCATATTGTACTAAAAACTCACCCTCTACACTTAGGAACACTATATCACCATTAACCAAAGTCATGACTAAAACTCGCCCAAACAACCATTTAAACCTTCATAAGTTGAAAGGAATCAACTAGAGATATCTTAGAAAGTTCAACAAGAATAGAAACTATAGATCTTCACTATAATACTCAAACCATCAAAGATACCTGAATAATGTACTATATGCAACAATAAAGATACGTTGACATCAAGGACAAGATATTAATGCCAACATACCAACATATAATAGAAACAACATCTAATAATCTTCTCCGATGTCACAATCTTAACAAACATGATATTGAATTACCCTTAACATACAGTTCATCTTTCATTGAAGTTGGAACTTGTGGTCTTCACCAAGTTATTATAACTTTGATCTCAAGTTCTCCCTCCCCATAGTTTAATTCTCTCTATAGATTGAGAAGCCTGCATGAACATTTAATCACATATTTTGATTTTCCTTTAATTTTCTATATAAATATGTTACAAATTTTATTTTTTGTGTTCTAATTTTACATAGAAAAAAGTATATATTCTGAATTTTATGATATAAGATTACTTACTTCTTGATTCCATTTAGTCTTAAATGTAATGATACAAAGAGTAATTGTTTGCAGAGTTGTTCCACTAATCATACCGACCCAAATTCCCTGTACTTTCAAAAATAAGTATTGTTTAAAGTATTTAAGTAAAAAAATTACTATTACAAATCTAAGTATGATATAAAACAATGATACCTTCACTCCAAAATCAAAATAGTATCCCAACAAACAACCAAGAGGAACTCCAAAAATGTAATAAGATGCTAAATTAATGTATGCCACCACAACTTGCCAACCTGCTCCCACTGCCACACCTAGAGTCATTTTAAAAGTTAGTACATTTTTTTAGTTTAGAAAGAAAGAAATGAAAAAGAAATCTTACTCACCTCCAAAAACAACTTGTATGCTATTTAAAAGCATGGTAAAAGCTAACAGAGTTGCAAGATTTGAAACATATTTCACAACTTCTTCACTATTAGTAAATGCAGCTGCAAATTGATCTCTTGTAATGAAGATCACCATCATCAGAATCCCCCCTATTGTAAACATTGTTAAAAGGGCAATAACAGCTGAAAATTTAGCAACTCTTGGATGCCCGACTCCCAATTCATTTGAAACTCTTACACTGGAAAACCATTCAAAAAGATTTATTAAAACATTTTTTTCTTATAAGTAATAACAGAAATAAATTATTCAAAACATTTCATGAAGCATTTACTTTGTAGCACGTGTAATTTTATTTTTGTATTACATGGATGCATTTGTATGTAATATATGAAAAAAAGAGATGAAAGTATACCTGATGGCAATATTGAATCCCAAAGATATTGCCAACTCCCACCCCGTTAGGTTCATGCTACATAATGGTGAAACTTTCTTAGCTAATAAACCAATTGAAAAATGTAAGTAATATACATTTGAGAATTAATAGGAGAGGTTCATATGAACATACCATATAGAAATTGCATCTATAGCAAATTTTGGATTTTTAAGATAGCCCGCCAAAGGTACTAGAAGGTACAAATACCAACATTCCAAACTATTGTAAATATGAAACAAATATGAAAAATTAGTGATGGATTGAATTAGAAAAACAATCCAAATGATTTATATTTTTCAAAATAACACTTATCTATTTGAAATCTAAAATATCATTCATTTTTTCTAAAATAAAAAATGAACAAATTATTAAAAAAATAGCTTTATTTGTACTTATTTAAATAAATTGAAATGCGTTACTTAAAATCTTAATAATCTACGGTATATGAGAAGTGCGGTCAATAAGTTTAGCAAAAATACAAAGATGATACAATGAGGAATTTATGTGGGACAACACTTTGACATGATCACTTTTTGATTCTTATAGGCATAATACATGTTATATTGTTGTTTAATGGAGCGAAAGGAATATGTTTAAAACAACACTTTAAAATGATCATTTTTTTACTCTTTCATGTATGACATATCTCGCAACGTTAATCTTTACAATCTATAAGTGAGAATAATAGTTATAAGTAGTTAAGTTAGATACAAATGCAAAAATTTTTTTGTCTAAATATGATGCACCATTTGACAGCTAATTAGGGTGTACAACTATTAATGGAGAACTTGTCCTCTTAGAAAAAAAATCTTAAGTTCAAATGTTGTAAGAAGATAGATTATATTTAGCTCATATTTAAAATATATTTAAATACCTTTTTCATACTAGAAATAAGAACAATCTATAGACCCATACATAGATCACTCAATAAAATTATACACTTTGCGCTTGACCCACACATAGATCACTCAAATACATTGTACACTTTGTGCTTTAAATAATTATGCTTCCCAATAACTTTGTGTATTATGTGCTCTAAATAACTATAATATATAATGGAAGAGTAGCAATATTAATTTAAACTATTGAATTCTTAGTCATTTGAACTAAGTCAAATATCTACTAGGGGAAACAAGCTAGTTGCTACCCATGTACTTAGTACGGCCACATCCAAACCCCCAAATACTGCTGCCTTTCTCCCCAATTACCGCCATAAAAAGGTAAAAATAACGAATCACACATGTACTAATAGTTGATCATTTCTTAGTTTTCCTAGATACTAATTGGTCCATTTATGCAAAAAGTATATAACATCTATTGAGGGTCTTACTAGTAGGCATCAGAGAATGTAATGATATAGTACTTTTAGACCACCTCACAATCTACGAGTTCTACAATGAGCTCTATAAAGGGGAAGTTGAAAGGTTATCTTTAAGCTCTTCACTCAGTCATGAAGGTTCACCAAAAAAATCAACAAACTTTGAATATAGATTAGGAACTCTAGATACACAAATTTAGCCCCCCTAAATGAAATGGACAAACATTCATATCAAAGGAAATAATCTAATGAAATCCACAATTGGAAATGGTCTACAAATAGAATGGTACATATACCCAAAGAAAGAAAGAAAGATGGGACCAATATTTAATGTAAAAAGCTTGGTGAAATTGATTTCTTTAGCACATTAAGTAGAGCAATACACATATTCCCTATTTATTGTAGAGCCATACACAAAAACGTGGACTGCTAGCTAGGTATTAAACTACCAAATCTCTCAACAAAATTTTCAAAAATCCTTTGACTGTTGAATCATAAGGGGAATTCTACCAAGTATTCTAGTTGATTGTGAATTTAGATCAACAAAATGATACATGAAATATGGATTTTTTTAATATTTATTTTAGGATTAAAAATTGGTGGTTCATCTAAAATATTTATTTATTGTTTATTATTTTAGTATTTGTACAAATGATGTAATATGTACATGCAAATGGGTTAATATTGCTCTATATTCGTATTACTAGTTTTGTACAATGGATTTTATTATTATTAATATTATTTTTCTAAAAAGAAGAGCTAGTGGCCCCTTGATGATTTTCTAGTGAGCTTTTAATTTAGAAAATCTAATGTCAAGTAACTAGAAGATGGATATAAATGGTGCTATTCTTAAGTAGCAATCTATCAATGACTGAAATGTAGTTTCTACAATCTATAATGTCTATTGTTAAGCTTTTAGATTAAACTATGTAGTCCTTGTTGCATCATTAACATTTTGACAAAAGCTAACTCTTTTAATTATTATAAACTATAATAGAATCAAAACCTTAGTTTACACATTTATTTTGATAGTACATTTAAAAATAATGTATTTACTATTTTTTTCCAAGAACTCAAAAAGTCTATTATAGTACACAAATTTTTTTTTTTTCTAATTTTTTTAAATGGAGACTTTAGAATGGAAAAAATATTTCTTTATAAATTATCAATAGCAAAGAAAATTATGATATTACTTTAATTAGAAAGACAGAGGAGAACTAGAGCTAAGTCTACCCCACAAGAATGAGCTCATCTCCTAGAAACATGTATCTAGTCTTATTATGGTACAATTTGTTGAGAATTGTGTCTCAACCTTGCAAGTTTTTTCCTGAAAATTCTAGAATTTGTTTGTGGTAGTTCTCCACATGTTTATGTGTTGGAAAAAGGTGTACGAGTTGTTAAAAATGTACCTTGTCCCTTGTAGAATATAGGAGGGCTATTTTTAAATTATAAACAACTCAGTGTATGACTTTTATGGGGGTCTAAGCTAGACGATAAAATTATGGACGATAATGCTATTTTAACTTGGTTGTTTTCCCATTTTGGAGTTACAAATGACAAGTGGGTAATCTATGGCATGGTTGTTTTGCCCATGGTTTTGTAAAACCACAAATGACTTCTAGGTTGTAAATCACTATAAAAGGAGGGCTTGGGGAGGTATTTGGATCATAGAGTTTAGTTTGCAAGACTGAGTGCTAGAAGGAGTCTCTTCGAGTTCAAGTGGTGGTCATGTGCTCCTATAAGAACTTGCATTGCAAATGTATCATAATCTTCTTGATTTGATAATAAATTGTGTGGATTTTGGAGGGTGAGGTTTTTATCCTGGAAGGGTTTCCCCACGATAATTACTGTGTTATGTGTTTATTGTGATATTTCATTTATGCATGTTTGTTTGTCCATTGAAATATCTGTAATAGTTAGTTGAAATTGCATAATTGTTCTCTCAAGATTAGTGTAGGAAGTGATTGTGTGCACCTTTGCTTCCTTACAAGTGGTATTAGAGCCTCACCAATTTTGGTTCTATTTGTTGTGTACATGATTTTTTGAGTTAATCAAGGTTTGAGTGGGAGCTTTTGTAGAGGTTTTCATTTTTGTATTGCAGAATTGAAAAGATGGAAAACATATTAGGAAAGACTGATGTAGAAAAGTTTTCTGGCACAAACTTTGAAATTTGGAAGCTAAAGATGAGAGATCTGTTGATTGATCGGGATCTATGGGATGCCATTGATGAAAATAAGTTGACGCCTATAGATTTGAATTTAGCCACATAGTATGATGTGACTAATAGAAAAGATAAAGGTATCATCAAATTGTGCCTTGAAGACTCAATTCTAATTAATGTCCATGAAGAACCTACTACGAAGAAACTAAGTGAGATCTATCTAGTGAAATCATTTGTGAACAAGATTTTCTCTAGGAAGAAGTTGTATTCGTTGAGAATGGAAGAAGGTGGACGAATTTTTGAGCATCTTGAAAGTTTTAATATGTTGGTGACTTAGTTGACCTCAATTGTGGTGTCGATGGATGAAGAAGAAAGGTGCCACATCTTGCTATGTTCATTGCCAATCTCATGAGACAGCCTTGTCATGGCCATAAGGAGCACTTTAGTTGTCTTGAAGATGGAGGATGTTGTTGGTTCTCTACTTTCCAAGGAGATGAGAAGGAAAGTATCTTTGAATGCCAAAGAGGCTTTGAGTGTTTGAGAAAGACCAAAATAAAGAAGCAAGAATGAAAATAAACATGGCTGTTCTAAGTTCAAGAATAAGGGGAGATCAAAATCTCCTAGTAATTCCAACACAATCTCCTGGAATTGTGGAAAACCTAGACACTTCTAAAAGGACTACAAAAAGGAGGAGAAGAAGAAGAAGCAAGATCTTGATTCTGAGTTTGAGAAGGAAGATGGAGATTCCTTCATTGCAGCCTTGGCCACTCATGTAGGTGACAATGCATGGTTGATATGGGTGTATCTTTCCACATGACTCCTAATAGAAATTGGTTTAGTAAGTATGAAAAGTTTGATGGTGGTAAGGTGTATTTGTGTGATAACTTAGTTCTTGATATTGTAGGTAGTGGAAGTATTTGTGTGAAATTTTCTAATGGTAGAATTAGAAGTTTTGATGGTGTCTTGCATATCCTAGGATTAGAAAGGAATTTTTTATATGTTAGAAAACTAATAGATGTGAGTGTGCTTATAATTTTCTAAAGAAGGTGTGAAAATGGTGAGAGGTGCTATGGTAATAGCAAGAGGAAGTTGATTGGGTAAATTGTACCAACTTGATGCATACACAGTTGAGTGTAATAGTACTTCTGATAAGATTGTTAAAAAAATTACTTTGTTGGAGAAGGAAAAGGTTCCTCTTTCAAAATATGGTCATGGTATTTGGGTACCAAAGGATGCTATATCTACCGAATCAAAGTTGCTTGTAGAGAAGACCATGTTATGGCACCAAAAACATAGCCACATAGGTGAGAAGGGTCTACAGACCTTGAAAAATAAAAACATTATCGATGGGTTGAATGATTGCAATCTTGAGTTCAATTTTTGTGAGCATTGTATCTATGTTAAACAAAACTGAATTCAGTTTTACTTGAGCTCTCATAAGTCTCATCCATTTTGGATCTTATCCATATATATGCATTTGGTCCGTAGACACCTAAAAATTCTTTAGAAAACAATATTTTTATTTTCTGAAAAAAAAATTTATTTATTTATTTTTATGCCATTAAATCCCTTTATCTTAATTAAAAATATTTAATTAAGGAATCCCTCCCAAAAATGTTTAAATCTTATTTAAACATTATTTTCTTATTTATTAATTATTTAATTAATAAATTGACCAAAAAACTCAAAATAAATAAAAAATTTATTTTTTGCCCAAAACTTGGCCAATTTCCTTAAGACCACTAACCTCTTCCAAAATCTTCTAATCCTTCTTTAATTTTGATTAAAGGCTAATCCCATCATTTCCTACCCCTAATCCCAACTCAAAATATTTAATTAAGATTAAATATTAATCCTCATGTTTATTAAAAAAGTTTTAATAAATATCTCCTCAACCCAAACCCTTGAAATAAATAAAACTTTATTTATTTCCTAAAAATCTAATTTATCCCCATCCTAAGAAGTTCTAGACTCTTCTAGAAGATGTCTTTAAACCTAATCTTAATCCCCTCCTAACACATAGATATACAGGTCCAATTGATGTTCCTTCTATTGGTAGATCAATTTATTATGTTTCTTTTATTGATGATTTCAGTAGAAGAATATGGGTTTATTTTCTTAAGAGTAAAGATGATTTTTTAAGTCATTTCAAAGAATTTAAAGCAATGGTTGAGTTGCAAACTGGAAAGAAGATAAAGTGTTTGAGAACTGATAATGATGGTGAATATTGCTCTAATGATTTTGACACATTTTGTAAAGATTGTGGTATTAGAAGAGAGAAGACAACTCTATATTCTCCACAATAGAATGGAGTTGCAGAAAGAATGAACAAGACCTTGATGGAGAAGGCTAGGAGTATGCTGAGTGGAGCTACACTAGAACAAAAATTTTAGGCTAAAACTATAGCCATTACTTGCTACCTAATAAATAGGTCTCCTACACTAGCTCTTATTGATAAGACACCTATGGAAGCATGATCAGGCCACAAGCCTTCACTTAGACATCTGAGAATCTTTAGTTGTGAGGAATATGCTCATGTGCCAAAGGAGAAGCAGGTAAAATTGGACAACAAAGCCGTCAAATGTATCTTCATCGGATATAGTTATGGTGTGAAAGGGTACAAGCTTTGGGATCCTATTGAACAAAAGGTATTTTATTCTAGAAGTATTATTTTTAGAGAAGCTAAGTCTTCTTTTGTTATAGTGCAACTGGAACAAATGAAAGAAAAGAAAGATGTGATTCAACTGCCTAATACACTTGAGAAGGTTGAATCGAGGCCCTTAGAAAGACAATATGTTGAGGAGAGCTCTATGAGTCTTGAATCATTGGAGGAAGAGGGAGAACTTGAACTAGATCTTGTTTGAAGGTTTAGTAGATAGAGGAAAGTACCATAAATGTATGGATATTCTCTTGATGATTGGAGGTGTATATTTTCTTTGAATGCTAATATTGATGAATCAAGATATGTAGAAGAGGCTCTTGGTATGAATAATTCAGAGTCCTAAAAAATAGCCATAGAAGAAGAGATGGAAGCTCTTAAAAGGAATGATACATGGGACCTTATACCATTTCTTGAAGGATGGAAGCCTGTTGATTGTAAAGGGTTGTTCAGAAGGAAGATGGGTTCAGATGGAAGCATTGAGAAATATAAAAGCATGTTTGGTTGCAAAAGGTTACTCCCAGGTCATAGGAGTTTATTACGGTGAAATATTTTCTCTTGTAGAAAAAAAGACATCCATTCAATTTTTACTTTCTATTGCAGCTACTTATGATTTAGAAGTTGAGTAGATGGATACGAAAACAACTTTTGTTCATGGAGATTTGGAGAAAGAAATTTATATGACACAACTAGAGCACTTTGTGGTGAAAGGTAAAAGTCATTTGGTCTGTAAGTTCAAGAAATATTTGTATGGTTTAAAATAAAGTCCTAGAAGTTTGATACAAATGTGTTGAGTTTGGGGTTTGTGCGATCTAAATTTTTTCACTATATATATTACAAGTCTGATGGTGATTATTTCTTGGTTATTTCCTTATATGTAGATGACATGTTGTTTATTGACAAATGAAATAGTTGATTGCATAATTAAAATCTCAGCTCTTAGCAACATTTGAAATGAAAGATCTTGGTGCAACAAGGCACATTATGGGAATGAACATTATAAGAGATAGGAAAAATAGAAATCTTTGGCTAGGCTAGAGTAAGTATGTTGGTACTATTATAAGAAGATTCAATATGCATGATTCCAAATTATTGAGTGTTCCTGTTACTATGGGAACAAAACTTTGTAGCTCACAGTGTCCTACATCCCCATTGGAGATGGAAGAGATGAGTCAAGTACTGTATCAGAGTGTTGTTGGAAGTTTGATGTATGCTATGATCTATATAGACATTGCCCAAGTGTCTAATCCAAGAAGAGCACATTGGGATGCAGTAAAAAATATTTTTAGATACTTGTGGGGTACCTCAAAGTACTCTATATGTTTCCATCGAACAATAAATGAGCATTCCTTGGATATTCAAGGCTATGTGGATTTAGACTAGGCTAGTGATGTTGATAGAAGAAGATCCACTAGTGCATATGTGTTTACATTGTTTGGTGGTGCTATCAGTTAGATGAGAAAGTGACAATTTATGGTTGTTTTGTCCACTATAGAGGTAGGGCAACTACTCATGCCTACAAGGAAACCATCTGGCTAAAGAGATTATGTTCAAATATAGAGTTCAAATAGGGTGTAGTGATAGTCAAAGTGTAATCTGCCTAGCGAAGAACCTAACATTTCATGCCAGGAACAAGCACATTGATGTACAATATAATTGTGTGAGAAATAGGGTCAAGGACGACAAGGTGAAGTTGGAGAAGTTGGAGACTTTGGTGAATGTTGTTGATTTTCATTAACTAAGCCTGTAGAGAAATTTAGATGGTTTTAGAGCCTATGGGGCTCTCAGTCCTTACCAATTAAGTCCATGGCACTTTGGATCCCCTAACCCTTGCAAGGTGTTCGATAAGTGGGAGAATGTTGAGAATTGTGTCTCAACCTTGCAAGCTTTTTCTAAAAAAAATCTAGAATTTGTTTGTATTAACTCTCCACATGTTTATGTGTTGGAAAAAAGTGTAGGAGTTGTTAAAAATGTATGTTGTCCCTAGTAGAATATAGGAGGGCTATTTTAGAGTATAAACAACTCATTGGATGACTTTTATGGGGGTCTAAATCAGAGGACTAAATTATGGACGAAAATGCTATTTTAACTTTGTTGTTTTCCCATTTTGGAGTTACAAATGACAAGTGGGTAATATGTGGCATGGTTGTTTTTCCCATGGTTTTGTAAAACCACAAATGGTTTCTAGGTTGTAAATCAATATAAGAGGAGGGCTTGGGCAGGTGATTGGATCATTGAGTTTAGTTTGCAAGACTAGGTGCTAGAAGGAGTTTCTTCGAGTTCGAGTTGTGGTCATGTGCTCTTGTAAGAACTTGCATTGCAAGTGTATTATAATCTTTTTGATTTGGTAATACATTGTGTGGGTTTTGGAGGGTGGGGTTTTTATCCCAAAAGGGTTTCCCGATGGTAATTAATGTGTTATGTGTTTATTGTGATATTTCATTTATGCATGTTTATTTGTCTATTGAAATCTTCGTAATAGTTAGTTGAAGTTGCATAGTCGTCCTCTCAAGATTAGCATAGGAAGCGATTCCGTGCACCTTTACTTCCTTACACAATTCTACTCTAGTAGTATGCTAATCAAATTAGTGTGACTAGATTACATAATAGATTTGTCCTAGTTTTATAAATTATGATACATTGAAAATCAACTAGAATTGAACTTTATAACTTTTGAATCATGGATCTTTTTCTAAATAATCCTCATGCTCTTCAAAAGAATCTAGAAATCTTTCAAATTGTCTAAAGATGTTATACAAAGACATACATGTAAACCTAAATAAAGATAGAACAATGTAACTAGATCTTAAAAAACTATACAAAATTTGATTTGATGGGGAAAATATCTCCTACTTATCAACTAATTCTCATATGACCCACATATCATTGCAATTCTTCCACATATTTCTTGAAAATAAATAAATTACACCAGATATTATTATTTCCAATGCACATTGGGGAACTCACCACAACATAACGCCGGATGCCAAGGAAAGGCGCACAAAAGCCCCCAGATTATGAAATGCAGCCCAAGTAAAACCTCCCCATGCCTCATGACACACACCGCTTAGAATGTATCCCAGCTGTGCCAACACAATGATCCACCATGATACATCCAACACCATCGCTGCCCCCCACAATCCCCACCCCCATTTGAATATGACCAACCAACTTAGCATAATATGCAACATTAATGCCACACCTGTAACAGATGGTTACAACATCACACACTAAGAATTATTCTAAGTTAAAAGTGTTAAATAATAAAATTGACTTATTTTTCACATGCTTAATTTTAATCTTAATATGTAATGTTTAAGGATGACCAACCTGCGATCACAGCCATGGCCATCATCCTACTCTGTGCTTGCAAAAACTTTGCGAGTGGGAAAACCATGGCGTATGCAAACAGCTGGGGCAACATCCACACTGCGAATTTCCCTGCCAGTTGAGCAATTTCGTCTTCTTGGCCGATGAGCTTGAGAATGTGTGCAGACCAGATGTAAATGGGGGTCATGAGGCAGGCGGTGGTGAGAAGAATGATCCAGGAGCGTTGCATGTAAACTCCCAGCATTCCGAGTTGCTTCGCTCCGAAGGCCTGCCCGCATAGTGTCTCCAACGCGCTGCCCATTCCCACCTGAAATCATCAAATCTTTTAAGAAGAGGAATGGTAGAAATGTTTCTGAGATCATATGTTTCAAGAACAGGAAAGGACTTTCATAGATTATTATTTTCAACAGAGCATTAAAAAAACAGCTGAACAGCATAAATATATTTAAGATTGAACAACATGAATGTTTCCAAAGTTGATTCTTTTTCAAGCAAGGAGACATGTTTTCAAAATCAAGATCAAATCTTTTTGAAGCCAAACAGCAGAAATATTTTAAAGATTGAACAGCAGAAATGTTTCCAAGGTCAAATCTTTCTCAAGCAAGGAGACATGATTTCAAGAACAAGAAAAGATTTTCATAGATCATTTTTCTTCAGCATAGCATTAAAAATGTTTTCAATATAAAGCATTTGTAAGATGAAGTCTTTTTCAAACACAACAGTAAAATGATTCTTTGAGCAGAGCAATAGAAATATATTCAAGAAACAGAACAGTAGAAATATATAAGATCAAATCACTTTTAAACAAAAACAGCCCAGCAGAAATGTTAGAACAATAAAAATATAAATGTTACAACTATAAACCTTAAATACTGATACAGAAATATTTTCAAAGATCACATCATTTGTATTGTTTGAAGAAGAATAGCAAAACAAAAACATATATCAAGGTAGCTGTTATAAAAAAGAATATAGATTTTGTCCTACCATGATGCCATAGGAGAGGCCATCGATTACATAGCTCTGGATTGAAACAGCGGCCAATTCGAGATCACCAATATGACCGGCGAAGGTCCGCGTGATGGCTACGAGTGAGTACTGACACGTGGAGGTAAAAATAGCTGGGCCTGCCAGGTACCATAGCTTCTTTGACTCCTTCCAGCTTGCTTCTGCCAGGCCTCTCCATCCTTCGATGACCGGCAGATCCCCTTCAAACTCTTCACTGCCGCCATTGTTATGAATCAGAGATACCTTCAGATTCTCCTCATCCATGGCGGCCTCCAATGTTCAGGGATGCTAAATCATATCTGAACACTCCTCTTCTGAAGTACAAGGGTATAAATAAGATAACTTTCAATGGGATTCTGAACTATGTTTATACACATAGCAGCTAGTTGTCTCCAGCGGCCAAACCAAGTGGAAGATTGGAATGTTAGTTAAAAAGCCTGTCCATCATCTATGCTCTGCAATGCTCTGAAAGCTTCCAGTGCACTTTTTACCTTTCTATCCACAATGTCCTCATTAGATTCTCTGCTGGAAATTGTCTTGTGGCTTTTGAAATTTTCCAACAGTAAATGCAATGTGCTGAATGCAATAGACTCTCATCTTTTTAAATTTTCTTTTCTTATGCTAATTTCTCATAAATCTTATCGAGCAAATAGGGCAGATCGTTGTTAGTTTCTTTTGAATATTACTATTTAAAATCTAAGTCCTTCTGTTTAGTGATATTTGCTACAACAGACGAACTAAGTGCATAAATATGTCGTCTTTGCAACATCATCTTGATGGAATGCTTAATTCATTATTTTGAGAGTTTCTTGAAGTATATAGTAAAATGTTGAAATCGGTAGTTCATTTTCTTTCCCCTGCTTTCCACTTTACCAGCCATAAACTGATGGCGAATCCACTTTTTGGATTCCTTGCACAAATCTTCTCTGTTGCTTTTGAACAGGGTAATATGTTTTCTATCAAGAACAATTTTCATTTTTTCTGCAGCCATATTTTTGTATTGTGGTTGGTTTTGAACCAATTAAAATACTCTAATTACTGTACATCAAATTGCACACAATTCAACTACCAAAATAATGGCTTTCTTAACTATTTTTATTGAGAAATGCCAGTCAAAATCATGTGGAGCTTTAACAATGGACAAGTGTTTTGATGAAATGGTTGGAAAAAAATAATGTCAACCAAAAAAATATTATAACACACAATCATGTGACAATATGAAAGTTGTTGATTTGAAAAGGATAAAGCCAAGTGTTCAAAGAGATCTACATCATCAAAATTGACTTTTTTTCTACTAAAGTTTGTTGGTAAGAAAAAATAAAAAAAAGTTAAAATAAACAAAAAATACACAGTTATGTTCTGAAACTTGTATTGCCTTATGAAAAATTGATTAGATATGCTTTTTATATAAGATTAGAGAATTTTCCAAAACTCCCTCATCCAAATAACCATATGAACAATCTTGAATATGTACTAGGCAAAAATATCATATAATTGGTAGTTTATAAAATGAGACAATCATAAATATGAAAGGACAGAAGTTGGTGATGGATGGTGGAAAGCCATAGCTTCAAATATTTTGTTTGACATTGTGGTAGTGTAGTTGGTAGAAATTATTACCTACCAACACTTCCCACTAATTTCTACCACTAATTATTCATCAAAGTTTACAATATCTATTTTATCTCTTAAATATTCATATTCTTCGTGTTAATGCTTTTGTAAATATATTTGACAATTGATCTTTACATCTACAATGCTCCAAGTTGATTTTTTTGATTGTTAACCAATTCTTGAATGAAGTGATATCCAATGTCAATATGCTTTGCCCGCTTGTGAAAAACATGATTCATGGTAGACTTGTTAGCATCATAAATTGTACTAGATTCATCTTGCTCTTGCATTATATCCTACAACTTACTAATCTAAACCCTCTAAAAACATCTTTTGCATACTTCCTTTGGCAAATGAAAATACCTTTATCATTTTGTGTAACTTCAAGACCAAAAATATAATATTTCATCTCGAACCCAAATCTGTCATCTTAAGTTCCTTCCTCATTGCCAATTTAAACATCTCAATAGAAAGACTACCTATTAAGACCAAATCATCAACATATAAACAAACAATTAAAATTTGACCTTTCTTATGGACTTTGGTGTATATCATTGGCTCACCAGTAGTTCTATTAAATACATTCACTATCATGTATTAATCAATTCTTCTATAACATGCTCTTGGTGCTTGCTTTGACCCATAGAGTGCCTTCTTCAACTTGTAAACCTTCTCTTCATATCCTTTTATTTCAGAACCTAGTAGTTTTTTCACATAAACTTCTTCTCCAAATATCCATTTAAGAAAGATGATTTTATATCCATTGTTTTGAGCTACAATAGCTAGTATCGTTCTATAAGTATCTAGTCTAGCTATGTTTGAAAATATTTCATTATAATCAACTCCATATTCTTGTGCAAACCCGTTACTTACTAATCTTGCCTTATATTTGTGACGTGGGGAGGTACATGGAGAGTCCTACAACAACAAATCGAATATACTCAACCTGCAACATTCTACCCCTGGTCAGAGTTACACACAAAGGCTACACAATTGATAAATGAAACCTCATAGTACACAATGCCAAATGTAACATTATTTAGGTGTACTTATTTCACTTCACATATAGAATAACCATAACATGCTTGGATGTGAGGCCTTTTTGGCTACGGTCTTAAACAAAAAAGTAAATATATAAAATCAAAGCCTTAACCCGCATCTACTATATTTCCCTATCTTCTAATCCATTTCGATCTCTTACTTCCTCTCCCTCTCTTTTGTTCTACATCTAACCAAGCTTCTTCTATAGCCAACTAAGTCACAAGTCAACTAGTCAAGCATTAATTAGAATTTAGGACCATACTTGGAAGAGTAAACAAAAACTCACACAAATGATCACATAAAGAAACACACACAGTTGGAGGTAGGTCCATAGCTTTGTTAGGAGTCAGCTCCTAATTGCGCAAGATGTCACATGAACAATCAAAATAGTTCCAATTGGATCAATATGTTACATAAGGTGGAAACAATGGGGAAACATGACCACAAAGTTTGGCATAAAAGTCAAGAAATATTCAACATAAGAATTCACGCACTTAGGACAAGGATCTAGGATAGGTCCTCAACATGATGACAATTGCGCATAACATGAAAAAAAAAGTAACATACTTCATGAATACTTGACTACTTCATGAATAACATACTTGTACATAAAATTGGAGATATTTTTGGTTGATGCAAGATTGCTCCAAGACCCAAGATGCTCATGCATTAGACACCTGAGGCTAATAAAGAATTGATGTCTACACCAGGAATGACTAACAGTCTAACCCGAACCATAGAGATCCAATTTAGCTTGCATAGTCCATGAATTGTCCTTAATTGGTTTGTTTGTCCATTGAATCGGGTATTCCAAGTAGTCTTTTCCTTTGGTACTCTAACTTATTCAATTATTCAAGATCCTTTCAATGCTATCTATTTTCTTCTTAGGGAAAACCAAGATACCTTTCAATTTTTCATCTGATTCAAAATACTCAAAGATATCTATAATGTTGAATATAGGTGAAATGACCATGTGTTCTAATGATTCAACTTCAAAGGCATTTCCACTATCAAACTTCCTTAGAATTGTACAAGGACCAAACCTTTTCATTTTCATCTTACTATAGGTACCAACTAGAAATCTATTTTTCTTCTTGAGTGAATCATCACCATATCACCAACTTCAAAATATTTAGGCCTCTTCTCCTTATCTTCTCTCTGTTTATATCTCGGATGATTTGAATTAGGAATTCAAGTTATAATACTTGGTGTAGAACTTGCGGTATTGCAACTAAATTGAAAGTAGTTAAAATGCAACAATAGATGTTCTACAAGCCAAAAAGTGATCCATTCATTTTGAAAAATAGAGTTTATACAAGTTTGATGGATCCCAAGGCTCACCATTATCCCTTGGATATGAAAATGAAAAGTCCACAAGCTAATTAATTACAAAATAAATTCTAACTATAAGAACTATAAAAATCTATATTAAAATTTATGTCTACTTGTAGAATTCATAACTTTCTACTCGTAGCTCGAAATCATGAACCGTCAGAATTTCTGGAAAGATCTTCTAGAGTTTTCCATTTATTGTTTGATGTCTTAAGCATAGTACTATGAATCATTGGTCTTGTTGAAGCCCAAATATGATCCAAAGGCCTTTGAAAATACAAAATACTAGAACATAGAAAATACTAAAAAATGGATTTTGATACTTTCCCATTTTTTCTTGTACCAACATCCTCTGCATCTTCATGGACTATGTTTTGATCATTGGATCATTGTCTTCTAGGTTCCTCTTAACTTCCTCATATAGAGTTTTTATGAAATTCAGAAATTCTTCAGCTTCAAAACTTCTCTTTGTTGCAAGGTTCAAATCCCTCAATTCAATAGTTCCTTAAGGAGTCATTCTAGTAACTATCTCAAAAGATGTCTTCTTAGCTCTTCTATTTACATAATTATCATATGCAAACTTTGCTTGTGCTAAAATGAAATTCCAATTAGTAGGCTTATTTCCAACCAAACATCTCAATAGGTTACCCAAAATTATGTTCACAACTTCAGTTTGTCCATTTGATTATGGATGAAAAGTAGAACTAAACTTCAACTTTGTATTCAATTTCCTCCGAAGTGCCCTCCAGAAGTAACCAGTGAAATTAATATCTCTTTCTAAAACAATAGTTTTTGACAATCCATACAATCTCACCACTTCTTTACCCATAGTGGTTAGTTTTGGATCAATTAAAATGCTCTAGTTACTATACAACAAATTGCACACAATTCAACTACCAAAATGATGGCTTTCTTCTAGCGCTTTTTTTTTTTTTGAGAAATGCTTTTATTCAAAATACTTTGGTTTCTTTATTTAGTCCTAGTCAAAATCATGTAGAGCTTTAACAATGGACAAGTGTTTTGATGAAATGGTTGGAAAAAAAATAATGTCAACCAAAAAATATTATAACACACAATCATGTGACAAGTTGGAAATATGAAAGTTGTTGATTTGACAAGGATAAAGTCAAGTGCTCAAAGAGATCTACATCACTAACATTGACTTTTTCTACTAAAGTTTGTTGGTGGAAAGAAACAAAGAAGAAGTTAAAACAAAAAAATAAAAGACACAGTTATGTTCTGAAAACTTGTATTGCCTTATGAGAAATTGATTAGATATACCTTTTTATATAGGACTAGAGAATTTTCCAAAACTCCCTCATCTAAATAACCTTGTGAACAATATTGAATATGCACTAGGAAAAAATATCATATGGTTGGTAGTTTATAGAATGAAACAATCATAAATATGAAAGGATTGAAGTTGATGGATGGTGGAAAGCTATAGATTTAAATATTTTGTTTGACATTGTGGTAGTGTAGTTGGTAGAAATTATTAGCTACCAACACTCCCCACTGATTTCTACCACTAATTATTTATCAAAGTTTACAATATCTATTTTATCTCTTAAATATTCAAATTCTTCTTGTGTCAATGCCTTTGTAAATATATTTGCCAATTGATCTTCAGATCTACAATGCTCCAAATTGATTTTTCGATTGTTAACCAATTCTTGAATGAAGTGATATCCAGTGTCAATATGCTTTGTCCACTTGTGAAAAACATGATTCATGGTAGTCTTGTTTGCATAGTAAATTAAACTAGATTCATCTTACTCTTGCATTAGATCCTACAATTTACTAATCTAAACCCTCTGAAAACATCTTTTGCATACTTCCTTTGGTAAATGAAAATACCTTTATCATTTTGTGTAACTTCAAGACCAAGAATATAATATTTCATCTCGAACCCAAATCTGTCATCTTAAGTTCCTTCCTCATTGCCAATTTAAACATGTCAATAGAAAGACTACCTATTAAGACCAAATCATCAACATATAAACAAAAAATTAAAATTTGACCTTTCTTATGGACTTTGGTGTATATCATTGGCTCACCAGTAGTTCTATTAAATACATTCACTATCATGTATTAATCAATTCTTCTATAACATGCTCTTGGTGCTTGCTTTGACCCATAGAGTGCCTTCTTCAACTTGTAAACCTTCTCTTCATATCCTTTTATTTCAGAACCTAGTAGTTTTTTCACATAAACTTCTTTTCCAAATATACATTTAAGAAAGATGATTTTACATCCATTATTTTGAGCTAGAATAGCTAGTACCATTCTATAAGTATCTAGTCTAGCTATGTTTTAAAATATTTCATTATAATCAACTCCATATTCTTGTGCAAACCCTTTTCTTACTAACCTTGCCTTATATTGGTGACACAAGGAGGTACATGGAGAGTCCCACAATAACATGTTAAATATACTCAATCTACAACATTCTACCCTAGCTCAAAGTTACACATAGAAGCTACACAATCGATAAATGAAACCACATAGTACATAAGGTCAGATATAACATAATTTAGGTGTAATTATTTCACTTCACATATTGAATAATCATAACATGCCTTGATGTGAGGTCTTCTAGGTTGTGACCTTAAACAAAAAAGTAAATATATAAAATCAAAGCCTTAGCTTGCATCTTCTATATTTTCCTATCTTCTAATCCATTTAGATCTCTTACTTCCTCTCCCTCTCTTCTCTCCTACATTTTACCAAGCTTCTTTTATAGCCAACTAAGCCACAAGTCAACTAGTCAAGCATTAATGATAATTTAGGATTATACTCGAAAGAGTAAACAAAAACCCACACAAATGATCATATAAAGCCACAGACTAAAGGTAAGTCCACACCTTTGTTAGGAGTCAGCTCCTAACTGCGCAAGATGCCACATGAACAATCAAAATTGTGCCAATTGGATCAATATGTTACACAAGGTGGAAATAACAGGGAAACATGACTACAAAATTTGGCACAAAACTTAAGAAATATCCAACATAAGAATTTGCACACTTAGTGCAAGGATCTAGGATAGGTCCTCAACATGATGACAATTGCGCATAACATGAAAAAAATCAACAATGACTACTTCACGAATAACATACTTGTGCATAAGACTGGAGATGTTTTTGGTTGATGCAAGATTGCTCCAAGACCCAAGACCCTCATGCATTAGACACTCAAGGCTAATAAAGAACTAATGTCTACACCAGGAATGACTAACATTCTAACCCAAATCATAGAGATCCAATTTAGCTTGCATAATCCATGACTTGTCCTTAATTGGTTTTTCTGTCTATTGAATTAGGTATTCCAAGTAGTCTTTTCCTCTGGTACTCTAACTTATTTTGTTATTCAAGATCTTCTCAATGCGATCTATTTTATTCTTAGGGAAATCCAAGCCACCTTTCAACTTTTCATCTAATTCAAAATACTTAAAGATATCTGTAATGTTGAATATAGGTGAAATATCCATGTCTTCAGGTGATTCAACTTCAAAGGCATTTCCATTGTCAAACTTCCTTAGAATCATACAAGGACCAAACCTTTTCATTTTCATCTTACTGTAGGTACCACCTAGAAATCTATTTTTATTCTTGAGTGAATCATCACCATATCACCAACTTCAAAAGATTTAGGCCTCTTCTCCTCATCTACTCTTTGTTTATATCTCATATGATCTAAATTAGGAATTTAGGTTACAATACCTGATGTAGATCCTATAATATTGTGACTAAATTGAAAGTAGTTAAAATGCAATAGTAGATGTTCTACAAGCCAAAAAGTGGTCCATTCATTTGTAAAAATAGAGTTTATACAAGTTTGATGTATCCCAAGGGTCACCATTATCCCTTGGATATGAAAACAAAAAGCTCACAAGCTAATTAATTACAAAATAAACTATAACAACTATAAAAACTATAATAATCTATATTAAAATTTACATCTATGGTAGAAGTCATAACTTTCTACTCATAGCTCAAAATTATGAACCATCAGAATTTCTAGAAAGATCTTCTAAAGTTCTACATTTATTGTCTGAAGTCTTAAGAATAGCACTACCTGAAGCCTAGAAATGCCCCATAGGCCTTTGAAAATGCAAAATACTAGAACATAGAAAATATCAAAAAAATGGATTTCGATATTTTCTCATTTTTGCTTGTGCCAACATCCTCTGTATCTTCTTGGACTATTTTTTGATCATTGGATCACTGTCTTCTAGGTTCCTTTTAACTTCCTCATATAGAGTTTTCATGAAATTCACAAATTCTTTAGGTTTAGCACTTCTATTTGCCACAAGGTTCAGATCCCTCAATTCAATAGTTCCTTTAGGAATCATTCCAGTAACTATCTCAAAAGGTGTCTTCTTAGTTCTTTTATTTACATAATTATTATATATGGATTTTGCTTGTGCCAAAATAAAATCTCAATTAGTAGGCTTATGTCCAATTAAACATCTCAATAGGTTACCTAGACTTATGTTCACAACTTCAGTTTGTCCATTTTTTTATGGATGAAAATTAGAACTAAACTTCAACTTTGTATTCAACTTCCTCCAAAGTGTCCTCTAGAAGTAACTAGTGAAATTAGTATCTCTATCTGAAATAGTAGTTTTAGGCAATCCATGTACAATCTCACCACTTCTTTAAAGAATAACTCAACCACATGTCACTATTACATTTGGGCTCCGATTGCAAGGGTTATCTATTGGATGAGCAATAGTAACTGGAATGTACACCATCAAATGTCTTCTTACAAGATGTGAAACAAGCCATCTTTGAAAATCCATCAACTACCACTAAAATAGAATCATTCCCTCTCTGAGTTCTAGGAAACCCAAGAACAAAATTCATGCTTATATCTTCCCAAGGCTTATCAAGTACATGCAATGATGAATATAATCCCAAATGCTAGCTAGTTCCTTTTGTCATTTGACAAATTTTGTAACTTCTTACCATTTTCTGCACATCTTTATACATTTATGGCCAAAAGTATCTATTTGCACTCATCTTTGTTATTTTATCAATCCCAAAGTGTCCAACAAGTCCACCACTAGGCTTTTCTTCTATGATGTTCTCTATCGTATATCCTCTAGGTATGCACAACTAAATTCCCTTAAGCAACATGTCTTCTTGAATGTAACAATCATTCTATTTGTCCCTCATCATATATTCTTTACAAACTTTATAATGTTACGCAAATTCAGGATTAGTTTCATACAAATACTTCAAATTATTAAAACCAAGAACCTCAATTCTCATTTTTGTCAGCAAATTCCTTCTTCAGCTTAAAGCATTAGCAATTTTTTTTGAATGTCTACTCTTGTGTTTTGTTGGCTTTTGATTTGACATGATTTAAACAACCTTTTAAAAGATGAGAATACCTAGGAGTTAGCTAAAAATCATAATGGGCATTCTGGTAAACAAATTAAAAGGACCAATTGATAAGACTGCGATTTCTTCTCCAATTTGAACTCTGCAGAATTCAGGTGGGTATACTTGGGAAATTATTTCTCTATCACTTTAAAATTCAAATGTCAATGCAAATTTTCCTATAGTAGATAATTTGGCCATAATCCTTCTAATTCTAGGACTGTAAAAGAGATGACAAATGGCTAATCCATCAAACCCTAAAACTCCATTAATCAAGTATAGGCTCACTTTTCAGATCTTCAACAATAAAACATTAAAAGGTTGATTTATAAGAGATTTATACCATATTAAAATTCCAAATTAGATCAACTTTAATGGATGACCAGTGCCTTATCTATTGGGCTATTATCTCATAGAAAATTGACATTTAGTATCTGAGTTTATCTTAACACTTTGTGAAAAGAATATCAATATTCATTTCCAAATCTCATTCTTATCAAAATCTTCAATGAAAACCATAGAATTCTTTCAAATTACATCAAAAATTTACATAACCCATTTCAGATTATAAGGAGAATGTAAACTAAAATATAATTTAAAGTGAATTACTTGTTGGTCTCAGATTGGATTTGACATTTGAGTGTCAACACACTTAACCAATTCTTTAGTTAATGTCAAGTATAATACAAAAGCAAGCTATAGTGTGTGCCGAGCTAGAGAATTAAATAGGTTCCAAGTGAACTTTAAGTGCTGAGTGATCTTCAGGTGCCGAGTGAAGTTCAAGTGCTGAGTGATAAGTGATGCTGAGTCACTATAGGTGTTGAGCAGAGTATAGATGTCGAGTGAAACAGAATTTCTATAGGAGCCGAGTGAGACAAAATTCCTATATATGTCGAGCATTAGCAACTAGTAAGTGCCAAGTAACACAGAATCAACATATGAGTTCGTATCTTCACAAACTCAAATGTAAACCATTTTTGAGCCAACTCAGGATGAATCTTGAAGGATCTTAAATATAAGATCAAATATTTTGCATTGCCTATGTAATCAACATGCAATCAATAAAAAAAATGGAGAAGGGATGCAACCAATGGGAAAAGTGCAAGAATTGAGCAGGAAATGAAGATTTAATATTGATCATAGATTCATACCTAAACCTAAGTCTTCAAAATCTTTAAAAGGAAGATGAAACCCCATTATGCATATGCATGAGAGAGGTGTATGGGTGAATTATAGAAAAGTGCAGAAGGGTGTAAAGGCTTAAAGAAGAGTAAAACAACATTGTAGAATCTAGTTGATCAAGAACAAAGTATTAGAGTTTTGAAGAAAGACATATCAGATCAAGCAAGGATCAAAGTAGACATAGTTGAATAAGGATCTAGAATAAGCAATTAAGGATTGCAAGTCATCAGGTCAAGACATTCTACCATACTTTCTAACCATTGTATTGTAAGAATGAAAATCCTATATTGATAGGTTGGCTTAGTAGCTATATTGGATTAGCAACCATATTATAGATTCTTAATAGGATTGTAAATCCTTTAATAGGGTAACATTCCAAGTGAGTGTTTGTAAATCCTTTAACCAGGTCACTTTTAACAGGGTGTAAAGTCTTTAACAGGATAGGCCTTTCACAAGGAAAACCATTGGAAGTGGTCAAATTTTGTAACCTTGAATAGTTACATATTGTTGTGGTGATACTTTGTGGGTGTCATCCCCACCCTAGTTTTACCTTCTCATTTTGGAGGGTTTTTGGATTACCAAATTCGTGTGTTATCTATTTTCATGCATGACTTTACTTATATGTTTATTAGATGCATGTGATTGATATCAGTTAAAAGGTTTTGAAAAGGTTAAAGTTAGTTACTTTTGATTCACCCCCCCTCCCCTCTCAGAAGTAAATTTTTCCACTTGTAAATTCCAACATTACTACTGAGACTTAGTAAAACTTTCTATTAAATCTCAAAGAATTAAATGGTAACAAAAGAATAGACAAGATCTAATATGTATAGCCAAATTTTAGTATCCTTGTATTACTTTCTTTGAAATATATATAATTCAATGCCAACTCCTATTAGAGAAAACTCAATTAGACCAACAACTGTTAACTTCTATTGTTCTATCTTTTGGAAAATACATGAACAATATATGGACCGACTTAGGAACAAACAAAACTTAGTTCAACAAAATGATTCTCGGACCCTCACTCCACATCTTCAAAATCCTTTTATAGAATAAGGATTACAAAAAGCTTCAGATAGGAGGGCACATGTTCAAAAACTAGATACAACAATACTTTTCCATAAAAGACAAAATAGTTCCTTTTGGAAATGATGATCTCCTTAGGAAATTCTTTTTTCTGTGCCAAAATTGGGACAAGCCTATCAAAAAATGGAATGTATGGGCCCCACTTAGTGAATAATGGACAAATAATAGATAATGCCTCTGAAAAATGATATTTTGCTCCTTGCAAGGCAATATAATTGCTATGGAGATTCTATGAAGCTTGTTTAAGGACATTTATTTTGTGTGAGAGCATACTCTCTATTGTCCTTCTACTTCTTTTCTTATTTCTAGCTCTTCTTGTAATACCCCACCTGGAGATCCTTGGAACAAGGATTTAATTCAAGCCAAGATATTTTTTTTTTACAAGGATGAATGCACATGAAAACATCATAAAGGGATCACAAAGATTGCAATGAAAGACTTCACCACAATCCTGGCAACCAACGAATCTTCAAACGACACTAACAAATTGACACACACAAATAGAGGCCAACAACGACCATGCACATGATGAGGGCTTGAAGAAATGATCACTCATAAAAAAAACACCATGTTGGGGTGCAAATGTAGAATTTTGAAATTTATCTAAGTCTGAAATCTTGAAGCCCTTAAATTTGGCTAAGTCTGAATCTCTGAAGCCCTAAAATTTTCTAAAATCTTTATCTTATCTCAGAGAGGTCTAAAACCTATCTCAAAAGATTTGTCACATATATTAAAATATATCTTAGGTATACGTCAACTTATACTTAAATGATATATTTTAAACCCCTTAGAAAGACTTTTTTGAATTGGATAGGTGTGAAATCCAATAAGGTGTTCAAAACCAACTTCCAAAACTTCCTCAGTTAAGCCTAATTGCTCCTTGTATCTCAAGTGAGGAAGTGCATTGGTCTCCAATCTTGTGTGATGAAGTGCACAATCTCCCATGAGGAAGTACCATGAACCTTCACATTCTCATGTGAGGAACTACCAAGAATCGTGTTAAGACATGCAAGGAGCCATGCGGACCTTCACATTCTCATGCAAAAAAGTACAATTTTACACGAGGAAATACATCATCAAGCCAAAACACTAAAGGAAAACATCTTAGGAAATGAATTTTCTCCACATCGAGGAGTACCAAATCCACAAAAATTGAGGAACGAACACTCAAGTGCATAAGTATCAAGAAAGAAGAACATCTATCCATCTAAACCATAACAGTAAAGAACATATTGATAGCAACATTGTAGTGAACATAAGCAACATCACAATGTATAGAAATAACATTGCAATGAACAAAACAACTAACTAATTGCACGGTTCCTCCCAACTATCAATAACATCATAAGACCATCATGGATCCTAGCCATCCCCATGCGTAACATCACAAACCACCAATCAAATTGTCGGCACTATCGTAATAGGGATGTCACTACTAAAACATGCTACAATATAAGCACAAGGAAATCTAAGCAACATCACAATATATAGAAATAACATTGCAATGAAAAAAATAACTAACTAATTGCGCGGTTCCTCCCAACTATCAATAACATCAGATGACCATCATGGATCCTAGCCATCCCCCATGCATAACATCCCAAACCACCAATCAAATTTTTGGCACTATCGTAATAGGGATGTCACTAGTAAAACATGCTACAATATAAGCATAAGGAAATCTAACATGCTAGTAGTAAAGCATAAGATAATCCTACAAAGTAGATAACATCACCTGTCACATGCTAGTCATCATAACAAAGAAATCTAACATGCTAAACCAATAAGCAATAGATAAACCAATACAACAATTCACATCATCTAGTCATATGCTAAACTTCATAATATGGGAATGTATCAAATAAACTAACATCATCTAAACATGATATCTAAGCATTCCAATGAAAGAATAAATCACAAGAAAGCATACTCCAGAATCTGAAACATCAAGTGAAAACATCTAGTAACAGTCACACTAGGATAAAAGACCATTTTTGTACACCAGTCCCCAGTAGTGGTGAAGGTAGCTACACCTCCCAACCACGTGGCACCCGTAGGTCCAAACCTACCATGCTGATGGAGATATTGATCCAACCAGAAACACAATAAAATAACATCCATGGCTGACACTCACGCCAGACAATATGATGGCTGTAACCAAGAACCAAAGACAATGCAAGGAGTACAAGTCTTGGTCAGACACTCAATAGGCTACTAAGTAGGGGTTGACATCATGGAGAGTCACTTGGCATTGACAAGCCCAAGCTAGTATTGGTAGCATCAACTTCCCAATGGAAGGCACACAATTCTAGGTAGCATCAACTTCCCAACAGAAGGCGCACAATTCCTCTTTTTAATTATCTTAAGTTCTATTACCAAACACACATTATATTTAGTTATCACTTATGTAAAACTTCCTCTACCAACCAGGAAATAGTCACCAGGCTACGAGATAGAAGCCCCTACATATGCTACCCTACCCTACCCATGCTCATCCTATGATAAGTGCTCATGGTCATGCATATTCCCAATCCAACCCCAATGATCATAGCTTCTAGAAATACCATGGAATATTGAGACTCGCAAGTCCTTCGACAAATGTATGCCCACGTACTCATGTGCAGTGCACCACCATCACAAAGATCATAACACAAGGACTGGAGGAGAACACAATGCAAAACAACACTTAACTGAAAATAACTTAGGAGGATGAATTTTACATGAATCCAAAGAATCAATAAAACCACACATCATGAATACACTCAATTGGCCTCAATCCAGGAGTATGGATTCTACATGAATCCCAATGATGCAACAAGACCAAACATCATGAACTCCCTCAATTAGCCTCAATTCAAGAGCATGGATTCTACACGAATCCTAGTGTCCATGAAACGACAACAAAGGTCTAAAAGAAACAATAACACCAGGTATAAAATCAATCAACCGAACACAGTGTTGGGAGTATGGATGTGACACACATCCCAATGCAAGCACAAAAGTGCAACAAAGGTCTGACTGATATCCAAATAGATAATCTAGGTCCACGACCCAACTCACACCAAGAAAACCCAAGAAAATAGGGTGGCACATAAAACAAGGTAAAAACCCCAAATTTTGGAAAAATTCTAAAATTAAAACCCATTTGGCCTTTGGCTACAAGAACCTCGAAAATCCAAAAATAAATAAGCTTAGACATCGTATGCAAAAATGGCTAGCATAACGATGCAAAATTGCAAACCCTCATCCTGAAAAATATGGAAATGCTCATACCCAACCAATTGGGCAGAACCAACATAAAGAAACGGAGGGGAACACTAGAGCTTAGCCTCCTAATAAATGACTACCAAAAATGAAAGTAGAAACAAAGCAAAAACAATAAAATAGGAGAGCCCTACCTCACAACCAAAATGGTAAAACAAGAATTTGAACCAAGAAAATAAAAAGCCCACAGAAGTGGTTGAAAATTGTGGCAATCCAAGGTGTCCCTGAGCTGGATCCAATGAGATCAACCTCATGAAGATCCCACACCCATAGCTCCCATAATCATGAAGAGGATTTTGGGTTTTACTCTCCAATTTTCTAATTCAAAAGTGAGAAGTGAGGAACTAAATTCCTTTTTGGATACTTATTCACTACTCAAGTGAATAATCGATTAGGGAAAATAACTAGCTAGCCTAGTTAAACCCTGAATCGTCCCAAATGAAAATAGGCTATTCCTAGAAATAGGAATTCATCTATGGAAAAGCTACCAAAAATTAAAATAAATCAATTAAAAAGCTCAAAAATTCAAAAACACAGGAATATCCTTAATAACTTTCATGACAATGTGAAACTCTAAATACACAGACATGCTCACTAGTCTAATCACATAATGCAAATGAGTTTAGATTTAATGGTCACCAAAAGGATTAATTTATCAATTAAAATAAGGATATGTCGACTATACAAGGATGACATTGGTAAAATATGAATAGCTGAATCACTAACTCCATGTGCCACTACTAGGGATATAAATCCTACACACTAAACAACATGATCAAGTGCAATTGCATATAATAACATAGACAAAGCAATAAATGCATTAAATTACCTAATTTAACCTTTTATTTAATTATACTAAAATAATCTATTTACATCACTCACATTCGCATAAAGCATAGCAATGCAGGAATGAAGTAAATAACTGTAGCATTAAATCCATCACATAACATAATCAGAGATATGTCCAAATATCAGATAACCAGATATCATCATAAAAATCACTACCATCTCAAAATGGTATCATCATGCAATATGATCAACTAGACAACATAGTAGTCTAACATCTATGATACTGAAATCAAGGTATAACATTTGACCCTTGGGTCATCTCAAATGTAAACATAACATAAGTAGATATCCACAACACATAACCAATAAATCCAACATGGACAATCCATTTCTAATTATTTAAGCATTTAATAATAATTTTTTTAACAACAAGAAAAGGCACTTAAAACACATAAGAAAACACAGTCATAAACATGACTAACCATTGCTACAGGAACCTACTCCAACATAGCATGGTAATAGTACACAGTGCAATCTCTACATACATCTCAGGGTAATCATAGAACAACATCATGATACCACATCGATCCTAGTAATTACTAGCACAAACCTTAGTGAGCCAAAAATCACATCATAATCTCATAAATCAATCATAAGCATAATCAAAGCAACTGATACTAAAACACAAATCCAATCACCTCAATGGTGTAGACCACTCATGGTCACGATCATGATCCATCACAACAAAAGATCAACAAGGTTGCATCCATCAGGATGACTTATAGAATTCATATGGGAGAGGCACTACATGATTCCCCCCAAAGACTAGGCTTACTCCCGGAAGCCTGCAATCCAAGAATAGAAACCAAATGCACCAAGAGCAAAATCAAAAGTGAGCAATAGGAATGACCCAAAAAATCAATACAAGTCAAACCCAAATCACTCCAACATACAAAAAACATCACATCAACCCCCAAATAGGTCAAACATAATAGAAAAGGTGTCACACTGACATAAGGTCCTCCAACAAGGAACCTTATATGCACTAGGAAAAACCCATCTAGCCATAAAGTCAGCAATACAAGGTAAGAAAAATGTCACTCTACCTCATCCACAGGTGCCCAACTATGACATGCTCCTACAATGTGACCACAAAACAAGGTCAAAACATGACTCACTTCCAACAAGAGTTAGAATCATGGGGAATAACCATCTCAAATTCCCAAGAATACTATCATGTCACACATGATCATTTTGGAATCCAATTAAACTCACCCTTTGAACAGAGAGGATGATGATTTACCAACAAAATTACACACTCCAAAAGACTACTCACCACCAGGCATAGGAGCACAATGCCTCTCCAAGGTACAAAAGCTCAACTATCACTGGGAACTAGGGTTACATAACCCAATCAAACAAGATATCTCCTTTCCACAAGGTTGGAAAGACTTTCGTCAGTGGACACAATCATGTAATATCTACATACCAAGTCATTAGATGGTAACATGTGTCCAACAATACCATGTCCCTCTAGCACCATGTTGGGAATACCACACCCAACCTACTGCTAAAATCAATCTCCAGCCTCAAGTCAATGGTCAATTAGAAAAATTCACTGAGACAATCCTCTTGAAGAAACAAGCTTAGGGAGAAAGAAACTATAGAGTATAGGATTGAGAGGGAGTCTATCTCTTAACTTCTACATTAAATCAGCCCAAGACGAGTTAGGGAACTCACAATTCCACCAACCATCAACATACTCATTTGAAAACACTAATTGAGTTAGTGGCATAATAATGCTAGCCTACTCTCTCAAGAGAGAAAAGAATGCAGAGATGTGCCAAAGTCAACATCCAAAAAGGAGAATCTAGACTCATCAAAGAACTGAGTCACTTCCAACCGACAAGGCAACATCAACCTTGAGCAAGGTACACTCACAAACCACACTTCACCTCACAAGGGTGGGTAGGTTCAATAGGAACACACAAACCCAAGCACGAACTCCAAAAAGTACCTAGTAGATTATGAAGACTAGATAACTCTTCCATTAAGAATAACATGAAGAGATAAACTTCTCCAATGGCCATAAATATGATATGTCATGATTGAATTGGCCTCTACTCGATAAAGGCTACTCAGACATTTATCTGCAACTTTAGAAGTGTAAAAGAGAGAATTGTTGTGCCTGAGGTGAAATTTTGCATTAGCACAATGTCACGCAAAGTTTCTCAACAAACTAGGTGAGAAAGTGCATGACCACAAGTTTCTTGCACGAAATTTCAGACCAGCACAAAAATTGCCTTCACTTCAGAGTCTATAACTTTCACGTCCAGACTTGGATAGACTCCATTTGAAAAGTGTTAGAAATATAATGATAAGGAATACAACATGATAGAGCTTAGAGAGTTCTAAGATCTAAGAATTTGAGTCACCACTCAAAAAAAAACCACATAGGAAAAAAAAATAGTCTTGGTTACCAAGACAAGCGACAGACAAAACATCCAAACCTACTCAAGAATACACATGCCCAAAACAACATAAGACATGGAATGGAAGGTAGTTCACACACTAAAAACCATCATTACTTATCTTTCATAATTTCATTAACTAAACATAACATAAGCACTAATGCACAATGAAACTGAAAGGTTTTCAAAGCGAGGGTTCAAGAGTCACCATAAAACAAGGACATATATTTCAATTTCTTTCAAGAATTAAATTATGTTTACTCATCTTTTAAACCATCCAATTACATAAACAACTTTAAATCTATCACAGACACACTATCATGTTCTCCATGATATTATCCCTTATAAATACTACTAGAGGTTCGAGATGAACATGGTAGAATCACAACACACAACTAGGAAAACTAAAACACATTTAGAATAGTCATCAAGAACCAAAACAAAAAGCCCAAATGGGGAATTGACAATTCCAATAGTAAATATCAAAAAGTTCACATTTCTGCAATAATTCAAATGTGACAACTATCACAAAGAGTGCAATGGATAAAATTTGATGACTATTTCAAGAGAGGAAAATACTGAAAATTAATGCTAGCCCAACAACATGAGGAAAGTATCTCCAACCAAATAAAATAAGACATCAATTAAATCACATTACACATGATGACTGAGAACAGTCACACAAGAGGGATAAATCACCACACAATGCTAAGGAATACATCATCCCAGTAGTGTTAGAGAACACACTCACACACATCAAACAATATACCTTCAGTATTCCCATGCAAATGCAAACAACAATAATAATTTTCTTAATTATTTTTCCATACAATGCAACATTTAAATATTCAAAATTTTAATGCAAATTTCCATAAGCTTAAGAAGTAATCAAATTGGAGGCTTAAGTCATTAACCCAAGGATACAATGCAAAACCTACTTCTTTGCAATGATTCACAATAAACACTTATTTCTCCATGAAAGGAACCATTTCATTACTATAATGAAAAAACATAGAATCACAAATAAGATTCAGTTATTTACTTACAATTAGGAGAAAATAGGGAAACAATGCACCTTATTCCACAAGGAGAACAAAAGAGGTACTCAAAGCCAACACATGGACACCAATCAGTGGTTCCATCCAAAAAGGGTCACACAACCAACCAACCAATCAAGGCACATCAATTCCATCTACAAAATAAGGGAAGACTCACTTCCTTCTCCTCACACTGATCTAGTTTCATCTACTAGACAAGCAAGTCCAACCCAAGTAGACATTAAAGCAACATAAGATCATGAGCTCTTCCCCAAGACACTTGAACTCAACCAATGCAACAACAACCATATGGGAAATATATACGTAGAGACCCCAATATTTGAACATGGGCTCTGATACCAGATATAATGCCCCACCTAGAAATCCTTGGAACAAGGATTCAATTCAAGCCAAGATATTTTTTTTACAAGTATGAAAGCACATGACAACATTATAAAGGGATCACAAAGATTGCAACAAAAGACTTCACCACAATCTTGACAACCAACAAATCTCTAAATGATACTAACAAACTGACACACACAAACAAAGGCCAACAACAACCATGCACATGATGAGGGCTTGAAGAAATGACCACTCATCAACAAAACACCATGCTGGGGTGAAAATGTAGAATCCTAAAATTTGGCTAATTCTAAAATCTTGAAACCTTAAAATTTGGCTAAGTTTGAATTTTTAAAGTCCTAAAATTTCCTAAAATCTTTATCTTATCTCAAAGAGGTCTAATACTTATATCAAAAGATTCGCCATATTTATTAAAATATATCTTAAGTATAAGGAATTAAAGACTACTTTGAACTAGATAGGTGTGAAATCTAATAAGGTTTTCAAAATCAACTTCCAAAACTTCCTTGACCAAGCCTAATTGCTCCCTGTTTCTCATGCAAGGAAGTGCAATGGTCTCCAATCTCACGCGATGAAGTGCACAATCTTGCACGAGGAAGTACCGAGAACTGCATGAACCTTCACATTCTTGCGTGAGGAACTACCAAGAACCACACAAAGACATGCAAGGAGCGACATGAACCTTCACATTCTCATGCAAAAAAGTACAATTTTGTGCAAGGAAATACATCAGCAAGCCAAAACACTAAAGGAAAATAATTTAGGAAATGAATTTCCTCCACATCAGGGAGTACCAGATCCACAAAAATTGAGGAATGAACACTCAAGTGCATAAGCATCAAGAAAGAAGAACATCTATCCATCTAAACCATAGTAGTAAAGAACATACTGATAGCAACATCATAGTGAACATAAGCAACATCGCAATGTATAGAAATAACATTGCAATGAACAAAACAACTAACTAAGTATGCGGTTCCTCCCGACCATCAATAACATCATAAGACCATCATGGATCCTAGCCATCTCCCATGCGTAACATCCCAAGCCATCATTCAGATTGTCGACACTATCATTATAGGGACATCACTATTAAAACATGCTAAAATATAAGCATAAGGAAATCTAACATGCTAGAAGTAAAGCATAAGATAATCCTACAAAGTAGATAACATCACTTGTCACATGCTAATCATCATAACAAGGAAATCTAACATGTTAAACCAATAAGCAATAGATAAACCAATACAACAATTCACATCATCTAGTCATATGCTAAACATCATAATATGGGAATGCATCAAATAAACTAACATCATCTAAACATGATATCCAAGCATTCTAATGAAAACATAAATAACAAGAAAGCATACTCTAGAAACTGAAGCATCAAGTGAAAATATCCAGCAATAGTCACACTAGGATAAAAGACCATCTTTGTACATCGGTTCGTAGTAGTGGTGAAGGTAGCTATGCCTCCCAACCATGTGGCACCCATAGGTCCACACCTGTCGTGCTGATGGAGATAATGATCCAACCATAAACACACAAAAACAACATCCATGGCTAACACTCACACCAAACAATATGATGGCTATAACCAAGAACCAAAGACAATTCAAGGAGTACAGGTCCTGGTTAGACACTCAATAGGCTACTAAGTAGGGGCTAACATCATGGAGAGTCGCTTAGCATCGACAAGCCCAAGCTAGTATTGGTAGCATCAACTTCCCAGTTGAAGGTGCACAATTCCAGGCAACATCAACTTCCCAATAGAAGGTGCACGATTCCTCTTTTTAATTATCTTAAGTTTTATTACCAAACATGCATTATATTTAGTTATCACTTATGTAAAACTTCCTCTACCAACTGGGAAATAGTCACCAGGCTACGAGATAAAAGCCCCTCCATATGCTACCCTACCCTACCCATGCTCATCCCATGACAAGTGCCCATGGGCATGCATATTCCCAACCCGACCCCAATGATCATAGCTTCCAAAAATACCATAAAATATCAGGACCCACAAGTCCTCTGACAAATGTATGTGCATGTACTCATGTGTGGCACACCACCATCACAAAGATCATAACATAAGGACTAGATGAGAACACAATGAAAAAAAAAACTCAACTAAAAACAACTCGAGAGGATGGATTCTACATGAATCTAAAGAACCAATAAAGCCATACATCATGAGTTCACTCAATCGGCCTCAATCTAGGAGTATAGATTCTACACAAATCCCAATGATGCAACAAGACCAAACATCATGAACTCACTCAACCGGCCTCAATCTAGGAGCATGGATTCTACACAAATCTTAGTGTCCATGAAACAACAACAAAGGTCTAAAATAATCCATAACACTAGGCATAAAATCACTCAACTGAACATAATGTTAGGACTACAGATGAGATACGCATCCCAATGCAAACACAAAAGTGCAACAAAGGTCTGACTGATATCCAAATAAATAATCTAGGTCCATGACCCAACTTGCACCAAGAAAACCAGAGAAAATAGGGCAGCACACAAAACAAGGTAAAAACCCCAAATTTTGGAAAAATTCTAAAATTAAAACCCATTTGGCCTTTGGGTAAAAGAACTCCAAAAATCCAAAAATAAATAAGTTCAAACACAGTATGAAAAAATGGCTAGCATAACGGTGCAAAACCCCAAACCCTCATCCCAAAAAATAGGCAAATGCTCATACCTAACTAACCGGGTAGAACCAACATATAGGAACGAAGGGGAACACTAGTTTTCAACCTCCTAACAAATGACTACCAAAAATAGAAGAAAAAATAGAGCAAAAACAATAAAATAGGAGAGCCCTACCTCACAGGGAAAAGGGAAAAACGAGAATTTGAACCAGGAAAATAAAAAGTCCACAGAAGTGGCTTAAAATTGTAGCAATCTAAAGTCTCCCTGAGCTGGATCCAATGAGCTCAACCTCGTGACGATCCAACACCCATAGCTCCCACAACAAACATAACAATAAATCCTCATGAAGATTTTTTTGGGTTTTACTCTCCAACTTTCTAATTCAAAAGTGAGAAGTGAGGAATTAAATTCCTTTTTGGATACTTATTCACTTTTCGAGTGAATAGTCGATTAGGGTAAATAACTATCCAGCCTAGTTAAACCCCAAATCGAACCAAATGAAAATAGGATATTCCTAGAAATAGGAATTCATATATGGAAAAGCTACCAGAAATTAAAATAAATCAATTAAAAAGCCCAAAAATCCAAAAACATAGGAATATCCTTAACAACTTTCATGACAATGTGAAACTCTAGATGCACATACATGCTCACTGGTCTAATCACATAATGCAAATGAGTTTTAATTTAATGATCACTGAAAGGATTAATTTATCAATTAAAATAAGGATACATTGACCATATAGGGATGACATTAGTAAAATATGAATAGCTAAATCACTAACTCCATGTGCCACTACGAGGGATATAAATGCTGCACACTAAACAACACGATCAAGTGCAATTGCATATAATAACATAGCCAAAGCAATTAATGCATTAAATTACCTAATTTAACCTTTTATTTAATTATACTAAAATAATCTATTTACATCAGTCACGTTCGCATAAAGCATAGCAACGTAGGAATGAAGTAAATAACCATAGCATTATATCCATCACATAACATAATCAGATATATGTCCAAATATCAAATAACTAGATATCATCATAAAACACACTGTCATCTCAAAATGGTATCATCATGCAATATGATCAACTAGACAACATAGTAGTCTAACATCTATGATACTGAAATCAAGGTATAACATTTGACCCTTGGGTCATCTCAAATGTAAACATAACATAAGTAGATATCCGTAGCACATAACCAATGAATCCAACATGGACAATCCATTTCTTAATTATTTAAGCATTTAATAATAGTTGTTTAAACAACAAGAAAAGACACTTAAAACACATAAGCAAACATAGTCATAAACATGACTAACCATTCCTACAAGAACCTAGTCCAATGTAGCATTGTAATAGTACACAGTGCAATCTCTGCACACATCTCAGGGTAATCATAGAACAACATCATGATACCACATCGATCCTGGTAATCACTGACAGAAGCCTTAGTGAACCAAAAATCACATCATAATCTCATAAATTAGTCATAAGCATAATCAAAGTAGTTGATACAAAAACACAAATCCAATCACCTCAACAATGTAGACCACTCATGGTCACAATCATGATCCAGCACAACAAAAGATCAACAAGGTTGCATCCATTAGGATGACTTACAAAAGTCAAATGGGAAAGGCACTACACTTCCACTTCCATTTGTTGATCCATACCCATATTTGATGCATCAAAATCTATTTGGGTGTCATGATATTTTACCTCAGTAATTGGCCTTGTTACATTTTTCAAAGTTTTTAACTCATTCTTTAAGGAAACCATCTTCTTTTCAAGCACATGTCTTTTTTATTTCTTCCTCATACTTTTTCTCATTTCAATGCATATGCTATAGGTCTAAAATAGTTGTTCTTCTAGCATATCCATCTTGCTCTTCCCCATGAGTAACATTGTGTTCATCATGTTGTGTATTTGGTCACTTGTTGTTGTAATGACATTACATAATCTCACATTTCCTTGGGGAGAGTCTCTGACTTCCATTAGTGTTGGTTTGTCATATTCAGGGACCATACTCCAGATTGCCATTGTCTTGGTATCAATGTTAAAACCAGACCCCTACAATTCTTTAGCAATATTTGTCTCCTCAAATGAGACATGTCTACTTTTTCTTCTGATCTAATTCAACATGAAAGATGAGCTTATTTTTCATCTAGGAAAGAGTAACATCCCACTGTACTTCACCAAATCTTTAGCATCATCTTCAGTGTGGGTTTCACCATTCAAATCATATTCTTGTAACTTTCGCACCAGTTTTGCAACTTTCTCCTATGAATCTCCTAGCTGCAACTGTAGAGAGAGTTCATTTTTCTTAATCTTGAACTAAAAAGATTTGAACTCCTCAAAATTGATGGAGTCATCATCCTTCATAAGCTCTTGAGCTTGCATAATTCTTTCTTCTATCATCCCTACTTCAAGCTTTAGTTTATTATAGAATCTTTCATTTTGATCAGCCTATTTTACCAAGAAGTTGTGCTTGATGTCATCAAAATATTTTCTCCCCCTTGGCATAGTCTCTAGGGCCTTCTTCCTTTCTTTATCTAGGATCTCAGTTAATCTCTACTTTTTTCTACCACCTTGGGCCTAAGAAGAACTTTTTGGTTAATCATCTTCTTCAATAATCTCAATTACAATATCCTGCTTAGGGAGATCGAGCTTTATTCTATTTCTTATTTGAGGAGGCACCTTAGACATTATCTCTTCAAATTTTTTGAGACACTTATTAAATGAATCCAAATACCTCTCCTCATGATAGAAGCCTTTGAAGGAGGGATCTGTTCTTTTAATATCTTGTTCAATTTTTGCGATCTCCTTTGATTTCATAGTTTTTTCTTTGCATACCTCAATGTCCAAGCAATCTTTTATTACATCCTTTTCCCAAAAAGACTTGCTACTAGGAAAGATAAACTTTCTCATCTACCTCAGGGCATGCCTAACAAGATCATTTGGATCATATGCCTTAGTAGGAGTTGAAGACAATAGAAGTTCTGTCAAAAATTCATCTAACTCTTTAGTTACATCCTTGCATATGGTAAAATCTCCTACTTTTACATTTCTACAGACAAAGGATCCTCTTCTGATTATAGATCCCAAGTATTCCTAATTCATCATAATTAATTTCCAAAAAAAATCTACGATCCCCATTCTCTCTAGAATGTGTTTTGGTAAATAGACGAGGGGTTTTGGGGCATCCATAAACCCTTATAATGGAATAATTTTAAAAAATAAAAACACTACCTTGGTCATGTTCCAATATCCTATCCTCATTAGGGCACATAGAAGGTTTAATTAACATTCAAACTTCCCTAGGGACTCTCTCAATAATATTAGCTAACATATTGGAAATTGGATATACAAAATCATTATAGAAAGCTAAAAGTTTGCATAGGGATAGAACCTTTTCCATAACCTAGTCCTTAGTTATATTGGCAAGCTTTCTCCCATCACCTTTGTTCCCTCAATAAAATCAAGACTGATGTGCCCTATTTTCTTGTAGAGAATGATATGCATCAACAGTGGATAATGTTCAAATTTGAAATTCCCCATTTCTCCCCTATGAGTAGCTATAATCTCATTATGGATAACATTTATTATATAGGTAACAAAATGATGCCCCACATTATGGTGCAAGTCTTTTCTATCTAGGGCCATGATATATATGTTACTCAGAGTAGTCATAGTGTTATCCATCCCTATCACCTTGTCTACTCTAAAGACTATGTACTGAAAATATCTGCTAAAGAATTCCAAGTGAGTAAGGTTGTTAAAAGGACAAGGTTTCCATTACACCAAACGATCAACTTTTTCATGCTTGATACAACCAATAGCCTTATAGAACCACATGAGGTGGTTAAGCCATGTTGCAAACCCTACAAGGGATGCTAACCTATTGCCAACAATCCCCCTCCTAGCATCACTTGTTGTGGCTTGCAGGATTCAAACTTGTGACCAAGATCTAATACCAATTGTTAGAAAGGATAAGGTTTCTTTTCACCAAAAGATCAACCTATAAATGCTCGATACAACCAATAGCCTTATAGATCCATAGGAGGTGGTTAAGCCATGTCATGAATAGTACGAGGGATGCTAGCCTACTACCAACAAAGGTCTCCTACCTTTTTAGGGAGCTCACCCTTTTGCTTTCTACACTTAGGAATATGTCTTTGCGTAACTCTGCCAGTGAAGAAGCTCTTCTAACTCTTGAAAGTTTCATCTAGTTTGTCTTGCTCAATCATCTTTGTCATAGGTCCACCAAGGTCAAAGACTTCTATGAATGTCTCACTATCTAGTTTTCACATAATACTCATCTCCTTTCTATGAAACCCATGAGTTAAAGGATTGTATACCTTTATTAGGGCCTTCACCAAATCTGCGTCAATAATGACCTCTAGCATAGTTAACTTTTCCAAATTCCTATTCCTATTACCATTAGTTTCTAGCATGATTGCATCTTTTTAGAAACTGTAAGAGTCTATGAAGATATGTGAATTCACTATTTGAGCATTCAAAAACCCTAGTAGAAAGTAAACCCATTCTTCAATATACAAATTGGCTATCTTCATTTTTTCTTTCTTAGTTCTTGGAGAAGCTTCTTTGATGCTCATTTTTGAAATCAACTCACGTTCTTCTTGCTACATGATTTCTTATTTCAAAATATTTAATCACTTCTCTACAATTCAATATTCTTGAACAATTTCATGCTCAATCCTCTTCTTGGCTTTGAACTCTATGAATGTTATAAATGAAAATATGTTACATTACCCCTTTGAAAGTGTTTGAGCATAGAAGTGGCATTAATGGCATTTTAAGGCAACATGCATGAATTTTTTTGAAAGTTCAGGAAACTATCACATTCAAGCTTTACGATGCTTGCACTGCCAACTTTCAAATCCTTTTTTACCCTTTTTCAGATAGTACTTCTTATTTTAGCAATAATGAGATCTCAATAGTCATTTACTCCTTATGTTTCATGCAATGACCACATGAATGCTTAGCATTATGAGTTGTTTGTAATGTCACAAGGCTTTCTTTCTAACCCTTATTTTTGCTTGTGACCATGTAAAACACTTCATCTCTAGTTCATGGTCCATCTTTATGCTTGATCTTTACATTGTATGACAAAGAAAACACTGCTATCATCACCTGATCATTGCTCCACGGCTTACATTTTACTCTATGTTCTTAACTGCGTGACCAAACATTTTTCTTTATAATTTTAACTACGTGAATGAGTGATCAACCTTGACTTCTTCATATTTTAGCCACATCACATGATCACACTTATTTTATTTAGCTGCATTTCATGGGTTGTGAAGCTGCGAACATGTTGGTCTCCCATTCATTGCTTAAAATAAGCACAAACACTTTAAGCTTGCGATTGTGCAACATACCTTAAGTCTAAAAGATCATTGTGTCACTGCTTCTATTTCTCTTTATAATTTTAATTAGATGACTAAGTAATCAATCATTACCTTTATAAGCTCTTAACTATTTCTCTAGTTCATGGCTTCCCTTTTACCTTAAAGCTTTAACCACACAAATAAGAAAATAACATTTTAAACTATTTTACCAGTTCGCGACTTTTATGTTTTTATTACCACCTTAATTGCATGACTAAGTGATCAAGTGTTACCTTTACAACATTGATTATTTCACCTCATTACATCTATCTATTAAATTGCATTCTTTAGTCATGTAACCATGCGATCAAATTTGATCTCTAGGTCGCTTCATAACACAAACTATTTAGCTTTCAAGCTGCGAAGACACGAGATGTTATACTAACATCAGTCTCCATTTCAACATCACCTAATCCTTTATGTTATAAAATAAATTGTTGTCTTCAAATGCTTCCACATGTCTAATTTTCATGTTGTCATGAGGGTGAAGATAGAATGTGAATCCCCTTTTGCACAGTCACTACTTTGAACTCTGATTTCATGCTTAACTGCAGTGAAGCCATGAAAGCTGCTCATTTAATTGCATTATGCCTTCGCTACTTGAGCCAACCATTAAACAATAACCATAGATACCTTGCAAAAATTTCCCAATTGAATGAGTTGCATTATCACACCATAAAAAATTTTAAAACTTGACAAGGTAGTGGTGTAGAGATAAACCTTGGTCACACAATCACCACTTAAAAATTTCAAATTTCTTTCAAAAGTGCAAAACATTTAGAGCACTTATTTGAAAACAAGGAGGGTTTAAAATGTGAAAAAATGCATACAGATATGAAACTAGGGTTTTTTTAGAAATATCTTTGTAATATGAAAAATGAAAACTGTAATTGCACAATTTAAAACTTGATTTTCACAATAGCTTCTTAGCATTTTTATCATGGTGAAAATACAAGCCAACATGTTTCAAAGAAAAGGAAAAGTTCTACAAAAATTCAACCCACTTCACATGTCTCTGATTCAACTTATTCTAACTTCCCAAATGTTGCAAAGCTTTATAGTGAGTATACAACACAAAATATTTAGGCATAAGGTAGTGTCTCCATTTCTTCAAAGCTTGAACAATGGCATAGAATTCTTGATCATAAATGAAATATTTTCTCTTAGCATCATTCAACTTCTCACTAAAGAAAGCTACAGGTCTTCCTTCTCAACTCAAAATAGCTCCAATAGCACTTTTACTAGCATCACATTCAACTTGAAAAACTTTATTAAAATCAAACAAAGCTAGGGTAGGCAATTTTGCAATCTTTTGTTTTAATGTTTCAAAACACTTTTGTGCTCCATGTGTACATTTTAAATTATTTTTATCTCCTCTTATAGTTTCAGTCATAGCATTACAAATAGAACTATATTTTTTGATGAAATTGCTATAAAAACTTGCCAAACCATGAAATGATCATCCCTCTCCAACATTCTCAAGTGTAGGCCAATGAAGAAAAACTTTCACCTTCTCAAGATCCATCTTCAAACTATTAGCTAAATTAACAAAACCAAGACACATAATCCAATCCTTCATAAATGAAAATTTCTTTGGGTTAATCAACAATTTCTTCTCTTTCAATTTCTTCAATACTTGTCTAATATGCTCAAGATTCTCTTCCATAGTCACACTGAATATCAAAATGTCATCTAGATATACAATCAAAAATTTACCCAAGAGTCTTTTCAAAACATCATTCATCAATATCACAAAAGTACTAGGTGCATTAGTTAAACCACAAGGCATAACCAACCACTCATACAAACTATCATTAGTTTTATAAGCAATTTTTCATTCACCCCCTTCTCTAATTTTGATATGATGATAGCCACTTTTCAAATCAATCTTGGTAAAATACTTTTCTCTGGGCTCAAACTATCCATCATGTCATCCATCCTAGGAAAAGGGAGTCTATATTTCACTATTATCTTATTTATGGCTCTAGAATTAGTTTGCATTCTCCATTCCCCATTCTTCTTAGGTGCTAACAAAACATGTACTGCACAAGGACTCAAAATTTCTCTAATCAGACCCTTCTCAAGAAATTCTTGCACTTGTCTATTAATTTCAATGTTTTCATAAGGTGTCAATCTATGTCATGCTTTATTAGGCAAGCTAGCTCCAAGTATCAAATCCATAAAATGAATTATACTTCTCATGGGTGGTAAACCACCAAGTACATAATCATAAATTATGTCTTGAAATTTATCTAGCAAGGATTCAATCTCAGGTACATTCTCTAACTCATCTTGTTTCTCATTCTTTCTAGGAATCAATTAAAACTAAACATTATGTTCTTTCATATCTCTAGAAAATTGATTACCTTCAACCAAACATACTTTAATTGTGGTACAATGATTCTCCTTGGGTTTCTCTACTAAGGGCAAGAATATATATATTTTTTCCATCTACCCAAATAGTATAGTAATTCAATCTTCCATCATGTAAAGCTTGTCTATCATATTGCCAAGGTCTACCCAAAATAATATGACAACAATCCATAGACATAGTATCACATAAGACTTCATCATGATAATTCTCAATTTTGAAATTGACAAGGCATTGTTCACTTACAAGTAACTTATTCTCCTTATGGATCCAAGAAACATGATAAGGTTTAGGATGTTTCAATCTTTGTAACTTCAATTTATTAACCAGCTCCTTCGATGCCAAATTATTAGAACTTCCCCTATCAATGATTACATTGCAATATTTTGTAGCTACTGTACACTTGGTTTTAAAAAGAATTCTTCTAAAAAAAAATTCTCCATCAATCTCCTCATTCAAAAAGATTCTTCTTAGCATCAATTTCTCACCATTTTTAGGTTTATTAGGCATTTCAACAACTTCTTGACAAACCAAATAACTTCTTCTATTAACTCCAATCTTCTTTCTAGAGTTAGTACATTCAAAGACCCTATTTCCTTCTTCTCCATGTCTATAAAAAGTACATTTCAACCAAGATCTTTCTTCCCTTTTTCCACCATTATTTCTAGTGTAACCAATATAGCTACCTCTAGTGTAGTTACCTCTTCTACCAATAGGCTCTTCAATCCATTTTGATTTTTCTTTATCTTTCATTGCACAATTAGATCAGCTGCCTTCTCCATATGTTCTACCTTTTCTTCTCTGAAATTTGTCACCTCTTCCTCTTTGTCTCTAATCATGTTTCTTCATTAATCTTTCTTCAACCTTTAAAGCATATTGATATGCTTCTTCCATGCTATCCATCTTAACATAGCCGATCATTATCTAAATAGATGTCCTCAAACTGTTCAGATACCTTGCCACCTTTTCAACTTCATCATCTACATGTCCAAATTTGATATCTAAATTGTAGAATTCCTGAGTGTATTCCTTCACGCTCATGTCCTTTTGCCTCAAATTCTGCATCTTTCTCAATAAATTAACTTGATAATCAGCAGGGAGGAACTTCTTTATTTTCCCAATCATCTTTTCCAATGTCTTGATCTTTTCTTTTCCTCTTCTATCTCTTAGTTTACAAATGAGCCCACCAAAGTGAAGCATGAACCTTCAACTTAGTGACTTCTATATTAACCTTCTTATTATTAGGAGTACCTTCATACTCAAAGTATTTCTCCATCTCAGCAATCCAATCCAACTGAATATTAGTTTCAAGTCTCTTGAAGAAAGAGATTGTTGAGAACAAATTGATAAGTATGATAAATATGTTTCAATCATTGTTTTGTCACTAATGTCAAACCTACTATTTTTTGGTAAGACAACTGCTTATATGATTTGAGTAGTATCACTTATTTGATTGATGAAGAGGATTTAATCAAAAGATGTAACAATAAAACCTAGAGAAAAGGTTGAGTTATGATATAAAAAGGGAGTACAAGAATTAGCTAAGACAATGATATTATAGTGTATTAATAATATACTTAAGGTTGCAAAGGTTGGTTACACTAAGGAAGTTCAAAAGAACAGGTTATACAAAGTTTCTCTACAAAGCTTAATCAAGTGGATAGTAGGAGTAGAGAAAAGTCAGTGCAAGCTAAGTAGAAAATTAGTTGGAACTGAGTAAAAGTCTATTCTAGTGTATGTTGAGAAAAATAGTGGATGTCAAGTAAAGTTTAGTTGATACTGAGCACTAGTAAACTTTAGTTCGTATTGAATGATTTTCTAATGGATGGTGAGCAATGCAGTGTGTGCCAAGCATCAGAAGCAAGTTAATGCTGAGTGGCTGCATTACTTGAAAGATCATAAATTCAATGGATCTGAGTTGACAAGTTTGTTTTCTTGGATTATGTGAACTAGGTGGAAGATAAGATTGATGAGCTAGTGGCACAAAATTCATGGTAAACTATTTTGAGACAAATTCAAAGAGGATTGAAGGAAAATTTTCTAGAAGAGATATGGAATGAGGGGTAGATTCATTATATCCTACCTAATTTGTCCTAATCCTAAATTGGACAATGGGGAATGAATGAAAAAAGATCTTAATTTTCTATTTATAGGGATGGCTGGTTAGAAGCAAGGGTTGTCATGTGTGAGAACCTAAGGAAGACAAGGAGTCAAGGGTTTTGCTTCATCAAGTGACCTAAGAGAAGAGTCTACATTAGCATGTTAAGAAAGAAGGATTAAGGGTATGAATGCTTGAAGGGTGAACAAGTTATCAGAGTTGAAGAGTGTGAAAGCCAAGTAGAATGGAGGACTAAAATAGAGATTTGTAATCCACAAATAGGGTAAATCCTTTGGATTAAGGTTGACCTAACAATAAATTGTAAATCCTTTAACTAAGTGACATTCCAAGTGAATGTTCTAAAGTCCTCTAACAAGGCTCACTCCTAACAAGGTGATTGAAATACTTTAACAGAGTCATATTTAAAAGTGTGTATTGTAACCTTTAATAGGGTTGGCCTTTCATAGGGCATCATTGCAGAAGAGTGAAAAAGAGTAGCATGATACTGGTGGTTTTTCCCAAATTGGGTTTCCACATAAATCACTGCGTCAAGTGTGTTGCTAAATCTATTATGTTTCATTTTTACATTTCTGCAAATTGATTTGACAGTAACCTACAAGTTTTAAGTGATTGCATAATCTTTTGAATATATGCATGATGATAAATGTTTTATGGGTTCACTAAGATACATCTGGACCTTGGATAACTGATTCACCCCCCTTTTTAGTTATTTTAAATAATTCCAACAATTGATATTAGAGCCATCTTCTTAAGAGGACTAGTTTTGAAGGCACCAGAAGCACAAAGATAAAGATGTCAAAAAGAGAAGTACCCAAGCCTAATAGAGATAACTTTCCTACATGGGAAAGTTTGATGAAGCTACACCTTGGAGGACTTGGAGATCATGCACAATCTACCATTACCACTGAACATGTTGATCTTGTTGGAGCCCCAACTATCGAAGATATAAAAAAGAAGAAAAAACACAACCATACAATGTTGGAGATTGCCTCTTCTCTAAGTTATGCTGAATTTGATGATATGAAAAGTCTTGATAGTGCAAAGAAAATATGGGATGGCTTAACAACTATCAATGGAGGAGACACTAATTTTCTAAGAGCCAAATTTGAAAGTCTTAGAGGTAAGTTTAATGATATGGCAATGCAAGAAGGTGAAAATATTGCTCAATATGCCTCAAGGATAAAATATGTTAATACAATAAGAGGAGTTACTGGTACAATAGATGATGGTATAGTACTAAGAAAAGTTTTAATAAAATTGCTACCTATATATACTATTAGAGTTTATACAATTCAAGAACTAAGATGTATACCAAGGAACAATCTACCTCTTGATGGTCTAGTAGGTAGACTCACTGCTTTTGAGCTATCTAACTTTGATAATTGCAAACTTCAAAATATTGAATCTACTTTTAAAGCTAAGCTATCATTGAAGGAACCCGACGAGAAGAAGAAGAAGAAGACAAAGTATGTGTCCAATGATAGTGATATAGATGAGGAGGATGTAGAACAACTTGAAGCACTACTAGCAAGAAGATTCCATAGAGGTAAACACAAGTTCAAAGGTAAATTACCTATCATTTGTTTTAGTTACAATGATTTTGGTCATATTTCTACTAGATGTCTAGATAAGAAGAACTACAAAGGTGGTGACAAGTATAAAAGTAGAAGAGATGAAGACAACAAGGATTACAAAGAAAAAGGCAAGAAGTCTTGCTATATTTCTGAAGAGGAAACAAAAGATAAATTTGATGAACATGATGATGAAGTGGTGTATGTTGTAATGAAGGTTGAATTTGATGAAGATGAGGCAACTACACTTGTGTCTTTTGTGAACAAAAATGATAGATATATCATTGATAGTGGGTGTTCACATCGCATGACTAGAGACAAAAGTAGGTTCATTACCTTGAATTGTTATGATAAAAATAGTGTAAGATTTGGTAATGATGCACCATGTTTGATAAAATAAAAAGGTTCTATCAAACTCACAGAAAAGATTTTGTGTGATAATGCATACTATGTTGAAGAACTTAACTATAATCTATCGAGTGTGTCACAACTGAATAATTCAAGATATAAGGTTGAGTTTGAAAACAATATTGCTAAAATATATGATACTGATGGGAAACTAATTGGAAAGGGTGATCAAACTTGGAGCAATCTATTCTATCTTGATATAGAGGATGCTATTTATCTAACTATAAAGTTTGATGATGTGTGGCTATGGCATAAAAGGTAATGTCATGTTAATTTTGATAACTTGGTTAGTATCAGTAACATGGGAAAAGTTAGAGGTTTGCCTAAGTTGAAGAAGCCTGATAATATAATATGCAAACAATGCCAGTTAGGAAAAATGCCAAAGTCAAGTTTTAAGAGTAAAGCCCATACCTCTAAAGGAATACTAGAGATTTTTCATAATAAATTTTGTAGACCAATTGAAGTGTAAAGCTACAAAGGAGATATGTACATTATGTTGCTCATTGATGATTATTCTAGAATGATGATAGTTATGTTTCTGAAATAGAAATCTAATGCTTTTCAAATGTTTAAGTGGAACTTAACAAGAGTTGAGAATGAAATAGGTAAAAGTCTGAAGTGTTTGAGATCTAATAGAGGAGAAGAATTTATATCCAATGAGTTTGAGATGTTTTGTAATAATAGAGGAATCAAAAGACTGACATTTGCCCCTAGAACCCCTCCACAAAATGGAATTGCTAAAAGGAGGAATAAGTCTATAATGGACTATGCTAGGAAACTCATGGTGGAGAAAAATGTTGCTTTGAAATACTGGGGAGAAGGTATAAGTACAGTTGTCTATACCTTGAACTGTGTACAAGTCAAAAAAGGTACTCATTCAACACCTTTTGAAATATGGTATGGACACTCACCAAATGTAAAATATTTTAAGGTGTTTGGAAGAAAATTCTTTATTCTCAAAGATTTCAAGAATGGTAAACTAGATGCAAAAAGTGAATAAGGTATATTCTTAGCTTATTCCACAAGAATTAAAGCTTATAAGTGTTTAAATAGTAACACTAACAAAGTTGTGGAAAGTGCAAATGTGAAATTTGATGAATATACAAAGTATATGAGGCTGAACCTATGAAAGAACCAGAAGAATACAAATCATTTGTATACTTTTTTGAAGGTATGCCTATTGAAGAAGATGCTACAAATCAAGCTACAAACTAACAAAAATTTGTAGTGATTGCCGAGTCACATACTACGAATGCCAAGTTGCATTTAGGAACTGAGCTACATTCAGATTCCAAGTCTAAAAATGAAGTTGAAGCACATTCTAATTCTAAGATTAGTGTACATAAGAGTGATGCTAAACTACCTGATAGAGATGTACATAGTGACTTTGAAGTTAAAAGATCAAATGAAGAAATTAGAGCTAAATCAAGATTGTCCAATATGTCAACAGACATCATCCTACTGGAAAAATTATTGGAGATAAAGATGCTAGGCCAATGACAAGAAAAAAATTGAGAAATGATGACTAGGCCAATGTCTTAGAAGATGTAGACTGGAGTGAAGCCATGAAAGAAGAAATTGAACAAATTAAGAAAAATAAAACATGGACTCTAGTTCCTAGACTAGAAGACAAAAATGTGATTGGCATGAAGTGGATGTTCAGAAATAAGCTAGATGAAAATGGTGAAGTCACAAGGAATAGGGCAAGATTAGTCTACAAAGGATAAGCACACAAAGAAGAAATTGACTATGGAGAAACATTTGCTCATGTTGGTATATTGGAAGGAATAAGAACTCTACTTGCTTATTTTACATACAAAGGTTTCAAAGTTTATCAAATGGATGTTAAATCTGCATTTTTGAATGGCATATTAGAGGAAGAATTTTACATAGAATAGCCAGAAGGATTTGTTGATATTAACAATAAGAACATGGTACGTAGATTACACAAAGCACTATATAGTTTGAAACAAGCACCAAGAGCATGGAATGAGAGACTTCATAATTATCTTGTGAAGGTTGGATTTGAAAGGACTAATGATAATAACAATCTATACATGAAGATAGAGAAAGGCAAAGGTATTTGGTTATTTGAAATTTTTGTTGATGATATCATATTTGGAGGTCAAGATGCTTTATGTAAGGCTTTTGAAAATGAAATGAAGTAAGAATTTGAGATGTCCATGTTTGGAGAGATCAAGTTCTTCATGGGATTGCAAGTACATCAAATGAAATATGGTATATAAATCACTTAGTCAAAGTATGTCAAGAAAATATTGAAAACTTTTGGATTGGAGGATTCCAAACCAATAAGTACATCTATGGTGACAAGACATAAATTGTCAAAGAATGATGATTCAATTGAGGTAAATCAAACATTATACATGCCTATGATTGGAAAATTACAATATGTAGTACAATAGACCTGATATTGCATTATCTGTAGGGATAGTTTCCAGATTTTTTGCTAATCCCAAGGAGAATCATTTGATGGTTGTAAAGAGAATACTGAGATATTAATAGAGGAATATGGTCTATACTATAGGAAAAATGAGAAATTTAAAATAAGATCCTATATTGATGTTGATTGGGCTGGAAATATTGATTACTAAAAGAGCACCAGTGGAGAAGCATTTTTCTTAGGCAAGAGCGTAATTACATGGACTAGCAAGAAACAAAATTGCACTTCACAATCTATTGTTGAAGCTAAATATGTTGCTGCTACTAAAAATTGTACAAACATTGTATGGATCAAACAACTACTCAAAGGTATGAAGGAAGATATCAAAGAACCAACGATACTATATTGTGATAATACAAGTGCTATAAATATATCAAAGAATCATGTGATGCACACAAAAACTAAGCACATCACAATCAAGTAGATCATTAATTAAGATCTAATTAATTCAAGATAAAGATGTGAAGATGGAATATGTTAACATAAAAGAGAAAATTGCTGATATCTTCACAAAAGCATCATCTAAGGATACTCATGAGTATCTAAAAGGTAAACTAGGGGTGATGACCCTATCAAAGGACATCTAAGTAAATAGAGGAATGCTTTGCATTATACAAGTTGATTGCTATATGTTACAAATTGATGTAGTGGATCTTACTGGAAGAGTTGCCTAAAGTAATCAAAGAGCTGGAACTACAAATTAATCACAAGCAAGGTGACAGAGGGAGAAACTGAAGAAGTTCATATCTACATGTTAAGATGACAAATCTTTGGCATTGTTGTTAAAGAGGGAGAGATTTACTGATCAGGAGAAATACAAGAGATTGGAGATTGAACAAAGAGGGAGGAATCCTAACATCTACCTAGTAAGAGGGAGATAATTGTAGAAGGGAGATATAAGAAGTAATTCAGAGAGAGTTATAAGAATGACACAAAATAGTTTTGTAACCTATTCAAAAGATGAAAGTTGCTAATCAGAGTGAGAGATTTCAATACAATGAATTATTTTCTTTTTGGTATTTTGTTGGTCTTACTATTTTAACTTAGTTTTTTTGGTTTTTCATCAATTCCAAAGAGGGAGATTGTTGAAGAAGGAGAATATTGAGAATAGATTGATACAAGTATGATAAATATGTTTTGATCATTGTTTTGTCACTAATATCAAACCTGCTATTTTTTGGTAAGACAATTGCTTATATCATTTGAGTAGTATCACTTATTTGATTGATGAAGAGGATTTGATCAAAAGATGTAACAATAGAACCTAGAGGAAAGGTTGAGTTATGATATAAAAAAGGAGTATAAGAATTAGCTAAGGCAGTGATATTATAGTGTATTGATAATATACTTAACATTGCAAAGGTTGGTTACACTAAACAAGTTCAAAAGAACAAGTTATACAAAGTTTCTCTACAAAGATTGATCAAGTGGATAGTAGGAGCCAAGCAAAGTCAGTGCAAGCCAAGCAAAAAATTAGTTAGAGCTGAGTAAAAGTGTATTCTAGTGTGTGGTGCGCATGTCTATTTTATCTTCTATTTGATGTGTTTGATGTGGTTAAGGGAGGGAGTCGTAGTCACCTACTGGTTGAAATCTACACGATGTACCACTCCCCAACATTGCCTATTTAGTTTAGATATATTTATATACATGTACATGCTTGTCTTTTGTGCAAGATGTAGGTACCGGGCATCGACTTCCCTGAATTGCTAGGATGAGTGTGCCCAATTACAAATAATTAAATATGTATTTTTTTTCTATTTTTTTTATAGTGCATAAATAAGCAATGGTTTTTAAATTTTTTTTTTTATCGATCTCTATATTTAAAATTAAATTATAGGGAATCACTCATGTTTTATTAAACTTTGAACATCAAATAAAAGCTTTATGTACCATTTACATTATTAAACTTTAAGTGAGGTAGATCTGATTTACTTTGACAAGTTTTTTTTTTTAATATTTCAACTTTGGAACTTAAGAGTCTAGATTAGTATTTTCTTCATGTTTCACAATTAAAGAAATCTAATCTTAGTAATTTACACATTAGTAACATATTTCTACTATTTAGTAAATAAGATTTCCAATCACATACCACTTTTTTTAAATCCACAAATTAGTTTTCTAACAACTTGCAAATAAATGAGGTCATATCAAGTTATAGATCTAGAAATGTGGGTTTCATTCTTCTTTATTTTTAAAACAAAACCAAAACTGTAATGAGCCTAGGTCCTCGTATTGAAACCCTGTGCTCTGATACCAAAATGTCATGCCCAAATTTTCTCGAACAAGACACAAACATAGACACATATAATAATAATATTCAATTTTATTTCTTAGAAACAATTTAAGAAATATTTAAACTAAAATATTTTTACAGTATTGAAAAGTCCTTTCAAATGTTACAATCATAATTGGATCCTTACATCAATTTACAAATTACAAGAAGATCTACTTCTGATTTTTTACAAATGTTCATAATAAAACATCTTCAAATCTCCAAAAGAAAGTGAAAATCTTCCAAGCTTCTCTTCAACACAGATCCATTTAGAAAACTTGTTTAAAACAACCCTATAAACTATGAAGAGCTCACCTCTTAGCCTAGGTCTCTAAGAGACCACCCACCGAGCTTGGAGAACTAAGACCAACAAGGTAACAATCAAGCATACACATATAAATCAACAATACAGGATACAACTTTTAACACCATTTTTGAGCTCACATAGTAGGTTACCAGAGGAACCAATAGAATGGGTGAAGGTGTGCCTAAAAACTTTGAGGAGAAGCAAAATATAGAAAACCAAATCTACCTTCACAAAGCATACAAAATAAATACCAACTCTCACAAACTCTCCCCTTATCACCCACAAAGTGCATAACAAAGTCCTGGCACATGCAGCCCATACTACATGCTTATTCCTCTTCCTTCTAGAGAAGAGACTCTGGACTCAGGGGATAGGCCCAACTAACCCCTTCACCCGAAGGCCACTTCTTCCCTCCCAAGGGTGTGTGATGTCCTTCCACACCCATAACATCACACTCTCAAAATCAAATGAAAATAAGTCAATAGAAATTCATCCACACCTAGCAATACAACAGGGAGAATGAACAACACACATATGCATTTGTAGTAAAATTTACACATCTTTTATTTAGAAAAAAATACAACACATAATTTATAAAACATAGCAAAAGCTCCAACCTTTCTCTAAGCTATGGTAGATGACCTGATTTGAGAAGAGCCCTCTATCCTTCCTTAATCCAATCTCCAAAATTAAAAATCTCTAAAAACTAGAGAGTGGATGAATGCCAACTCTATTTTCCAATTTCCCTCTAAAAGATAAACATTCCTAATTTTTCTCTATCATGAAAGAGAAAAAACACTTTAACTCCACCTAAGTTTCCCTATTTGGTTAAAATTATCAACTCGCTGAAGATAAGGTGGGAATTTGGGTAAGTCTTCTTCCATTTTCGCAATACTTAAGAAATGAGAATTTACAAGTGATAGAAAAGAGATTTTAACTCAAATAAGGCCAAAATTAAAGCCCCAACATATAGTACTAACATGTAGGTAACTTAATTTCACTAAAAAAGCACTCTAAGACTCAAACAAAGCCCTCTAAAGTCACCCTAAACTTGAAATCCAAAATTTAATTTAATTAAAACCTTCATAAGATATCCTTATGCAAGGGGATGAAAACTTAAACATTTCTAATTGGTTAGGAATAAGGTTGGGTGCCTTTTGCCAATGACTCAACCTGACTTGCTATTTAAATACATAACAATACAAGTGTCAAGTGACACTATAAATATATATTTAACATTACGAGTGACAAATCAATTTTCACAAAAAGGAAACTAATCTAAGACATCCATTCACATTATGTTCAAAAAGTAAAATACTTAACAATGAAGTTAAGATCTCTTCATTAGATCTAATCTTGGCAATCTCAATTAATACAAAGGTATAGTCTTGGTTCTCCATTTTACCATGGATATTTCTTGCACACTCAAACCACATATCAATAGTCTAAGATAAATAAAACATATGCATATATAAATCTTCAATCAATTCTATATTCATAATTGAATCAAAACATAAGGCATCTCTCAATTGAATAACATTTTTCCATTTCTAATCATTGTGCATATATAATACTATCATTATCAAACTAAACATGATATGACTCTTTTGCAACATTTCATGATTTTCATATATATATATATATATATATATATATATATATATATATATAATAACCAACCAAGTACATGAATGTAACCAATCATCAAGCATCATAAATAAGTTCTAACATCATAAATGATTACCATAAAATAAAGTGTCTCATAGTATCAAATAGTCTGAGTAACAATCCAAAATAGTCCAACATATAACAAAGTCTTAAAATATAAAGTATCTGCAATGCAAAATATAAATTATCTAAAATGCAGATAAATTGCTATGATATGCTATGATGGGCTAGGGTGAGGCCTCACAGCAAGTTAATGCCAAGTAGTTGCATTACTTGAAAGATCGTGAATTTGATGGATATAAGCCAACAAGTTTGTTTTCTTGGATTATGTGAACCAAATAGAAGATAAGATTGATAAATTGGTGGCACAAAATTCAAGATAAGATTGATAAGTTGGTGGCACAGGATTCATGATAAACCATTTTGAGGAGAATTCAAAGAAGATTGAAGGAGAAGTTTTTAGAAGAGATATTGAATGAGGGGTAGATTCATTGTATCCTACCTAATCTATCCTAACCCTAAATTTGATGATGGAGAATGAATAATAAAAGATCTTAATTTCCTATTTATAGGGATGGCTGGTTAGAAGCAAGGGTTGTCATGTGTGAAAACCTAAGGAAGACAAAGAGTCAAGGGTTTTGCTTCATCAAGTGACCTAAGAGAAGAGTCTGCATTGGCATGTTAAGAAAGAAGGCTTAAGGGTATGAATGCTTGAAGGGTGAACAAACTATCAGAGCTAAAGAGTGTGAAATCCAATTAGAATGGAGGACTAAAATAAAGATCTATAATTTGCAAATATAGTTGTAAGTTTTTGTCATATCAAGCCTTACTATTACTCTCTAATAATTGTATCATTCTAGGGTAAATCCTTTGGATTAAGGTTGACCTAATAGTCATTTTTAAATCCTTTAACCAGGTGACATTCCAAGTGAATGGTCTAAAGTCCTCTAACAAGGCTCATTGCTAATAGGGTGATTGAAATCCTTTAATAAGGTCACATTTAACAATGTGTATTGTAACTTTTAATAGGGTTGGCCTTTCACAGGGCATCACTTTAGAAGAGTGAAAAAAAGTATAATTTAATTGGTGTTTTTTCTCAAATTGGGTTTCCACATAAATCATTGTGTCAAGTGTGTTGTTGAATTTGTTATGTTTCATGTTTACATTTCTACAAATTGATTTGATAGTAACCTACAATTTTTAAGTGATTGTATAATCTTTTGGATGCATGCATGATGATAAATATTTTATGGATTCACTAAGCTATGAAAAGTTTTATTTATACATCTAGACCTTCTATAACTGATTTACCCCCCTCTCAGTTATTCTAAAGGATTCCAACAAAGTCTTTCATCATAGCAAGAAAATTCAACAGGTCTAACATTTTCCCTAGAAAAAAATCTCAGGAGCTTTTCTTCATCTTATTCAACCTCTGGTTCATGATTAGGATTTGGTGTTGTCTCTTTTGTTGAAAATAGAGTAATACAAGTATGATATGTGTGTTTCAATCATTTTTTTTTCACTGATGTCAAACCTGCCACTTGCTAGTAAGACAATTGCTTGTATGATTTGAGTACTATAATTTTTTTGATTGATGAAGAGGATTTGATCAAATGAGGTAACAATAACACCTAGAGGAAAGGTTGAGAAATGATACATGTTTGCTAAGAACACAAGAACCAAAATTAGTGAAAGATGCCTTAGAAGATGTGGATTAGAGTAAAGCCATGGAAGAAGATATTGAATAAATTGATAAAAATAAGACATGGACTCTAGTTCCTAGACCAGAAGACAAAAATGTGATTGGTACCAAGTGGGTATACAGAAACAAGTTAGATGAAAATGGTGAAATCACAAGGAACAAGGGAAGATTGGTATGTAAAGGATATACACAAGAAGAAGGGATTGACTATGGAGAAATATTTTCCCTTGTTGCAAGACTAGAAGGAGTAAGAACTCTACTTGCTTACTCTCATAAAATGGTTCAAAGTTTATCAAATGGATGTTAAGTCTACATTTCTAAATGGTATATTAGAGGAAGAAGTTTATATAGAATAGCTAGATGGAATTTTTGATGCTGACAACAAAAACATGGTATGTAGATGCAAGCACAAGGAGCATGGTATGAAAGGCTTCATAATTATCTTGTAAAGAATTGATTTGAGAGGATTGATGACAAAAACAATCTATACTTGAAAACAGAGAAAGGAAAAGGTATTTTTTTATCTAAAGTTTTGTTGATGATCTCATATTTGGAAGTCAAGATACTTTATGTAAGGCTTTTAAAATGAAATGAAAAAATAATTTGAGATGTCTATGTCTAGAGAGATCAAGATCTTTGTGGGTTTACAAGTACATCAGATGAAATATGGTATATACATCACTCAGTCAAAATATGTAAAGGAGATGTTAAAAACTTTTGGATTGGAGGATTCAAAGCCAATAAGCACACATATGGTGACAAGAAATAAATTGTCAAAGAATGATGATTTCACTGAGGTGAATCAAACACTATATAGGTCTATGATTGGAAAGTTACAATATGTAGTACACAATAGACCTGATATTGCATTATTTGTAGGGATACTTGCAAGATTCTCTACTAATGCCAAGGGGAATAATTTGATGGTCATTAAGAAAATAATGAGACATCTAAAAAGAATAGAATACTATGGTCTACACTATAAGAAGAATGAGAAATTTGAATTGAGAGCCTACACTGATGTTGATTGGGTTAGAATTAAAAATCAGTCACAAGCTAGGTGATCGAGGGAGAAACTATAAATGTTCATATCTACATATTAAGATGAAAAGTCTTTGGCATTGTTGTCAAAGATGGAGAAAGACACACATTAAGGGAGAAATACAGATAGAAGATATAGATAAAAGAGACAAGGAATCTCTACCCAAAGGGAGAAACTGTAACTGCTGATTACATCTACCTAGTAAGAGGGAGACAATGTTGAGGGAGATATAAGAAGCAATCAAGAGGGAGTCATAGGGATGAGATGATTGATTATCTATTGATTAGAAAAAAATATTGTAACCTATTCAGAAGATGAAAGTTGATAATAAAGGGAGAGATTTCAATACAAGGAATTATTTTCTTTTTGGTATTTTGTTGGTTAAGTTTGAACAATTTGGTTTGCCATCAATGCCAAAGAGGTAGATTGTTAAAAATAGATTGATACAAGTATGATAATGTGTTTCAATCATTTTTTTGTCACTAATATCAAACCCGCCACTTGCTGGTAAGACAATTGCTTATATGATTTGAGTACTATCATTTGTTTGATTGATGAAGAGGATTTGATCAAATGAGGTAACAATAGCACCTAGAGGAAAGGTTGAGTTATGCTATGGAAAATGAGTACAAGGATCAGTTAAGACATTGATATTATAGTACATTGATAATCTACTTAAGGTTGCAAAGGATGGTTACACTGATTAAGTCCAGAAAGACAAGTTAAATGAAGTTTACTTACCCAACTTAACATTCTGCATAGTAGGTGCTGAGTAAATTTAATGTAAGCCAAGAAGAAAATCAGTTGGAGCTAAGAAAATTCAATTTTAGTGTAAGCCAAGTGTTATAGTGTAAGCTGAGTAAAGTTTAGTTGATGCCCAACACTGGTAAACTTTAGCTCATGTCAAGTGATTTGATAGAGGATGTTGAGCAATGTAGTATATGTCAAGCATCAGAAGCTAGTTAATGCCGAGTGTCAACATTATGAGAAAGCTTGAGAATTTGATGAATCTGAGCCAACAAGTTTGATTTCTTGAATTGTGTGAACCATGTGGAAGATAAGGTTTATGAGCTAGTGGCATAGAATTCATGGTGAACCATTTTGAGGTGAATTCAACCAAGATTGAAGGAGAAGTTTCTAGAAGGGAATGAAATGAAATGATGGGTAGATTCATTGAATCTTACCTAATGTAACCTAATCCTAAAATGGACAATGAAGGATAAATGATAAAAGATCTTAATTCTCTATTTATAGAGATGTCTAGTTAGAAGAAAAGGTTGTCATGTACAAGAACCTAAGGAAGACAAGGAGTCTAGGGTATTGCTTCATACAATGAGCTAAGAGAAGAGACTGCATTGGCAAGAAAACTAAGAAGGCTTAAGAGAATGGATGTTTGAAGGATAAACAAGCTATAAAAGGTGAAGTGTGTGAAATTCAAGCATAATGGAGGACTACAATAGAGATTTGTAATCTACAAGCGTGTTGTAAGTTGTTATCAGATCAAGCCTTACTGTTACTTTCTAATCATTATACCAATCTAGGTAAATACTTTAGATTAGGGTTGACCTAATAGTCATTTGTAAATTCTTTAACTAGCTGACATTCTAAGTGAATGATCTAAAGTCCTCTAACAAGACTCACTCCTAACATGGTGATTGAAATCTTTTAACCAGGTTACATTCAATAGTGTGCATTGTAACCTTTAACAAGGTTGGCCTTTTACAGGGCATCACTTCAGAAGAGTGAGAATGAGTAGCATGTTACTAGTGGTTTTTCCTAAATTAGGTTTCCACATTAAATCATTGTGTCAAATATGTTATTGAATCTATTATGTTTCATATTTACATTTCTCCAAAGTTGATTTGACAATAACCTACAAGTTTAAGTGATTGCATAATCTAATGGATGCATGCATGAAGAAAATGTTTTATGGATATGGGTTCACTAAGCTATGAAAAGTTTTAATTGTACATTTGGACCTTGGATAACTGATTCACCCCCTCTCTCAATTATTCTAAAGTATTCCAACATCTTCATCGTTACTAATATCTTCAAGATGTACACCTCTTCTTAGCATTGTCTACATAGCTTCAAGTCTTGCAACAATCTACCTTAGCATATCCATAATAGTGTTTTCTTGATTTCTTCTATCACGAACCATCTTGACAATAGTTCCTGCAAGATCCTAACCTTATGCAAGTTATATGTTAGATTTTAGATATGTGACCCTACAACCAAATTCAACAAGATTCTCCATGATCCAATCCACAAGAAACAACTCGCTTTGATACTACCTAGTGTAGGAAGGTACATGGAGAGTCCTACAACAAAATATGGAATAAACTCAACCTATAACCTTCTACCCTAGCTCATAGTTACACACAAAAGCTACACAATTGATAAATGAAACCACATAGTACACAAGGCCAAATGAAACACAATTTAGGTGTAATTATTTCACTTCACAACTAGAATAACGACAACATGCCTAGATGTGAAGTCTTTTGAGTTGCAACCTTGAACAAAATAAGAAATATACAAAATTACACTAGTACATTAGGCTTTCATTTTCAACCAAATTTTTTGATGACAGGCCAATTTAGCTTGCCAAGTTCACTTTAAAAAAAAAAAATGATCCCCATAAGGTCCAAATTTTGACAAAACTTAAGATTTTTTGTCAAAATTTCAACAACATTTAAATTGTGTCAAAATTTTGATGACACATTAGTTTTCTATCAAGATTTTGACATTGTTGAGATATAAGTTTATTGTCAAAATTTTGATGTTGTCGAGATATAGACAAAAAAGAGAAGAAGTTAACATTTCATTTTGTACGCAGTGCAAGTGTGCAGGAGGGTTTTTGCGTGTAGTTCTTAGGCAAGGGAAACTGTGACTGGTCATGCTTGACTCAGGTAAGAGTTTCAACATCCACTCTTATGGTCATTTATCGAGAATGGAAGGGGAACTAAAAGTCATTAAATTTTGATTGATTTTATTTTAACTTCTTCCCCTACCAAAATTTTCCATCGATTCATTCATTTAGGATTAAGTGTAATGCCTCGCCAAGTGATCCAAAAGAATTAACCTAAAATTTTAACTAAGTTTGTAGATTTTTTATTTAAAAAGAATGATATACACAACAATCATAAAGTAGCAGAAGCAAAACATACAATCACATATAAGCAAACATAATAGATTACATTCCCTAAGAATCCCAAGATGTTGAATCACATTTAAATTTAAATAATATTAAGTCTAATAAATAACACATCCATATGAAATTACAACTATAAGTCCATTCTACTTAAATATTATACATTTGTTGTAAATGCCATTTGGCAATAAAATTTTGAATGCACAATCATCCATTGTACATTTCATAGGGTATGAAAGACTAAAATAATATACATTTATAAAAATAGATTACATCATCTCTTTCAAATCCATGAAACAAAGTACAATACAATAAGTGAAATCATCCATCATAAAGTTATAATCATCCATCATAATACACAAAGATAGAATGAAAGGAAATGTAGACAAGGAACTCCAACCATGACATCAACAGATGGATCTCAAAGGTAAGAGTAAAAAGAATTACCACTCGACCATGTGGTAACCTAAAAAGGCCCACTCCCAGAGGACATAGTCTCAAGTACCAAATAGGATATCAATCCAAAAATCAAAAGTAATCTCTATGTCAAGGAAACCCTAAAAGTAATCTAACTCAAAGGTTCCAAGATAAATTGACATCTATACCTAGAGGCAAACAAAGAAACATAGGGAATCTACTATGTAAGTGAGCAAGTGTCATCACATGAATCAATGCTAGAGTTACCCTGGTAGTCTAACTTGATGCTGACTCCCTAGTGACTCTATGCAGCACTAGTATCCTTTCATACTGACAAGGCATACTAACAATGCATGGTTACTACCAATCATTCTCTCTACTCCCATCCTAGTCTATACTAGCACTCAAGGCATGGGTGAGAACATACAAAGACTCTTATTAGGTTCATTTTACTCTCATTTAGTTAATGGTTGTTGTCCTTTGCTCAATTTTTTCAACCTTATTGTGATTACATTGATATTAATTTGGGATGCCCACAACATATCACCAAACATGGTAATCATGGAGCTTTCTTGATGGACAACTTTCCTCTAGTGAAGTGATTGGTTAAAAATTTAGCATCTAATCTATCTCTTCTTATATCTTGTAAGATTCAAATATTTCCATGGAAGAACTAGGGATCAAAATGATGGAAGTAATAGAGTAGACTGGGCTAGCATTAAAGTAGTTAAGAAGGCATCTAGCATCTAATCTATTTGTGCCTGTATCTTGTAAGATTCAGATATTTCCATTGCTTGAGGACACCATAGCTTATGTAAAGATGATCTCTCCTCACTATCCATGGAAGAACTAGGGATCAAAAGGATGGAAGTAATAGAGAAGACTGAGCTATTATTAAAGCAGTTAAGAAGGCATCTAACATCTAATCTATCTATGCATGTATCTTGTAAGATTCATATATTTCAATTCATTGAGGAAACCATAGCATATGCAAAGATGCTCTTTCCTCACTATCCATGGAAGAACTAGGGATCGAAAAGATGGAAGTAAAAAAGTAGACTGAGCTAGCATTAAAGTAGTTAAGAAGGCATCTAGCATCTAATCTATTTGTTCTTGTATCTTGTTTAATTTAGATATTTCCATTGCTTGAGGAAACCATATCTTATGCAAAGATGCTCTCTCCTTGCTGTTCATGGAAGAACTAGGGATAAAAAAGGTGGAAGTAATAGAGAAGACTAGGCTAGCATTAAAACACTTAAGAAGGCACATAGGATTCTTGTATTAGCTAATGGGAATATAAGGAATTTTCAAGATGTTTATGATTGTATAAGAGAGATTGGGGTAGATGGAATTTTTTCAGTTGAGTCACTCCTTGAAAAACCTACACTATTTTGAGGGTATTAGTTGGAAACAAAATGGTCTAATAATGCAATTTTCCAAGTAGGAGTGTTGGAGGAGTATGAGAAGCTAAAACATTTTGACAATGGTTTTAAAAAGCATTGGAACAGGTCACTTTTCTTTTGGAATATTTGATCTCTGTGAAATATATCTAGTTCCCCAGTGTATGATTTGAACCCATGTGCATCAAATGTTAGGTGATTGGTTCAAGATTCATCCAGACATTCATGAGGAACTCAACAAGCAATAAAAGCTTACATTTTAGTGGCTTTAACACATGGTACATCATCTTGTCAAATGTGACATTAAATTTGTAATCCACCAGTTGATTCCCAATTAGGTAGTGAACAAGAGCCTTCCCAAAGAGCTTTTGTAACTCTCACAATCCTATGTTTCCAATTGAAATGCTTTAAACATTGCCACAAGTCAAATCTTGTAGAGAGTGGAGGAATTTTTTTGTGATAATCTATACTATGGCCATTATAAGCACTATGGTAATTGAAATGAACTACCTAGAAGCTATTAACCCCATAAGCTTGTAGATATAAGAAGTAGATTATTGTTCTCAAAAGAATTTTCACTCTATTTCTACAATTTTTCATTATGGGCATTGCAGGTTCCTTGAGAAAAATAAATTTTTGAATTTAAATAAAGAATGTATTTGTAAAATTAAAAATACAGAGCTATTCTTTAAGATTGTGTGGGCAATAAAATGTTGGAGAAAAATTTCTAAGGGGACCAAGATTCTAGTCTCACCCAATTGATGTCTTCTCTTTGCTGGATGTTGTGGTATTTTCATTTTGTAAAACTTTCCTATCAATTTAAGCTATATTTGAAGTGATTTTATAAAATTGTGTATGGAATGCAGTGAGTCTCTCTGGCTTATTAGTTTTGAATATGAATTAGGAAGGATTTTTCGTATTCCATTAGACAACTTAAGTATGGGCTAAAACATTCATAGATGGAAGCTTCTTAAAATTAATTGCATGCTAATTCAAAATGATTCTTAACTTTAGCTGATAAGAATCAAGCTCAAGCCTCAAACAATCAATAATTTTAGCTATCTGACATTAAATTTCTACAGTCTATGGTGAGATTAGTTATGTTGTTTTTGGATTGAACTGAGAGTTTTTATCCAGATTCCATTCTAAAATTTTGATACAAAAGAATCTTAAGTAGTTGAATCCAAAAATAATACAAATCATCTTTGTTATAAAATTTAGGTACAAAATTGGTAATAGGATGCTTGTGGATTTAGATAGCATGGATATTAGACCTAATCACGACAATCACTCTAGCTCTTATATAAAACTTGATACATTTATAATCTTTTAAGTTGCTAGCAATGTATGATTTTTTCCTGAATTTCAATTTGATGTAACTGTATACACACATAACTAATATAGACAAATTCCAATAAGAAGTATCAATTTAGTTGGGTATAAAACTAGCTTTTTGACATAATAAATAACAAAAATAACAATGTAGAATATTCTTTAAAGTTCTACTATTTTCTCACATTGACCACCTCTACACTGCCTCTTCTGATTGTTAACTAAAAGTTAGGTGCAAGCCATGCAGCTTAAAATCCCACTACTTCATGACCACATTGGAGGGCCACCATGCCTTTGTCAATGCTCTTTCTCTGATTGCTAATAAGACTATGATTTACTCTGGGGGCTTTGACCAGGCCATCATGGCTTCATAGACAAAAATATGTGCTTCCTCCTTTGGTATGGCTTGTGAAATGAGGGGCCAACATGTTCAACCCTTTCTTTGATTCCTAAGAAGCAACACCCAAGCCAAAGTCAACAAAGGAAGCAACTACTATAGTAACATTTTTCATATGCAATGTGTCCATACAAACCTTATGTTCAAAGCTACAAAGGCCCACAAAAAGCTTTCACTTTTAATCCTTATTTATATTTTTCTAGAATATTTTGACCTGCTTCTTTGAACACATAGACTCTCTATTTCATTATGAAACTATCTATTCTAAATACTTAACAATTTTAAGCTTACTGTATTAATAGTTTGAACTCATCATTTATAGACACTCTTTATTATGCTATTTTAAATAAACATACTCACTATGCCTCTTTGAACATATATATTATCTGTGCTTATTTTGATATATGTGCTATCTATTCTATTTTGAACATGTTTACTATTTGTTCTATGTTTGCACCATAATACTTTGCAAGGTTTTCAATGGGTTTTAAATTATTTATACATAATAAATATATGTTATTTTGATTCTTTTACTATTTGTTCTATGTTTGCACCATAATACTCTACAAGGTTTACTATATGTTATATGTTATCATTCTGGCTTCATACTAAATAGTCCAACAATGTAACCCTTTCAATCCTAATAATTACAACAAGTTATAGGTATTGCAGTCTCCCTCCTCTCTTACCATACTTTGACATTTTTCTTAAATGCACAAATATTTTATAAACCACACTGATCTTTAAAATGTGCTTCATTGTAGGAACAACTAAAACTTTTACAATCAAAATCACATTTAGGTACTCTATATTATATTGAGAAGCTCCTTTTACATATTGAATCTCTTGTTCTCATTCAAATCAAAAGAACATTCATGTACTCTATATTATATGTAAAAGCTCCTTTTACGTATTGAATCTCCTGTTCTCATTCAATTGTGCTAAAAACTTTTATGGACAAAATACAAATTGAGTCATGTTTATTCATGCAAAATAAATCATTGCATTATTGAAATGTTTGCTTACAATTTTTAGTTACAAATTTGTTTATCTTAGACTTGAATTATGTTCATTGTTTACTCATTCCATGTCTTTGTCCCAAAATATGCTTTCCCAAGAAACTGGTGGTATATATACTCTCAAGCAACCAAACCTTCAAATAGTAGTAAAGCATCTTGTTAAATAAACTAGTTAAATCAACTAGCAAAATATGGTATTGGGTTAAATGCATACCAAATGCATTAGCAACATGAAACTTGGTAAAAGATAAATTTTGTCAAAGAGAGACCTACATGTGTGGAATATGTATGGGAAGAAAAATTAATCCTCCCATACAAATGAAACATACAGTATAATAATAGTAACATTCAAATAAATAATCAAGAATGGGATAATAAACATTGTATAATATATATTTTCCCAAAAAATTCCTATTCAAAAAAATAATATAATAGTATGAGAAAAATAGAACACAAGTCAATAGGTTTTTAAAAAATTAAAAAATACACTTTACGTTGTTTTAATTTGGGGGCACCCATTGGTTGGATGGGACCCCCAACGACCATCTCCCTTTCCTTTTGTGTTCCCTCTCATAAATTATGAGTGGTGCAAATTAATTAAATGCAACCTTGTGTGTGCAGGCTGCCCACCTTCCATGGAGACCACCCACTCATCCACTTGCTCACCCATGTGTGAGGTGATGGGAAGTGTAGGGAGTAGGTAGGGATGATAGGTGTAGCGGTAGGATAGATTAAATTAGTTGTACTTCAAATTTATTTTGTAAATTAGTAGTGGGTTTAATTAAAAGTTAATATAGTAACTATTTAAATTAGTAGTTATTATAGTAACTTTTTAATTAGTATTTAGTATAGTAATTTTTTAATCATTAGTTTTACTTGTTTTCTTGTTTGTGTTATTTTAATGATTTATCTATTTAGCAATAGAAGCTATTAGTTAGCATATATATATGCAGTTTGTTGTTAAGTAGAATAAATAAGAGTAGTAAAGGTTACTTTAATTACATAGTACTAATTGAATTAGTAGTTAGTAAATAGATTAAAATTGTAGTAAGTAAAATTATTTAGATGGTAAGTATATTTAAGTTAGTAATAGATAAATATAATTAGTTAGTAAGTGTTTTTAAAAATTGATTTGTTAGTTTAGTCTTATTTACATGTTCTATTTAATTTTGTTCATAAGTATTTTAATTTCTTAATTTAATTTTGTAAGTATGTATGTTAATTTTGTAAATTTAGTTTTGTTAGTAAGTATGTTAATTTTGTAAATTTAATTTTGTTAGTAAGTATGTTAATTTTGTAAATTAATTTAATTATTAAGTTATTTAGTTAGCATGTAAAGTAAACTAGTTAGTAAGTGTGGTCATTATAGTAGCTATTTTAGGGTTAGTTATAGTATTATTTTGTTTTACTTGGTTGGTTGATAGTGGAGTGAGTATTATTAATATGTAAGGCACTACATATATATTAAATACTATATATAACAAACATGTTATTTATTATGGATAATATTTTAGATTTAGTAATTAAATATAGATTTTTTAAATATGAAATACATGGTAACTTTTAATATATTTTTTTGTTCAACACATATTACTAATTGTTTGTATGTTTATCTAATACATGGTCTTATAGGAGTTCTTTTTGTAGGTGATTTAATTTATTACTTATATGCTTTTAACAAATTATCTAATAAGTATATTTTAATTCAATTACATGAAATGAGAAATCATGTGGAAATATTATATTCATATTATATTTTATTATGTAAACTATAATGTTGGAAATTAATCAATGACACCCTTTAAACCCTATTATTAGATGTTCCTGTTGTATTGGCTAGTTGATAGTGGAGTGAGTATTATTAATATGTAACGTACTACATACATATTAAATACTATATATAACAAAAATGTTATTTATTATGGATAATATTTTAGATTTAGTAATTAAATGTAGATTTTTTTAATATGAAATACATGGTAACTTTTAATTCTTTTTTGTTCAACACATATTACTAATTGTTTGTATGTTTATCTAATACATGGTCTTATAGGGGTTCTTTTTATAGGTGATTTAATTTATTACTTATATGCTTTTAATAAATTATCTAATAAGTATATTTTAATTCAATCACATGAAATGAGAAATCATGTGGAAATATTATATTCATATTTTATTATATTATATAAACTATAATGTTGGAAACTAATCAATGACCCCCTTTAAACCCTATTATTAGATATTCCTATTGTATTGGCATATGGGGCTTAGCAACTCAATAAGGAACGCCTTGATAAATGATAAGAGCATTTTAATTAAACATTATATTGAATTTGATATTATGATTAAGCCTAGATATTGAAAACAAAACTCTTCAATTTGCTATGGCCTCATCATCAACTATCAACTAGATTGTAAATGTTAACTGCAAGCTCATAACCTTATCGCATTGTAACCTAGTTAAGCAACTCGAAACTTGTAAATATTAAGTTAGTCATCAACCTTATTCTAACTCTTTCAATGTTAGTATGTATGTAGCTTAGTTCTTAACCTTAAAAAAGAGTGTTGGTGTGTTTTTGCCTTGATTTATGGGCATGGCAAAGTTAAATTGGGAAAGAAAGTAAGTTTAGAGAGCTCTTGATAGTAGCAACTTAATCAAAAAACATATAGAAGCACAACTCGTTCCTACATTCTACCAAGATGTATCTGTGTGAACCTAAGAGATTTCACTTCACAAAACATATCCTATTATAAACATTCTCTTGATATTTATATTATGCATTTAGTAACATCACTATTCTTTAAAGGATACTAGCTGAATGGAAGAGCACATACTTTACAAGTAGGAGGATGGTGGTTCAATTCTATCGTATGCTGATATCATTAAATTAATGATTAAATAAATTATCAAATATGTCACCAAATATATACCAAATAAACTACCAAAAATAGTACCAAATAAACTACAAAATAAACTACCAAATAATAATGATCAACTACTAAATAAATGATTAAATAAACTACCGGCTATCAACAATCAACAACCAGATAAATGACCTAATAAATCACCATATAACAACAATAAACTACCAAATAAACTACCATTTAACAACAACAAATGATCGAATTAATGACTAAATCAATATTAAAATAGTTTAGTCATAGATTTGGTTGGGAGATAAATGTCCAACAATATAGTACCACTGGTCACATGATCAAGATTAGTCATATATTTGCAATATTTAGTAGTTTATATAATCATATATTGTTGTTTTTGTACTAGTGGTGTAGTGTTTTTACTTATTAAACAACTTACAATGGCTTACCTTAGCAGCCACTTTGGGCCCCGACCTCCATTGCAAGTCATTTCCCAACATTACATATAGATAACCTACCCTAAGCTCATAAAATCACAAATCAAAGAATCATAGTTTTTCCCTTAGTCCTATACAAGTGATTTGAAAGCATAAAAAGATAAATCACAATAATACCTCAGTTCTTTATAAGCAACTCGAAACCATCCCAAAATAAATGATTGAAGACTCAAAAAGGTTAAGTCAATTATGTCATAACATTCATCTTGTAATCACATGAGGACACTAAAAGCAATAATGAACAATATAACCAAGCTCATCATAGAGCATACTGAACATATTACCATGGTTGAGTTTAAAAGATTAAGATCAAATCATCATAATACCACAAACATAGAACTCCCAAGCCTCTGGTAGACATCCTAAAAACTAGTCAACACTCTAGTCAATTCAAACCCAAAGCACAGACAACATATAGATAACAAAGTAGTTTCATAGTTTGGTTTGATTTTGAAGACATATAGTTGAGTTAACAGTAAGGTTTCAGTTTTTGTTCAATGTAAGTTTTCAAACATATGAATTTTACATTTTACCCTTAACTATATAACCCAATTCTTGAATTTAAACAAAATACACAATTGCCCCTATTTGATTTTAAGTCCATTATTCCAAAATAACTTAAGGGTAATTATTTATTTAAATTATTAAAATAATACTTATTGATTTTCAAGTAAAATAATTTACCATTTTATTAAAATCAATATTAATAATAATAATAATTAAATAAATTGAAAACTTCATTAAATAACTTTCATTATTAATTAAAATTAATTAAATCAAATTTAATTAATAACTATATTAAATAACTATATTAACATTCATTAATTATTTATTAAATTAATAAATATTAATAAAATTAGAAATAAATAATAATTTAAATTTAATATTATTAATTTTTAGTAAATCAACTTTTAAAGAAAATAATAATAAAAATAATATATAAAAAAATTGGTGTATATTTTGAAGGCCCATTGGCCTTATACCTTGTGTAGGTTATAATTTTGTCCCAGACAACAGTATTACTATTGTTGCAAGCAGCAGTGTGGCTGCTGTCATGGCTTTTAATAAGTGACAACGAGTATGGGAGGGGTGGGGATTCCCCACCCCCTCTCATTTAATATAAATTTATTTTATTATTATTTTATTTTATTTTTTAATAAAATTTTAAAATAAATTTAAAACAAAAAACCTCCCACAATTATATATATATATATATCCTAGCAATTCATTGATAGGAAAAATATGACAACCATACAAATTTTCAATACAAATTTTTCATTCCATTCAAAACCCTTCCCATTTTAATTTTCAATTTTAAATCTATTGAAAGAGGGTTTTAATGATATTTTAATCTCCACATATACAGAAGAAACCCACATGCATACCAGTATTTCCAAATTACAATATTGAAAGATTCGTCACAAAGAAATTCAGATAAACAATTCACAGTCACGAAGAAGACAAGAATATTTAAAGAATGTAATTAACTGGGTGAATCAAAACACTAGAATCTACCTAGTTCTAATGCTAAAATTGCAAACACCCAAAAGATTGTGAGAGGAATTTCTTCTCTCAAAACCTTCTCTCTAAAATTCCTTCTCCAAAATTCTCGGTCCTTGGAAAATGGACTCTCAATTGTTGATAAGGAGTTCTCTCCTAAATTTAGGATACTAATTGTGCTATCACCTGAGGGAACTCCCTGATCACAACTTTTTAACTCTCTATTATCTTTTTTGAAACTTCATGCATACTTTATGCAATTTTAAATGTCTTTAATAATTTAATTTATTTTTCACTCTTTAATTAATTTTCGAAGCATTAATTGATAAAATATTCATTAACTTAAGTAATAATAATATTTAGCATTTATTTAAAAATGATCTCCTAAATACATTATTATTAAGATTAAATTAATATTATTATGCTCTAAAATTAAACTATAATTTCGTCTCTTGAATTTCTTTAAACAAAAATTAATTTCCCAATTAATTAACTATAATTAAATATTGAAATATCATAATAATTTTCCATTAAATTAAATCATTAATTAATCTTTTAATTTGACTTAATTAATTGAAAAATCACCAAAAACCTATAAGATGAAATATGATAACCCATCATAAAATACCACATATAAGATCAAACTCTAGGGTTATAATCACGAATTTACATCATATGAAACATTCAAAAAGGTAATCATCTTAAATACTTGTCTTAATTTTTTAGGACAATTGGTTTAAAGGTTTAGGATTTGGACTCGAGAATTTAGCTCCCCTCTCTTACCATCGAGATAATGTGATAGGGTACGCTCATCCTAGCAGTTCAGGAAAGTTGATACTCAGTATTTGTAATTTGCATAAGATCCATGCATGTACAAACACATATATACTAAACTAAATAGGCAATGATAGGAAGTGGTGCATCATGTAGATCCCAACTAGTAGGTGGTTGTGACTCCCTTCCTTAACCACATCAGAAACGTCATACATAAAAAAAAATGCATGCACACCGTACACATGTAGTATGAGGTAAGTATCCATAAAAAAACACGTATAATAATCAATATAACTAATGATCATCAAATAATTGAAATCACTATAATAATCATCATCATGCATACATGAAGTAAATAGTACCAAGTAGTCTCATCATAAAATCAACTGAATATGAAACTATATATGATAATCTGAAAGATAATGCTAGTAATCATTAAGCATAAACATAAACAGGCCTAAAAGAGTTCAACAATAATCATTGAATGTAAACTAGGGGTAGGCACTACATTAAGTATTCATTCCATCTTATATAAATGTTGAAAGAACATAGTTCCTTAAGGTCAACACTCAAACGACTAGTCTATCAATGCCAATCTCAAATTATATGGATGCTCAAAGAGAAATCCCTCTCCTCGACCACTGAAGATGTTGGTGTGATTGGAGGTCATGAATGGAAGAGCTTTTGAAGTCGAGCACAACATGAAGAATGAAAGAAAGATAGAGACATAGATCACAAGGGAACAACAGAGACATAGATCACAACTAGGGCACAATAGAGACATAGATTATGTTGGCACTCAAAATTGCATTCCCATTTTGAGCATCTTTTTAAAATTTTGAGTCAAATCAAGCCCTATGAATTCCTATAAATGCGCATGTACCTAGTTGTACTTTTGAGGCCCAAGACATGTTCAATGCTTCTAACACCTTCCTTTTAGTGCGTCCACTTGTTCCATGCAGTTAAATCACCATTTTGAGCCATTCTGTGAAGTCTCGTTTTGAGAAAATTTCAAATCTACATTTTACCCTAAGTGTCAAGTAGCGACAGGAGGCTATGTTTGTGATTGAATATCTTGCACCTAGAAATGTGTCATGACCCTCTGCTTTGGGAGTATCTAGTGTCCTTACCTAAGAGCCTATGTTTCAGATTTTAAGTCATTTCGAGTTCGTTTGATTAGGTTTTGAATCCCTCAAAGTTGGTTAGTTATTGTTTCATGCTTTTGTGTAATTGCACATAATTTTGGGAAGCCCTGTTTGACATGTTATAACTTTTGACCAGTTGACCCAAATGATGAAATTCCTTTTGTGTTGCATTATAAACATTAGAAACTTGTTATGTTTCAAGTTTCAATTCATGACGAATCCATTGATCAGTTTTCAAATGCGATTCCCAACACAATTTCTATCTTTTACTAGTGTCAACATTTGCAGATTGTTTGATAGCCCTATTCGGGATGTCATAACTTGAAACTTGTGATTGGGTAGATCGAATGGATTATACCATTTTTTTTCCCTCTGAAAATACTCCAAGTGTGTCAATTTGCAAGTCATGACGAATTCGTCTGCATACTTGTCATCCGTCTGCATACTTTTCTAGGTCCATTCCATTTGCAAAAATCCCTTTTCTACCATTGTTTCAATCTATAAAATCGGAGTAGCCCATTTTGACCACTTGCCATTTGTGCCCAGTTATTTTTCATGAGCCCAAATCGTAGATCCATACTCTCCTCATGACAGAGAATCAATGTCCTAGTTTTTGTCTTGCCAATTGTCAGTTTACCCAGTTTTCAAAGCCAATTCTGAACAAGATTTAGTGTTTTGACATGTTTTCTTGTAGGTAGTTCTAAGATGTCAACTTTGATGGTCAATATCTTTTGACCCCGAATTCGTCATTAGAAAAGATTTAACAAGGTGCAAGTATGTAGAACAGAGAATTAGTGTGTTGACTTTTAGAGCCCGATTAGGTTTTTGGATCAGTTTTTAAGGCCAGTTAAAGGACCTCCTGGCACAAAGTTGACTAGTTATAGAAAGTGATAAAATGAGCATTATTGGATGGTTCAATAATCAGACTTGATTCTAGTCAAATTGAGATGGTTAATGGATCAATTCTATAGTTTAGTTGCTCAAAAATGAAATTTTTTTTAGTCGGACCCACTGTGGGGCCCAACTAGTATTAGACTGATGAAGACATTGGGGGTTTTTTAAAATCTCCATAGAAAGATTATAATGGTTATTATTATGTGTTTTGGGTTGGACAATCAAGTTCTCAATATTTGACATAGTTGTGAGAGAATTTGAAAAATGTTACAAGTTTGGTATCAGTACTTGAGCTCCCCTACTTCCAATAGCAAAAGCAGTTGTGGACTTCTCCTCTCTTAATATTACTAAAGAAATGCAACAATAATTGGTGATTGCCTTGCTTGAATGCTAGAGTTTTGTAAGGGTGAAGTTTTACAATCAAAATCATGTGGGTGATTGGGTACTCAGTTTGGTATGTTGATTAAGTACATGTTTGAAGTGTATCAACAGGGAGCAAGGAGCTAGGCACACCATACCATAAAATTACAAGTAAAGGAAGAGGTGCTTTTCCATTTTGAAGAGAGCGAAGATAAAGTTCATCATCTAGACAAAGCCCCAGTCTTGGACAATCCCAATGCTATTGCTATCAATGTGAGTCCAATTGAATATGGACATGTGCTCCTCATTCCTTAAGTGCTGGACTACTTGCCTATCTCTCCACGCATTCAAATTAAAAAGGGTAGTGACATGCAAAGAAAGAAGAAGCCCTATGTGAGGATAGAGCCAAACGTATGAATAAAAAGAGCACTAGATTGCTATGAAAGCCATAGCATATAAATAAGGAATCTACACATGGTCAAGGAAGAAACACAAAGTAGGGAAGCATGCATAGCGTAAGAAGCTAGATAGAAGAAGATCATGCCCTTAGAAAAGGGAGCCAATGTGAGAAAATATGTTCATAGTTAAAGAAATGCCCCACGCAAAAGACAAAGGGCATTGAAGGTAGTAGCACGAGTGTTCATGCCATTAAAAGAGTAGTCCACACTAACATTAAACTGCCCACGTTGAGGAAAAGGCAACCCGCAGTAAGCTAAAGAGGAGAGGATGCTTTTTGCAGGCAATCAATGCCATAAAAAAGAAAAGACATGCGATAAAAGGAAGGAAATGTTGGAACAAGACCCTACGTAACAAAAAGGAGTAGCTCACATGAAAATAACCAAGAAAAATAAGGAGATGTTTGCTGATGATAGCAATACTCATACATTAGAGCTTTTGATGAGATTCAATCTGTAAAATGGATGGGTGCACTTTTAGTTGGCATTCTTGTTCATCTTGGTTACTCAGAGATATTACACATGCAAGAATCTTAAAAAAAAAAGTAGAAGCAGATGAAGCTAAAAAAGATAATCCACTCTTACCCATTTAGGGACCTGCCTGCAATTCTTCAGGTCATTTAGCTGGCTGGCACACATTCAATTCAATTCCATATGCTAAGCTAAGTGTCAGATTGATTGATGATAAGGCCACAGTGTTGCCAAGGAGATTAGAGTTGGCAGGTTTCACTCTTAATTCAATATTGGTCTAGGAAGACAGTGCTAAACCATCTTGGGTTCGTGACTGGGATCACTGGACTAAAGATGGCTAGGCTCTAGAGAGTCCTTTGTCTATTTTGAAAGATGATTCCTTTGTTGAGCCACTTGTTAGATGTGGTCGCAATATATTATTATGGTGGCTTTGCGTGGAGGCTCGTGCAGATAGTAAATTTCCTCATGGATGGATTATAGACCCCCCACTAGAGATTGTGGTTCCTGCAAAATGCACGCCATGGCATGATCCACCTGTACACCTACATGAAAGTGTACCTCAACATGAATTATCTATACAAGATGGAATCACCAATCTAGATCATTCTAAGAAACAACAAATAAAACCTTCCAAGCCAAAGAGAAATAAAATGAAATGTGATGTCCAAATTGAAGCTCAACAAGTCTCAGGGGTTTTAGAAAGTGATGGGAAGACATATGAGATTGTTTCTTGATGGAGTGGAAAAGGTTGAATTGGCCCATATTAAACTTGATCAGCATAGGAGCCATGGCTAGGAGTAATAGAAGAAGAAAGAGATTGCACGAGTTGCGCAGAGTAGGGTCATATGCAAAATACTCACAACGCAATATCCCACATGCATTGTGAGAATGAGTTTTAATGTGTTTTTATATCCAAGCACTCATATTACAAGTTGTCTTAAAGACATGCACTTTTTGGAAGCCTCAAGTTGCATGGTGGGGAACGTGGTCAGCTAGCTTGGAGGTGACCCGGTGAAAATTTTAGAAAAATACGTGCACGTGTTGATGTGGCATTAAAATTCCCAAACACACACGATCACGCCACATGTCAGATCTTGTGATAGGCACAATTCTGCAAGAAAAAGATGCTCACAGGTTAAAGAAAGTGGGTAAGTGGGCTGCCACCACCTGGCAGCGGGCCCTGCATGTGTGATGAGGTGGTGCATACAAGCAGGTTCAAATGTGAAGCACAAGATCATGACACGTGTCATGATTTGATGATCAATGCATGCCCACAAATTCAAGATGCTCACTAGTTAAGTATTGTAGGCATGCGGGGAAATGACATGTGGCACGAGGCCCGCTCAGCAATGACAAGGCATGGTGATGTGGTGGGGATAGATCCAAGACCAATAGTAATGTGCCATGTAGCAATGCCCAACAGACCAATCATAACTCTCCAATTCTGGAGTTAGTTTTTGCACAAGAAGCAGTCTGTTTGAGCTACAGGAGGTTTTCTTCCAGATTCCTATCTTGTAATTGTATTCAAGTAATGAAGTTTAGAACTATTTCATAACATGGAAATGACTTGAATATCAGTAAAAGATAGTGAAAATGCAGTTGGGGTCATTTCTAAGTCAGTTGAATGGGGTTTTCACCAACATTTTCATAAGGCATATCAGATATTTTGGCAAACAAAGGATTTCATCATTCAGTAAGAGATATTTTGCAAATTAGTTACAAAGTAATGATGAAACCAAATCAGATCAATTTGTGGAAAGAGGAAGGAGGTCTTACAACTGGAAAAGATTGATTCCAAGTGGATAGATGGCAGTTGTAGATCAGATCCGGGAATTCCCTCATCCTATATCTTTTTTCCTTCTTCTCTTTTGCAAGGGTTGGCAGTTTGCTCTGGGTAATACCAGCAAGGTTCCAGTTCTACTATTGAAATCATGGTTGTTGATGGTTTTGGTTCCTGTCTATTGAGCTGAGCTCTAGCAATGAAGGCCAGACACCTGTTCATGTGCAAATTTTCATTTCATGTCATGTATTGTCATTCTGAGATATTAGAAATTGATGCTAGATTATGTGAAGTATCTTGAGTTACATTTTGTGTTACTAGTTTGTGTATTTGGTCTTTCCAAGGATAAATACAAAAGGATATTTACATGATTTATCTGTGTTCTCTAATTCCATCTCCTAATTCTTCATGTGCTATTAACTTTGGGATTAAATGGATAAGGTTCATGTGATTTAAGGTAGCTTGGATGAGTTGTATGTCAGATCTATTGTTGCTTTTGACTCAAAGAGTTAAGTAAATGCTTCATCATTTTGATAGGGTTTTTGGGTGCACGAAGGGGATATTGCATAAGTATGGGATTTGGGATTTCAGTTGACAAACTTGATTGTAATGCAATCTAGTTAGGTCATCCTACTTGTAATGATTCTATGTTTCAATGGATAAGGCACTGATCACTAAATTAGATGCAAGCTGATATGAATGTCATTTGCACAAATCTTTTATTCAAAATAAATTCAGTATTTCATGTGTTGTAGTGGGCTGAAAAGAATTAACCCTCACTCAACTTATGAGATTCATAGATTTGCATTTAGCTACTATAGATCTGTGTCATTTCATGAGTAATCAGGAGATATAAGGGGTTTTCATCTGCAGTAAATAGGTTCAGATTTATGTTTTAAATGCATTGGTACCATATCTTAGAACCTCAAGGTTAACCCGCCTAGGTCTTGTAGAGCCTGAAGTGAAGAAGGAGTCATGCCTTATAGTTGGCCCAAGATTGCAGTCTAGTGTATCTGTCATAGGAAGTTGCTAGCCTTAGATGCATTTATCTAGTTTCTTGGTCATTTTCAAAACTATTAAATTAGGAGCCAACAGATCACAAGGGCACAATAGAGACATAAATCATAAGTAGGACACAATAAAGACATACTAGAAGGGCACAAAAGAGACATAGGTAAAAACTAGGGAACATCAGAGACATAAATATTTATCGGACTAATTATACACCTATATAAATGAATATTTTATTGTATTAATTATATAGATCAAATAGATAAAAAATATAACTTCTATAATGAGATAGATTGTAATGTAGTTAGATGTTGAATAAATAAAGTAGTTTCTGAGTGTTAAATTTTTTTAATGTATTGTTGTTGTTGTGTTTATGCATACTTTAATACTAATTGATATAATGTGTGGACTGAAAGGATTATTAAACCATAATATATCTAGTTGAAGAAGATATTTAAAATAAATAAAAAAAGAATCCTGAAGCGTAGATCAACCAAAAATGAAAAAGCTTATGTTTAACCTATACGATATTCATAGAAGATAGAAAATGGATACAATAAATATCACTTTGTTCTAAGACAAAATCAACTAGGGCCCAAACCTTTACAATAATGAAGAAGAACATTAACGCTGTAGTTGACAAAAGAATCCCAAACTAACTTGGGATTTATCGCTTGATATAAACATAAAACTTAAGAGTATAAACATACATTGCATAGTAAATGTTCCTTTTATTGTAAATTTACTAAGAGCTTTGTAGTAGGAAGAACACATTGGAATTAAATGGTTTGATATACAAAAAATGCCATAAAAGAGGTATAGGTAAGATACAAGGTCTATGAGAGAGAATCTCATTAAAGAGACATTAATAATCCATGACATACTATAGGTCTTCCAATAGATATCAAGCATCTTCTTCTCATAGAGGATCTTAAAGATCAAGGAGTCACACCCTATAGAGGAGCACATGGTAGATGTATAGACGATGCATGTTTCAATAGATAGGTCATATTTTGTCTAGTATTAATTATGACCCAAATATTCTTTATGTGTGTGTGGGCGCATGTGCATGCACACGTGTGTGTGTGATGTTTCATCTTTATTTTTTCTTACAATGTATCTTTGATTGATTTTCATGTGAGAAATAACATAATAATTAAATTGCTAAACATTTGATGAATGAAATGAATACTTATAAAGAATATATTTACATGTTCTTAAATTAGAATCTATTATAGTATATGATTAAATTAAAAGAAGACATGTGTCAGTATCCTCTAAGTAATACCTTAATCATAAATAATTAATGTATTACACATAATATCCAAGTCCCAAACATGAATTTTTTTTGTCAGGAATGAAGCAAGATATGAAAGAACACATAATGCTTTAAATGTAAGGAAAATACAAGCACACAATAATATGTGGATAATGAGAGAGGAAAAAAAATGAAAAGATAATGTTAACCATAGTATAGACACAAGTGCAATGCATATATAGGGTCTTTAAGTGGTACACCATCCATTGTAGCTATTGTGTATGCATCAATTCCATAGGATTCCATGATAATGTAGGATAAAAGCCAATTTGGACTGAACTTTCTTTTCTTACCATGTAGAGCATTAACATTATGTTGATTCTCAAAAAGTACTATCTCCAATAAAAAAATATCATTTAATTTCTTTATTGGTTTACCTTTTTTGAAGAAGTTTATGATATGCTTTGATGTATCCAAGGGTATTAATTTGATGTTCATCCAATACTTAATGGAATGAGTTCAAGATATACGTTGATTACCTATCCCCTATTTTTCTTCATTTATACCTCTCTTCATCATGGTAAAGAGCCTAGGTGTTGTTGTACACCTATCCTCTTGTGACATCCTTTGATTAAAACACCCTACATTTATGATTCAATGTGCTATATGTTGGAAATCTGATTGAAAAGATCATTGCTGAAGGATGAAGAAGATTGTTTATAAAGAGGGAGATTGTTGATGAAGAATGTTTTCAATCATTGTTTTGTCACTAATGTCAAACCTACTATTTGTTGGAATGACAATCGTTTATACGATCCAAGTACTATCACTTAGTTGATTGATGAAGAGCATTTAATCAACAAGATGTAACAAAAGTACCAAAAGAAAAGGTTGAGTTATGGTTTTGTAATGAATCACAAGGATCAATTAAGACATTAGTAAAATGATATATTGAGAATATATTTGAAGATATAGAGGTTGGCCACACTTAGAAACACTTGAGGAATAAGTTGCAACAAGGTTGTCTGTAAAGTTTAACTAAGTTCATTAGTGAGTTTTGAGAAAGCTAGTTCATGCCAAGCAGATTTTTAGTTAGTGCCAAGAAAATGCAAAATCTAGTGTGTGCCAAGTGATACAGAAGGAGCTGAGCAAAGTTTAGGTGCCAAGAATCAAAAAAACTTAGTGGATGCCTAGTGAATCCACAGTAGGTGTCAAGTATCAGTGAAACATAGTTGGTGCCAAGTAACATAGTATGTGCTAAGCACCAAAATTTCAATAGTGCCAAGCTGCTACATTATGTGAAAAGTAAAAGATTCACCAAATTTGAGCCAACAAGGTTGTTACCTTGAATTTTTTCAACCTCATGGAGGATAAGGATGATGAGTTGGAGGCACAAAATTTTAGATAAACTATTTTAAGGAAAATTTAGGAGGATTCTTCATGATGTTTCTAAAAGGAATAAGATATGGGTTAGATTCAATGAATCCTACCTAATCCATTCAAACTAAAATTTAAGGAGGGAAGAATTGAGCGAGAAAAGCAATTCTAGACTTCTATTTAAGAAGACACACACCAAGAAGCAAGAGTTGCTGGTTTGCCAAGTTGCAAAGTGGTTGAAAGGTGTCAAGAAGAAGGAAGGAAGAACAAAGCATAGAGACTATGCTTCAATAAGTGGCCATATAGGAAATTGCACTTGTGTATTGAGCAAGGAGACTCAAGGAGACAAAGCTTGAAAGGAGGTCAAGCTATCAGAACTACAAAGACTGAAAGCCAGGAAAATTGTGAAGAGCTAAACAAATATCTTAAATCTACTAGTTAAGTTGTGAGTTGTATTTAGTCAAAAGTCCTTGTTGTTACTCTCTAACAATTGTGTCAGCTAGGGTAAAATCCTATAGACTTAGGTTGGTTTAACAACCATTTGTAAATCCTTTAATAGGGTGGTATTTCAAGTGAATGTTCTAAAGTCCTCTAACTAGGAGCACTTCTAATAGGGTGGTTAAATCGTTTAACTAGGTCACATTTGACAGTGTTGTAGCCTTTAATAGTGTAGGCCTTTCACAGGGCATCACTTCAGAAGAGTGAGAATTGAGTAGCATGTTACTAGTGGTTTTTCCCAAATTGGGTTTCTGTGTAAATCATCATGTTATGTGTTGATTTTTCATGTATTATCATTGCATGTTGATTTTCAGTAACATGCTAAGTAGGAAAGTTTAAGCTAGGGTGAATGAACAAGTTTGATGGGTTCACTTTACTTGATGAAAGTTTTAATTGGACATAAAGACCTTGAATAATTGATTCACCCCCCCCTTAGTTATTCCAAAAAATTTCTAACAATTGGTATCATAGCCATCTGCTGATTTAATTTAAAGGTACTAGAAGCAGGAAGATCAAGATGTCCAAGAGAAAAGTTCCCAAGCCTAACAGAGACAACTCCACTGCATGGAAAAGGTTGATGAAGTTGCATTTGGGATCAATAAGTGATCATGCACTAACCTCAATTGAAGTAGAACATGTTGATTTGGCTATACCCACTGTAGAAGATATGAAGAAAAAGGAGCATAATCAAACAATGCTGGAGATTTCCTTACCCTCAACTATGCTAAATTTGATGACATCAAGGGATGTGACTCTGCATTCAAGATGTGGAGGACCTTGACTGATATCTATGGAGGAGATTAGAATGTTCAAAGAGCAAAAAGAGAAAGCCTCATATGAAAGTTTGATGACATGAAAATGGAGGAAGGTGAGAATGTTGCTCAATATGCCTCCTGAATGAAAGAAGTGGTAAGTGCAATAAGAAGTTTGGGTGGTCATTTGGAAGATGATACAGTTAATAAAAAATACTTAAGAACCTTGCTCCCCATTTATGCTATTAGAGTTTCAGCCATCCAAGAGCTAATGTGTGTCCCAAGAAATTAGTTAACCTTTGAAGGAATAGTAGGAAGATTCAATGCATTTGTGTTGTCCAACTTTGATAATTACAGACTTGAGAACCTTGAATATACTTTCAAGGCCAAGTTGACATTGAAAGACACTAAGGAGGTGAAATCAAAGAAGAAGAAAAAGGGAAAACATGCATCCTATGATAGTAGTACAAATGAAGAAGATGTGGAACAATTGGAAGCACTACTGGCCAGAAGATTTCACAGAGGCAAAGGTAAATTCAAAGGTAATTAACCTATCATTTGTTTTAACTACAATGAAGTAGGACATATTGCTAGAAGGTGTACACAGAAGAAGAACTACAAAGAAGGAAACAAGTACAAGAACTAAAGAGAATATGATGGTAGAGATTACAAAGAGAAGAGCAAAAGATGTTACATTGTTGAAGAGGATTCTGACGAGAATGATGATGAAGTATTCTATGTAGCTATGAAGGATGAATTAGATGAAGATGAGGCAACAACACTGGTAACCTCTGTGAACAAAAATGACAAGTAGATCATAGATAGTGGATGCTCACATCATATGACAAGAGACAAAAGTTAGTTTATTACCTTTACTCAATACAATGGAAATAGTGTTAGATTTGGTAATGATGCTCCATGTCAAATAAAAGGAAAAGGTTCTATTAAAATTACAGGAAAATCTCATGTGATAATGCATACTATGTTGAAGGATTGAACTACAATTTGCTGAGTGTGTCACAATTAGGCAATATAGGTTGCAAAGTAGAATTTGGAAACAAAACTGCCAAAAATTTATGACACTGATGGGAAAAGGAGAACAAAATAGGAGTAATTTGTTTTACCTAGATATGGTAGATGCAACTTGTCTTATTGTAAAACTTGATGATGTGTGGTTATGGCATAAAATGTTATGTAATGTTAACTTTGATAATTTGATTAGCATCAGAAAAAAGAAGAAAGTCAGAGGTTTGCCTAAACTAAAGAAGTCTGAAAATATCATGTGCAAACAATGTCAACTAGGAAAGATGACCAGGTCAAGTTTCAAAAGAAAAGTCTACACTTCCAAAGAAGTACTAGAGTTAGTGCATATTGACCTATGTGGTCCAATAGAAGTACAAAGCTACCAAGGAGATAGATGCATAATGCTATTTTTGGATGACTACTCTAGAATGATGACTACCATGTTCTTAAAGAAAAAATCTGATGCATTTCAAATGTCTAAAGTGCTTGAGATTAGATAGAGGAGGAGAGTTTACATTAAAAGAATTCAAGACTTTTTGCAATGATAAAGGAATCAAAAGACAAAAATCAGCTCAAAGAACTCCACCTCAAAATGGATTTGCAAAAAGAAGGAACAAATCAGTGATAGATTGTGCCAGAACATTAATGATGGAGAAAAATGTGCTTTGAAGTACTGGAGAGAAGCTATAAGTACTGTTGTTTACACCCTAAATCGAGTACAAGTTAAGAAAGGTACAAATGCAACACCTTTTGAACTATGATATGGTCACTCACCTAATGTAAAACATTTCAAAGTGTTTGGTTGTAAATGCTATATTCTTAAAGATACTAGAAATGACAAGTTTGATACAAAGAGTGATGAAGGTATATTCCTTAGATACTCCACTAGAAGCAAAGCATATAAGTGTTTGAACTCTAACACTAACAAGATTGTGGAGAGTGCAAATGTAAATTTTGATGAGCATACAAAAGTCCAAGTTGATGAATCCAAGAAATCAGAAGATTATAGATATTTTGTATACTTCTATGAAGGAATGCCTACTAAAGATGAAGTTGCCAACCAAGTTGAGAATCAACAAATTTTTTTAGAATTAGCTAAGTCATAGCTAGTGAATGCTGAGCTACATTCAAAAGTTGAGTTGTAGAATGAGGAAAATGCACATTCTAACTCTAAAATTAGTACAAATGGAAGAGATAATGAAATACTAGATAGAGATGTACACAGTGACTCTGAAGCTTAAGGACCAAACATGGAAAGAAGGATAGAACCAAGATTATCCAAATATGTGAGAAGACATCACCCTACGAAAAAAATCAATGGTGACAAGTAACCTAGACCAATGACAAGGAACAATCTAAGGAATTAATCATGTTTGTTGAGCAAGATTGAGCCCAAAATAGTCAAAGATGCACTGCAAGATGATAATTGGCATAAAGCTATGGAAGAAGAGATAGATCAGATTGAGAAGAACAAAATCTGGACCCTAGTTCCTAGACCAGCTAATAAGAATGTGATTGGTACCAAATGGGTCTTTGGAAACAAACTTGATGAGAATGGTGAGATAACAAGAAATAAGGCCAGACTCGTCTGCAAAGGGTATGTACAAGAAGAAGGACTAGACTATGGGGAAACAGTTGCTCGTGTTGCAAGAATGGAAGGAGTAAAAACACTACTTGCATATGCTACTTATAAAAGATTCAAAGTCTAATAGATGGATGTAAAGTCTACTTTTCTGAATGATATATTGGAAGAAGAAGTCTACATAGAACAACCAAAGGGATTTTTTGATGACAACAACAAGGATATGGTTTACAAATTGTGTAAAGCACTCTATGGTCTAAAGAAAGCACCTAGAGTGTGGTATGAGAGACTGCATAAATACCTTGTGAAGATAGGATTTTAGGGAACATATGACAAAGAAAACTTGTACATCAAAGTATAAAAAAGTAGAGATATTTTGATATCTAAATTTTTTGTTGATGATATAATATTTGGAGGAAAAGATGTTCTATGCAAAGATTTTGTTGACCAAATGAAACATGAGTTTGAGATGTCAATGTTTAGAGAAGTCAAATTCTTTGTTAGATTACAAGTACATCAACTAAAGCATGGTATATTTGTGACCCAATCAAAATATATCAAGGAGATACTTAAGGCATTTAGATTAGAAGACTCAAAGCCAATCAGTACACCAATGGTAATAGGACATAAGTTATCCAAAAATGATGAGTCAGCTAAAGTAAATCAGACAATGTATAGATCAATGATTAGAAAGTTACAATATGTTGTACATAGTAGACCAGACATTGCATTAGCTATTGGAATAATGGCAAGATTTTCTGCTAACCCAAGAAAAAATCATTTGATGGCAGTAAAAAGAATATTGAGGTACCTAAAAGGAACATATGACTTTGGCTTATATTACAAGAGGAGTGAAAATTTTGAATTGAAAGCCTACACTAATGTAGATTAGGGAGGTAATATTGATGATAGAAAGAGCACCAGTGGAGGAGCACTTTTCTTAGGTAAATGATTGGTTACTTGGACTAGCAAGAAGCAAAGTTGTACCTCATAGTCTACAATAGAAGCTAAATATGTTGTTGCTGCAATCAACTGCACCAATATTGTATGGATCAAACATCTGCTACAAGGTATAAAGGAAGAGGTAACTGAACCTATGACACTTTATTATGATAACACAAGTGCCATCAACATATCAAAGAATCCTATGATGCATGCCAACACAAAGCATATTGCAATTAAGTATCATTATGTAAGAGAATTGGTATATGAGAAGCAAGTCAGGATGGAATATGTCAGCTCAAAGGAATAGATTGTTGATATCTTCACAAAAGCACTACCTAAAGATGCATTTGAGTATCTTAGAGGCAAGTTAGGGGTGATACCCCTAGCCAAGGCTACTTAAGTAACAACAAAACATCCCTACATCAAATAGATTGATTGTTAAAATATTATAAATTGATTTAGAGGATACTTACTTTAGGATTTTGCCTGAAGTAATCAAAGTGCTAAAGTTCCAAATCAGTCACAAGCAAGGTGACAGAGGGAGAAGTTGGAGTACCTACAAATGCTACACTAGCATCTTAAGATGCTGAGATAATGTGTCTTTGGCATTGTTGTCAAAGAGGAAAAAATAACAAAAAATGATCAAATCTATAGAATCAAATGGACAAAGGGAGAAATAATGTAAGAGGGAGTGAGGAGTAGTACAAGATAAAAGTAAATAGAGGGAGAAAAAGAGTGTTTAGGGAGAAATAATAGAAAACAAGAAAAAAGTAAATAGTAGCCCAGAGGGAGGAAATAGTGCAGACAAGAATCAATTAGAGGAATAGTAGAACAAAAAAAAGGGAAACAGGAGAAGATAGTTTATCAGCAAAGGGAATCATAAGCTAGTTTATGTTGCTAATAGAATAAATAGTTTTAAATTAAGTTATCTTTTTGGCATTTGATTTATTGTTTTAACCTAGTTAGCATTTTGATAACTTGGTTGATTAGTTTGGTTTTCCATCAATGTCAAACAGGGAGATTGTTGGAAATCTAATTAAAAAGATCATTGTTGAAGGACGAAGAAGATTGTTTATAAAGAGGAAGATTATTGATGAGGAATGTTTTCAATCATTACTTTGTCATTGTGTCAAACCTATTATTTTTCGAATGAAAATTTCTTATATGATCCAAGTACTATCACTTAGTTGATTGATGAAGAGGATTTAATCAACAAAATGTAACAAAAGTACCAAAAGAAAAGGTTGAGTTATGGTTTTGTAATGAAGTGCAAGGATTAGTTAAGACAATGGTAAAATGTTATATTGAAAATATACTTGAAGATATAGAGGTTGGCCACACTTAGAAACACTTGAGGAATAAGTTGTAACAAGGTTGTCTACAAAGCTTAACTAAGTTCATTAGTGAGTGCCAAGCAAGCTAGTTCATGCCGAGCAAATTTTTAGTTAGTGCTGAGAAAATGCAAAATCTAGTGTGTGTCAATTGATACAGAAGGAGCCAAACAAAGTTTAGGCGCCGAGCATTAGAAAAACTTAGTGAATACCAAGTGAATTCATAGTAGGTGTTGAGCATTAGTGAAATGTAGCTGGTGCCAAGTAACACAATCTGTGTTGAGCACTAGAATTTCAATAGTTCCAAGCTACTGTATTATGTGAAAAGTAAAAGATTCACCAAATCTGAGCCAACAAGGTTGTTACCTTGAATTTTGTGAACTTGATGGACGATACAGATGATGAGCTGGAGGCAAAGAATTTTAGATAAACCATTTTTAGGTGAATTCAGGAGGATTCTTCATGATGTTTCTAGAAGGAACAAGATATGGGTTAGATTCAATGAATCCTACCTAATCCATTCAAACTAAAATTTAACGAGGGAAGAATTGAGCAGGAAAAGCAATTCTAGACTTCTATTTAAGAAGACACCGATCAAGAATCAAGAGTCATTGGTTTGCTATGTTGTGAAGTGGTTGAAAGGTGTCAAGAAGAAGGAAGGAAGAACAAAGCACAGATACTATGCTTTGATAAGTGGCCATATAGGAGATTGCACTCATTTATCAAGCAAGGATACTCAAGGAGACAAAGCTTGAAAGGAGGTCAAGCTGTCAGAGCTATAGAGACTGAAAGCCAGGAAAATTGTGAAGAGCTAAATAAAGATCTAAAATCTGCAAGTTAAGTTGTGAGTTATATTAGGTCAAAATCCCTTGTTGTTACTCTCTAACAATTGTGTCAGCTAGGGTAAAATCCTATGGTTTGTTTAAAAACCATTTGTAAATCCTTTAACAGGGTGGTATTCCAAGAAAATGTTCTAAAATCCTCTAACTAGGACCACTTCTAATAGGGTGGTTAAATCCTTTAACTAGGTCACATTTGATAGTGTGTTGTAGCCTTTAACAGGGTAGGCCTTTCACAGGGCATCACTTTAGAAGAGTGAGAATTGAGTAGCATGTTATTCGTGGTTTTTTTCAAATTGGGTTTCCACGTAAATCACCATGTTATGTGTTGATCTTTCATCTATTATCATTACATGTTGATTTTCAATAACTTGCTAAGTAGGAAAGTTTAAGCTAGGATGAATGAACAAGTTTGATGGGCTCACTTTACTTGATGAAAATTTTAATTGGACATAAAGACCTTGAATAACTGAGTCACCCCCCCTCTGAGTTATTCTAAAAAATTTCTAACACTATATCCCCAAATGATGCTTCCAAATAGCCACACACACCTATACTTCAATAGTTTTTAAATTGTTGATAATACATTACCCACAAAGAATGGTTGTTGCTGAGTAGAAATGAAACAAGTTTGCATCCTATTACCAAACATGACATTGTTGCTAAAATTCAAAGGACAAATTTGAATCCCTACTTCTGATTATGCAATATTTTTTTTGCTAATTATGATGTAATTAACACTAGCACATGTTTTGTAAACTAATATTTATTTAGTCCAATATTTCAAAAAAATTAAATATTGATGCATTGAGGAAAAATAATAGTAGACTCATATATTGAAGCCTTGCTTACTATAGATGCATCTATGCACTTTGATTAATAGAGAGTGGAAATTGGTTTTATTAGAGTCACCATGGAAATGGATGCACAAATAGATAGAACACACATACTTGATTTAGACACCTTCTCACACTATTCAAGAATGGTAGTTTTATTTCCCTCAATTCACATTATTTTTATGATCATTTTTTATATTCACCAAAATAGAAAAATCATGATTGGTGTTTTAAGATGTCTCAAAAGCGTAGGAAGTAGGAAAGCTTAGTAATCTCCTTTATAAGATATACACTATAAATTTGAGAAAACCTTTGCTAATCTACACTAAGCCTTCCTTATTTGATAGATCTTCATTTACTCTTCATTCCTTTCTTCCTCTCCAATATTACAATTCTACACCTTACCTTCCTGCGCCCTTCTACATGGAAGAGAGGTGGACTTCCATAGCTTGTTATGCTTTAATCTTCCACATATTCATGTATAGATTGTATTGCTAGAAGCCCAAATGAATCCTTCACCATTAAGATATCTTTATGATAACATAGAGAGAAGACCTAGTTCCTTTTTTCCTCTCCAAAATTGCAATTCTTTCTTCCTTTCTTTCATAGTAAATCCATTTTGCACAAATCATGTGATCATTTTATTCTAATTTAAAATCCTCCCAGATTTGTGCTAGAGATGCAAGAAGGAATGTAAAGCTGAAGTGGTGCTATTAAGCTCCTTAGGACATTTTATCAGTCTTGCATTATTAAACATACAATATACCATTATTAGCTCTAAAACATGACAATTAACTTTAAATGGTATCATCATGCCTTCTTCCATGTTGGGATCCTTCAAGAGGTCTGTGGCTTTTAGAGCTTGAGGGATGCCCCTACACCACAATATTTGAATAGCTATAGATGCTTTGGGGAAATAGATCAACATATATTGAAACCTATAAATTTATTAACCATTCATTAAATGTACAAAATTAAATAATAGAAATATAGAATTCTATACACAAGATTAATAAAAAATTTAAATGAAAAATATTCAATGTGGGAAAAAATATAGCTCTCATTATATGAAGAATGGCTACACAATTTTAGCCTCTAGACCAAGGAATCTCATTGTTCCTAACTTAATTTTATGCTAACATGTACAACCTTAGGGAAATATGCAATAGACTTGTAGACTAAACATTGCTCCTTCAAGATAAGATATAACACATTCTTTGAAATGAAAAGTGTAGTGCATTGTTGTAAACATATGAAACTAACTTCACTAATACTCATCTAGAATTATGGACCATCATACACCATAAAAAAGAAAACCTTATTCAATTAGGATTCAACAATGAATATATATTTTTTCAATCCTTATTGAAGAGATAGTAATATTTAATTATTTAATTATTTTTGATTATATACAAGATACTACTAATGCTTGTATGTTTATATTTGATATAATTTTATAGCTTGAATATTTTCCTATGAAGAAAGTCCACACCTAATAATATGGATCTTGAAAAAAATAAGGTGACAATTGCTAGATTGTGGTCTCAATTCAAAAGAAAAGGTGATGGAAAATATTTTTGCAAGGGCTTAAAGAATCAAAGAATTCTAATCACAACAACTTAGAGACATTGTAGGCAACATGATCACATTGAAGGGTGAAAGGATTTTCATCCTTTGGTGGAGGTGGATTTTGAATAGGTGGAGCATAGAGGTGTGAATATAGAAGCAAAAGGTAATGCTCCCATGAAAGAAGATGATCCTGAGGTAGAGAACACAATTGAAGATGTTGGTATTGCTGCAATTGATAATGTGCTAGAGAACAAGATTGAAGAAGATGTTATTAGCACAACTGATGAAGATGATAAAGATGATGATAGTAGCAAATCTAATGATGATGATGAAGAGAACCTTGATATACCTATAATCTAAAAGGCATAAAAGCCCCTATACCAAGGCTCCCAAATAACACTTCTCTCCCATGTATTATTGCTGGTAAAATTCAAGGTTATGAATGGTATATCCAATGCATCAATCGCACGTATGCTAAGGTATAGTATAATTTTTTTCATCTTCTATGTTAGTGTACCATTAATGTTCTTTATATTAAAATTTTTTTCTATAGATTGATAGGTGAGTGTTTGTTACCACCATCAAACATTCTACCAAACTCTTACTGAGAATTATCAGCCATTATGAAAGATATTGCAATGTAGTATCAAACAATACATGCATGTCCCAATGATCATATTATATATCATTGTAAGAATTTTCCTTAGGAAAAAATAATGCCAAGATCAAGAAGCACAAGACTAGCACAATATGGACCAAATAATGTATGGTCATAATAATATGAGAATGAATATTTGATTATCTTTGGATATGAGATTTTTCAATAATTGATGTTGTTTGATATTCAAGTACACTAGGAGTGCTTGTATATAAAGGCCTCTAGAATGCTTCTAGAATGTCTAGGAGTTAGCAATATGATAAGCCTCACAACTAAGCACAATCCACCAAAAGTGGATTATCCTCCATTAAGCACAGGAGTTAGTGTGATGATGACAGGATAAGCCTACAAAGGTGTGTCATGTAAAATTATGTTGTAGACACCATGTGCTAAATTAGAGTTGCTTACTCTTGTGTTGTCAACATAAAAAATCATATGAGTATGCATACTCCTAGGTGTCTAACCTAATAAATAATAAAATAATGCATTTATCCTAAGTAAACTTAAGTAAAGTGTAAATAATAATTATTTAGACTAACACCCCCCCTTAAGTGCAACTTAAGGGAATGCACTTAAGCTCACAAAAGCTATGATGAAATGCATAATGGGTACCAGATGCTAGGCCATGTTAGGTACCCATGTACAAATGCAATGAAATGCAATCTCTCTAAAAATGAAGAAAGAGGGAAAACCTCATGGGAAAAACCATCCCCCAAAAAGAGAGATAAGTACAATAAAGTAAGATGCATGTATGGATGGAGTAATCAAGACCCCCCCATTATGACATACATCATGCATATACAATAGAAAATCCCTCCATGAAATCCCCCCATTAGAGAAGGATCTCATAATGATAAGTGCTTGAAGACAAAAGAAAATCTAATGTCGACAAACAACATTTCTCCCTTTAGGAAGAAGATACACCAAGTATAAGTGCACGTATGCTTCCCATTGTGGATAGGAAGATGGAAGAGGGATCCATCTATAGTATGGTGTGGATGTTACCTTTGAAGTTTGTTCACATGTTGACAATTCTTTGATGAATGTAGATGCCACAAACCAATCTGGTGAATGTCGAAAAGAAGGTGGCAAATAAGATACCATATCCATGCATGATGCTGAATCAACCTCCAAAGATGATGAAGCATCCTAATAGGAAGATGTAGAAAGAGAAGCAATGTCACCTCCCATCAATGATATAGGCACACCCATGCTAGAAGCTCCTTGATGATTGAAGAAGTTGCACCATGAAAGCTGAATGATGTTCCTCCTTGTAGGAAGAAATGGTGCCATAGGTGTAGTAGAGAATGCTTCCCAACTATTAGGAAGAATCCTCAAAAGATATGATGTCCAAGGAAAATAGAATATAATCTCCAAAAATTGATGTGTCTCCTCTAAAGTAAAAGAGCCGTTCTCCAACTGCTATAAAGAAGTGTCCATAATCATGCCAGTCTCAAAAGAAAGCTCAGCTAGTTGAGGGTTAGAGTGTTCCCTCGCAACAAGTGAAGAAGAAGTCTCCTCAACAAAGAGAAGATGGATGTCATCAGTGATGTCTCCCACATCTTTAATGCAAGACTCCACAAACAACCTACAATGTCTAGAAGGAAGTCATCCCATGAAGTTGAAGTAGGAAGACATGGTAATTCTTGTTGCATATAATCATAAGCATCTATGATTGGAACTCAATCAGTAGAAGCAACATAAGCATAATGAGATAGGATCTCAATTGGAGTTGGAGGTGCCATAACTGGAGTGACTGGAGGTAGACTTTCCTCTAGAAATGGAGGAACTATGGGGTCTCCATATGCTTTCCAAAGAGCCATCCAAATGTCATAAGGATCATTGAACTTGTCAATGAAATCAAAGCAATATTTATTGACATTGAAATAAATGACATCCATAATTATAATAATGGGTGTTCAATCATCAGAGGTTAATTCTTTGGAACATAAATAAGGAAATACTTCCTTATGCTCTCTTCTTAGATGATCAATTACCAAGGCACTCTATTTCTGATAGTCCCTCTTTGTCAACCTAGGTCTTACACCAAACTGACATGTGAAAAAAAACTCTATGAGATCAATGTATACACCCCTCAAAATGCACAAAATAAATGAACCCCCCTTAATATACGATTTGGCACTTTATACTTAGTGTGTTTACAATAGCCACTTGCCAATGTAGGCCTTAGTGGACTTCTAATTTTTCTATTAAAAACCTCCTCTAGGAGTTCAAATCTAGAACTTTACAATGTAGCTCAGAAATACAACAATTTTGAAGCAATACAATGCAAAGAAATGACCTATTTTTGAAAGTAATGTTTTTGTCCACACAAGCCTATATCTAATCATAGATTTCAAAATTAGACAAAAAATTATTCACTTTCAAAGAAAACAGAACCTAATTTGGAGTCCAGATGAGCCTGTATAGAGCATTTGAAGTTGCAAAATGCAAGATTAGACAGGTATAGTCACCAAAAACTAAAATTTCTAACAAATTCATGCATCAAAATAGAAAATAATAGCACCACTAAATTTTTTAGGAAATTCTAGCTAAAAAAAATAAAATTGTACTTGATTTGGAGCCCAAATGACTGAGCTATGGCCTCCCAAAGTTAGATTGTCAAATCAAAACAAAATATGGAGAGGAATCTAAGCAGCAAACTATGAGGTTAAATTTGACATCCAAACGACTATCATGGTAGTGCAATCTGGCCTACTAATGATGTTCAAACTACTATTAAATTTAATGATGTGAAAAGATGACATAAGCTAAAAAGGTTTGCCTAGGTGATGTGGCTGGTGACATTAGCGTATAGATTGTACAAACATGTGACATGAAACAATATGAATTTGATTATGTGGTAGTATGACGTGGCTCCTTGCTGTCATTGGTTGACATATTAGTGTGCTGAGTGAGATAGTGTTTGGTGAGTTTTGGGTCGAACATGTGGTAGTTGCGTTGATTGTTGTCATTGTATTGTGTAGATGTCAAAAAAATTTTGGCTGGTGATTGGAAGCATCACTAGTGATGAAAAACAAGCCGACGAACGAGAATGGTGAAATGGTTGGTGTTAGTGATGAAGGAAGCAGACAGTGTTGTGAAGTTTTTTGTTATCGAGAAATTCTTTGTTGTGGCAAGTTTTAATTGCCAGTGAGGGATTGATTTAATCCCACTTTTGCAAAACAAAAGACTTCTACGATGTTTAAAAAAAGAACCCGCAAATGTTAAAACAAATGCAATGGCTACTAGAGTGTGCTTGGATTAGTCAAAAGTTGTACAATCCACCAATTTTTTTAATGTTGTGGTCAGGAATTGGATAAGGAATATATTGATGTGTGATGAAATATTCCACTTGCTAGGGCCAGGATTTCACCACCCAGTTCCTACAAAAAAAATTTCTTTGCAAGCTTGGTAGGCCATTTTTTTTTCAAAAATACAAATTTGAAAATTATAGAGAAAATGAATATAGATCCGAAAATAAATTAAGTAGATCTAAAAATGATCATACTGGATTTATAAATTGAGCCTCTAGGTGCCGGTTTGCAAAACTTTTTGCTTCAAATTTGACTATGGCCCAACATAGGCAAATTTATAGTCAATTTTTACCAAATCGATGGTCTGGATGCAATGGTGAGGTCTACTTTGGCTCTAGATGCTCCTAATAGCTATGAATACTCTAGATTTGAATCAAATTTTTGTCCTCAAAGAGGTGAAGCAAGAATGGTCTCTAATGGCTATGAAATGACGTCTCTATAGATCTAATACCATCTACGATTTTTCCTTAGGGAAAAATAATGTCAAGATCAAGAAGCACAAGACTAGCACAATATGGACCAAATAATGTATGATCATAATAATATAAGAATTAATATCAGATTATCTTTGGATATTAGATTATTCAATAATTGATGTTGTTTGATATTCAAGTACATTAGGAGTGCCTATATATAAGGGCCTCTGAATGCTTCTAGAATATCTAGGAGTTAGCAATATGATAAGCCTCACAACAAAGCACATGTCCACCAAGAGTGAATTATCCTCCATTAAGCACAGGAGTTAGTGTGACGATGAGAGGATAAGCCTGCAAAGGTGTGCCATGTAAAATTATGTTGTAGACACCATGTGCTAAACTAGAGTTTCTTACTCTTGTGTTGTCAACATGACAAGTCATATGAGTATGCATACTCCTAGCCTTCTAACCTAATAAATAATAAAATAATGCATTTATCTTAAGTAAACTTAAGTGTAAATAATAATTATTTACACTAACAATCATAAACAACATGAATTTACAACACAATGCTCTGATTGTCACATTAGTAGATATCGATAAGATCAAATAATCAAAATGGTGCCTTGCAAGTTTCTTCGGTATATTACCATTATTTCAAATTTGCAATGATTATTTAGGTACACTAGCTTGGTATAATTTATGGATTACCACGAATGCAATAGAATTCTAGATGACATTATGTGAATGCCTATGGATGGTTCCTAATTTAAGGACATGGAAGATAGGTTGCTAGTATTTAAAGAAGAACCTCATAATATGAAGCTTCCATTAGCAATAGATAGTGTCAATCCATTTGGAGAGATGAGATTTGTTTACTTGGTCTAGCCTATTTTTTTGATTAACAATAACATTCCTCCTTAGATGTCTATAAAGAGGGACACATAATGTTGGCAATGATTGTACCAGGTATTTTTCCATTTAATAGTCATCTAAACTAATTTATAAATATAGTATGAAAATGACCATAATAATTGTGTTTTATTTATGTTCATTCAACTAGGTAAGTATCAAGTGAAAGATATGAATGTATATATTGAGCCCTTGATTGATGAGTTGTTAGAGTTATGGAATGGGGTCACTATGTACAACATCTCTAGACTAATTGGTGAAAGACAATTTCAATTATATGCAATGCTTGTATGGATAGTACATGATGTCCTTGGACTGGCACATTTTTGTGGTATGTAAAATTGTTGATGCATATTTTTGGTATGTAATATTGCTAATGTATTTTCATTGTATGCTTATGTTGCATGTGATAATTGTAAATATAAATCTTCTAGTACACATGTCATCTAATTATACACGATCTTATAGGTCTTTAGACAAAGGGAAATTTTACATGTCCAATTTGTGATCCAAAGATGAAATATCGTCATTCAAAAGTTTAGGAAAGTAGGTATTCAATGAGAATAGGCACTTTCTCCACAAAAATCATAAGTATTGAATTACTTAAAAATGTCTTTTCAATGGGAAAGAAGAGACAAAATCAAAGCCATGAAGAATTTCACCTGACATATGGAAGTTGGAATACAATAGAATGAATCATTGAGGTAATTTCATTCCATCTAATGTAGCTTTTTGTATGAAATTAAAATTTGGATACTATCTTTTGTTTAGTAATGATGTAATTGATGATCATGAAGGTCATCAAGGCATTGATGAACAACTTCCAAAAGGACTTAAAAACTATCCTAGACAATTTAGCAAGTTGATATATTACGAGAACCTCTCAATCATGCATTTTTTTGACACTATGCATATTGGAAAGAATGTAATAGAGACACTATGGAAAATATTGGATGGAAGGTGCGACAAAGAAAAAATGGTCAAAATTTGTAATGATATTGATGAATCTAATCATGCATTGAAATTTTTCCTTGAATCAAATAGCAATGGAAACTAGATTAATATGAGTGTCATTCCTTGGTTATTAACAGAACAACAAATTGATTCCATATTTGAAGCCATTAAAAAAACTAAATTTCCCACATGATTTTCTATAAACATAACCAGTCTCATATCAAAGAAAGGTGATTTTGGGTCAGGGTTGAAAATGCATGATTGGCATACCTTCATCAAAGTAAGTCATGTTCTTCTCTACTTACAATAAATTTATAAAATATCATATACTTTTCATTTTTTAATTTTTTAATATATTGGAAAGATAATTTTATTATTATTACAATATGTTCTACCTCTATCTCTCCCACACAACTTCGACAACATCAGTGTCAAACAAGTTATATATGATCTTGGAAAATACATGAGGTTAGAAGTATTATTTGTTAGATTTTTTGTATAAATATTATTTTTGTGTCTTGCTCTTGTTTTTCTATAATTTGTTGTATATTTTTTGTATAATCTCTTTAATATGTTTTTGTGTGATGAATATCTTCTAGGTTGTTGGCATCTAAAGAAATTGATAAAAAAAACATAAAGAATTGGAAAAGCAAAATTCCTCAGCTTTTGTGTGAGATGCAGAAGTGTCTATCTTCAACTTTTTTCAATGCACAAGAACACTACCTCATACATCTATTTGAGGAGATTAAATTGTGTCAACCTATAGTTAATTTGGATGGTTGAGAGGCACTTGAATTTTTTTAAGGGCTTGGTTCGATAGAGAGAAAATTTGGAGCATTCTATGGTCAAGGGATATATGTTATACTAGACCATGGTGTACATTAGTGAATATCTTCCCAAGTTTGCATCAAAGATCCACATAGATCACATTTGGGATCCCAACTCCATTAACATATTCGAAGGGGAGTACTTAATGGGGAAAGGTAGATTAAGGAAAGTGAGAGGTAATTATAAGATGTTATTGTAGTTAATTAGTTCTTATCCGTCATCAATATAAGTTGTTTCTAAATAGTCTATTTATTTTATACAATTGCTCATAAGTGGGATACACATCATTTGTATATTGGAAAAAATCTTGATTGGATGATGATATGGATTAAATGTTCTCAACAAAATAGTTACTCATTAACATGTGAAGTTGTTGCTTCACTAATTAAAGAAGTTCATTGTAATGGAGATCCCAATGTTATGCCAATGATAATTGATCTAGAAAATGGTTTAAGAGGTCGAAAGGTAAATATAAGATAATCTATCATGACCCATTTGTTTAATATCAACTCACAGATGGATGCATAATTTTGACATGTTTGAAAAATAACAAGTCAAGTACCACAAATCTATGTACTACAATGGCTATAAATTTTCCATAAAAAAGGTAGATAAGACTAACAAAACTTGTGATTCTGGAATAAGTGCAATCTTTGAGGTCACCATTATTTTGTATAGAAATGAGATACATCCTCTACAATTTGAAAAATAGATATTGTAGCATTTCAGATGATATAATTGAGTATGACTTTAATTCCTTCAAACTAGTTCTATTCGTTTTGTCAAATGGTGTTAGAAATGCTTTAGAATAACTAAGAGAGTGGCGGGGGGGGGGGTGTTGTGAATCAATTATTTAAGGTCCAAATGTTCTAATAATTTTTTTTCACTAAGTACATATGCCCATTTAAACTAACCATGCATCCAAGCTAAACATACATCTTAGTAAGTTATTGAAAAATCAACATGCAGGAATAAGAAATGAAAGATCAACACATAATACAGTGATTTATGTGGAAACCTAATTTGGGAAAAATCACCAATAACATGCTACTCCTTTCTCACTCTTTTGAAGTGATGTCCTATGAAAGGCCTACCTTGTTAAAGGCTACAACACACTATTAAATGTGACCTGGTTAAAAGATTTCAACCACCTTGTTAGAAGTGGGCCTGGTTAAAGGACTTTAGAACATTCACTTGGAATGTCACCTTGTTAAAAGATTTACATAATTACTGTTAAACATACCTAAGTCCATAGGGTTTTACTCTAACTGATACAATTTTTAGAGAGTAACAATAAGTGATTTTGATCTAATGTAACTCATAACATAACTTGCAAATTTTAGATCTCAATTTAGTTCAAAAATTTGCCTGGCCCTCAGTCTCTGCAGTGCTGAAAGCTTGTCCTCCTTTCAAGCTTTGTCTCCTTGAGTTTCAATACTTTTTGTGCCAATGTAATTAAATCTATGGTCACCTATCGAAGTAGAGTTTCTATACTCTATTCCTCCCTCTTGATGCCTTTTCCTTGACACCACACACTTTCTCCAACCAACCACTCTTGCTTCTTGACCTACAACTCCTTAAATAGAAGTTTGGAGTACCTCCACTCTACTTTTCCTGCTCTTATTTTGGGTTCGAATGGATTAGGTAAGATTCAATGTATCTTACCCTAATCTTGTTTCTTCTAGAAACATCTTGTAGAATCCACCTGTATTCGCTAAAAAATGTTAACCTAAAATTTTGTGCCACTAGCTCATCATTCTTATCTTCCATCCCGTTCACAGAATTCAAGCTAACAAATTTTGTTGACTCAGATCTAGGGAATCTTTGACTTTTCAAATAATGTAGTAGCTTAGTACTATTGAATTTTTGATTCTCGACACATACTATATTACTCGACATTAACTATGTTTTATTGATGCTCAACACCTACTGTGGATTCAATCGACATCAACTAAATTTTGCTGATGCTTGGCACCTATTACATTTCTATCTAGCTTGGCACCTGAACTTGCTTGAAACCTTCTATTTCACTCAGCACACACTAGATTTTTCATTTTCTCGACACTTATTGATAATATGCTTGGCATGAACTAACTTGGTCAACACCCACTAATGAATTTAGTCAAGCTTTGCTGACAGCTTTGTTACAACTTATTCTTCTAGAGTTTCTAAGTGTAGCCAACCTTTGTATCTTCAAGTGTATTATCAATACATCATTTTACCATTGTCTTAAATAATCCTTATACTTCATTACAAAGCCATAACTCAACCTTTTCCTTAGGTTCTTTTGTTACATCTTATTGATTAAATCATCTTCATCAATCAACTAAGTGATAGTACTTGGATCTTATAAGTATTTGTCATTCCAGCAAATAGAAGGCTTGACACCAGTGACAAAATAATGATTGAAAACATTCTTTATCAATAATCTCCCTCTTTGCAATAATCTCCCATCTTCAATAATGATCTTCAAAAATCTCCCTCTTTGGCATTGATGGCAAACCAAACTGATCAACCAAGTTATCAAAATGCTAACTGGGTTAAAATAGTAAGTCAAATGCCAAAAAGAAAACTTTGTATCCATAATTTTGCATTCTATTACTAACTTTGAATTTCTTATGACTCCCTCTAAATTCTGTAAGAAACTCCCTCTTTCAAAGTATTAGGGATATCTCTTTTGCTAATACACTATCTTATCCTTTTTTATTCTACTCCCTCTCTCTGATCTTGTCATCCCAATTGATTAATTGTTGTGCTGATTTCTCCCTCTTAGTTGCTATTTCCTTTCTTCTTCCTTTCTACTATTTCTCCCTTTACACATTTGATCTTGTAGATTTGATCAATTTCTGCTATTTCTCCCTCTTTGACAACAATGCCACAGACATATTATGTTAGCATCTTATCATGCAAGTGTAGCATTTGTAGAAACTCCAGTTTCTCCCTCTGTCACCTTGCTTGTTACTTGTTTGAAATTTTAGTACTTTAATTACTTCAGGAAAAACTTAAAGTAAGTATCATCTGCATCAATTTAGATCATTTTAGCAATCAACTAATTTGATGTAGCGAAATTTTGTTCTTACTTAAGTAGCCTTGAATAGGGGCATCACCCCTAACTTACCTCAAAGATATTCAAATGCATCTCTAGGTAATGGGTTTGTGAAGATGCCAATAATTTGTTCCTTTGAGTTGACATATTCCATCTTCACCTGTTTGTCTTCCACCAGTTCTCTTACATAGTGTTACTTAATTGCAATGTGCTTTGTTTTAGCATGCATCACAAGATTCTTTGATATGTTAATGGCACTTATATTATCACAATAAAATATCATAGGTTCAGTTATCTCTTCCTTCATACCTTTCAACAAGTGCTTGATCCACACAATATTGGTGTAGTTGATAGTAGCAGCAACATACTCAACTTCAGCTATGGACTATGAGGTACAACTTTTCTTTTTGCTAGTCCAAGTGACTAATCTTCTACTTAAGAAGAGTGCTCCTCCACTGGTTCTTTTTCTATCATCTATATTACCTTCCCAATCTGCATCGGTGTAGGCATTCAACTCAAAATTTTCACTCCTCTTGTAGTCTAAGCCAAAGTCATTTGTTCCTTTTAGATACCTCATTATTCTTTTTACTGCTATAAGATGATTTTCTCTTGGGTTTTTAGAAAATCTTGCCACTATTCCAAAAAATAATGCAATGTCTAGTCTACTATGCACAACATACTGCAACTTTCCAATCATTGATCTATACATTGTCTAATTTACTTTAGCTAATTCATCATTCTTGGATAACTTATGTCCTGTTACCATTGGTGTACTGACTAGTTCTGAATCTTCTAAGCCAAATGTCTTGAGTATCTCCTTGATATATTTTGATTGAGTCACAAATATGCCATGTTTAAGTTGATTTACTTGCAATCCAACAAAGAATTTGATTTCCCCAAACATTGATATCTCAAACTCATGTTTCATCAGATCAACAAAAACTTTGCATAGTGCATCTTTTCCTCCAAATATTATATCATCAACAAAGATTTCAGAATTCAAAATGTCTTTACCTTTTTCTGCCTTGATATATAGGTTGTTGTTGTCATTTGTTCTCTCAAATCCTATCTTCATAAGATATTTGTGAAGTCTCTCATACCATGCTCTAGGCACTTGTTTCAAACCATAGAGTACTTTATGTAGTTTGCAAACCATATACTTGTTTTTGTCATCAACAAATCCCTTTGGTTGTTCTATGTAAACCTCCTCTTCCAGTATACCATTAAGAAAAGTATACTTTACATCTATTTGGTAGACTTTAAAACCTTTCTAGGCAACATATGCAAGAAGAGTTCTTACTCCTTCCATCCTTACAACATGGGAAAATTTTTTTCCATAGTCCAATCCTTCTTGTGCATAACCTTTATAGACTAGTTTGGCCTTATTTCTTGTGATCTCACCATTCTCATCTAGCTTATTTCTATATACCCACTTGGTACCAATCACATTCCTATTAACTAGTCTTAGAACTAAAGTCCAATTTTTGTTCTTCTCTATCTAATCAATCTCCTCTTCCATAGCTTTACACAAATTTTCATTGTGTAGTGCATCTTTCACTATTTTGGGTTTAATATTGCTCAGCAGACATGATTCATTTCTTAGTCTGTTCTTTGTCATAGGTCTGGCTTCCTTGTCACGAATAATTTTTTTTGTAGGGTGATGTCTTCTCACATACTTGGATAGCCTTGGTTCTATCCTTGTTTCCATGTTTGGTCTTTTAGCTTCAGAGTCACTATGCACATCTCTTTCAGGTAGCTCATCATCTCTTTCATGTGTATTGATTTCACAATCATAATGTGTATTTTTTTCATTCTACAACTTAGCTTCTAAATGCAACTTGGCATTAACTAGTTGTGACTCAACTGATACTAAAGCTTGTTATTGATTCTTAACTTGATTGACAACTTCTTCTTTAGTAGGCATTCCTTCATAGAAGTATACAAAGGATCTGTACTCTTCTGGTTTCTTGGATTCATCAACTTGAATTTCTACATGCTCATCAAAGTTTACATTTGCACTCTCCAAAATTTTGTTAGTGTTAGTATTTAAACACTAATATGCTTTACATCTAGTGGAGTATCCAAGGAATATGCCTTGATCACTTTTTGCACCAAACTTGCCATTTCTAGAATCTTTAAGAATATAGCATTTACAACCAAACACTTTAAAATATTTTACATTGGGTGAGTGACCATACCATAATTCAAAAGGTGTTGCATTTGTACTTTTCTTTATTTTTACTTGATTCAGGGTGTAGACAACTATACTTACAACTTCTATTTAGTATTTTAGAGCAACATTCTTCTAGATCATTAATGTTCTAGCATAGTCTATCAGTGATCTATTCCTCCTTTCTGCAATGCCATTCTATGGGAGAGTTCTAGGTGCTGATGTTTGTCTTTTAATTCCTTTGTCATTGTGAAATATCCCAAATGCTTTTGATGTGAACTCTCCTCCTCTATCTGACCTTAGGCACTTCAGACTCTTCCCTGTTTCCTTTTCAACCCTAGCCAAATACCACTTAAACATTTAAAATGCATTAGATTTTTGCTTCAAGAATATGACAATCATCATCCTAGAGTAGTCATCAACAAACAAAATTATATATCTATCTCCTTTGTAACTTTGCACTTCTATTGGGCCACATAAATTAGTATGGACTAACTCTAGTACCTCTTTGGAAGTATAGGTTTTTCTTTTGAAACTTGACTTGGTCATCTTTCTTAGTTGACACTATTTGCACATTGTATTGTCAGGCTTCTTCAATTTAGGTAATCCTCTAACTTTCTTCATTTTGCTGATGCTTATTAGATTATCAAAGTTGACATGACATAGCCTTTTATGCCATAGCCACACATCATCAAATCTTACAATGAGACAGGAAGCATCCCCCATATCTAGGTAAAATAGATTACTCCTAGTTTGGTCTCCTTTTCTTATTAGATTTCCATCAGTGTCATAGATTTTGGTAGTTTTGTTTCCAAATTCTACTTTTCATCCTACATTGATTAACTGTGACACACTCAAAAAATTATAGTTCAATCCTTTAACATAATATGCTTTATCACATGAAATTTTCTATGTAAGCTTAATGGAACTTTTTCCTTTAATTAGATATGGAGCATCATTTCCAAATCTAACATTATTTCCATCATACTAAGTTAAGGTAACAAACTTACTTTTGTCTCTTGGCATGTGATGTGAGCATCCACTATCTATGATCCACCTGTCATTCTTGTTTACATAGGTTACCAATGCTATTGCCTCATCTTCATCTGACTCATCCTTTCATGGCTACATAGACTATCTCATCATCATTTTCTTCAGAATCCTCTTCTTCAACAATGTAGCACTTTTTTCTTATGTCTTTGTAATCTCTGCTATCATCTTCTCTTTTGTTCTTGTACTTGTTGCTTTCTCTGTAATTCTTTTTCTATGTGCACCTTGCAGCAATATGTCCTACTTCATTGCAATTAAAACAAATGATAGGTAGCTTACCTTTGAATTTACCTTTGCCTTTGTGAAATCTTCTAGCCAACAATGCTTCCAATTGTTCCACATCTTCTTCATTTGTACTGCTATCATTGGATGTACATTTATCTTTCTTTTCTCCTTCTTTGGTTTTACCTCTTCAGTGTCTTTTAATAATAGCTTGGCCTTGAAAGCAGATTCAAGATTCTCAGGTCTGTAGTTATCAAAGTTGGATAACTCAAATGCAGTAAGTCTTCCCACTATACCTTCAAGAGTTAGCTTGTTTCTTGGTATACATATTAACTCTTGGATGGCTGATACTCTAATAGCATAGATGGGGAGCAAGGTTCTTAAGGATTCACTATTAATAGTTTCATCATCTAAATGACCACCCAAACTTCTTATTACAGTTACTACTTCCTTTATTCTAGAGGCATATTGAGCAATGTTCTCTCCTTCCTCCATTCTCATGTCATCAAAATTTCCTCATAGGCTTTCTCTCTTTGATCTCTAGACATTCTGATCTCCTCCATAAATATTTGGCAAGGCTTTCAACATCTCAAATGTAGAGGTACATCCCTTGATGGCATGAAATTCAACATAGTTGAGGGTAGAGGCAATTTCCAACATTACTTGATTGTGCTTCTTCTTTTTCTTCATATCTTCTGCAGTAGAACACCAGTTGGATCAACATGTTCCACTTCAGTTGAGGTTTGTGCATGATCACCTATTGATCCAAGGTGCATATTCATTAGAATTTTCCATGCAGTGAATTTATCTCTGTTGAGCTTGGGAACTTCTCTCTTGGACATTTTGATCTTTCTATTTCTAGTGCCTATAAACCAAATTAGTAGACGACTCTGATACCAACTGTTAGAAATGCTTTAGAATAACTGAGAGAGGGGGTGAATTAGTTATTCAAGGTCCAAATGTTCTGATAAAACTTTTTCACTAAGTATAGTGTTCCCATTTAAACTAACCATGCATCCAAGCTAAACATACATCTTAGCAAGTTACTAAAAAACCAACATTTAGGAATAAAACATGAAAGATGAACACATAACATAGTGATTTATGTGGAAACCCAATTTGGAAAAAACCACTAGTAACATGCTACTCCTTCTCACTCTTCTGAAGTGATGCCCTATGAAAGGCCCAACCTATTAAAGGCTACAACACATTGTTAAATGTGACCTGGTTAAATGATTTCAACCACCCTGTTAGAAGTGGGACTGATTAAAGGATTTTAGAACATTCACTTGGAATTTCACCCTATTAAAGGATTTACAAAATGGCTATTAAACCTACCTAAGTCCATAGGATTTTACCCTAACTGATACAATTGTCAGAGAGTAAGATTAAGGGCTTTTGATTTGATATAACTCACAACCAAACTTTTAGATTTCAGATCTCAATTTAGTTCAAAAATTTTCCTGGCCCTCAGTCTCTGTAGCTTTGATAGCTTGTCCTCCTTTCAAGCTTTGTCTCCTTGAGTCTTCATACTCGTTGTGCCAATACATTTACCTCTGTGGTCACCTATCAAAGCAGAGTATCTGTACTCTGTTCCTCCCTTTGGATGTCTTCTCCTTGACACCACACACTTTCTCCAACCAACCACTCTTGCTTCTTAACCTGTAACTCCTTAAATAGAAGTTTGGAGTACCTTTTCTACTCTACTTTTCTTGCTCTTATTTTGGGTTCGAATGGATTAGGTAAGATTCAATGTATCTTCCCCTAACCTCATTTCTTCTAGAAACATCTTGTAGAATCCACTTGTATTCACCTAAAAATGGTTAACCTAAAATTCTATGCCACCATCTCATCATTCTTATCTTCCATCTAGTTCATAGAATTCAAGGGAACAAACTTTTTTGGCTTAGATCTGGCGAATCTTTGACTTTTCAAATAATGCAACAGCTTGGAACTATTGACTTCTAATGTTCGACACATACTGTATTACTTGACATCAACTATGTTTTTCTAATGCTCAACACCTATTGTGGATTCACTCGGCATCAACTAAATTTTATTGATGCTCGACACCTATTACATTTTTGTCTAGCTCGACACTTGAACTTGCTTGATGCCTTTTATTTTATTTCACTCGACACACACTAGATTTTGGATTTACTCGACACTTACTGATAATCTACTTGGCATGAACTAACTTGCTTGACACCCATTAATGATTTTAGTTAAGCTTTGTAGACAACTTTGTTACAACTTATTCTTCTAGAGTTTCTAAGTGTAGACAACCTCTGTATCTTCAAGTGTATTATCAATACATTATTTTACCATTGTCTTAACCAATCTTTACACTTCATTACAAAACCATAACTCAACCTTTCCCTTAGGAGCTTTTGTTACATCTTATTGATTAAATCCTCTTCATCAATCAACTAAGTGATAGTACTTGGATCTTATAAGCATTTTCCATTCCAGAAAATAGCATATTTGACATCAGTGATAAAACAATGATTGAAAACATTCTTTATCAACAATCTCCCTTCTTCAATAATAATCTTTTCATTTAGATCTTCAACAAATGGTATAGGCTATGACTAAATCAAAATGATCCAAATAGAACTGTTATTGAATATGATAATAGATATACAATGATTAATACAAGGTCATTTGATCCAGTTAGAAATGAGCTCTATGTTCTTCCAAGTCAATGTAGGCAAGTGTTTTAATTTGGCATTCCACATAAACTAGGTTGGTCACTTGTCATTAGACATGATCCAAGATGAAGACTAGTAAAGAATAATGTGATTGAAGAACGAGATACGAAAGAAGTGGAAGAAAAAGTAGATGACAATGATGATGAAGATGAAGAAGGAGATGATGTTTATGATGATGGTGAAGATGTTCATGATGATGGTGATGGCGTTGATGGTGGTGGTGGTGGTGGTGGTGATGATGATGGTGGTGGTGGTGGTGGAAATGATGATGATGGTGGTGATGGTGATGGTGAAAATCATGATGATGATGATGGTTATTGTGACAATTTGGAAGATGATGGTGATAATTATGATTTTCATGATGATGAGATGTACAAATAAGGTGATCAATGGCATGATCAATGGAAATGTATTAGGTGTAAATATTTGTTACGATTCTCAATTCTTGGTGTTGATTACTTATAATATGTTTTTTGTAGACGCAATGAATTAAAAAGTATACAATGATTACGATGTATGCATATTGTTCATGTTATGTTCTATGTAATTTGTAGCATAAGTATCATGTAATTTATAACTAATTATAGACACCTAAAATTGTCCAATTGAGCACAAATACCCTTATCTTGACCAATTAAATATATATTTATTATTTATTTAATTTTAGGCTTATCCTACCTTTAGTTAAATAAATTTGCATTTATTTAATTACAAACATCTTTATCCCCTATTCTTGTTGGAATATTCAAATATGGAAAGAGTACTTATGAGAGGGGAGGGGGGGGGGGGGGGGTGAATCATAAGTATCATACTTTAGCCAATAAAACTTTTAATTAAAAGTAAATTGCATGCATGTAAATATATCAAATAATCATGCAACCAGACACATGCATCAATAACACCTAACACTGAAATTTGGTAACCCAGAAACCCTCCAGAAATAAGAAGGTAAAACTGGGGTGGGGATGATACCCACAAAAATTACTGCAGCAATATTATTCAACCACTTCTGATGGTTTGACCTGTTAAAGGCCTGCCCTATTAAAGGCTTTACACTGTGTCAATAGTGACTTGGTTAGAGGCTTTTAAACACTTAACATGAAGTGTTACCCTGTTAAAGGATTTTATCACCTAGTTAAAGGATTTATCGAAATAGCTATTAAGCTAACCTATCATCATAGGATTTTTATTCTAATACAATTGCTAGAAAGTATTAGGTACAATAAACCTGACTGATTACAATCCTTGATTGCTGATTGTAGGCACTTGTTCTGCTTTCTCCGATCTGGATCCTTTTGTGATCTGATAATCCTCACTTCTGAAAATAGACTTCCTTGTGAACCCTTGTATATCTTCTCATACCTCTTACCTCTCTTACATTTTACAATGAAGTTTTGTCTTCCTATATAGAAGTCTGATTTTCCTTTACCGCTCAATTCTCCCTCTTCAATTTTAGGGTTTCAAAATTGATTAGGTAGGATACGATGTATCTACCCCATATCTTGTTTTCTTCTTGAAACTTCGCCAATTGTATCTTAAAAACATTCTACATGGTGTTCTGTGCCACCAACTCATCATTCTTATCTTCCTTTTAATTCACAGATTTCTAGATAACAACCTTGTTAGCTTAGATCTGGCGAATCTTCGATTTCCTAAATAATGTGGCAACTCGGCATTATTGAGTTACTAGTGCTCGGCACCTCTGTGTTACTCGGCACCTATACCAGCTTGACACTTGAACTTACTCGGCATCTGAACTTACTCGGCACTTGAAGTTACTCGACATCTGAACTTACTCGGCATTTGAACTTACTCGGCACTTGAAGTTACTCGGCATCTGAACTTACTCAGCATCTGAACTTACTTGGCATATGAACTTCACTCGACATCTGATGTGGAATATGATTAAGTGTGTTGGCACTCAAGTGTAAAAAATATTATGATGTTAACAATTCTTGATTTAAATAAATTTACATTTATTTAATCCTAGCCTATTCCCCCTCATCCCACTTGCATCTTAATCCTTCACTTTAATTAAGTCATTTACTTAATTAATCCCTTTTTATTCCACTTAGAATTAAATATATTTAATTCTATTTGAGCACATGGCTTCTAACTTTAACCTTCACCTAACCTCACTTTCCTAACTTAACCCATCCTTCTAACCTAGGTCAATTCCCTTACCCACTAGTTAATCTTAGTTTCCTATCTAATCATATCCTTACTCATTTACACAATCATAATCAAAGGATTAGCGAACCCTAGTCACATATGACATGTGACTCTTACACACTTACACATTTGTCCCCCTTCACATGTGAACCAAAGTTTCTCACACATGTGTGAGAAACCTTGAGCCTCCAACCCTCTTACACATGTCATTGACCCATCACATCAAAGGTTTCTTACACACATGTGAGCATCTTATCCTCTTTGAATGGTCAAAACCCTAATTCATATGGAGTCCACTTGGCCTCCACCTCATGGACACCTCATTGATCCTGAGGAATCCTATCCCTTCATCTCATTTTGAATCTCAATCATCCATTTCATCTCATTTCCTATAAAAGAAGAACCCTCTCCTCATTTCCACAAGCATTCTTTAGCCCATTGTTATGCATATACACATGTTATTTTGGAGGTTTTCATTTTCATAAGTTGTGTTGAACATACTTTAGAGTTATTTCTTATTTCATTTCTTCAAACTTGTTTGCATGCTTCTCCATATCACTTATATTTGAGGTTTTCATGAAAATGTAGGAATAGGCTTTAGTTGCTTATTGTTTGTTCCTTAGTTACATTTTATGTAAAATACTAATTTAAGACAAATGATTTACTTATGAAGGAAACTATACCCCTTTGATGAGGATCATACACAGTGACATGGATTGAGAGATATAAGTTTATTACATGCTTGCTTTCTCTTTACCTTCAACATTAACTTTAGGCAAACTTCATTAATATTAGCCTCATTTTATAGAAAAATATTTTTCTCCTTCAACTATATCTCTCATTTGATGGGATATAGGTACCACCAAATAGGTATATGTCAGATTTGTCTTCCTTGAGTGAGGGAAATGTGAGAATAGAAGAGGATAGTGAGACATTGGTAGGTCTACGAAAGAGAGACAAACTAAAAGTCAAAGGATTAGAAGAAAAATTAATAAATGCATGCAATTTTTCCTTGCTCAAGGGGGGTCATGTTCTTATGATGATGACACAAAGGGTGACATCAAGGTTCCTTCAAGGTACACACATCTTCATAAAGAGTGGGTACCCAAGGAATTACCTCCAACTAACACTGATTTGTGTTAATGAGAGGATATATTACATAGCTCCATCATCATTGCATGGTTTGGGCCTATTTTCCATGGATGACATAAAGGCTAGTTATAAAAAAGTTGTTTAATTGATGTAGTATGTAGGACTCTATTACAGTTACAATAATTGGATACATATAGTTCAATATAAAAAAGTATGCGTAGGTATGCATTGTCAACAAAGTATCTACAGTGGAAAGAAAATGATCAAAGTAAAAGACTTGTTGTGTATATTGATGGATGGCCAAACACAATAGGGAACATTATAGGTTTTATAACTAGTAGGTGTCCTAGGTCAATTAATAAACAACCCACTTGCATTTTTGAGGCACATGAGGGAAGTCATGTTTTTGTATGTGTGATAAAATCAATAAGTTCAAGAGAAGAGCTGCTAATAAAATTCAATTTGAATCACATAGATACAAAGCAAGTTACTATCATGGAACTTGTAAGTACTATATACGTAATATTTAAACTAATTACTTCCAAGTATAACTCCAATATACAATATACCATTTATTAATTCTTTTATGCTAAGTTGACTATTCCTTTCATTATGGTAATATTTGTATATATATTCTTTGTCACAAGGTGACATGGCTAATCCATCAGATGACAAAGGCAGGGATGTTGCTCCCACCCTTTCTTCAGCATAGGTAAACCTTGTGTATAAAAAAATGTGTAATTGTAATTTTACAAAATGTCATATTATTATGTTATTTTTGTTAAGGTTTTGGACTTGTTTTGATTGTTTTACTAATGTTTTTGTCACAATTTGATGCTTGGGGAAAGGGAAAAAAAAAAAAAAAAAAAAAACACAAGAGCAATTATTTGCTAATATGATGGACATAGTATTATGTGATGATGACATCACATATACCAGTGACCCTATAAGAATTGTAAAAAGAGACTCAAAAGCATCAATCTACAGATTCTTGTACTTGTGATGGATCCAAATCCAACCAAAGAGAAAGAGGCGAAAAGAAATGAATTGTATTAGAGAGCACATGGTCTGGAAGTAAGAAACAATGAATCTTTTGCTAGGAAAATAGTTCAATAAAGCTTTATGTTTTATACTAATTTATGGATCATGAACCAAAATATGTATGTGTTAAAACAATTTTTGAGACCTTACTGAGTTGTTCCACTTGACGAGGGTACTAGTGTAGCTCCTACAGGTATGTGATTTCAATTTTCAATCATTAGAAGGGACATTATTTTCTTCATGATTATTATTGACAATTTTATATTACTGTTGTCATGTTTATGCAATCTATATTTTAAAAATATGATACATTGTATATATAGAAGATTATTTCTTAGGTAACGTGCGTACAACTCCTTCCACGAGGCTGACTAGCAGTCTAAGATTGCTGACTATAGGATCGACAACAAGGAGCATGCAAATATCCACACTTGTTGCAACTAGAGCTAGTAAATCCTTATTTTGCTACATTTTATCTGTTAAATATGATTTGATTTGTACTTTCTTGTTCATTTGACCATAGTATGACATTGATTAACTTTGTGTACTGACATGTACACCTCATGACAATAGAATATATACTAGTATTGGTGATAATTTACCAACCTTTCTTGGAGCAACTCATGTTACCTCTATTGGATCGTTGGAGGCATCATTGTTGATGATCAAGAAATATATGATTCCCTTAAAATTGCCTAAGCTTCTGGGTACTTTAAAATTGTAATTTTTTCGAGTGTAATTGTAGTTTACTTATTCATAAATCATTTTTGACAAATGATCACATGATGATTTTGTAGGAAATGATGTTTTTTATGATTTAACATTGATGATATTTAGGCCCACATTACGTATAAGGTATGCAGCTTCATATAATTGATTGCTATATTTTTTCATTCATCCATTTGTTGTAATATGTTCAGGGCACATAACTTGAACTATTATTTCCATCTAACAATTTTTTTTGTTAAAAGGTGGAATGAGCAAGGCCTTGAATTAAAAGATCAACTCATAAAATATCTAGAGGATCTCTTTGGTCAAAATATTTTGAACAAAGTCCAAATTCTTAAAAAAGATTCTAAACATCTAAAGACTATGAGAGACCAATACAGAAGAGCTCTAAAGCTCAACCCAATGTATGAGCATCCTCTTATGGTTCTAGAACTAGAGTGGAATGAAATCATTGAAGATACAAAAGAGATAAGACTAAGAGATAAAGGAATCAACCCACCACCCAAAAAAATTAGGTGTGGTAGTTATTAATGTAATTATGCACAAATTAGTGTTGGAATTACAATAAGAAAGGTAAACTTCTAGGGGGGGGGGGGGGGGGGGGGTGGCGGGCGGGTGGGGTGAATCAGTAGTTTAAACTTCTACTCATAACATCTTTCACCACACATCCATCTCACACATTTACTAAGTAAATTGAAATACCATGTAAAGCATGTACATCTAAAACATGAAAGTAAGTAAACATTCACACATGTATGACACTAGATATGATTACCTAGAAACCCTCCAATGAGAAGGTAAAATTGGGGTGGGATGACACCCACAAATCTTCACTACTGCAGTAATCCAGTGTATTCAATGAAGGTTACAATGTTTGATCATGAGACATGATCTACCCTATGAAAGGTTTGCCCTGTTAAAGGCTTACAAAGATTGTTAGGTATCACTCAATTAAATGATTTCAACACCCTATTAGAAGTATGCCTTGTTAAAGGACTTCAACTCACAATTAAGTAAGTAACCTGTTAAAGGATTTCAATATAGCCTATTAGGACTACTCTATTAAGAGATTTAACTAATTAACCTACTAAAATGACTTAGCAATGATCTTGCAATTAGCATTTGATTTTCTGATGATAGATCACCTCTATAGTGATGTATTCTCGATCCTTCTTGATCATATGTCTCTTTGCTATATACTTTCCTTTCCTTTCCTTTGTTCTCCTCTAACTGATTCTACAATGTAGTCTAAAATCATAACTCCTCAGTTACCTTGAATGCTCTATTTGCACATGCAAACTTCTCTCTTTTTGCTCCCTTCATACGCCTTCTTCACATCATAGATATTTTAGGGTTTGTCCTGCTTAAGAAGACTTTGGTGACTTAGGGTTAGGTATGAATCAACAGTTGTAATTCATCATTTTTGCTGCTTAAACCTTCCCTTTTTTTGATTGGCTACATGTAATGCATTGGGAATCCAAAATAAGATTGATCCTTATCTCCACATATCGTAATTCAATCTTTAAGTTGGTTAAAAAATGGTTTACATAGTTTTTTGTGCCATTAAAAACAACTATAACAAAATTGTTTTGCTTGGCATCTAAAGTCTTTGATGCTTGACATATACTGTTCCCTATACTCTGACTCAGCATCTATATCACTTGGCATGCACTACTTACTTGGCTCCTAAATTACTTGGCATACATTGTCTGCTCAGCACTTGAGTGACTTGGCACATGAGTGGCTTGGCACTCACTATGGACTCAGTATGCTCTATTACATACATGTTGTGCTCATCATGTACTACTTATTTGGCATGAACTAAGTAAATAACTAAAGTTTGTAGACACTCACTTGTTAGAACCAATCTAAGATCAATAATCTCCCCCTTTGACATGAGTGTCAAAAACACTTGGTCATGCATTAGTATCCTTTAATCTTATGAGCATAACATATCTCTTATTTGGCTTATATACAAAACTTCAAAATTTCAAAATTCTATGACAACTTGTACCTCAAAATTTGATAAGTCCCCTTCAGTTGATAGGTCTATTCTATATTCAAAATTTTGTACTCCTGCTAAGTAAATATGCCTCAACTGATACTCTTTGACTTCATGCTATTTGTGCATGCTCCCCCATAGCTTGTTCTTATCTTTGTAAAATTTTCTCATCTCCCCCTTTGCTCTCTATCTCTTTTTTTTTTTTTCATCTCCCCAAAATTTTATATCTCCCCCTTTTTGACACTTATGTCAATGGGCTTATACAATAATTGTGTGTTTGTACAAGAAATATTTATGGACATCTAGGATAATTTTGAGAGTTACATCCCAATTTTCACATGCTACATCCAAAGACTTAATTTGGATAGCTAGCTTAGTACCAAGGTGGACTAGGCCATCTAATGTTTAAAGATTTGGGTCTTTCTTCATAAGTGTTTCAGCATAGCCTAATTCCTTGTGCAAAATTTCCATGTGTGGGGTCAATGTTGTTTAGATGCAAATTAGTTTAGCCCTTATATTGGCTTTATCTACTAACAATGTAGCTAATTGACTTTAGGTTTGTAACAAAGTTCTAAAGTGCTTCTCACTTTGAGCTTGTGTCATAGGTAGTTTTGCACCTAATGCACATACTAATCTAACTTTCCAAACTCAAAATGTGACTTCTTGTCTCTTGTGTGAAGAGTGTTGGATTACACAATTTAGTGTACAGTGAGAAGATATTCTCAAGTACCTTCTTCACATTTTCTACCTTTGTTGTCAATGCAACTTGTGTGAGTGCTATGCGACTTGATATTTTCTCATTTACTTTGCTTTGGAATTTCTTTCCTGACCATTCTAATAGTTTTGCATTTGTGTCTAGATCTGCATCACTAACCTTCTCCACTATATTTGTCAGTTGTTCAATTAGTGGCTTTGTTTCATCTAGAGTTGGTAGGTTGAATGCATCTAAAAAGATGTCTTTGATATCCTATAATGCTTACTTCTGCCTGTGCTACTTTTTGAGTAGTTCTTGTATTATCTTCCTTGCTAGGGCTTCTTGCAATATGCCCATTTTCTCAATTTTCATTGTGTCAAAGTCATACCTTGGTAATGCAATCTCTTCATCAAGGCTCACATCTCCATATTAGATTACCTCTTTAGCCTTTGATGAGCTCAGAGTCGGCACTGAGGTTTACAATGGTGTTGCATTTGTGCTTGGCTTCTGAAGAGTGTGATTGGAAGGAGTGCCAAAATTTGGTAAAGTTACTAGGGCTTGAATTGCTACTTGCTCCTTCACCTTTTGTGTTAACTCTATTTCTTCAGGCTTGTCCTTTACTTCCACAATGCCTTGTGATGTACATTGTATTTGTGCTTGAGGTACAGATAAGTCTATCTAACATATTTGACTTTGTTCTTCAATAGTGGCCCGAGTTTCCACTTTGTCTACTTCAACTATATCAACCTTTTCAATTGTAGCTTCAAGTATTTTATCCAAAGGTTGTGCATTAGTGACTTGAGGGGTGATAGTAGGTGGTTCTTGTGTATTCACCTCTTCCCTTGTAGTTTTAGTTTCTTGTTTCTACAATTCATCTACACTTACCAATATAGGATTATCACATAGTTTGGCCTGCAGTGTAGACTGATCAAGTATCTTTGTCAAATCTTCCTTTGTAAGGGGATTGATGTTCTGAGCTATGACATTAGATACATCCTTAATTTTTACTATTTCAGTGCTTGTTACATTTTGTGGGGTGACATTAGGCAATTGTGTATCTTGTACACTTTGTTCCTCTTGTTGCTCTGCCTCAGCTATTACCTGGTTGTCTACTTGTATCTCTGTATTTCCCTCAATAGTGTCTTCATCATGATCATCTTCATCATCTTTCATCTCAATAGGTTCCTATTCTCCTACTTTTATTATTGCTAAATCATATGTCACTTTCCACATTTGAGTAGACTTCTTAACCACATCTTCAATATTATTTTGCAATATGCTAAAGCCTCTATATTTAGGTACAAACCTAACTACATATTTCTTCATAGCCTTAGCAATTTGTGCCTTACTGAGTTTAGGCATGACTTGTACAAAAACAATCTCCCTTATTTGTCTTTCTAGGTTCAAGCAATAGTGCCATTTTTGCTCAACTCTCTCATATAGGCTCTTAGGCATTACATTGGCAATTTCTAGTGGGGATTTCTTAAATTTTTCCATCACGACATATATAGCTTCCTCCACTTGATTTTTTTCAACTTTACCAAGGTTATCATAATCAACATGTGAAAATATTGATAAATCTACACTATTATTAATATTTTCACATAGATTTTCAAGATCTAACAATGGATTGTGACACCACTTTGAATTGGCTATTGTCATCTGATTCTATTTTCTCCTCATCAGATTCAACTTGTGCAATGTATTTTCTCCTTGGTCTTTTCTATATTTCACCTCCCTTTTCTGTAGGTTTTGTCTTTTCCTTTGCCTTTAGTGTAGTGACATGTGCACTAGACCTTGTAGTAGGTATTGCAGGCTTGGCTTGGCTTGGTTTGATAGTCTTTTAGCCCTTGTCACAGGTTGTGCCTTAGCCTTCCTCTTCTTTTGATCAGTGGGTGTAGGTGCTTCCTCGACTTCTTCTCCCTCAACACCTTTAGCAACTTCTATCTCCTCCTTTGGCTGATCTTCATCCATTCCTTTTGTTAATGGTAGTGGTGCTTGTGTCTATGTGTCTTCTTCCTCTTCATCCTCTTCTTCTTCTTCTTCTTCTTCTTCCTGCTTGACACCTTCACCAAATTTTTCTTTCAACTTCTTTACCAACTTATTCTTCTTCTTAATAATAGAGGTAGTCTTTAGTTCCATGATGATTTTGGATTTTAGCCATTTCATAGTTACCAAATGTAGTAGCATTTTTATCTACCTTTTCTACTAGTAAAGTTGTAATAGCTGTGGAGGCCTCATCTACATTGATTTCATGTCCAATTGGCCTTGGCCATCTCACCCTTGATGTTGCTGCTTGAACAAAAGTGTAATCAACATCCACTAGAAAGCAAACATCATCATAATGTTTCTCCACTAAGGATACTAGTATTCTTAATCATTTCTTTATTGATTGCTTAAAGTCCTCAATACAGCTAGTCATAACTGACTCAAAGTTCTCTCCCAATTGTTCAATGAACTCACCAATCTATACTGCCACTAACTTGTTGGTTTTCCATGCAACTGTTCCAAATATAGGAAAAGTATTTTGAACATAAAAGAAAATGCATATCATAATAGAACCAAATCTACATTGTGCACTCTTTTTCTTCCTTATTGCTCCTAGGTTCTCAACTGGTTGTTGTAGTTGTAACTCTACAAGATCATATGCATGATCTTTCTTGACAATTTTATATCCACCATCTATTGCACTACAGGGCACACTATTCAATCTATTGGATTGGTAAAACTTGTGTGAAATAATCAATTTTCATTCCTCTCTTATTCCATATGGATCTAGTGTTTTTCTCAATAACCTCTTTTGAGTCACTCCTTAGAGTCTTAGGACGATCTAGGGCTGGATATGCTATTACCATATGGATTATCCTTTTAGTTATCTTGATGGATCTATTATCCATCCATAGTGAACTATCATGTATCCTACTCAATACTATCCTAACCATTTTATTTTGAACACATTCGAGAAATCTAGGGCTTGTGTTAGCCCTTTCTTCTCTATAATTTTGTATTATTCCCTTAATACACCATTCTCACAAAGTTTTTCATATGCTTACCTTATCTCCATATCACCAATACTCCCAATTTTACAATTGTAACACTTCCTAACATCTTGCACCATTAAAACATTTGATGGTATCATGGATAACGCACTAGAGGGGTCTTGTTTGTAAGCAATGTCAGGAATGGCTTTGAATATTAGTTGTTTGACCTCATTAATAATCAATTAAACATTCAAAACTTCCTTTCCCTCTACATTCTTTGAACTAGATGCCATTATGCGAAACTAGGGTTTATGAGAATATAAATAGCGTAATTTAGCACTTGATAAATACCTTGCAAGATTTGACAAAATGATGTAGAATCGCTGCTGAAATATTTTGCATTCACTTTGGATGAGTTTTTCGATCACCTTCTACTCTCCTTGCTCTTTCTTGATTTTGATAAGATGAAAATGAGTTGAAAATTGATCAAATACTGTTTTGAAACCCTGCACTTAATGTTGAGTGGTTACACATCTGTAAGCTTGGCATAAACTAATTTTAGGCTCACTCAACATCCATTATGATTCCATTTGTTCAACAACCATTATGATCTCGACATCAACTAGCCAGTTTGTTAGCTCGGCATCTTCTAGCATTCCACTCAGCAGTCATAGGAAACTTCTCATACTTGGCAATAACATGAAAAACTCAAAGATTTTCTTTGATTTCTAATAACATATTGCATCTTTATTCATGCTTTTATAGTCTTTTCAATACAAAGCCCTTTTGGAACTAATGTATGATTTAACCTTTTAAATATCAGTCCCACATACCTCTTGATTGCTTAGTTTGATGAGGTGTGATTACTTGACCCATTGGGTGAAGTGATCCCTTCTGGAAATTTGATGTGTTGCAACCATCCTGTTTCTTCCATGTCTTATTCATTTCATCTTTGATATTTTCAACAGTTGTCTTGCCTTTACCTTTATCAAATTCACAATTTGGTGCCTTTGACCTTGGTCGATAGTAGAGACTGATGTGACCGATCTTAAAATAGCTAAAACATGTGGTTTGACTCAACCACCTTTTGTAGTCACCTTTGAAGTGTGTCCTAATACAATTCTCAGGAACATGTCCATATTCTTGACAATAATGACAACTATACCTTGTGTTGTAATCCTAGTTATAAGAGTTGCCATTGTTCCTTACCTTTGTTTTCCTATTTAATGACCACATGGGTTTGGATTTGCACTCAAAATCTCTATGTCCATACTTCTGACATTTATAACAATATTCTTCAAATCTTTGTGTGTGCATGGTCTTGGTTCTGCATTCATTTGCTTGATGCCCTTGTTTGTTGCACTTATGGTAGTGAACCATACTCTTATGCTTGACATTCTAATCTACAACCTTGCTCCTGCATACATTAGTAGTATGTCCTTTCTTACCACAATTATGACAAATAGGTTTAGAGTTATTACCTTTTTTGTTTCTTTCTTCAACACTTTTTGATGATTCTCCTTCTTTAGTACTTGTGTATTCCAATCCATATGTATCATTATTGGATTTAGGAGATCTCAATAATTGCTTGAAGTATTTGATGGTTTCATTTGGTTTGTTGAAACTTTCAACAAATTCCTTTTCCCTTTTTAGGTCACTCTTCAATTGTTCATTCTGCAACTTCAATGTTGTTATCTCAATGTCCTTAACATTCAACTCATCATTTCCATTCATCATTGTACTCAAAGTATCCAATTGCATGTTGGAAATTTTGGTTAGCTCTATTGATTTCTCCTCTAGTCTGTTGCTCAAAATTCTTTTGTCTTCTTCAATCATGGCTTTCTCTTCCATGGCTTTCTTCTTCTGCTCAATCACTTCACATAGCAGTATGGCTTGTGATTCTTGCCCAACTTGAGATATATGATTTCCTCAGCTTGGGCTCTGTTCTTTTCCATTAGGTCTAAAACTACTGCATCAAATTCATTAGAGTCTCCATTATCAAATATCTTAGTAGTGTCTATCTCTCTATATTGTGTGTCATTCTCCTCAATGGTAATTTCATTCCTTCTCTTCAAAGATTTCTTTAGTTCTCCTCTTGCTTCATCTAGTTGATGTAGAATGAGTTGTATTTCAATTCCCTAATTCTCAATGATCTTTCCAATTTGTAGACTTCCATTTTCAAGATCTTTCCTCAAAGCTGCAAAGTTGCTATTACAGAGAACAAGGCTCTGAGACCAATTGTTGAAATTACAATAGGAAATGTAAATTTCTAAGGGGGGGGGGGGGCGGGTGTGGGGGAGGGTGAATCAATAGTTTAAACTTCTACTCATAAAAAATTTCACAACATATCCATCTCACACATTTACTAAGTAAATTGAAATACCATGTAAAGCATGTATATCTAAAACATGAAAGCAAGTAAGCATTCACATATGTATGACACCAGATATGATTACTCAGAAACCCTCCAATGAGAAGGTCAAACTAGGGTGGGGATGACCCCACAAATATTTACTACTACAGTAATAAAGTGTATCTAATGAAGGTTACAATGTTTGATCATGAGACATGATCTACCCTGTGAAAGGCCTACCCTATTAAAGGCTTACAAATTCTGTTAAGTCTCACCCTGTTAAAGGATTTCAACACCTTGTTAGAAGTATGCCTTGTTAAAGGACTTCAACTCACAATTAAGTAAGTACCCTGTTAAAGGATTTCAATGCAACCTATTAAGCCCAGTCTGTTAGGAGATTTAACTGATTCACTTGCTAAAAGGACTCAACAATGATTCTACAATTAACACTTTGATGATAGATCACCTCTATAATAATGTATTCTTGATCCTTCTTGATCAGATGTCTCTTTGTTGTATACTTTCCTTTCCTCTGTTCTCCTCTAACTGATTCTGCAATGTAGTCTCATATCATAACTCCTCAGCCACCATGAATGCTCTATTTGCACATGCAAAATTCTCTTTTTTTGCTCCCTTCATATACCTTCTTTGCATCACAGATAGTTTAGGGTTTTTCCTCCTTAAGAAGATTTCAGTGACTTAGGGTTAGGTATGAATCAATGGTTGTAATTCATCCTTTTTGTTGCTTAAACCTTCCCTTTTTCTGATTGGTTGCATGCAATGCATTAGGAATCCAAAATAAGATTCATCCTTATCTCCAAATATCATAATTCAATCTTTAAGTCAGCTAAAAAATGGTTTACATAGTTGTTTGTGCCATTGCAACAACTATAACAAAACTGTCTTGCTTGGAATTTGAAGTCTCTGATGCTTGGCATATACTATTATTTATACTCTAACTTGACATTTGTATCATTCGACATGCACTTCTTACTCGGCTCTTGAATTACTTGGCATACACTATCTGCTCAGCACTTGAGTGACTCAACACATGAGTGTCTTGACACTCACTATGGACTCGACATGCTCTATTATATACATGTTGTGCTTGACATGTACTACTTATTCAGCATGAACTAAGTAAATGACTAAAGTGTGTAGACACTCACTTGTCAAAAGCAATCTGAGATCAACAATTAGTGATCTTTATATTTATATAATCTAAAATATTTTAAAGTTTACATATATAGGCTGCCAGACACATCAAAGGCTACACAAGCTAGGAAAGATAAGGTTGGTCAACACCATCTTGGCTCTTGTGGATATATAAAAATTCACTCACAACTTGTAAGTAGTAGTAAATGAAATTTCATATCAATTTGTTTTTATATAAAATTACAAATAAGAAATAAAGTCAATATTGATAGTAAAATGCAGGGCATTAAATTAATTCTAGCACCCACAGAAGAGGAAAAACAAATTGGCTTCAAGTAAGGCTATAAAGCAGTGGTTGCCTACCACCACACATTCTAGTGGCCAAAGAGATGTAGAAGATTCTGGTGCATCAGTTAACACATAAGTAAATAGACCTAATAAATAATAACAGAAATTGAGAACTTCATGAGAAATAATCTATTTTACCATATAAAGAAAGGGATGGATCTCGATCATTAGTTTTGGATCAGCTTCCCCCATATAGAGAAAGAGTTGGATCTCGATCATCGGGGTTGAATCAATAGGTAAGGATCTCAAACTACTAGCTTTGCTCTTGCCTTTACTATTGTTGGCAATGTTAATTTCGAACAATGATACAATGTGCATGACATTTCACTGCAGCCTTCTACTCCCGAACTTACTCATGATGACAAAGGCCCAGATCTGACACATGACAAAGGCCTTGATGTACATCACAATGATAGAGGTACATATTCAATTTCTATTGAAAATTAATTATGTAATTATTAATAAATTTGAACATCTTAAATTGCAATTAGTTTAACCTTTATGTGATAATATTTGAGTATGTAGAATGTCATGGTCATGGAGCCGAGTGTGATGTTAGTGTTGAGCATGTTGAGGTTGGGGCTAAACAAAATGTGATAGTAGATGATGTGGCACTATTAGGTAAAGAAAAATCCTTGGTATGTTCTTTAGATTGATGAAATACTTATAAAATTTTAAAAATGTTCAAAATTAGATCCATTTATTTCTTATTGCAGGGGCACATCAACTTTATCCTCAAAAAATGTTTAGAATTAAACCCATTTATTTCTTATTTAATGTGAGTGTTTATTTAATGTAACTTGCTAGGCTGACATGTGGCTTATTTTAATATAAGTAAAGGTTCTTGTGATGTGTAGAGTTACTTAGTTATCATGGAGTTCAACATGGAGTCGCTGAGAGGAGTAAAGTTTAGCAAAGCTAGTAGTTAAGTGTGGGCTTGGGAAAACAAGAAGGTTGCCTAGTGGCTTGCGATCACACGTTTAGGTTCTTCTTGGGGTTTCCTACCAGATTGTGGATTTGGGCTAGTTGGTGTTGGATTTTGCAAGGTCTTGCATAATTGTTATTGTAATTTCTTTGAATTTGGCCATAACCTAGAAGGCCTTATAACCGAGCATGCTAGATGTAAATCTTATGATTCTATTACAAGAATTGGTATTGTTTTGGATCTAAATCTTTGTGTTATTGTTATACTTCTACTATGTGGATAATTGTTGGGGGATAGGACATATCCTTTGGGGATACTCCTACCTTGCACTACATTAGACATTTACTTTAAAAAATAAAGTCATCACCTCTTGATAGGGGCAAAATTTGGGCAATGTTTGGTATTATTTCCTAAGAAAGGTCAAAATTTGACCATTCTTTGGAGTTCTTAATTGCTTCATCAAAATTTTCTAAATGTGGAACTATTAAATCCTTCTTTATTCCACATCATCTCATCCAAATCTATAAGTTTCATCATGTTATACTTTAAAGGATATATTGAAGTGCATATAATTTTCCTATGTTGGGAAATAATGTCCAAAATGGGTCAACTTCTTACCCATCTTGGGCACTATAGTCCTTCGACAAAAATATTATCAAGTCTTGAAATCAGTAGATCTATTCCTACTTCATTTTATTTCACTCAAGGAATAAATGAAATGCATGGCTAAAGAGAGGAAATTGAGAGTTTTAATATCGAATTCACAAAAAATTCCATTAGAGACTTGACTTTTGAAAGCCTCCTCAAAAGCCTCCTTAACCAAAATCGTGATAAATCCACTCAACTCAATCCACCTTGACCCCTTAGTATCCTCAAGTAAAGATTAAGACATAAAAATTGATACTATAACAAGATGATAAAGATTACTTATCCTACTTTAACAACAAAAGAGGGGGTCCCCATTTGCAATAGGGCAATGGAACACCAAAAGAGGGGGGGTCCACTTGCAATAGAGAGATGGTGTGGAAACCACACAACACTACCCTTATCTATCCACCACACAAATTAGGACACTTCTCCTCCTCTCATCCTTTTAAGGGTCTTAACCAATTTATGAATTTTCTTATTTTCATTAATGTTTGTTGATTCTTTTCTTCAGCTTGAGTGTTGAAATCAGATTGTGAGTAGAACATACTAATGTAATTATAGTTTGCATGTGGGTGCTCAAATTTTTACATACACATTTGTACTAATTTTAGTTTAAATGTGACCTAGTACATTCAAGGTTTATCCTTGGTCATGTGGATACTCTTAGATTTGGGTTGTCTTATAAGTTAAGGGACATGTCATAGATAAACTCAACTCTACTCACATAAAAAATGTATAGAAAAAAGTGAACTCTATCTTAACCTAAACTAACTTAAAAAAATGATTACCAATAGTTAAGTCACAAACAACACAAAATAACTTTCATTTGAATCATACAAAATCTAGAGGTAAATTCACCATCCATGATGTGAACTAATCAATAATATAAAGTAATTGATTTGGATTTCTCTTTTGTCTTTATATTTTTAAGAAATCCCTTGCTTAAAGTCAAACTCTTTAAAGAGTTGAAAGTATGATACTTCCATTTATAGTTGAAATTATAATCCACCCACTTCAAAGATGATTAAGATAATGATATACTATTATATTATATTATAAAGTAATAATAATACTTTAAAAACATTCATTTCAGTTGTACCAAACCTATGTAAATGTAAATTCATCAAGTATGATGTAAACTAATTAATTGTTTGTTAAATTAATCGACAATCTAAAATATTAATTTAGGCTTTTTTTTTTTCCTTTTTAATGTCTTTGAACACAACTTGTTTAAAATAAGTACAAAATGGAAATTAAAGTATGATACTTCCAATTTTAAAGATGGTTCAAACTGATATTTCTACTTTTAAAGATGGTTAAGACCATAAACAATCCATTTGAAAGATGATTGAGACAATAATATCATATAACACAAGAAAAAATTGTGACATATTTTTAGTTAAAATTTAATCCTTCATTCCGTACCTCTTATTAACAAAGAATTAAAAAAGTCATTGAAGATATAAATACACAGTACTTCATTTAAGAGAACCATAAATGCATGCATCTATGAATATATCAACCATTCCATGAAACACTTAAATATACTTTTATATATCTTTTCCAACATATAAAGAAGCAGACAAAGGTTTGTTCAAAAACACGTGGTAAGCTCATAAATCGAACAGCACAATCATGTCTCTTCGTGTAGGCGATGATGGCATTTCTAACTAACAATCCAACTTCCACATGGTTGACCGCTCAAGATAAGTAGCTGGTGGGTATAGTCCTATCTTTTTTCACAGAATAAATTTTTTTAAAATTAAACAGAGTTCATATTCCCATTTAAAGTCATATAATTGATACTCTTGTTCAGCAGAATAGTGTACAAATATGATTTAGGAGCCCTGAGTATTTTGAAGCCGCCATGGATGAAGAGAGTCTGTTGAAGGCATCTCTGATTCATAACAATGGCAGCAGAGAAGAATTTGAAGGGGATCTGCCGGTCATCGAAGGATGGAGAGGCCTGGCAGAAGCAAGCTGGAAGGAGACAAAGAAGCTGTGGTACCTGGCAGGCCCTGCTATTTTCACCTCCATCTGTCAGTACTCACTCGGAGCCATCACACAGACCTTTGCCGGTCATATTGGTGACCTTGAATTAGCTGCCGTTTCGATCGAGAACTCTGTAATCGCCGGCCTCTCTTTTGGCATCATGGTAGGACACTTTTAAAAATCTCATCTTGAAATAAGTTTACTCTTCTTCTAATGCGAAAGAGTGCAAAAAGATTTGATGTTTGAAAAGAACTTGGTTTATGATGTTGTTATGAAGTATTAAGTTGTATAGTTTATTGGTTTGTGTTCTCTGTATAGGTAATGATCAATAAGAAAAGAATGAATCCTGCACTTATTTGTAGGAGATGAATGTGATATTCATGAGAGGATGAATGATATGTTTCTAGCATTTATTACATTTCAGTAATGATCACAGGAAAATATTAGATCTTTTGTAAAGGTTGCCAATTCAATATTCATTATTGCATTAGAGGTAAAGCATTAGTACTTTTCAGAAGGTTATTACTTAATTTGGAATTTGGATTCAAAAGGAAAAGGTTATTACTTCAACCGAAATTGCTTCCCATGGAATGAAAAAGAGGTCTGAAAACCCACTCTAACTTGTTATTATACTTACAAAATCTCACACGAGTTTATGAATTGTTCATTATAATCTATTGAGCACATGAATCATAAATAGGAAACATCGGAATCTATTTATTCATTCAACTCTCCTTTATTGCTCTCAAGATTTAAAATTCTTTGACCCATCCTATATCTCAGCTCTGTCACTCTACTCTCTTCCTCAAAAATCTTCTATTGTGCTGCTTAAAAACGATTTAATTAATCTTGAAGACATTTTTACCGTTCTGTTGTATATAAAAATGGGAATAGGAATACTTATTCTCGTATAATAGTTGAGATGGAAGGTGATCTTACAACATTTCTACCTTGGTGTCGGACAAAAAGTTCGGTCTTACAACATTTCCCCTGTTCTCAAAAATATTTGATCCTGAAAACATTTTGTGCTGCTGCTCAAAACTATTCGATTTTGGAAACATTTCTACCATTCTGCTTGAGAAAGATTCGAGCTTGGAAACATTTCTACCAGTCTTCTAAAGAAATTTCCACCTTAGAAAGATTGGAGCTTGGAAACATTTCTACCGGTCTTCTAAAGAAATTTCCACCTTAGAAAGATTCAAGCTTGGAAACATTTCTACCGGTCTTCTAAAGAAATTTCCACCTTAGAAAACATTTGTATCGTTCATTTTGAAAAAGATTCAATTTTGGAAACATTTCTAGCCTGTTTTAAAACAAAATTTAATCTTCAAAATATTCTTATTGTTTTGTTCAACAAAATTCAGATTTACAAATTGGTTATTTCTGAATTCAATTATATATAAAAAATATACACAATCTAATTCAAAAGCTAATTTGCACATTGAAATGGATTGTGAAAATCTGAGATTCTTGAAGACATTTCTGATGATAAAGATTTGATCTTACTCCTATGATTCCAGGTGGGAATGGGCAGCGCGTTGGAAACACTATGCGGACAGGCCTTCGGAGCCAAGCAACTGAGAATGCTGGGAGTTTACATGCAACGCTCTTTGGTCATACTTGTCACCACAGCCTGTCTTATGACCCCCATTTACATCTGGTCTGCACAAATTCTGAAGCTCATTGGCCAAGAAGACGAAATTGCACAACTGGCAGGGAAATTTGCAATATGGATGTTGCCCCAGCTGTTCGCATATGCCATGGTTTTCCCCCTCGCCAAGTTTTTGCAGGCACAGAGTAGGGTAATGGCGATGGCGGTGATCGCAGGTGGGCCACTCTTAAACATCACATACTAACACTAAAATTAAGCTTTCAAAAATAAATCAACTTTGATTATTTAAGACTTTTAACTAAGGAATCGAACTTTAGTGTCTGATGTTTAGACCGTCCATTACAGGGGTAGCATTGGCAGTGCATGTGTTGTTCAGCTGGTTGCTTATCTTTAAGTGGGGATGTGGGCTGTGGGGGGCAGCCCTAGTGCTGGATGTATCATGGTGGATCATTGTGTTGGCACAACTGGGATACATTCTTAGCGGCACATGTCACGAGGCATGGGGAGGTTTCACTTGGGCTGCTTTTCGCAATCTTGGGGCTTTTGTGCGCCTTTCCTTGGCATCCGGCGTTATGTTGTGGTGAGTAACATAGTTTTAATTTTTCAAAATTAGAAATAATTTTCTGGTGTTTTCTTTTAATTTGATAGATTTATGGTTTTGGAAGTATCATCAATGATCTATATAGTAATAAAACAATAGAAATGTAATTTCAGTTGCTATATTTGTATCTGGTTTTATAGGTTGTGTTTGAATATCCACTTTGGACAATCTTATTAACAACAACATTCTTTTGAAGAGTGAGAGGATTAGTTGGAAAAAAAGATTAGTTGAGGTAGTTTTGAAGATTCAACTTTGATCAAATTCGTAACTTATATTTCAATGAGTTTGACTCAAAATTAAATAGTGATAATTAATAGTGACAGCTTCAGTTCAAACAGTGATGATGTAAACATGACTACATAATTTAGTGTAAAAGTTTAACAATAGACATCATGGACTTTGGAAGCTATATGGCACTTATTGTTGCAATTGAGAAATCCCACATTACTCTTTACTACCTGAACCACTTTTTTAACTCTTGGATCATGAGAAATCCTACAACATTCATTCGGCTTTACTACTTGATAACTAGAATAATAGCTATATGCAATCAAATCTCATATAAAGACAACCAAAAACAACAATATCCAAATCCAATATACCATCTTAATATACAAAATTAATTCTAACAATGAGTAGTCATCCCCTAATCGACAAAGAGGGAAAGGATCTTTAAAATTTTTGTTATTTTATATTAATACCTACCTAGCAGTCAACCTTTTTGTGTATGGCTCTGCTTATTCTACCCCACCCATTATGGCTCCACCATGCCCTCCACTGAGTCAATTTATGGTCTAAATCCTGTGGAACCCGCCAAAAGTAAACAAATAATGAGTAAGGAAATGCAATTATTGTAATCTTTTATCATTCACTGTGTATTTGCAGTCATTAATTGTTTGTGTTGTTATCATTATGCCCACCCTCTCAGCAATAAAGAATGTCCTCCACTCCCTTGAAAAAAGATGGGTCACTTCTATCTTGTTTAGCAATCAGTTCACCAAGCTTTTTACGTAAGCAAATTGGTCACATCTCGAGTTTTTTCTTATCTACTCTGCTAGATATGCCTACCCTTCTATTTTTCCACTATTTCCAATTGTCCCTTGCATTAGATTGTTTTCTTTGATATAAATGCCTATCAATTTCATTTCTTGGATATCTGACTTCACGTTTAAATTAGTAACAATTAATTAATTTTTATTTATGGGTACCCTTCTTTTATATACTACACAGAGTTAATTTGAAGCAGAGTTATTTAAGGATATATATAATAATAATAATAATAATAAGAATTTGAAGTATACTAATTGTTTTATTAAAGTGTATAGTGTATATTGTGTTGGAGCATATGTTCTAAGATCTATATATGGTCTATATTTCTAGTAGATTGGAGGTATCTAAATGTGCTTCAAAGATAAGGTGTATATATTCTATTCTATTGTAAGATTTCATGTGCAAGTCTTGCTTTCAAGAGTACAAGTTCTTTACCAATAATTGTTATAACTTAGCTCATGCATGCTAAGATCTATACATGACCTCCATTTCTAGAAGATTGGAAGTATCTAGATGTGCTTCAAATATAAAGTTTATATATTCTATTCCTTTGCAAGATTTAAAGTTGAGACTTCTCTTGCAAGAGTACAAGTTCTCTGTCAATAGCTTTTATAGTTAAGTTCATGCATCCTAAGCTCTTAAATAGTACATCAAATTTTTGAACAAAAGAATATTGTTTGAGACTTATCTCCCCACAAGTGAGATCATTCATTAGTTAAGTTTATTCATCCTAAGGTCTTTAATAACACATCAGATTTTGAACAAAAAAAATTGTTTGAGACTTATCCCCTCACGGGTGAGATCATTCGCTAGCAAGCTCAAGACCATAGGGACTACCCACAACCTCAAGCCAACTCTACTACTTGTGTGGGCTATTATTTCGAAGTGTTGTCCAAAACATATTCCATATTGCTCCATTAACCAACGGTGTGAGATGCGTATTAGAGTAAAAAATAATTAGTTCAAAGTGTTGTCCCAAATATATTCTCTATGTATCATCTTTGTATTATTGCTAAATTTATTGATTACATTTTTCCTATGCCATATATTGTTGAAAATTGAAGCAACACATTTTAAATTATTAAAATAATCATAAACTAAAGTAAATTTCAAAAACAATTTATTCATTTTCTTTTATTTAGTAAAATTGAATGAAATTTTAGATTTCAAATTGATAAATGTTGTTTTGGAAAATTGTAAATCATTTGAATTATTTTTCTAATTCGATTTATGACTAATTTTTCACTTTTGTTCAATATTTATAATAGTTTGGAATGCTGGTATTTGTACCTTCTAATACTTTTGGCGGGCTACCTTAAAGATCCAGCGATTGCAGTAGATGCCATTTCTATATGGTATGTATGAACCTCTATTATTTATTCTAAAATGTTTTTTACTTATTATTTTCAATTTCTTTATTTAGTTATTTTCAATTTATTTATTTAGCTGAGAAAATTTCATCATTTTGTAGCATGAATCTAATGGGGTGGGAGATGATGGTATCTTTGGGATTCAATGTTGCTATCAGGTATAGTTTTATCTTTTATTTTTCACATGTATAATACAAAATTATTCCAATGTAATTTAAAAAAAATACATGTATTACAAAGTAAACATTCTGCAAAAAAAATGTAATAATTTTGTGTTATTTGTTACAAAATTAAACATTTTAATAATACTTTTTAAATGGTTTTTTCAGTGTAAGAGTCTCAAACGAATTAGGGGCGGGGCATCCTAGAGCTGCAAAATTTGCAGTTGTTATTGTTCTTCTAACAATGTTTATAATAGGGGCAATTCTCATGGCGGTTATCTTCATTACAAGGAATCAATTTGCAGTTGCATTTACTGATAGTGAAGAAGTCATGAAAGCCGTTTCAAATCTTGCAACTCTACTAGCTTTTACCATGCTTTTAAATAGCATACAACCTGTTTTTGGAGGTGAGACATAATAATTTTTTTTGGTTTATTTTCTCTTCTTTTATTTTATATCTTTCTGAACAAAATATTTCTCTAACATTTTAAATGATTCTTACAGGTGTGGCAGTGGGAGCAGGTTGGCAAGCTATTGTGGCATACATTAATTTAGCATCTTATTACATTTTTGGAGTTCCCCTTGGTTGTTTGTTGGGATACTATTTTGATTTTGGAGTAAAGGTATTGTTTTTTTATATCATATGTAAATACATTACAGTAATTTTGTTTACTTCAATATTTTTAACAATATCTATTTTTGAAAGTACAGGGAATTTGGGCTGGTATGATTAGTGGAACTACTCTGCAAACAATTATTCTTTGTATTATTACATTCAAGACTAAGTGGAATCGAGAAGTAAGTATCCTTATATCATAAAAGTTTGAATTAATAAATAATTTTCTATCTAAATTTAGAACACAAAACATAAAATTTACAAATCATTTATATAGAAAATTAAGGAAAATTCAAAATATGTGATTTAATGTTGATGCAGGCTTCTCAAGCTATAGAGAGGATTAAAGTATGGGGAGGGAGCAATTGAGATCTAAGTTATAATCAATCAATGAAGGCTGCAACTTTTTTTTCCACATCATTTGAAGTGGGTGTTGTGGTAATTCAATGTCATGTTTGGGATTGATAATTTTGAGATGGCTATGGAGTGGGGAAATGACTATGAACTATGCCCTTCCATTGTAGTTTTTTGTAGGCTATAATTTTGTGAATGAAAACATTACTAATGAATAAACAATATTAATGTTTAAATCAATCCATCTTATAATCTATTTGATCTCATAAACATCATTGAATCTTCCTTTCCTCAACTCATTCTATCCAAGCATCCATTTATAACAATACATTATTTACAAATTACTTACATGTGTGATGTTAATTGTGGTGATTCATTTTACTTTGAATTCTCATTATCCAAATTGTCATTGAAATGCGATATATTAATGTATCATCTTAAATTGGAAGCACTTCAATTTAATGATGGTTTAGCAATCATTTAATGCAATTTTATCATTAATTACATTCCTTGATTTTTTCTATCTATTTTAATCCATCCCAAATGGAATTAGGGTAGGTCCTAATAGATCATCTTTTGTATTCCTATTTCACAATGAAAAACTTGAGGCAGGACCTATCCACTTGGCTCCTCCATTTCTCTTCTTCTAATAACTCATAATCTCTTTTTCACACCAAAATATGGTTTTCTTGAGATTTGTACCTAATGTCCCAAAACCTAAATCTATTTTGAGACCTTAAGTGAATTTTGTGGATTTTTGTGCTTAGGAGTCAGGGACTCAGTGTTGTTAGAAAGTAAAGTCCACCAAGACAACTAGGGGCAAGGAGGTGAATTATGTATGCACTTAAAACAACTCTCAATATCTTTATTTATTTTGAAACATATAAACAATAAATGCAACAATCATAGAAATATAATTGTGCACAATATTACCAAATATGTTAAGTAGGGAAGCCATTGATAAGAGGGAAAATTGTGGTGGGGATGGTACCCACAAATTGATTTTACTTTAATATAAAAGTTCCTTGCTAGAGGGTAGACCCTATTAGGAGTCAATGAAATACAATTAGTGCGTATGAGTCCTTGTTAGGAGACTTTGAATCCTTGTTAGAGGTTGTTCCAACTTGATTAGGAGTTGAAAGGAGGACAATTGATGCCACTGTTTAAATAATCTTAGTACTATTCCTTCCAAATAATACAATGTGAAACAACAACTATCCAACCAAAAAATTTTCTTGCCAAATATAGTTCCTTGTAAGCTCACCGTGCCTCAACCACACCAAAATTTGCTATGATCTTCACAAGTTCACATATCAAGCTCATGCAATACATATTACAAAGATATGACTACATATCACTACATTAGATCCAAGGAAAATAGCTTTACTTTATACCAAGTCCTAAAACAAGTTATTGAGTCACCCTTGAGGCTTTCCCAATTTACAATAATAATATAGGACCATCTTAAGATATTACAATACAAATTACATTACAATTTTATATTTTATCCAAAATCACAAACAAACTGTCGGCTCACAATCTTCATAAAATTTCACTCGATGATATTTAGATTATGCCCTCTTAACCAAGGCATCTCTAACATCTCTTCAACCTGTATCTTAGGATGCTTAATCCAATTCCATACCTGTGAGGTGATACAATCAAAACAATGGTACTTTCTTTCTAGAAATGTTGTAATTGCATTCATTAAAACCTTCATAAATTTGTCTAGTCTTCATATTTTTGTACACACTATTAGTTGTAGCATATAGAAATATTGTAGAACATATCCTCATGTATGCATAATATGACCTTTAATCCATGAACTGTGTTAAATGCTTCTTCCTCTATAACTCTATCAACCTTCATAGAATAACTAGTATGTTGACATCAATGAAGATTATTGTCATGAATGCAACACATAAGCTCTAAATCATGTCTCCAGCAATGCTATATACTCCCCCATAAGAATGTCATTAGAATTCATGCTAACAATCTCCCCCTTTGACATTGATGACAACATAGATGAAAAACATCTAAGTTCCATGAATACCAAATCTACTTAGTCCTCATTTGCCTTTGCTCCCCCATCCATGCTATTCATGAATATCATCATACATCTCAATCTCCAACAATAATATTTCACATAGCTCATTCTTTACCAAACTCTTATCAAGTAAACGACATGCATAAGGATCAAGGTGTTAATCTCCCCCATACTCATCATCTTTCTTAAACCTCTTCATGAATCAATAATATCTCTTCCAGATACAAATCTCTCCCTAAAGGATGTATCAAGTATTTTTTTTTATGTACTCATCTCTTTCCCATTGATATCAATGACAAAGGTATTATTATGTCAACTCTCAAAGTTGAATAATTTTTAAAACAATCAGTTCAAGCTTCAATGTCCAAATATACTATTGAATACCAATACCAAGAGTCCTCAATAACTTAGCTCAAACACAAATACTACCTTGTAGAAGAAGCATCAAACATCCCATCCAAATAAAGAAATAGTGCTTTGCTAGCTACTAGAATGATGTAATTTTTGCATCAATCACTCAAGATTAGATAGAGGCATAACCCCAAGCATACCTTTCAAATACTCAAATGTCTCCTTAGCCAAGGGTTTTGTGAGTATATTTGTTACCTTCTCCTTTGTGCTAACATATTCCAATCTGGTCTCTTTTTTTGCAACTTTCTCTCTCAAAAAGTGATACTTAATAGATATAATCTTTGTCACTGAATGTAATATTGGATTATTTGACATACTTACAGTACTTTTGTTACTACAATGTATGATAATAGGCTCATTGAACCCTATCCCAATGTATTTGTAATGACCCCTTTTAATTCTTTGACCTGTATTACAACATTTAGTATAATTTTAGGAAGTCATTTTAGTTAACACGCCTTAGATCCTTATTAATATTCAAAATGGAGGGATTGAGCAATATAATTTGATTAGTTTAATTGATTTATATAAAGTTTCTCTCTATAGCACCAGGAAAACTACTCTCTTCGAGCTATGACTATCTGGAGACGGTAGATTGACGATGCAAAGGGCGCGTGAAACAAACTACAAGCGGCTCCCTAGAGGACACTATCAAGTGCTCGAATTTACTCTGCCTCTCCCTCCACCCACTCCCTATCTGAAGATGTCATAGTTCAGATGAGGATAAAGCTTCGTGGGCTATAGTTTGAAATACAATTTTTAATGTAATCTTTCAAATTATTGTTGAATATAATGTAGGAATATTCGTTATTCACATATTATTATTATTATGTGGAATGTTCATCATTGTGTACATAAAAATATGTATCCATTTAAATGTTTGTATTAACCTAATTTCATGCTATGCATATTGATTAGGGTTGATATTATGAAAGGAAAAACTTATATATAATAATGGGATATGTAAATCTTCAATTCTATATGCTTGAGACCATTATCAATATTCATAATAACATATATATATGATACCGATGTTTTTCTTTTAAAAAAATGCCATCAAGGTAGTAATATTCACAATAATATTAATCAAGGTAGTAATAATCATATATATCTGATTATCAATATTCATAATGATATATATCAATGTTTTGCTTTAATGAATGCCATCAAGGTTCGGCATCGTACCTGTTATAGATAGTGGACAGTCCACGGTAGAGTTGGAATGATGACTTGCAGGCAGTGGGCAATCCCGTATAGTGTTAGAATGACCAAATCTCCTTGCGTCGAGCAAGGCGAGTTACATTCTTATGATATTTTCCTTTTTTTTGCTAGACTTCCCTATCCTTCATAACCTAACCCTAAAGTAATATATGTTGCTGAAATGTCACGTAGGAACAGTTGTGTCTCAAGTTTGTCTTAACTTCCCTCTTTTGTATAATTCAATGCATTGTAAATAAAGCATTTTTATAATCATTTGTAAGAATTAATATTAATTATTTGATTATGGTTTCTTACAAAAGTGTTGACAATAATTAAATTATTGAACATAGATAATACTTGTAACAATAATGTTAATATATTAATGTAAAGTTTTAGCATATAATAATTATTTATATTATGAATGTTCATATGGAATTCAGACATTATGGATCTATTATTTTATTACCACTTGGATGACATTTAATCAAAGTAATTCAAAAAATAATTTCATTTAAAGAAGCAAATTGATTATATTAATTCTATAAATCCTTGAACTAAATACATAATATAGAAACATATTAATCCAGGTTCATCACAGTCCCCCCTTCCTGATTTTGCTTGTCCCCAAGCAATGCTGAATGGGAAAGGAGTTCTTCACCAACCCAGGAAGCATCTTCTTTGGGAAGATTTTTCCATTTTACCAAGTATTCTGGAATAGTCTGACTCCTTAATCTCCTATCCCGCTTTTCAAGAATAGTCTCAGGCTCTAGAACAAGTTTTCCTTCATTGTCTAGTGGTGGCAGATCAACACAGGGGTTTATATTCTTACCGAGGACCCTTTTCAGCCTGGATACATGGAATATGTTGTGAATTTTACTATTTTCAGGTAGCTCTATCTCATATGCCACTTCTCCTATCCTTCTTAGGATCCGGTATGGCCTATAGAAATGGGGTTTCAATTTCTCTGCTCCACTGATCTTGAGTGAGGTTTGTTTGTAGGGTTGCAATCTTAGGAATACTAGATCTCCAACTTGGAACAATATTTCTACTCGTCTCTAATCAACATAAATCTTCTGTTGGTTTTGAGCATGGCGAAGATTATCTTTGAGAACTTCCATAATATCAGTGCTTTGTTGAATGAAGTCCTTGGCTCCTAGTATCTTGCTTTCTTGGCTGATTAAATCTCCATATGTAGTGGGTTCATATCCATATAATGCCTTAAACGGACTCATCCCGATTGACATATGATGGGTATTATTATAACAATATTCTCCCAAGTACAACCATTTGACCCATGTATTTTGTTGTCCTATCACATAATTTCTGAGATAGCCTTCTATCCACTTATTGACAATTTTGGTTTGTCCATCTGTTTGGGGATGATAACTAGTGCTAGGGGTTAATTTAGTTCTTGCTAACCTAAAGAGTTTTTTCTAGAATAGGCTAAGGAATTCGATATCCCTATCACTTATGATATTTCTTGGCAATCCATGAAGCCTGAAAATCTCTTTAAAGAATAATTCAGCTATCTGTGGTGTTTTATAATGTATGGATATGGGAAAGAAATGTGCAAATTTTGTTAGCCTATCCACCACTACCAAGATGGAATATTTTTCTTACAATTTAGGTAATCCTGTGATGAAATCCATAGAAATGCTCTCCCACTTTTGATTGGGAATAGGTAATGGTTGTAATAAACCAGCCGGGTAATGCTGTTTAGATTTATTTTTCTGACATGTTATACATTCTTGGACATGCTTTATGATGTCCTTCTTCATACCTTTCCAGGAGTACCTTTCTCTTACCTTCTTGTAAGTTTTGTAAAATCCAGTGTGACCAGATAGGGGGTTGTCATGATACTCCATCATGATCTTTCTTTTAACTTTGGAATTTTCTACTAGCAATATTCTTTCTCTGTATAGTATGAGCTCCTCCACAATTTTGATTTCATCATTGGTTATGTTTCCTTCCATGATTTCATTGGTTCTAGGATCTTTAGCATATTCTACAATAATTTCATTTTTCCAATTATCTATAATACTAGTAATAGTATTCAGTTGTCCTTGCCTGGATGAAGCATCAACTACCCTGTTATGGGTTCCTTTGACATACTCAATATCAAATTTATAAGCTTGGATTTTACTTATCCATTTTTGCTGACGATCATTAAGATATTTTTGACTCATGAAGAATCTTAGGCTATTGTGATCTTTTTTAATATTGAACCTTCCACACACTAGGTATTGCCTGAATTTTGCCAGTGCGTGCATGATAGCTAACATTTCCTTATCATAAATTGAGAAGTGTCTTTCTGTCTTAGAAAGTTTTTGACTTTCAAAAGCAATAGGGTGTTTGTTTTGCATAAGCACAGCCCCTATTCCTTCACCAGAAGCATCACATTGTGATTCAAAAGGTTGTGTAAAATCTGGGACAGCTAAGATTGGGCATGAACTCATTTTTTCTTTTAATGCTTCAAAAGCTTCATGCACCGCTTCATTCCATCTGAAATTTCCTTTCTTGGTCAGGTCTGTCAAAGGAGATGCTAATTTTGAAAAATTCTTCACAAACCGTCTATAGTAGCTGCATAGGCCCAAGAACCCTCTGAGTTGAGTTAGAGTTTTGGGTTTTGGCCATTCTCTTATTGCTTTAATTTTTTCCTCATCCACACTTACACCTTTGGCATTGATTTTATGACCGAGATATAAAATTTCTTCTAATCCAAATTCGCACTTTGATGCTTTTGCAAATAGGGATTCAGATTCCAATATACTCAGGACTTCATCAATGTGCTGGAGATGTTCTGCCCATGTTTTGCTATAGATAAGGAGGTCATCAAAGAAAATAAGAAGGAATTTCCTAAGTTATTTTCAGAATATATGATTCATACATGATTGGAAGGTGGCTGGAGCATTAGTTAGGCCAAAGGGTAGCACTAGAAACTCAAAATGCCCGTAATGACATCTAGATGCTGTCTTGGGCACATCCTCCTTCCTCATCCTGATCTGATGGTATCTTGAACGTAAATCAATTTTAGAGAAATATACTACTCCATGGAGTTCATCTATGAGTTCATCCACCCTAGAAATGGGATAGCGATTTTTTATAGTCTTCTTATTTAGGGCTCGATAATCTATACACATCCTCATTGTCCCATCTTTCTTTTTCACAGGTACTATTGGTGATGCAAAGGGACTGGAGTTGGGTTGAATGTGTCCCATTGCTAAGAGTTCTTGAATGGCCTTTTCAATTTCATCCTTATACTTTTGAGGATGTCGGTAAGGGGTGGTGATCACTGGTTTAACATCTTTTTCCAATTCTATAATGTGTTCAAATCCTCTTTTGGGAGGTAATCCTGGGGGAATCTCTTCAAATACTCTTTGATGTTTTTTAATGATGGGTTCAATGTCAATATGGATGACAGATTCTTGTGGAGTTGATTTATTTAATACTAAACATTGTGCAATCCATTCTCCCTGATCATGTCATAGTATTCTTTCTATTCTTTTGCAAGAAACCAATTTTGCGGAATCATCAGGTATTCCTTCCAATGTTATTTCTTCCCCATTGAGCTCAAAATGAATTTTTAGGTTTGGAAGGTTGAACCTAAAACATCCCAGAGAAAATATCCATGGACTGCCCAAAATTATATCTAAGTCTAGTGGAACCACATGTAGGTCTTCTCTGATGGTGTGCTTTCTTCCTAAAGTGATTTCTTGCTGTGGAATTACCTTTGTGCAACGTACCAATGATCCTGTGGCTTGAACAACAGTAAAGCCTTTAAACTTCTCTGTTTTTAATTTCATTCTGTTAACCAGTCTTTCATTAATGTAGTTATGGGATGCTCCACTATCTACTTGTGCAATGACTTTCTGTCCATTAAGGGTGCATCTAATTCTTAAGACCCTATTTTTGGAGGGTTGAGTCATAGTGGCTATTACTCCGTATTTTTCCCCTTCTGCTTCTTCTTCATTGCCTTTGTCACATCTTGCCTTTTTTCTCACCCTTTCTTCCTCATCATCCTCTTCTATTCTTTGGTTGCAGCCTTTTTTCCCACATCTATGTTCGAGCACCCAGTCGATTCCACAATTTCTACAAGTGTTCTTTTTGCAGCTATGGCCTAGCTCCCATGGTTCTTGGCATTTAAAGCATAAATTCCTTTTCTTTAATTCCTCTCGTTCCTTAGTTGGAATGAAATTTGTGTAGGATTTATCTTTTTTGTGATTTTTAATAATGGGCTTAGTTCATGATTTGTTGCTCATGTTTGAGACTTCCAACCTCAATGCCATTTCAAAAGCATCATCTAAGGATGAAGGCTTTAAGGCACTTACTAGACCTTTTAGTGAATCTTTCAACCCTTCTATGAACAAGTAGGTAAAGTGTTCATCATCTACTCCTATGACTTGGATAGAGATCCTTTGGAATTCTTTAATATAATCTTCTACTGTTCCTTGTTGCCTTAATTGAGTTAATTTCTTAAAGTTTTCTTGAGGATGCTTCCTATCAAATCTCTTAATGAGTTTTTGAGAAAATTCTTCATAGGAAGTAATATTTTGGTGTCCTTGGGTGACAAGGCCATGATGCCACCAATCATAAGCTGTGCCTTCTAAGTGAAGGATTGCGAATTGAAGCGCATCTTCCTCTATCATTGGACTTAGGGTGAGATAGGTGTTCAATTTTTGTAGCCATGCACGTGCTATAAGTTTTTCTGATCTGTCAAAATTTGGAAGTGTCACTTTATATACTTTACTTCTAAAATCTTGATTCTGATGTCTTTTTTCTTTCCTATGACTTTCTTTCCTGTTGGCTTCACAGAATTCCCTGAATGTTATTAACTCCTTGATTTCTAGTTCAAGATTGGCATAAGCTCTAGCATTTTCAATAGCAGTAATGGGTGTTTGACCTTCTTCTTCCATTGAGGAGCCTTCCCTGGGTAAGAAAGGAGGTTTGGGTACTTGAGATGGTGTAGCTCCATTATTTTCCGAATGATTTGAACTTATGTTCCTTCCATTAGAATTATTATTTTTAAGATTGTTTATGGAATTTCCCATGTTTTGCAGTGCTTGAAGAAGTGCTTGATTTGATCTTTCTATTTGCTCTGCTAAGGTTTGGTTTGTCTTTTCCATAACATTCCTAATTTCATTGGATAATTGCTCACTCATTTTTTCTCCTCTTCTCATTTACTATATTTTCAGGATGGCAGGATTAGGCTCTGATACCAATTGTAATGACCCCTTTTAATTCTTTGACCTGTATTACAACATTTAGTATAATTTTAGGAAGTCATTTCAGTTAACACGCCTTAGATCTTTATTAATATTCAAAATGGAGGGATTGAGCAATATAATTTGATCAGTTTAATTGATTTATATAAAGTTTCTCTCTATAGCACCATGCAAACTACTCTCTTCGAGCTATGACTATCTGGAGATGGTAGATGGATGGTGCAAAGGGCGCATGAAACAAGCTACAAGCGGCTCCTTGGAGGACACTATCAAGTGCTCGAATTTACTCTGCCTCTCCCTCCACCCACTCCCTATCTGAAGATGTCATAGTTCAGATGAGGAAAAAGCTTCGTGGGCTATAGTTTGAAATACAATTTTTAATGTAATCTTTCAAATTATTGTTGAATATAATGTAGTAATATTCATTATTCACACGTTATTATTATTATGTGGAATGTTCATCATTGTGTACATAAAAATATGTATCCATTTAAATGTTTGTATTAACCTAATTTCATGCTATGCATATTGATTAGGGTTGATATTATGAAAGGAAAAACTTATATATAATAATGGGATACATAAATCTTCAATTCGTTATGCTTGAGATCATTATCAATATTCATAATAACATATATATATATATATATATATATATATATATATATATATATATATATATATGATACCGATGTTTTGCTTTTAACAAAATGCCATCAAGGTAGTAATATTCACAATAATATTAATCAAGGTAGTAATAATCATATATATTTGATTATCAATATTCATAATGATATATATCAATGTTTTTCTTTAACGAATGCCATCAAGGTTCGACATCATACTTGTTACAGAAAGTGGACAGTCCACGATAGAGTTAGAATGATGACTTGAAGGTGGTGGGCAATCCCATATAGTGTTGGAATGACCAGATCTCCTTGCATCGAGCAAGGCGAGTTACGTTCTTATGATATTTCCTTTTTTCTGCTAGACTTTCCTATCCTTCATAACCTAATCCTAAAGTAATATATGTTGCTGAAATGTCACGTAGGAACAGTTGTGTCTCAAGTTTGTCTTAACTTCCCTCTTTTGTATAATTCAACGCATTGTAAATAAAGCATTTTTATAATCATTTGTAAGAATTAATATTAATTATTTGATTATGGTTTCTTACAAAAGTGTTGATAATAATTAAATTATTGAACATAGATAATACTTGTAATAATAATGTTAATATATTAATGTAAAGTTTTAGCATATAATAATTATTTATATTATGAATGTTCATATGGAATTCAGACATTATGGATCTATTATTTTATTACCACTTGGATGACATTTAATCAAAGTAATTCAAAAAATAATTTCATTTAAAGAAGCAAATTGATTATATTAATTTTGTAAATCCTTGAACTAAATACATAATATAGAAACATATTAATCCAGGTTCATCACATTATTTCAACATTTGCTCCATCCAAATAATATGATTAAAATTATTTGTTGTTGCTACATACTCTGCTTCTGTTATACTCTGTGAAATGCAATCATGTTTCTTGCTCATCCAAGAAATCAATCTTCCTCCCAAGACAAATTTTCCATTTCTGGTGTTCTTTTTGTCATCTACACTTACTATCCAATCAACATCAGCGTATGCACATAAAGTGAAATTATGTGATTTTTCATATCATAATCCATAATCAAGTGTGCCTTTCAAATATCTAGAAATTCATTTTATTGTTGCATGATTTGTCTCTTTAGGATATGCCTAAAATCTTGCCATAATTCCAGCTACATTAGCTAAATCAAGTGTAGTGTGTGTCCAAAAGTGTAATCCACCAATCATAGATATGTACTTTTTCTATTCAACACTAGGGGATTCAACTTTGCTAGATAACTTACATCTAGTTACCATAGGTGTTCCAATAGGTTTACAACTTTTCAATCCAAATCTTTTCAACAAATCTTTAAGATACTTCATTTGTGATATAAAAATGCCATCTTTTTTCTATACAATATGCAATCCCAAGAAGTATTTCATTCCTCCAATTATTCTCATCTCAAATTATTTCTTCATTTCTTCTAAAAATCCCCCACTTGCTTCATTATTACCTCAAAAAATAATGTTATCCACAGATACTACAACAATAAGTAATCCTTTATATTTATTTATCAAATACAAGTTACTTTTAGCATTACCTTTTACAAATCCCAAATTTAACAAGTATTTATCCAATCTTGTATACTAGGATCTAGGTGCTTGTTTTAGTCCATATAACGTCTTTTTCAACATGCAAACCATATCCTCTTTATTTGGAAAAGGAAAATTATTATCATGCGGAGCTTAATCAAAACCAGAGGTTAATTTCTCTCACTTTATTTGGTGTGGTTTCCCCCCAGATTATTAATACAAGGGTTTGGGGGCAACACCCCTTGTGGGGTCCTAGGGTAGTGCTTCTTGTAGTGTCCTAGTCAAGTACATGTTTGCATTTTGGGGGCTCTACTATTGATTTACAAGGTTATGTTGACTTAGATTTGGAAAGAGATATTGATACCACACAGAGTACTTAAGGTTATGTATTTACTGTTGGTAGGAAAATAGTGAGTTGGATTTTTTGGTTATAGAAGATTAATGTTTTATTCACTACAGAGGTCGAGTATGTTGCTTCTATAGAGGCAACCAAGAAGATGATATAACTTCAGTTCTTAATAGAAGAATTGGGATACCCATAGAGAGAAAATTATTTGTTTATAGATAGCTAGCGTGCCATTCATCTTGCCAAGAATTTTTCTCTATAGTCAAAGATAAAGCACATACATTTGTGGTACCATTTCATTCAGTTAGTTTTGGATGATGGATAGTTAAAGTTGTAAAAGATGCATACAAATGATAATCCAGCATATATGTTTATAAAGGTAGTGACAAGGGAGAAGTTGTACTCCTCTTTAGCTTTAGTTGGTCTTCTAGAGTGAACAAAATAAAAGAACAACGAATTCTAGGTGTTTTTACATTCCAGTGGGAGCTACATGTTTAGAGGTGTTATGATCAGTCTCCAAGTGGGGAGTTATTGGTGTGGAGTGTGATTAGTCTCCAAGTGGGAGATTGTTGTGATGTGGAGCATAATCACACTCAAAGGTTAATTTATCTCACTTGATTTAGCATGGTTTCCCGCTAGACTATTGCTACAAGGGTTTAGCGGTAGCACCCCCAAGACAAGGCCATATGCACTCTCTATCACATATAGGGTGGGGTTGAGGGGAAATGCCCTTGTAGGGGTTTTTAGGGGTAGCACACCCAAAGCCAAAAATGAATTTACTATTGTAAAAGGCATCAGTTATTATTTTTCTATTGGATGATTTATTCTAGCCATAATTTTGTAAGTGGCAAAAAGCTTGTATAAAATGGGTTAGGGTTAGGGATTTCCTAATATATGATGAGATTGTAGCTTCTTGCAATGGTATTGAGTTGTAAGGGATTGTTGATTGTAATTACTGGATAATAATAATATTGGACATGCTATTGGTAGATGTAGCGAAGGGATTGGGTGAACCATGTTGAATCTTTGTGTTTTGTGTTCTCTTCTGTGCAATTTATTATTTTCTAATATTGGTTATATTTGCATGTAATTATTATTTATGTCTGTGGTTAATCCTAACAAAAATCATTAGGTTGTTTGATGTATACCTCTTCTTCAAGTTCTCCATTTAGAAAAAGTTGATTTGGCATCCATTTGATAAACTTTAAAGTTCTTATTAGCTGTTTAAGCCAAAAATATTCTTACTTCATCTTATCTAGCAACAGGTGCAAAAGTTTCTTCAAATTCAATTCCTTCTTGTTGTGAATAACCTTTACAAACTAGTCTTTCTTTATTTTTTATAACCTCACCTTGTTCATTCATTGTGTTTCTAAATACCCATTTAGTAGCAATAACATTCTTATCTTTAGGTCTAGGAACCAACTCCCAAGTCTTCTTCTTTTTGATATGATCGAATTCTTCTTTCATAGATTTTTTAAAATAATCATCTTTACATGCTTCATCAATATTCTTAGGTTCAATTTGAGGAATTAAACATAGTTCTTCATGTACCTTTTTCCTTGTCATAACTTATTTTTCCTTGCTTCCAATGATCTGTTTAGAATGATGATTCTTTGCCACATTCTTGTTAGATTTTTATCATCTTAAAATGGACACACTTTCCTTTTCAAGACCTTTTAGCTCTCTCTTCATAATCCCTTCTTCAAACCATGGATGTGACCATGCTCAATACCTTTTTCTACTCCTTTCTTCCCCTTTTTTCTCTTGATTTATATTTGAGCTTCTTGTGGCTCTCTTGACCCAATGTCTGGGACTAGGTAGACATAGGTTGACCTAGACTGGAATAGGTTGACCTAGACTAGACTAGGCTGATCCAAGTTGATCTGTACTAGACTAGGTTGACCTAGAATAGGACTAGGTTGACCAAGTTTGACCTAGTCCTTGGTGGTTTAAAGCTTGAGGCATGAAAGGTATCAAGGGTTTAATTAGTTTTCTTCTGCTCTCCTCTCGCCTAGTATTATTTTCCCAACCAAAAACTCATGTATAAGGAAACTTGGAGGCTTCCTTTTCGTATATCTTGATCATATCATATCTCTTTCATCCAAGATCTTTCTCTCAAGTGAAGATTTATGCCTTTTTCATTCAAGGAGTTCAAGTGTTCAATATTTTCAAGCATTCAAGTAAGAATATTTCTATCTAGCATTGAAATATTCATTATGAGCATTTCCTCTTCAAGATCTACCTTATTGTTATGCATCAAGGAAGGAATTCTACATTGAATAATTCATCATCTTCTTTATTGATTCATTTTTACATCCATGAAACCATGATGAGATTATGGTAGATCTATTGCAAAGTGTCATATATCCTACATTCCTAGTTCAAGATTGCAATACATTACATAAAAATCCTTATAGACAAGGGTTTCAAGCAAGGTGGATCCTAACATTTATTTTGTCTTTTAGTCATTTACATTGACATTTCTCAATTAAGATTAATTCATTAACCAAGGATTGACCAAGGCAAGCTCTCATCAAACCCCAACTACAAAACCCTTATTTTATTTGTTTATCCATAGGATACTAGTTATAGCTTATAGATCTAGAACATACATTTTGGGAACTTCCTAGAAAAGTTAGTTACAATCACCAAAAAATGTCAACCTGTAGGAAGTGCTTCTAAGTCGACCTAGACCTTCCATGTCCTTTTCTGGGGGATTTCTGGGTTTTGTTCCTTTCATCATTTCATTTTGAGATCCATAGATGAATATTCAGAAATAGTTCAAATCTGCAAGTTTCAGAGATAAAATATATCTTCCTACATTTGAAGTTGAGTCTTTATATTTTATTTCCTTTCATATCTGTACCCTAGATCTACATCTTAAATGGGCTAATTGTCTTCACATAACATCTAGAATTACTTTATTTAAGCAATTGGGTCAATTTCACATTCACATTATTCTACCAAGGTCCAAAGAGTACATTTCCTTGTATTGCATTTAATGTATTTTTTAGTGGCTAATATTTGTTAATTGGCTAATTTTAGAATTTCTTGGCTAGTAATTTGGCTAATAATTTAAGATTTAATACAACCTAAATCACCACATTTTTATAAAATTTAGTTATAAAATATTTTAAATCACTCAATAATTTATTTTATTAAAAAATGTAAACTCAAAGATTCACCACAATTTGATATGTGATTAGATTTTATTCACCTCAATATTATATTTTCTTGGATAAATTAAAATTAATTCCCCAATAATTATCATAATTGTTAGTTAGTTTTCACTATTGTTTCAAAATATAATGTAATGATCCTCATAATATTCTGTGAGGTACAAAATGTTCAATTTTGATTTGTAATATCCCATGGTGATTAATGAACTTCCTACTATTATTGAGATTTGCCAATATTTTCTACGAAAAAATTATGATTCCAAAATAATTGCCAATACAAATAATATTTAAAATGAAAAAAATTAGAGATTCACTAATAGAAATAATTTTTTTAAAAAAATAATAATGAAAGATTCACCAATATTTTATATCTTTTTCTAGAGGGGGGTTTCTTAAAGTTTACCATGATTGCATTCCCCTCTATAATTTAAATATAGTATTAGAACCCTTCTTCATTTTAGTTCTAGATAATCTAATTTAGATCATAATGTTTGTATGTTTATTGTTGCGCCAAAATCTCGAGCTATCAATGAACGTCACAAACACCAGACTCACCCAAATCTACGAGAGACGATTAAGCCATGTTGTAAACCTCGAAGGAGGTGTTGACCACAAGTCAAAAAATTCCCCCTTAGGACTAACTGAGGGTTCCACACTGATGGAATGAAGGAGGCCTTCCAAGATTTGAACCCATGACCCAAGGCTCTGATACCAATTGTTGGTATGTTTTCCATTGCGCCAAAAGCTTGAGCTATCAATGAATGTTACAAACACCAGACTTACCCAGATCCATGAGAGGTAGTTAAGCCATATTGTGAATCTCGAAGGAGGTGCTGACCACCAAGTCAACACATAAGTGGAATCATATTTGGAAATTCCCCTCTTTCCCTTTCACACATATTTGAATGGCTTAGTGGCCTTGGAAAAGTGGAGATCTATAATTCTATTAAAGTGTGTCGCTTTCCCCCCTAAACATTTTGGTGAACCTGACTTGTGTCCCTTTATTTTTGAATTTATATTAATTATTCTAGGTGTTTACCTTCTTTTGGTGAACTCGATGAGTCCTCTCTTTTCTATTTTTGAGTTAGATCCCTTGTCTGTTATTTTAAGTTTTTACCTTCTTTTTCTCTTTTTCCTAGAGTTAGATTTGGCTATCTTGTGTGTAGTTAGATTTCTCTTTTATTCTCTTTATTACATTTCCAAGGTTAGATCTCATTAGTATTTCCTTTTGTGATCTACTCTTTTATGATCTCAATTACACAAAGTCCAAACTATAGGATTCCCATTAGACAAAGTTGTATACTCATGGGCTCCTTTGATCATGATTCCTCTCTTCTTCCTAGGACTCATGATAAAACTCACATCTTTACTCATGATCTTAATCCTATAATGAAGCATAACTCTTCTCACTCATCCCTTGATGAAGATGATGCCTTAAGAGTTCCTGCTTCGCAAGTTGATAAGCTTTCTAATGAATTTGATAAATTGGAAACTTGGCTTTCTCAAGAATATCAAAATCTTGATGGTATTGTTTTTATTGAAGGTATCAAGAAGCTTGTTAATAATGATAATAATAACCTTTCTATATTGCATGGTATATCTCACCTTATTAATACTCATGCTAATTCTTTGATAGAATTGTTGGAAATATAAGAGGAATAACTAAGAGGGGAGGGGTGAATCAGTTACCAAAAAATAAATCCCAAATCCCTTAGATGTCAATACAAATAAAAACTCTAATTAAACTAAATTTTGTTGTAACTTGACAAACACACATGCACTTAGTTTACACTAGGAAATGTTGTAACTTGGTAAACACATAAGAAAAATGTTGTAACTTATTAAACACTAAAATAGTTTCGCAAATGCTTAACATGAAAACCTTTAAGATATTATTTGTGTTTAATCTTACTTAACTTAGTTGCATACACATAAGATAAATAACATGAACACGATTGACACCAAGATTTATTGTGGAAACCCAATTTGGGGAAAACCATCAATTGCAACTAGTTACTGATTTTCACTTTTCTGAAGTGAGCCCTGTTAGGAGCCAACCCTATTAAAGATTACAATACAAAATACATTGTTAGGTGTGACCCTGTTAGGAGTGGCCTTGCTAGAGGTCTTTAGACAATTCAATAGAAATTTCACCTTGTTAGAGGATTTACAAATAACTGTCAAGCCAACTTTGCTAAGATATTTAGGCCACTACTACAATGGTTAGAGAGTAACAATGAGATGACCTAATTTTTTATTACAAATCTCAATTCTGGCTTGTATACTTGATCCTTCCTGATCAAATTTATCTTTGCATCTCAACAATGATATTCTTCTTATCCTTCTAATTCGCTTCCTCTTAGCATCATCAAATCTTCAATTATGTTCCACACGTTCAATCCTCAACTTGACCTTATATTTATATCTTACACATTGTCAAGTCAACTTGAATATAACCTAGAATCAGTAATATTCATCTTCCCAATTGGCTAGAACCAATAGATAATTCAATTAAACTCAATATGCCAAAACAAGAAAATCCTTTGTTAGTTGACCTTGCTCGATAAATACTAACTCAAAGTGATTTTCTGGTGTTAACCAGGTGAACTCGATGAACACTACATATACACAAAGTTCCTTTGTTAACTGAGTGAGCTCGGTTAACACTGGTTCCATCCAACATTTCCTTCCTTAATCGAGTGAGCTCGGTTAACACTCAACTTTTGCAAGCTTTCCTTTGTCACCTGAGTGAACTTGGTAGACACTATCTTCTAAACTAGGCAAACTTTGGAATGCTTGGCAGACACAAGAAATTGTCTTCAATGCCTAAGTGAGCTTGGCATACACTGACTGGTGATGATATGACATTTTGTGTAACATCAAAGACAATACACAATTAATCAATTATTTCCATCAATCTCCCTCTTTAGTGTTGGTGGCAACACAACATGTCCTAATGCAATAAAATTTTGAGCAAGAATAAAGTAAGGAACATATCCTTAGTTTCATTCTAATTTTGATCCATAAGAACTCCCTCTATCAATGTGAACTCCCTCTACCTTTAGTTTCTCCCTTTGTCAGCAAACTTTTGCCTTTGATATCTCCCTCTTTGTCATCTCTTGAAGTGATAAAATTTCTATGAGATATGACAAAAAAATTCTCCCTCTTTGACATCTCATGCCAAAGGTAATAGTTAGTATATATCAATGTACCTCATTTACTGATTCATTTGCAATGTGCCTTTGTCAATATTGCATCAATTGACTGATCTTCAACATGCTCTAGTTGATGCATCACTAAACTTCATTTAGTGAGCTTCAAATAGGGGAATGACCCCTAGCTTACCTCTTAGATATAGAAATGTATCCTTAAGTAATGGCTTAGTGAATATGTTTGCAATTTGTTCTTTAGTATTCACATATTCCAATCTTACCTCTTTATCTTGTACCAATTCTCTCAAAAAATGATATTTTATAGCAATGCATTTTGTTTTGGTATGCATCACTAGATTCTTTGATATATTAATCGCATTGGTGTTATCATAGTATATAATCACTAGATCCTTGATCTCTATCTTCATACCCGCCAACAGTTGTTTGAACCAAACAATATTAGAATAGTTAACTACTACTGCCACATATTCTACCTCTACTATAAATTGAGAAATACAATTTTGTTTCTTGCTTGTCCAAGAGAGTAGTCTTTTATCAAGAAAGAATGCTACACCATTGGTGCTCTTTCTATCATCAATACTTCCTACCCAATCAACATCTATGAATACTTTTAAATCCAAATTGCCTCCTTTTTTGTACCATAAACCATAGTCTTCAATACCTTTCAGATATCTCATGATTCTTTTGATTGCCATCATGTGATTTTGTTTGGGATTTGTCGAGAATCTTGCCACCATATCGACTACTAAAGCAATATCATGCCTTGTATGCACTACATACTACAATTTTCCAATCATTTACCTATATGTGGTCTGATCTACCTCCTTGGAGTCATCAGTTTTGGAAAGCTTATGTCCAATAGACATAGGAGTTCTAACTAGTCTTGAATTTTGTTTCTTGCTTGTCCAAGATAGTAGTTTTTTTTCAAGAAAGAATGCTCCACCACCGGTGCTCTTTCTGTCATCAATACTTCCTGCCTAATCGACATCTATGAATACTTTTAAATCCAAATTGCCTCTTTTTTTGTACCATAAACCATAGTCTTCAATACCTTTCAGATATCTCATGATTCTTTCGATTGCCATCATGTGATTTTCTTTGGGATTTGTCAAGAATCTTTCCACCATATCGACTACTAAAGCAATATCATGCCTTGTATGCACTACATACTGCAATTTTCCAATCATTTATCTATATGTGGTCTGATCTACCTCCTTGGAGTCATCATTTTTGGAAAGCTTATGTCCAATAGATATAGGAGTTTTAGCTAGTCTTGAGTCTTCCATTCCAAATTTCTTTTGTATCTCCTTGATATATTTGGATTGTGTAATGTAGATGCCATTTTTATTTTGTTTGATTTGCAATCCAACAAAGAATTTTATCTCTCCAAACATAAACATCTCAAATTCTTTACTCATTTCTTCCAAGAATTCTTTGCATAAGTCATCATTTCCTATAAATAAAGTGTCATCCACGAATATTTCTACCAACACAATCTTCTTGTTTGGTCGTTCTTTGATATAGAGACTACTTTTATCATTGGTTCTTTGAAAACCAATATGTATCAAGTAGTTATAAAGTCTTTCATACCAAGCTCTGGGAGCTTTCTTGAGATCATATAATGCTTTGTGTAATTTTCAAACCATATCTTTTTTTCTAGGATCTACAAAACCTTTAGGTTTTTCTATGTAGAGTTCCTCATCAAGAATCAAATTCAAGAATGCAGATTTTACATCCATTTGATAAACTTTAAAGCCTTTGTGAGCTACATATGCTAGTAAAGTTCTAACACCTTCTAATATTGCAATGGGAGAAAAAGTTTCACCATAATCAATACCTTCTTCTTGAGAATAACCTTTACATACTAACCTTGCTTTGTTTTTGGAAAATTTTCTATCTTCATCTAGCTTATTTTTGAATACCCACTTTGTGCCAATTACGTTTTTATCCTTGGTTCTAGGAACAAGAGTCCAAGTTTTGTTCTTCTCTATTTGTTATATTTCCTCATTCATTGTTTCAATCCAACTTTCATTATCCAAAGCATCTTTAACATTTATAGGTCCAAATTCAGCAAGCAAACATGTACCTTTCAATTTGTTTCTTGTCATTGTTCCATTTGACTTGTCTCCAATGATTTGATCAAGTGCATGATTCATTCTAACATATCTTGCTAACACAGGTACTTTGGATTAGGAGTTTGTTTCACTAATTTCTTCATGATCTTCTGTATTAAGCTTGAGTCCCACTATTTGTGACTTGGGTTGATCAGACTTAGTTTGCTCTTGCAACAACTTGATAGCTTTTGACTGCAACTCAGGTCCTTCAAATTGTGACTTGGGTTGCACTAATTGTGACTTGGGTTGCACTAATTGCAACTTGGTAGCTTTTGGAGATTTTGGGAACTTGGGAGGTGAGGCCTCTTGATTTCTAAATAGATTTGGCAAAGTATCAGGTTCATAGTAAATAAATCTTCGGTAATCCTCAAGTTCTTTGTTTCTTTCTTCTTCACTCTTTTTTGCAAACTCATCAATTTTCATATGTGCACTTTCTATGATTTTATAAGTAGAAAAATTCAAACATTTGTATGCTTTACTTCTTCAGGAGTATCCTAGGAATATTCCTTCATCACCTTTGACATCAAATTTACCTTTCCTAGATTCTTTCATGATATAACATTTGTTGCCAAATACTTTCAAGTAACTTACATTAGGTTTGTAGCCATACCATAGTTCATAAGTAGTTTGATTTGAGTCTTTATTCAATTGTACTCTTTTCAAGGTATGCACTATAGTACTGATTGCTTCCTTCCAATATTTGATTGTGACATTCTTTTCTATCATCAATATTCTTGCACACTCCATGATGGATTTGTTCCTTCTTTCAGCTATACCATTTTGCTGAGGTGTACTAGGGGCTTATACCTATCTCTTAATTCATTTTTCAATGGAGAATTCATTGAACTCATTGGAAATGAATTCACCACCTCTGTTTGATCTCAAACATTTAAGCTTCTTTCTAGTTTCTTTTTCTACTCTTTCTAGATACCACTTAAATTTTTAAAAAACTTCAAATTTCTCTCTTAGATATGTTATAGTCATCATTCTAGAATAATCATTAAAAAAAAAGAATGAAAAACTTACCTTCACTATAAATCTCTATTCCAATAGGTCCACATAAGTCTATATGTACAAGCTCTAAGACTTCTTTATAATGATAGTTCTTGCTTTTGAAACTAGTTTTTCCCATCTTACCAATTTGACAATTTTTGCATAGACCCATATCAGGTCTCCTCAAGCTAGGAATACCTCTTATTCTTTTGTTTTTGCTTATCTTGATTTGATTATCAAAGTTTACATGACATAACATTTTGTGCCATAACTAGCTTTCTTCTACTTGAGCAATAAAACATGAACTTTCACTAAGATCTAGATAGAATAGATTACCTTTTGTTTGTTTTCCAGATCCAACCAGATTTCCTTTTCCATCCAGCAGTTTGGCCTTCCCATTCATAAATTATACCTTGAATCCAATGTTATTCAATTGTGCCATACTCAATAGATTATGCTTTAGTCCTTTAAACCAATAAGCATTGCCACATCTAAGTTCATTGGTTAATGAGATACACCCTTTTCCATTTATGCAACAATGTTCATTGTTTCCAAATCTTACACTACCGCCATCATAATATTCCATGTGCTGAAACTTTTTTTTGTCTCTAGTCATATGATGTGAGAAACCACTATCAATAATCCATGTATCATTTTTTCTAGTATGAGATATAAGTGCCATTTTATCTCCTTCATCATCAGATTCATCTTTTAGAACAATATATACCATTTCATCTTCACTGTTATTAGAATCTTTAGCCACAAAACAACACTTCTTACTTTTGTCCTCGAAGTCCTTGTAGTTTTTGAATTCCTTCTTGCCTTTGTACTTATTTTCTTTCTTTTCATCCTTGTCTTCTCTTTTTGGGAACCTTGTAGCAATGTGACCAACTTCTTCATAAGAAATATAGATTAGAGGAATCTTAGCTTTGTACTTTCCTCTGCCTTTCAATATTTCCTTACAAGTAGGGCTTCAACAAATTCAAGATCACTGTCTTAACTTTCTTCTTCTTCTTCTTCATTTTTTGATTTATTTGCTTTTGATTTCTTACCCTTTTTCTTGAGTGGAAGCTTGGCTTCAAATGCAAACTAAATACCTTTGGAACTAGGGGCATAGTTATCATAGTTATCCAACTCAAAAGTTGTCAATTTTCTAACTACAACATCCAAAGTTATGTTGCTATTTGGATCACATCTCATCCCTTGAATAGAAGACAATCTAATTGCATAGATAGGAAGAAGGGTTCTGAGTACCTTGCTTACAACTATTTTGTCATCAATGTCTCCTCTAGATGCTTTGATTGTGCTCACACTTACTTTAATTCACTCAACATATTTTGCAATTTTTTCATCTTCTCTCATCTTTATCTGATCAAGTTGTCCTCTAAGACTTTTGGCTTTAGCTCTTCTTACATTATCATCTCCTCCATATATGGCTTTCAGTTTGATCCACATATCCTAAGCTATAGTCATATCCTAAGCTATAGTGCAACTTTTCACTTCATCAAATTCAACATTATTAAGAGGAAAAGAAATGTCAATCATCATGATGTTATGATTTTTCTTTTTAGTAATATCTTCAATTAATAATGTTCTAGTAGGAGTCTTGTATTCACTATCGAGATATTTACAGCCTGAATCATAGATAGTTGCCAAATGTAACCTCATAACTCCTTGCCATGCTGCAAAGTTGTCTTAGTTCAACTTGGGAATCTCTCTTCTGTAAGACATCCTGATCTTTAGCTTTGGTCCTTAAAACCTTCTCTACAAGCACCAAAAAATCTGATACCAATTGTTGGAAATATAAGAGGAGTAACTGAGAGAGGAGGGGTGGATCAGTTACCAAAAAATAATTCTCAAATCCCTTAGATATCAATACAAATCAAAACACTGATTAAACTATATTCTGTTGCAACTCGACAAACTCACATGCACTCAATTTACACTAGCACTCTTCATAGCATACCTACATATGCTTTGCCTCTTATGACTACTTCTACATAACTTTCAACTCCTTTAAGTGTTGGAATTCCCAACCTTTCACTTCCCATGAGTGTTCTTCCTACTTTGATTCCTTTGTCACCACCTTCATATGATGCAATTCATTTTACTTCTTTGAACCCTTTACTCATTCCTTCTAATATTTTGTCGACATCCTTACACATTCCTTCCACTTCTTATAACTTTCCCAATCCATCTAGCATACTTGTGCATACTAGCATTTCTTCTAATCTCACCATTAGTACCTTTTTTCAAAACATCACTTCTTTACAACAAAATTTTTCTCAATTAACTCAATCTAAGTAAAATATTCCTATATGTGATGTTTCTAATCCCCTTTCCTTAGATATCCTTTGTGTTATTATCACACATCATGTTGAGATACTTGATCTTAAGACTTATAATGGTAAGGGATATACCATAATTCATGTTAAAACTTATTGTGCTATGGAGCCTAATCAAATTTGGAGGTCTATTCGGTGCGGTTCCCCCAGATTATTTCTACGGGGGTTTGGGGGTAGTGATTGGGTCAAGGGGCAATGCCCTAAGTGTGCTCCCTATCATAGTACAAGGTGGTATCAAAATAATTTAGAATAATTTAGAAGGGGTGAATTAGTTATCCAATGTCCAAATGTACAAATAAAACTTTTGAGTTTTGCAACTTATTCTTATAGATGCATTGACCATTAAATATCTTAAACATATGCATTATTGTTGTCCTATATCAAAATAACGTTGCAAAAATGTAAACTTGTAATACCAAAAAATCAATCACACATTTTGACACACGGATTTTACGTGGAAACCTAATTTGGGAAAAACCACTGGTAACATGCTACCAATTTTCACTCTTTTGAAGTGAGCCCTATGAGGAGCCAACCATGTTAAAGGTTATAATGCCCACTATTAAATGTGACTTGGTTAAAGGATTTCAGTCACCATATTAGCAGTGAGCTTTGTTAGAGGACTTTAGAACATTCCATTAGAATGTCGTCCTATTATATGATTTACTGATGACTATTAGGTCAACCTTAATCCAAATGATTTATCTAGACTGATACAATTGTTAGAGAGTAACAATAGGACTTGATCTGGTAACAATAACAACTCACTTGTATATTACAAATCTCACATTTAGTCCTGCATTTTACTTAGCATTCATCCTCTTCATCTCTAACAAATTGTTCACCCTTCAAGCCTTCATCACCTTAAGCCTTCTTGTTTTGTATGCCAACTATAGACTCTTCTATTCGGCCACCATATGATGCAACACCCAAGACATTTCTCACACATGCCAACAATTTCTTCTAGCCTATTATCTCTAAAAATAGAGAAATTATATCTTTTTCAACTTAACCACAATCGTCCATTCTAGGGTTAGGTCAGATTCATTGAATCTACCCACTTTTTCATTTTATCCTTTTCTAGAAAATTCCTCTACAATCCTCTTTGAACCTCAAAATAGTTTATCTTGAATTATGTGCCACCAACTCATCATAGTAATATTTCACATGCTTTAGAAAATTCAAGAAATTAAATTTGTCAGCTTAGATTTGTTAAATCTTTGATCTAACATATTTTACTGGCACTCGGCAATAACACTCTGGTTGCTTAGCCAACACCATCTTCTAATGCTTAGCCAACACTAGGTTGTTCAACATCCTCTAAGTCTATACTGGTGCTCGACACATACTAACTTTCTTCACTTGACACCAACTATATTTCTCTTTCTCAATAGATACTAAACTTATAGCTCAATTTCAACTAATTTTCTGCTTAGCCTGCACTGACTTTGCCTGGATTCCACTATTTACTCAATCACACTTGGAAAACACATTTCTTTATTTAGCCTTCTTCTAGTATTTTCTCAAGTATGCTTTCATTATAGCCTTAAATAGATAGAAAAAACACTATATCATCAATGTCTTGCTTGGTCTTAGTGCTCCTTTTATACACCAAATAACTCAACCTTTCTCTAGGTTCTCTTATTATCCTTTCTTTTCAAATCCTCTTCATCAATCAAACAAATGATAACATTCATACCAAAGTAAGTGGTTGTCTCACCAACAAGTAGTAGGTTTCACATTAGTGAAAAAATAATGATTGTTCCATGATAGGTTTCATCAATCTTCTTCACTTCAACAATCTCCTTTCAATACATGGGGTCGAGGGGCAATGCCCTAGAGCGGTTTTCAAGGGAAATGCCCCCAAGGGAGTTTTTAGGGGTAGCACACCTAAAGTAAAAAATGACTCTACTATTGTAAAAGGCATCGACTGCTATTTTTCTATTGGATGACTTATTCTAGCCCTAATTTTGTAAGAAGCAACTGCTTGTATAATATGGCTTAGGATTAGGGATTTCATAATGTATGCTCATATTGTAGCTTCTTGCGATGGTATTGAGTTGTAAGGGATTGCAGATTATAATCACTAGATAATAATAATATTGGACTTTTTGTTGATGGGTGTAGGCCAAGGATTGCGTGAACCATGTTAAATCCTTGTGTCTTGTGTTCTCTTCTGTATAACTTATTATTTTATGATATTGGTTATATTTGCATATAATTGTTATTTCTGTTCATGGTTAATCCTAGAAAAACTTTCTAGGCTATATGTAGTGATTTTTCTCATGGCTATAGGCTTATGGCTAAGTTTTTTCCATGTACTTTTAGGGATAGAGCCTTGCAATGGTATTTCTCTCTACGTCCTTATTCTATTGATTCTTTTCAAACTCTTGCTAGTGCTTTCATTCAATTTTTTTAGAATAATATTGGTCAACAAATTTTTTTAATTGATTTAATGCATTGTAAGAATAATGTTAAAGAAAAGGTTATCGAGTTTATTGGTAGATTAAACCATTTGTATGCTCAGATTTCTTATCATGTGCCTAATCATGATATTTGATGCATTTTTATTTCTAATTTACAAAAAGATATTAGGGATAAGATTCTCCTTACTGAGTATACTTCCTTTTCACATCTGTGTGCAATGCTTCACCATTACTAGTAACAAGTGAGTTAACTCAAGAGCTCTACTCTAATGGCTCATGTTTCTAGTAATAAGAGTGATGCCACTAGAAATTTAAACAAGTTCTCAAAACCTATTAATTTCATCAAAATCAAGTCTACAAATATAGTTACTGATCAAGTGGTTACTACAAATACCCTTGTTGCTTCGTTGAGCTTATGAGGATAAATTAATTTTCCTACTATACACATTCTTCTATTTGTATCTCTTTATTCTATATGTTGTTATATGTTATGTCATGCTTGTGTTACTATTCATATCATTGATTTTGTATAGTCTTCTTGGTTTCTTATGATATAGTAGCAGCGATTCTTTTTAGTCTCCATGTTGTTGGCCCAAAAAGACTCCTCTTCATAACTATTATGTGTATGTTCCTCCATTCTCTCCTAGTTCTACCTACTTTGGGGAATGATGATATTTTCATACTTGATATAATATTACATATTATCACATGATCTTACTAACTTTGATGTTAGTAGATCCCTTCACACTCTCTCTCTTTTATTATGTGATCATTTCCCTTGATATATTTCTCTACTTGGGGGCATGCCATAGTGGAAATGTTCTTTACTGGATACATGTACACTTTCACTAAAGTCATTGCTCATGTTAAGGTATTTTCAATTACTTTATTATGGGAGCTTACACTTCGCTTATCATTGACCATGGAATACAAATATGGATTATGTGTATAACTTGGAGTATTTTAGTATTTAGTGCATGGTATGATTTATATGGTATACCCAAATCTATGCATTGTTATTTCATGTTTACCCTCTCTCGTTCTTTCCTTCTAGTTTCCATAAATTATTGATAGTTCCTGGGGGCTTGGTCTCTTTTTGGATCTCTCTCTAAATTATTGATAGTTTGGGAGACCCAATTCTTGTTTTAATAATTCTTTTTACTACCAAAAGTATTGGAATCTTAGTCTTGTTTTGATCCCTTAAGGACACAAACATCCTTATTTTTGGGTCACTTTTCAACTCTTCCTTTTGGGAATGGAGTTCTCTTGAAGTTAAATCCCTTGATGGATTGACTAGCATTCCACACACACTTTCTAGATCATTTAGTTCATCTTTGATGGGTTGAATAGCATGCCACACACACTTGCTAGACTATTCATTGTCATCCCCTTTTGTGGAGACCTTTCCCCCTTTCTTTGTTTCTTTCTATTATGTGGTTTACAATAAGGCACACAATCCTTATTGGGTAAGTAACTACATTGCTTTTTTATAGAACTTATCTCTCTTATTATGATTCTAGATGTGACAAAGACTCAAGTATGTTGGGGGCTTGATGATTTCTTTTCCTCCTAAATTGTGATAAGATTTTCTCTTTTTCCCTTGATTTTCTTTCTGGTGAGTTTGATGAAACTATACTCCAGCTAAAGTGGGGGATAAATGTACCATCTATAAATGGATGCACTTACCTTTTTAAGACCTTTTAGGTCCCTCTTCATAATTCCTTCTTTGGATGATGGATGTGCTTGTGCTCAATCCCTTTTTCTCCTCCTTTCTTCCTCATTCCACCTTGTTTCTCCTAGTACCTATCCGAGTTTCTTGTGGCTACCCTGACCTATATCCTCTAGGAGAATCTCAACCCAAGTCAACTTAGTCCTCCCAAGTTGACCTAGACTAGGACTAGGTCAACCCACGTTGACCTAGTCTTTGATGATTTTGGGGCTCGAGGCCTAAAAAGCCTTAGGGGTTTAATTAGTTTTCTTTTTCTCTCTTATTGGCTTGTATTAGTTTTCTGCCTGGAAACTCATATATAAGGAGACTTGGAGGATTCATTTTCACATATCTCAATCATCTCATGTCTCTTTCATCCAATCTCTTTGTCTCAAGTGAATATTTATACCTTTTGCATTCAAGGAGTTCAAGTTTTTAATATTTTCAAGCATTCAAGAAATGATATTTTTATCTAGCATTGAAATATTCTTTGTGAGAATTTTCTCTTCAAGATATAGCTTATTATTGGTCATCAAGGGAAGAAATCTACATTGTAGCTATTGGGACTCAAAATTGAAGCGTCAATTTTGAGTACCATTGAGAAAATCAAGCCTTATAAATGCTTCTAAATGCACATATACTTGGCTATCCATTTGAGGCCCATGAGGTGTTTAATGTTTCTAACACCATGCATTCAGCACATCTATTCATTCCATGATGATAAATTTCCATTCCAAACCATTCTATGAAGTCTCATTTTGAGCAATCATCGATTCTGCATTTTTGCTTAAGTGTCAAATAACGATAGGAGGCCATGTTTGTAGTTGAATATCTCACACCCAATAATGTTTCATGAATCACCACTTTGAGAATGTCTAGTGTCCATACCAGAGAGCATATGTTTCAAATTTTGAGTCATTTCAAGTCCATTTGACTAGGTTTTGAATCCCTCAAATTTGGTCTTTTAATGTTGTCATGCTGATGCAATTAGATTTGAATTTTGGGAAGCCCTGTTTGACTTGTTATAACTTTGACCTAGTTGATCAAAATGATAAATTTATTTTTCTATTGTGTTCTAGGGGTCAGACACTTCATATGTTCCAATTTCAAGATCATAACGAATCTGTTTGATTAGTTTTCGAATGTTATTCCAAATGCAATTTATAAAGTTTCACTGGTGTCTTGAAATGCAGATTGATCAGTACCCCTGTTCGTGATGTCATATCTTGAGATCCATGATAGGTGAAGTCAAATGGATTGTACCATTGTGTTGTAGTCCAAAAATAATTTAAGTCTGCCAATTTTTAAATCTTGACAAATCCGTCTGCACACTTTCCTAGGTCAATTCCATTTGCAAAAGTCTCTTTCTGCCATTATTCCCAGTTTGCAAATTCTGAGCAACCCACTTTGACCGCTCCCCATTTGTGTCCAGTTATTCATCATGATCCCAAATTGTAGATTTATACTCTCCCTGTGATAGTGAACCAAGTCCCAATTTTCGTTCTCCCAAGTGTCAGTTTGCCCAGCTTTCAAAGCCAAATCTGAACATGTTTTATGGTTTTCTGACATGTTTGTTTGTAGGTAGTTCTGAGAGGGCAACTTTGATAGTCAATATCTTTGGACTGAGAATTTTTCATGAGATGAGATTTGACAGGGTAAGAGTGTGCGGAACAAAGAATCAGTGTGTCAGTTTTCAAAGCCTGGTCAGGTGTTTGGGTCAGTTTTTAAGGCCAGTGAAAGAACCTCTTGGCATGAAGTTGATAATTCATAGAAAAAGATGTGAAATGAGTTTTGATGATCAATTAGTGCTCAGAATTAATTCCAATAGATATCAGATGATTAATGGATTAGTTTGACAGTTCAAGTGTTCAAAAACAAATTTTTTTATAGTCAGACCCACTTTGGGGCCCAACTATTTCTGTCAAACCAATAAAACATTGGGAGATTAATGTTGTTATAAGATAGGGAATTGAGAATAATTATTTTCACCACCACTTGGAAATTTTGTGTTAGAGAGTTATCAGGCCTCTTTTTCAAATTTAAGTCCTCCCATCAATAGGTTTTATCAACTTTCAATGGTTTTAGAAGATGAAGGTGCATTTTTGTTCAAATTGAAGTTAATGGAAGGCTACAAGGCACCTCCTATCATGCAGTATTGTTTGATAACTATGCCTTTTCCAAGGTGAAAAATAGTTTTAATTGATGGAATTACTTCAGTAGAAATAGTGTCAACAACAAAGCATTCAGTTGAGCAGAAGATCATTGTCAGTGAGCAAAGTGGGGTTTTAAAATCCATAGAAGTAACTTCCCTAAGACAATTAAGTTTGCACCAAAGAATACTAACTGATGTCCATATAGATCAAAATTCACAAAAGATTCTGTGTTTGAAGTGGAGAGTTTCACAAAGTAATCATATGGCCAATAGCGATGTAACAAAGTATACAGAGAGATAGTGAAGAATGTGTGAATATGTTTTAATTGTATAAAACATTCATCATCATTGAGAAACTCTCCCTAAGAGCAACACTATATAAGGCATAGATTTTACAAATAATTTTGGATAATAGGGCTCAGGTATTAAATAAAGATTAAAGGGATTTGAAAAGAGATTTTGACTTTTTAATCCTCTTCAATAGCGATCTTAGTCTAGTTCAATTTGGGTTTCCATTGCATACAAAAGAGATGCCTTTTTATAAGTTAGTTTTGACCAAGTATAGTTTCCACCCAAAAAATCATTCATTAAGGGTAGGCACACACCTAGAACATTTACAAATTAGCTTCAAACAGGGATTCATAGCAGTCAAAGGTTTTTACAAGGACATCTTATATTGGCAGCAAAAAGTGTTAAAACAGAGTAGGGGCCTCCCACATTGTAGTGTCAATTTAAAAGAAGATGGCTTGAAAGAAAAAATAGGGAGCCAACTAGGAAACAAGCCGTAGCCAAGGTCTACAGGGGATCCATTTAGAGGAAAACACTTTCCATTTTTGGAGTGACACGTTATCATTAGAATCCAGTTTTATGATGTATAAAATCCACAATTTGATGTAGTGGAAAATCATCAGTGTTTCATTTATGTTTGAAGCTCTGTCAACCCTTGTGCGGGGCTTGATTGGGGTAGTAGTGAAGCCAAAAAGTTGAGGAATTTGTTTCTACATGCAAAGAATATGCATTATGAAAGAGGCAAATGATAGGGGGATCTATAAAAAAGGAGGAGCCGCTACCTAAAACTCATGGATAAAGGACCCGCCACTAAAGAATGGAGATGCCTTTTCCAAAATAGGAATGAGGTGATACTCTTTTAATTCAAGGATACAAAACAATCTATTTCCTCATTTGGAAAGGGAAAAGCTTCAGGCACCCTCCAATAATGTATCCCTTTGGGATCTGCATACCAAAAACTAGATAATCTCAAACTTGTCATTGCAAAGTCATAGATCTTAACTTAGTTGTAGCCTTGTTCCCTAAATTCTATAATGGCAAAGGGTAAAAATTTTGCAAACATGCTGAGTTACAAAGAAGTAAGCATGGGAGTGCCTTTGCATAACAAGATGATTAGAGGGACCACGTGTTGCAGGCATCTCCATACTAAGAAAGCTGCAACATCAATAGAAGATGCTCACAACATGAGCATGTTAAAAGAAATAGTAAAAACTTTTAATCCCACATTGGGAAGCCTGCAACATTTTTAGTTCTTTAAATAGAACAACACACAAAGTGGTAAGTTCTAAAAGGCTCATGCCTTTTGATACATAACGTAAGCTCTTGTGGTGGACCCCTGCCAGCTTGAGGTGACATGCAATGAAATTTTGAATGAACATGCTGACGAAGGTGCTGACATCATCAAGGATGTGGCAAGCACACCGACTAGGTGATCAGATTATGACATGTGGACGATCTTGTGGCTGTCGCTATGTTGCCAAGTGAAGTTCCTCACATGATAACTATAGCAATATAGTGACGGCTTAGGTGGTGCAATGAGGTGGCAATGAGCTAGCAATGAGGTGGCACTGACATGTCATGCTAAGGTGGATTGATGACTAGGTGATGATGTGGCAGTAGGTGACACATGTCACTCTGTCATTATGTCATTGATAATGTGGCAGTTGCTGACTGGGATAGCAACATAGCGATCAATGAGGTGGCATGATGACATGGCATGCTGACATGATAGAACAAAGGATGAATCAGATGCTAACATGTGGCACCCAGTTGGAGGGGTCTAACAGTTGTGTAGGAAAAAAGCCAATCACGTGATGACATGTGGTACCTTGGTTAAACTAGGTTTGACCTAGATAAAAAATTGAGGGAAATTGCAAAGTCAAAAATTAATTTTTCTATTCCCTGAATCACATGCAGGTCAGAAAATTTTTAAATCAAATTTGGATTTATGATATAGTTTTAACTTTTGAAAGATTCAAATATTTGTGCAAATGCAATATTGAAGTCTAGAAGGAGCTTGGATTTTCAGAGGGGCATAACAGGGGCATTTTTCACTGAAATGGGCACTCCAATATATCATCAGAACTGGGATGATCTAAATTTTCTGAAAATGGAGTCAGTTTTTGCACAGGTATTCAGTATTTTGAGCTATAAGTGAATTTGTAAATTCTGGGGCATTCTTAGCAGAATGGGTAATTTTCACCATGGAGCATCAAAATTGATTAAGAGGTAGATATAAAGGCTTGTTCAAGTCTAAATGTGAAGAAAATTGATTCTAAAAGGTTTTCTTGGCTTCTAGAAATCATATTTAACTGATTTTTCACTTTTACTTGGAGTTCAAATTTGACATCAAAATCAGTTATGTTCTTTCATCAAATATTTTGAGATTTTTTATGCTTTTGGGAGGCAGAATGATCAAGAATTTGATATGTAGTTATAGAGAGAAGGTAGAGAGAGGCTTTTTAAGCTTCTTGGGAAAGAATTCTGAGGGGACACTTGTCATTTTTTGATTAAATTTAGGATTTCTTTCCTCCTATATCTTTCTTTCTTCTTTTCTTTTATAGTTGTTGGCAGTTTTCTTTGGGGAAACCAGCAGGGTTCCAGCTTCTACTGTGAGACTAGGTTGTTGTTAGTTTTACTTCCTACCTAATTGAATAGAGCTTTAGCAATGAAGGCCACACATCCGTTCTTGTGCAGATTTTCAGTTCATTTCATGTATTGTTATTCTGAGATAATGGAAATTGATGCTAGATGATGTGAATTACCTAGAGATTCATTTAGTTTTACCAATTTATGTATTCAATTTTTTCAAAGATGAATATAAAAGGGGATTTACAAAAATTATCTGGGTTTTCTTATTCCGTCTCCTAATTCTTTAATAAATAAGGTTCATTTGATTTAAGGCATCTTGGATGAGTTGTATGTCAGATCTATTGTTGCTTTTGATTCAAGGAGTTAGGTAAATGCTTAAATTTTCTGATAAGGTTTTTGGGTGTATGGAGGGGATATTTCGTAAGAATGGAATTGGGGAATTTTAGTTGACAAACTTAATTGTAAGGTAGTCAAGTTAGGTCATCCTACTGGTAATGACTCTATGTTTAAATGGATAAGGCACTAATCACTAAATCAGATGCAAGCTGATATGAAGTTCATTTGCACAAGTCTTTTAATCAAAATCAATTCAATTTTTCATGTTTTGTAGTGGTTTGAAAGGAATTAACCCTCACTTAGCTTATGGTTTCATAGGTTATGATATGTAGCTATTTCATTCCTATGTTATTGCATAAGTATTAGAAGATAAAGGGGGTTTTCATCTGCTATTATTAGGTTCAGGTTTATGTTTAATTGCACTGGTACCATACATCAAAACCTCAAGGTTAACCTGCCTAGGGCTTGTAGATCCTGAAGTGAAGAAGGAGTTATGCCTTGTAGTTGGCCCAAGATTACAGTCGAGTGTATCCATCATGGGAATTTGCTAGCCTTAGATGCATGGGTCTAGTTTCTTGGTTATTTTCAAAACTGTTAAATTAGGAGCCAATAGAAGCATTCATCATCTTCTTCATTAATGCACATTTACATCCATGACACCATGACGAGATTATGGTAAATCCATTGCAAAGTGTGGAGATACCCTATATTCCTAGTTCAAGATCTACAATACATTACAAACAAAATCCTTATTGATAAGGGTTTCGAGCAAGGTAAATCATAACATTTATCTTGTATTTCAATCATTTACATTTATAGTTTTCAATTATGAATAGTTCCTTAACCTAGGGCTTGACCATGAAAAACCCTTATCAAAACCCAACCACAAAACTCTTCTTTTCTATGTTTATATACAATATACCAGTCAAAGCTTACAAATCTAGAACCTACTTTTTGGGAGCTTTCTAGAGAAGTCAGTTGTAGATCATCAAACAACATCAACCTAGTTTTAGGGCATCCTTCCAAGTCGACCTAGATATTTAATGTCCTTTTTCTGAGAAGATTTATAGGTTTTATTCCTTTCATGATTTTATTCCAAGGTCCATGGATGAATATTTAGAAATAGTTCAGATATGTGAGTTTCAGAGCTAAAATGCATCTCCATCTATTCATTTCAAGGTGATTCTTTTATATTTTATTTCCTTGCATATCTTTACACTAGATCTACATCTTAATTGGGATAATGGTGTTTACATAGCATCTAGATTTACTTTATTTAATCAATTGGTTGAATTTCACATTTATATTATTCTATCAAGGGCCAAAGATCACATTTCCTTATATTGTATTCCCCTTTTTATTTAGAATTTAGCATTAGCACCCTTCTTCCTTTGGGTTCTAGCTAATCTAATTTAGATCATAAGTGGAATCATATTTGGAAATTCTCATCTTTCTCTTTTATGCATATTTGAACATCTTAGTAGCCTTGGAAAAGTGGAGATCTATTGTCTTATTAAAGTGTCTCCCTTTCCCACCTAAATAAGTATCTCTTGTTCAATTTTGACTTCTTGTCTACGTTCTTCTCTTAAATTAGTCTACAAATGAGTGTTAGTTTCATAACATAATTTATTCTTAGCATTTTTCTAGTTAGTTATTTGATTAGTTTCCTCATCAAAATTATAATCAAGTATCCTTTCTTGAATTCTAGACTTTTCATCAACTCTCACATTTGCACTCTCAATTAAAATTTTCCTTCATCACTTCTAGAATCAAAAATTTGAATATCATTATCTCTCTTAATATAGAATTTACTTCCAAATATTTTAAAGTACTTCATAGTAGGTGCATATCCATACCAAAGTTTATAGAGTCTTATAGTGTGTTGTCTCATCTATACTTTATTCATAGTATATACTATTGTATTTACTAATTGTCTCCAAAATATATGTGATAGATTATTTTCCAACATCATTTCTATTGATGCTTTGGTCATTGATCTATTTCTTATTTATTATATCTCATTCTTCTTAGGTGTCTTAGGGGCTGAAAGTTGTCTCTTTATACCATTATCTTCACACAAAAAGTCAAACTCATTTGAAATAAATTATCCTCCTCTATTAAATCTTAATCATTTAATCTCTAAATCAGATTCATTTTCAACTTCACTATTAAATAGCTTGAATTTCTGAAAAGATTTATATTTTTTTCATACAAATGCAACCCACATCATTCTTGTGAAATCATCAACAAGAATCATACAATACCTTTCACCAAAGAATGCTCTAGTCTTTATAGGACCACTCAAATATGTGTGTGCAATATCTAGTTTCACTGAAGTAATAAACATTTTTCTTGGATTTTTTTTGTTTTTGTTTTGTTTTTCCATAACACGTTCTTTACACATCATGTTAGTAGGTTTTACAATCTTAGGCAAGTCTTTAATTGAAAATGTAGTACTAACCTTCACGATTTTATCAAAGTTGATATGACAAAATCTCTTATATGATAACCAACTATCATCCACCTTAGCAACTAAATCTATCATTTTAGTAGGATTCAACTGAAATATATTATGTCTTGTTCTTGTACCAGTACCAATCAATGTATCATTCTTATTCTTGATAGTACAAGTCTTATTTGTGAACTGCAACTAATTATTGGAAATATAAGAAGAGTGATTGAGAGGATAGGGGTGAATCAGTTATGACAAAAATAAATCTCAGATCCCTTTTGATGTTAGTACAAAATGCAAGCAAATAACTAAATATTTTTGAAGCTCGGTAATCACACAGAATGTTGTAACTTGGTAGTAACTAGATTCGCTTGATAAAAGATTAACATATAAACCATTAGATGTTATCTATGATTACCATTTCTTTAACTTAGTTGCAAACACATAAAAAAAATAACATGAACATTTTCGACACCAGGATTTAATGTGGAAACCCAATTTGGGAAAAACCACCAATAGTAACTAGTTACCAATTTTCACTCTTCTGAAATGAGCTTGTTAGGAGCCAACCCTGTTAAAGGTTACAAAACACATTGTTAGGTATGACTTGGTTAAAGGATTTAATCACCTTGTTAGGAGTGGCCTAGTTAGAGGTCTTGAGAACAATTCAATGGAATTGCCAACTTGTTAGAGGATTTATAAATAGCTATTAAGCCAACTTTGTTAAGAGATTTAGATCACTACTACAATCGTTAGAGAGTAACAATGAGATGACCTAATTTGAATGCAACTGATTCGCTGATTTCAAATCTCTATTTTGACTTGTACTTGATCCTTCTTGATCAAATATGGCTTTGCTACACCACAAGGATATTCAACTTATCCTTCAAATTCCCTTCGTCTTCTCATTAATAGATCTTTAATCACATCAACATAATTCACACATTTTCTTGTACTTCCACTTTCACACTTTCTTTCACACTCTGAAATCACAACTTGACCTTATACTTATACCTTCCAATTTGTCAAGTCAGCTCAAATACAACTTATAATAATCAATATTCATTACCTTATTCAGCTAGAATTAATAGATAGATCAATTAAACTCAATACAAAAAAATAAGAAAATCCTTCGTTAGCCAACCCTTCTCGGTAGAAACTAACTCTGAAGTGATTTCCTTTGTTAACCAACATAAGCTTGGTTCACTGGAAAATTACAAAAAATCCTTTGGCAACTGAGTGAGCTTGGTTAACACTAGCTTTTTGTAACTTTTCTTTCGATGCCTGATTGAACTCGGTAGATACTGCCTTCTGAACTAAACAAACATAGGAACACTCGGTAGACATCGAGAACTGTCTTTATTGCCTGAGTGAGCTAGACACATATTGATTGATAATGATTATGACATTTGTGTAACATCAAAGATAACACATAATTAACCAATTATATTTAACAATCTCCCTCTTTGGAATTGATGGCAACACAACATGTCATAACACAATAAAATTTTGGATTTGAAAACTCCCTCTATCAGTATGAGCTCTTCCTTTCACTAAATTCAGTCTACAATGATTTTTACCAAGTTCATTTAGAACATCCTCACTCTTTCAACATACTTCATCTATAGAAGGCTTCTCCTTCTTTGATTTCTGACTTTATTCTAGTTCCAAAAAAAAAATTCTCAAAGATATGACAGTAAACTTCTCCTTCTTTGACAACACATGCCAAAGATAATAACTCTATAAATTCCAATGTACCTTAGGTACTAATTCATATACACTATGCCCTTGCCAATTCTACACCAACTCATTGATCTTCAATAGTTTTTGGTTGATGCATTCACTAAACTTCATTTAGTGAATTTTAGATAGGGGAATGGCCCCTAGCTTACCTCTTAGATATAGAAATGCATCCTTAGGTAATGGCTTGGTGAATATATCTGCAATTTGTTCCTTTGTATTTACATATTCCAATCTGGCTTCTTTATCTTGCACCAATTCTCTTAAGAAGTGATACTTAATAGCAATATGTTTTGTTTTGGAATGCATTATTGAATTCTTTGAGATGTTGATTACACTGGTGTTATCACAATATATGACAACTGGATCTTTGATTTCTACCTTCATTCCTTCCAACAATTGTTTGAACCAAACAATGTTAGAGTAATTGATTGCTTTGTCTCTACTATGGATTGAGAAGTACACTTTTTCTTCTTGCTTGTTCAAGATACTAATCTTTTATCAAAAAAGAATGCTCCACCACTAGTGCTTTTTCTATCATCAAGACTTCCTACCCAATCAACATCAGTAAATACTTTCAAGTCCAATTTTTCTCCAAGTTTGTACCATAAACCATAGTCTTTAGTACCTATCAGACACCTCATGATTCTCTTGATTTCCATCATGTGATTTTTTTTGGGATTTGCTAAGAATCTTGCCAGTATAACAACTACTAGAGCAATATTAGGCCTTGTGTGAACTACATATTGCAATTTTCCAATCATTGATCTATAAGTAGTCTTATCTACTTCTTTGGAATCATCATTTTTGGAAAGCTTATGTCCAGTAGACAGAGGTGTTCCAACTAGTCTTGAATCTTCCATTCCAAATTTCTTTAGTATCTCCTTCATATACTTAGATTGAGTGATGTAGATACCATTCTTGTTTTGCTATATTTGTAGTCCAACAATTTTTTTTATTTCACCAAACATGGACATCTCAAATTATTTGCTCATTTCTTTTGAGAATTCTTTGCATAAATCATCATTTCCTATAAATAAAGTATCATCAACAAATATTTCTACTAACACAATCTTCTTCTCTAGTCCTTGATATACAGACTACTATTATCATTAGTTCTTTGAAAACCAATATGTATCAAGTAATTATGGAATCTTTCATACCATGCTCTGGGAGCTTTCTTAAGACCATATCAAGCTTTATGTAGTTTACAAACCATGTCTCCTTTGCTAGGATCTAAAAAACCTTCTGGTTGCTCAATGTAAACTTCCTCATCAAGAATGTAGATTTAACATCCATTTGATATACTTTAAATCCTCTATGTGCCGCATATCCTAGTAAAGTTCTAACACCTTCAAGTCTTGCTACAAAAGAAAAAGTATCGCTATAGTCAATACCTTCTTCTTGAGAGTAACCTTTGCACACCAATCTTGCTTTGTTTCTTGATACATTTCCATCTTCATTCAACTTATTTCTAAATACCCATTTTGTACTAATTACATTTTTTTCCTTGGTTTAGGAACAAGAGTCCAAACTTTTTTCTTCTCTATTTGTTCTATCTCTTCATTCATTGCTTCAATCCAACTTTCATTTTCTAGAGCATCGTTAACATTTCTAGGTTCAAATTCAGTAAGGAAACATGTACCTCTTAATTTTCTTCTTGTCATTGTTCCATCTGATTTATCTCCAATGATCTGATTGGGTGCATGATGCCTTTTGGCATATCTTGCTAATACATGCTCCTTGGTCTTTAAATGAGTTCCACCATCTTCTTCTTGAATTTTAGTGTTAGGTTCAAGTCCTTCTGTCTGTGACTCGGGTCCATCAGGCTTGTTTTGAACTAGCTCAGTAGTCTCTAATTATGACTTAGGTCCTTGCAGCTCAAGTTGCATCGTCTGCAACTCAGTAGCTATTGGAGTTTCTGGGGACTTGGGAGTTGAAGCATCTTTTCTTTTAGATAGATTAGGAAGGGTATCAAGTTAATAGTACATGAATCTTCTATAGTCTTCAAGTTCCTTGCTACTTTCTTCTTCACTCTTTTTTGCATACTCATCAATTCTAACATGTGCACTTTCTATAATTTTGTGAGTAAATAAATTCAAACATCTATATGCTTTACTTCTGCAAGAGTATCCTAGAAATATTCCTTCATCACCTTTTACATCAAATTTTCCTTTTCTTGATTCTTTCAATATGTAACATTTTTTTCCAAATACCTTCAAGTAACTTACATTAGGTATGTAGCCATACCATAGCTGATAAGGTGTCTTGTTTGAATCTTTCTTCAACTGAACTTTGTTCAAGGTATGAATTGCAGTGCTGATAGCTTCCTTCTAGTATTTGAGAGAAAAACTCTTTTCAATCATTAGGGTTCTTGCACAATCCATGATAGATCTATTTCTTCTTTCTATTATACCATTCTGCTATGGTGTGCCTGTGCAAATACTTTTCTTTTTGTTCCTCTTTCAATGCAAATTTTTTTGAATTCATGGGAAATGAATTCACCACCTCTATCTAATCTTAGGCATTTCAACTTCTTTCTACTTTCTTTTTTTACTCTTGCTAGATATCACATGAAATTTTTAAAGGCTTCTAATTTTTCTTTTATGTACATTACTGTCATCATTCTATAGTCATCAAAAAAGAGAATGAATTTTTTTTCCATTAAAACTCTCTATTCCAATAGTTCCACATAAGTCTATATGAACAATTTTCAAGACTTCTTTTGACTGATAATCTTTGCTTTTGAAGCTTGTCTTTCCCATCTTACCAATTTGGCAATTCTTGCATAGACCCATGTCAAGCTTTCAAACTAGGAATACCTCTTACTCTTTTATGTTTTCTCATCTTAACCAAATTGTCAAAATTTACATGACATAGCCTTTTGTGCCATAACCAACTTTCTTCTACTTGAGCAATAAAACATGAACAATCATTGAGACCAAGATAAAATAGATTACCTTATGTTTTCTTCCCAGAACCAACTAGATTTCCTTTCCCATGTAGCAGTTTGGCCTATCCATTCATGAATTCTACCTTGAATCCAATGTTATTTAGTTTTACCACACTTAGTAGATTATGCTTTAGTCCTTCAACCCAATAGGCATTATCCCACATAAGTTCTTTAGTCAACAAGATACATCCTTTGCCTTTTATATTACAAGGTTCATTGTTTCCAAACCTTACACTACCTCCATCATAATATTCCATATGCTCAAATTTTGTTTTGTTATAGTCATATGATGTGAATAGCCATTGTCAATAATCCATATATCATTTTTGCTAACATGAGAGATAAGTGCCATCTTATCTCCTTCATCATCAAATTCATCTTTCACATCAATAAAAACCATTTCATCTTCACTGTTATTAGAATCTTGAGCTATGAAATAAGATTTATTACCTTTGTATTTGATGTTCTTGTATTTTTTGGAGTCCTTCTTACCTTTATGCTTATTGCTTTTCTTCTCATCCTTCATTTCTTTATTTGGACACCTAGTAGCAATATGACCATTTTCTTCACAAGAAAAGTAGATTAGAGGAACTTTACCTTTGTACTTTCCTCTTCCTTTGGAATACTTCCTTGCAAGAAAAGCTTCAACAACTTCAAGATCACTATCTAAACTTTCTTCTAATGATCCATCTTCTTCACTTCTTGATTGAATGAATTTTGACTTTTTACCCTTTTCTTTGAGTGAAAGCTTAGCTTTAAATGTAGATTCAATATTCTTTGAAGCAGGAACATAATTATCATAATTGTCTAACTCAAAAGCTATTAATATTCCAACTAGAGCATCCAACCCTATCTTATTAGTTGGATCACATATCATTTCTTGAATAGTAGATACTCTAATTGCATAAATGGGAAGAAGAGTTCTAAGCACTTTACTTACAACAATTTCCTCCTTGATGTCTCCTTAGATGCTTTGATTGCACTTACACAAGCCTTGATCCTTTCCACATATTTTTTAATATTTTTATCTTCTCTCATTTTCATTTGATCAAATTGTCCTCTAAGGATTTCTGCTTTGGCTCTTCTTACATTGTCATCTCCTCCATATATATCTTTTAGTTTGTTCCACATTTCAAAAGCAGTTTTGCAATCTTTTACCTCATCAAATTCAGCATAACTGAGAGCAGATGCAATATCAATCATCATCATATTATGATTCTTCTTTTCAAAAATGTCTTCAACTAATAATGTTCTAGTGGGAGTCTTATATTTAGAATCAAGATACTTGCAACTTGAATCACTTATGGTAGCTAGATGTAATCTCATAAGTCCTTACCATGCTACAAAATTGTCTCTATTTAGCTTGGGAATCTCTCTTTTGTAAGACATTGTGATCTTTGGCTTAGGTCCTTGAAACTTTCTCTACAAGCACCAAAATCTTTAATACCAATTGTTGGAAATATAAGAGGAGTAAATGAGAGGGGAGGGGTGAATAAATTACTACAAAAATAAATTCTAGATCCCTTTTGATGTTAGTACAAAATGAAAACAAATAACTGAATATTGCTGAAGCTTGGTAAACACGCAAAATGCTATGACTCGGTAGTAACTGGATTATCTTGGTAAAAGATTAACATATAAACCATTATATGTTATCTATGATTACCATTTCTTTAACTTAATTGCAAACACATAAAGAAAATAGCATGAACACTTTTCACAATAAGATTTAACATGGAAACCCAATTTGGGAAAACCACCAATAGCAACTAGTTACTAATTTTCACTCTTCTGAAGTGAGCCCTATTAGGATCCAACCCCGTTAAAGGTTACAAAATTCATTGTTAGGTGTGAGCTAATTAAAGCATTTAATCACCTTGTTAGGAGTGGTCTGGTTAGAGGTCTTGAGAACAATTCAATGGAATTGCGACCTTGTTAGAGGATTTACAAATAGTTGTTAAGCCAACTTTGTTAAGAGATTTAGATCACTGCTACAATGGTTAGAGAGTAATAATGAGATGACCTAATTTGAATGCAACTAATTTGCTAATTTGAGATCTCTATTCTAGGTTCTACTTGATCCTTCCTAATCGAATATGGCTTTGTTACACCACAAGGATATTTAGCTTATCCTTCAAATTCACTTCCTTTTCTCATTAATAGATCTTTAATCTCATCAATATGATTCACACATTCTCTTGTACTTCCACTTTCACATTGTGTTTCACACTTTGAAATCACAACTTGACCTTATACTTATACCTTCCAATTTGTCAAGTTGGCTCAAATGAAACTTACAATAATCAATATTCATTATCTTAGTCAACTAGAATTAATAGATAGATCAATTAAAATCAATACAAAAAAAAGAAGAAAATCCCTCGTTAGCTGACCCTACTTGATAGAAACTAACTCTGAAGTGATTTCCTTTATTAACCAAAAAAAGCTTGGTTAACACTGCAAACTTATGAAAATCCTTTGGCAGCCGAGTGAGCTCAATTAGCACTGGCTTTCTATAACTTTTCTTTCAATGCCTGAGTGAACTCAATAGACACTGCCTTCTGAACTAGACAAACACAAGAATGCTTGGTAGACACTGAGAACTATCTTCACTACCTGAGTGAGCTCGACATATACTAACTGATAATGATTATGACATATATGTAACATCAAAGACAACACACAATTAACCAATTGTATCCAATAACTAATATCCCTTATCAACAAGTTTTCCAACACTTCAAAGATTATATTTCAAACCATCCACAAAGTAAATGTCTTCATCATTAGTATTTCCATTAAGTATAATAGATCCTTTTCCTTTTATGTGACTTGTTGCATTAGTTCCAATTCTAACTATTACACCCTCATAACTATCTAATTCAACAAATTTATTCATGTCTCATCTCATATGATGGGAACAACCACTATCTATAATTCAATCAGACTTTTTCTTTTCAACTTGTGATACCAATTCTCTTTCTTCTTTTATTTCTTATTTTTCAAGGCTCTCTTCTTTAATAGAAAAAATCCAATTTCATCGTTACTATCATTCAAGAAATCTACCATTTTGAAAGATAAATATCTATCCTCATTAACATAAAATAAATCCTTAGGTAATCTTGATTTCTAGGGATTTCTAGACTTTAACTTATTTTCTCTTTTAGGACATGTATAAGAATAATGACAAAATTCTTTACATGTCCAACAAACAAAAAATTTGTTACCTTTAGGTTCTCTCTTTAGAATTAGTGAAAATCCTTCTTTAATCTTCTTGTATTCTTCATCTTTGGTTCGATTGGTCCTAGCATAGTCTCCACACGTACTTGCACTTCTTGTCAACATAGGCGTGTCTCTCTGTACTCTAAAAGAAGTCTCCACTCTAGAAAATTCACCACTTTATTTCATCCACATTTCAAATTTTTTCAATCTCTTAAGAAGAGTATCTCTTGTAAACTTAGGTGTGGAAGAAATAATAGATTCAATCATCTACGCTATCTATTTATAAGTAGGTGTCAAGGTCTTCAACATCTTCCATACAACTTCATCTTCTAACTTTTCTCCTCCATAATTCTTTATTCGTGCAACAATCTCTATTATTCTATCAAAATATCTAGTTATAGTTTCATCTTCCAACATCTTAGAATCCTTAAATAAACATATCCAACTCTATAGTCTATCCTTCTTAGAATGTTTATCACCCTTAAATTTACTTTGTAAAGCATTTCAAATCTCATGAGAAAGCCTTAAATTTTTTACCTCTCCATATTCAATTTTAGGAAGTGATGATAATAGTGCTTATATAGCAATCATATTATGCATAAATAGATCTATTTGTGCTTCCTCACATCCTTCAATCTTTTCTTCTTCAATCATAGTTTTAGGCTTTATAGTAACCAAAAAAAATTCTAGACCCATGCACAATAGGTGTATCTTCATCTTTTATCTCTAGTTGTCATAGTTAACTCCAAACTTTGGACTATCTTTCTTAAAATATGGTATATATCTCCTTAAGTTGTTAGGATTTTCCTTCAAGGAATTAATGCTATGATACCAATTGTTAGAAAGTAAGATTCACCAAGATAACCAAGAGGGAGGGGGGAGATGATTTAGTTATGCACTTAAAACAACTCTTGATATCTTTATTAATTTTGAAACATGTAAACAATAGATGCAACAACTAATGACACCAGATATGTTAACACGGGAAACATTTGACTAGAGGGAAAACCTTGGCAGGGATGGTATATGCATTAGAATCGGGATGCAAAAGATATAAAGCTGAAGCCAAACATCTAAAAAACTAAATCAATTAAGAAATATATATTATAAATCAGTAAGGAAACCCAAACAATGAGAATGCAAACTTGAATGCCTCTATGTAGGCTCCTTGATGTATTGATGTGGTCGTGATCATGGTTGTGAGCTCAAATCTAATGCTCAATCTTGAACAATAGATAGATTTGATAGATGGATGTATGAAAAATCCAAATATTATCAAATACTACTTTGAAAGTAATTAGCTCTCAAAATGGTATAATAATTTTTCTCAGAAGGTGGATGATTTGTGAGGAGCAAAGGGTTCAATTTATAGGCAATTAGATGAGGAGATAAGAATTCATGATGGATAGTTAACTAAGTGAGGTGTGAGATAGGCTTTGGTTGAATACGATAGGTGGAGGAGATGGACCGTTTTGTTTAGAGATGGATGGGGGAGATAAGGCATGAGAGTGGACTTGGACTTTAGTTAGAGGGAATAAATCATGTGTTAATTTATGCAAGTCATATTGAGAGGGATTTTAGACATGGAAGATGAGGTGATGTGTTTCAGTTAACGTGGATGAGGTGGCTCTGAATGATGTGGGAGGTGGATGGATTTGTTAGAAAAAAGGTTGGTGGATGAGCTTAAGTAAATACATTAATTATTTAATAAAAAGAGAAATGACTGGTGCATGAGATTTAATTAAATAAATAAATTATTGAATTAAAATAGGAATTATTGGTGCATGAGATTTAATTAAATAAATGACTTATTTAATTAAAAGAGGAATATTTAGTGCTTGGGATTGAATTAAATAAATAAATTATTTAATTAAAAGTGGAATTATTAGTGCATGAGATTTAATTAAATAAATAGACTATTTAATTAAAAGAGGAATTATTGGTGCATGAGATTTAATTAAATAAATGAATTATTTAATTAAAAGAGGAATATTTAGTGCATGAGATTTAATTAAAAAATGAATTATTTAAGTAAAAGAGAAGTTATGGAGATTAAATCAAATTGGATTTACATTTATTTAATTTGATAGAGGAAGGGGGATTTTATTAATAAATTAGATTAATGGATGTCTATTAATTTATTAATTTGGCTACAAATAAATAAATAAATAAATTAATTATGAGATAGCGCTAAAATAATTAAATAATAAATATTTAATTAAAATATGCTTTAGAAGATGACCAAATTTGATTACAAATTTATGTGATCAAATTTAGGTGTTAATATTTTGCCCCTCTTTGATATAGTGTTGGTACAACACTATTTTGAAGACATGTTTAAATAATAGATGACACATGTAATGTCCCTGTTTTTGGAGGAGTTAATTATTTATAAAGTTATCAATAAAAATATATATATTACAAGATAACTTTATATTTAGTTAACTTAATAAAGTGATATATTTTATAAAGTCATTAAATAAAACAATCTTCTAGAGGTTGCTGGAAGAAGTGGAGAAAAAATTAAAAAGGAGGCTGACCTATTGAGAAAAAAATAATAAATAGGCATTGAGGGCTCATTGCCTATCATCGAGATTTATTATTGATATTTGCTGATGTGCATTGTGGAGCCTAGGGTTTCTGCAAGTAGTCACAATTGGCCATTGAGAACAAAAACTCTCAATTGGTACGCAATTTTGAGGGTGTGAAAGATCACTTGAATTATTGCAGTTGTGGGAAGGATATTTCAGTCCTTTCACTTGTGCTTAATTGTTGGTTTGGAGTTTCAACTGGAGTTTCACTTTCATCATATCATCTTCAGCATTCAACCTCTAGCACTTGATCAATCTAGGTTCTTCATTTCAGTCTATAGTTGTAACAAGTTCTTAGTTGGATTCAGACAGTTAGGGTTTGTCTGTAATGTGCCATGTTGTAATTTTTCAGAGCTAAAAATTGCATATCATATGTAAAAAATTTTTGGCGATCATTGAATGAATACATTGGCACTATTTTACATCAGTTATTTAAGCAGAACAATTTCTTAATTCAACAATATACTTTTAGTAGTGTATTAAATTTAAGGTTTTTTTAATGGCCTGTTGGTAAGGCTCACTACAATACGAAGAAGGTTTCAAAGAAACTAGATTGCCCCAGTCTTGATAAAAGACTATACTATGCGATGGCCCCTTGAGAAACCAAAGGGAGAGAGAAAATGAGACAAGACAACATCTTAAAAAGTAAAAATATTAGGATGAGATAGAGAACAACAAAGGATGAAAGAGGTTTAAAAGTAGCTTATACTTTCACTATGGGAGTACGAGACAAGGGGAGATCATTTGTACAAATTAGACAAATTTGTGAGGTAGGATGGAGGATATGAGGGAAAAATGAGGGTTTTTTCTTTTTAAATTGAACTCTTAGGATGTGGTGGATGAATGGGTGGGATTTTATAAACTCTGTAGGATTTTTTTGGGATTTTTGGATAGGATTCAAAATAGGATAAGGATGTAGGATAGACAGGGATAGGATGATTTTGACAAGGATAAAAAATGACTCTTTTTATTGTTTCCTTGTTGTGAAATGGGGGGATGAGATGTATTCCATTTGGAGCTTTGAGTGTGGGATTCTCCATAAGGAGAATAACCATGTAGTTGAGTACTTAATTTAATATAGAAATATCGATGGTTGGCCAAGGTTACTAAGAACATCAAGGCCTTGCTATCATTTTTGCATAAGACTTACTCATAAAAAACACACAAGATTTTCCACAACATTACACATGCAACCTGATGGAAATTAGAGTGAAAACAACATTAGATAACCCAAAAACAAGAAATATTTCCCAAGTGTGCCATGTAATCATGATTGATCATATGTTTGGATATGCAAGGGTTATACTCAACTGGATCACAGCTAGAAAAGATTAAAAAAATGAAAGACAAATCAACACCTTTGCTCTCTAATTTTCCAATTCATAGTGCATCATGATATGAATGATCATGGTGACTTTGAGGAGGGATAACCAAATTTCTCAAAAAAGATAATCAAGAACCAAAATTTAAATCCAACATCAAAAGAAAGAGTAAATTGACAAAAAATAACTATGTGACAGAGAGATTGATATAAATCGATACTAACAAACCTATGTCTAACAAGAAGAAAGATGTATCCTGCAAGGACTTATTGGTAGCACCTAATACCTAGACTCAAAAACCAACTAGAAATTCTAAGGGCAACCCTTTTCTGATAGGGGATTGCACATAAGGAATTTTTAAAGCATGGATCAATGAGAACTAAATGACTCTATCTAATGTAAACTCACATGAGACTAGGCTATGTATGATGGGACCAACAAAAACCCCATCAATACTTTTTGGTCTAATTGCCCCATTCAAAATACACCATGATATGAATGATTGTGATGAACTTGAGGAAGAGGTAACAAAATTTCTCAAAAAATATAAGAAAGAACCAAAAATTGAAATCCAGCATCAAAAGAAAGAGTAAATCGGAAAATAATAATTGTGTGCTAAAGAGATCAATAGGATTCGATACTGATGGACCCAGGTATGATGAGAGGAAAGATGTATTCTTCAAGGACTTATTGGTAGCATATAATGCCTAGATTTAATAGCAACTAGAAATTCTATGGACAACACTTTAGTGACATGGGATCTTGCATATGGATTTTATGAAGTATGAAGCTGTAAGAGCTAGAGGACCTAGTCCAATGTGAGATGACATGAATGTTGTGATGTGGAGCCTAATTAGACTTGAAGGATTATTTGATGTAGTTTCCCTTTAGATTATTTCTACATGGGTTTGGGTGTAGTGCCCCCAAGATAGGGTCAACAATGCACTCCCTATCACAATATGGGGTGGGGTTGAGGGGCAACACCCCAAAGCCAAAAATGACCTTATATTATAAAAGGCATCGGCTCCTATATTTCTATTGGATGAATCATTCTAACCCTAATTTTGTAAGTGGAAAAAGCTTGTATAAAACGGCTTAGGTTTAGGGATTTCATAATGTATGGTGATATTATAAATTATTTTGATGGTATTGAGCTGTAAGAGATTTTGGATTGTAATCACTAGATAATAATAATATTGGACTTGTTGTTGGTGGACGTAGCCTAGGGATTGGGTGAACCACCTTAAATCTTGGTGTCTTGTGTTCTCTTCTATGCAATTTTTTTTTTTTTGATATTGTTTATATTTGCATGTAACTATTATTTATGTCCATGGTTAATCCTACAATGAGATTGGGCTATGTACAATGGGACTGGCTAAAGACCAATGAGTTGATGACTAAGGACTGACAATGGATGAATGACAACTGAAAATTTATGATGACTAATTGAGGATGGCATTTAAAATGAAACTAAGGTATTTACAAGGATGACATAGTATAGGAGCTATTTATAGGGGATGGTGAGGACATATTGGTGCTATGTATAGGGGATGCTGAAGATTGTATGAGATGCATTTGTATAGTATTAAGGGTGAAGGATAGTGTGATAGAGTTGTTGATAGAGTACATGAGACGAGTTATATTTGGATTTTTTTATAGTACATGTCAAGATTTGGAGTAGTATCATACATGGTGGAGCTATAATATATATAGATCATGATAGAGTACAATATTTATGGATTTTCTACAAGTACAATGTTTGGTATAAGTGTTTTGATTGTGTGGTTTTGGAACACCTTTGGGATGGGTAAGTGGATGGAGGAATGCTTTAGGGATTTGATAGATAATAGAATGGTCCAAGTACACATGGCACCTATGGCTAGGTTTTCACCAAGTAACATATTTAAGGTGCTTGAAGTGCCAAGTTTTCACCATCAGATGCTTATTTTTGTGCCTCTCTCTCTCTCTCTTATAGGGATTTTTATGATGTTTTTGTACTTTTTTCAAGACTGGTAAGGTATACTGAGTGGCTTAGGTATAAAAGTTGAGGTGAATGATATTGGTAGGATCATTCAAAAGCTTATCTTCTATAGTAGAGAACTGATATGCTCTTGAGCCAAAATATGTTGTGACAACATATGGACTTAGCCAGGTAGGCTCAAATTTTCCCTTCTTCTCTCTATCTAATTGGACCTTCATGTTCTATTTTAGGACCATGTCACCCACTTGAAACTAATGGGAGTGAACCTTTTTATTGAAGTTTCTCTTGAGTCTATTTTGGTAAACCACTAGGTGATCATAGGCCTACTACCTTTTCTCATCAAGTCGATCTAGCTGGGTGAGTCTAGCAACTCTATATTCATCATTAGATATTTCACCTTGTAATGATATGCATAAGGATGGGAGTTCAACCTCTATGTGTATTACTTCTCCAGATCTATAAACCATGGAATATGGGGTTGTTCTAGTGGATGTACAAAATGACATGTGGTATGCACAAAGGGTAGGGTTGATTTATAAATGTCAATCATAGCTGGAATTGTTGACAACTTTCTTTAGGATTTTGAGTAGGGATTTATTGGTTGCCTCTACCTGACCATTACCTTGTCAAAAGTATGGGCTATAAACATGGTGATGGATGTATAAATAGGAGTGTAGTTCCTCCATATTAAGGTTTTCAAAATTTTCCCCAATTGTCTGAAAAGATAATAGTTGGAATACCAAAGTGGGAAATAATGTGGTAGAGGATGAATTTAGAATTTTGGACTCCTATGGCATTGACAAGTGGGACTGCTTCAACCCATTTGGTGAAATAATTGGTAGCTATGATGATCCATTTATGTACTTTGGAAGTTGAGGGTGTGATTACCCCAACAAGGTCAAACCCCCAACATACAAAGGGTCATGGTGATGTGATGGGTTGTAGATCTTGTGTTTGTGCATGTATTAGATTACCATGGTGTTGACACAATAGACATTTCTTAACAAATTCACAAGCATCGTGTTTTAATGTGTGACAATAACTAAATATTTTCTTATCTAGGGCCATTCCACTCATGTGGGCATAGAAAACTCTAGTGTGTACTTCCTTTAAAGCCATAGCAGCCTCCTTTGAGTCTAGACATCAAGAAAGAGTATCGTGATAACCTCGATGATATAAGGTTTTTGCTGCAATAGTTTAGCTAGAAGATTTGCAAATGAAGTTGAGGCATTGGTATTTTGAAGATGGGGGAGATGATATCATCTTTTAGTTAAGTATGAATTTCATGGTACCAAGGGGATTGGGGACTAACCAGAATGTAAACCATCATTGATTCAACATTTTCACATGCAGGATTGTGTAATTATTCAACTAAGAATTGATGTTGTGAAGCTTCCTCTAGAATGTCTAGGAGTGAGTTGATACTAGCCATAGTATTTATAGCCTTGTTATGAAGCCATGGAATTTGTATAAACTAGATCTTGGTAAAGTGTTCTTTCATCTTGTCAACCATCTCTTTATAAGGCAACAATTTATCATCTTTTGTTGATGATGAGTTAGGAATTACCAAACACTTTTAATTATATAATATTCCATTCAATGAATGTTCTATGTCTCACAATGAGAACCTCATATTTTTATATGTTATTTATGCATGGAAACCTTAGTTTGAAGGATTTAGGAATGTAATCACTTTGGGGGATGACCAAAAAAAGCCTGCTTCTAATTCAATAGATGTATAAGATGTGTCAAAGTAAAGGGTCCATGGAGGTTGTTCTTCTATCATATAGAGATATTCATTAGGAAATTATATAATTGAAGAATGGTCATCTTCTAGAGGTGAATCTACCAATTGATCTACAACAACTTATCCTTTCACTACTTTCCACTCTACATATTGGATGTCAAACTCACTAAAAAGCATGACTCACTTTGTGAGATGCCCTATGAGAGATGTCTATGAGATCATGTACTTTAATGGGCCAATCTTGTAGATGAGCTTTACAGTGTGGCTAAGCATGAAGTAGAAAAATTTGATTGGCAAAGACCATTGCCAAACAAGATTATCCCATAGGTGAATAGTTAAGTTCATAGCCAAAAAGAGTATGGCTGATGTAGTATATAGCTCTCTCTTTTCCATTATTATCTAGTTGAGCTAAGAGTGCCCCTAGGGTTGTTGGTGTAGTTATTATGTATAGGTTCAATGGTTTTCTTGCAACTAGTGGCACTAAGATTGGTGGATTTTCCAAATATTGCTTGAGATTTTCAAAGTTACATTGATAGATTAGATCCCACTTAAAATTGTGGTCCTTTTTCAACAAATGTGAGATGAATCTACACACTGATTGCAACTTTCCTTGTAGGATTTTGAGTTGCTTAAGTTTCTTAGGAGGATGCATGTCCATGATAGCTTTTACCTTCTTGGGGTCAATCTCTATACCTCTTTGTGAAACTATGAATCCTAGAAGTTTCTCTAATGTAACACCAAAGACACACTTTTTTGGATTTAATATGAGATTATACTTTTCCAAATGGTCAAAGGCCTCTTCTAAGTGATGTAGATAATCCATATCAAGTGATTTGACCAAGATATTATTTACATAATCCTCAATATTTTTGTGGATTAAGTCATGGAAGATAACTATCATGGCTCTTTGATATGTGGCTCTAGCATTCTTTAATCCAAATGGAATCATGTTGTAATAGAAGGTGTACTAAAATCATGTTGTAATAGAAGGTGTACTAAGGGGTTGTGAATGTTGTCTTATGTTGATATTCTTTTTCAATGTGGATCTAGTTATATCCTAAAAATCTGTCCATGAGTGACAACATCTCATGTACAATTGTAAGGTCCAAAATCATATCTATATTTGGTAAAGGAAAGTCATCTTTTGGATAAGCCTTGTTGAGATCTTTGAATTAAATATAGATTCTAATGTCACTAGATGGTTTTGTAATAGGAACCATATTGGAGATCCATTTTGAATAATCAATAGGTCAGATGACTTTTATAGTGAACATTTTCTCCAATTCTACTTTTACTAACAAGGCTACCTTAGGGTGCATATTTATCAACTTTTTCTTGATAGGCTTTGCCTTTGGATAGGCAACCAAGCAATGCATAACTAGTTCTAGATCCAATTCCACCATGTCTTGATAGGACCATGCAAAGAGACCAATGATTTCCCTTAGTATTTCAAAAAATTCTTCATCTTGGGGTACTGGTAATGATGTGGAGATGTAAACAAGCCTTGGGATCTTTGTTGTACTAATGTTTATTGTCTTTGTTTCCTCAATGATGATATATGATATTTTTGGTTTATTATCCTATAAGGGAAGGATGAAATATCCATCTTAAGGTGTCTCTCTCTAAGATTTTTTCATCATTAGATATGTCCTTTATTATTATTTATTTTATGATTGAATCTAGTGGTGCCCCAAGGGAGTTTTAACCAAGAGACCCTTTGATTTTTTTCTTTTTCTATTTTTTTCAGTTTTGTGACTAGACATTTCCTCCTCCCCAAAGTATCCCTTTGGATCAAGTTTGTAGACATATCTTGCTGATACTTTGACTTTATAGTGTGATGTTTCAACTCCCATGAATCTTAGGAGTGCAATCTCACTTGGAAATTAATTAGTATGGAGTACACTAGGTTGGCCCTAATTAATAAGTTTGGGATGTATAAGTGGGAGGTCAATAAGATGAATGGATAGTTCTCAGGGGATAGATTCTCCATAGGCTCTCTTTTCTGCTTCTTTTGGAATGTTTTTGACTTCCGCAAGTTCATTTTGGATGTTAAGGAAATCATGGTCATTCTTAATTGTGCCTCCTATTGTGGGTAATCCAAAGACAAGGCCTTTCTTCTTTGTATTTTCATATTCTTCTAGAAGTTGTGTGATGCCCTCCTCTTTTTGGTGTAGGCCACCTCCTTGATAGTCCCATTGCTTTGTCAAAGGCTTGCGGGAATGCAAATATTTGTCTTTTAGATATTTTAGGGGATCTTATCCCTTGGGAGGTCATTCCTAGTATAGAAAAGTGCTTATGTATGGTCATTTCTTTCCCATTTAGTATGTTGCTGGAGACAAATGTGTAGTTTTCATTTGCTTGAGCTACATGGTGGTGTTATTCTTTTTTCCTTGGTGTGATGGTACTCTTGTGTATGTGGGTCAAGGATAAAGTTACCAAGTACAAATGAATCTGTAAGGCTATATTCACCACATCCCTGGTGGTTGATTTTAATAGTGGATAAAGTGGAGGCCAGGATTGTGTGCAGATTGTTGATAAAAGATTTTCCTTAACACATTTGAGCTTGATATCTTTTCTTTTGAGGAAAAGATCAAATTAATTTACCAACCATTTAGGTTTCTACAAAAATGAATCTTTCTCTCTCTCTCTCTCTCTCTCTATATATATATATATATATATATATATATATATATATATTTCAGTACTATTAGGCACAACTACATTTCAAAAATATATTCATTAATTTCCCATTACAAGAGAATGTCTCTTGCAAGTATTTTTACCAGAAAATACTAAAGGTCATAACAATCAATTCATCATAATGAAAAGAATGCACAAGCTGAAAAACCATTCAAATTTAATAACAATAATCAACTACATGATTGATACTATTATGAAATTGAAACTATAACCTCAATTTTTCTTCCCTCGGATTCTTTCTATTTCAAACTAAGAATTCATCCACAATAAATCAAGAGCATCTTCATATATAACCTATTTCCATAGGAGAAAAATCACATACTAAAATAGACTACAATATCCATTATTCAGAGGCTCCAATTATAAAACTAACATAATTTTATAAATTTTATCATAAAGTTCTTACTTCAATTCAAAAGTATAGATATTAATTAAAAATAATTTCTTTTTTGCATCTTTTGAGAGTTGTCCCTTAACCAATATCAAGTTATTACATACATAACCCCATAGGGCTACAACAAAACCATGATAAAAATTACTCCACCGAGAGTTAATATTGTTTAGTTTCCTAACTATGCAAACTACTAACATGTAATAAATGTAAAACCTAGAGTATGGTGATCATTTCTAGTTAGATAACTCCAGGTATCATATAGTCCTAGGATTTCTCCATTGAAGTAGTAGCAATTTGGACCATTTTCCAATTTTCATACATGAAAATGAAAGTGGAGATAACTAACTGATGAGGTAGACCAATATATGCAATCCTTTGTTTCCACACCTCCTTTTCTTTATAAAGTTCTCTAACCATTTCTTTATGCATTTCTAGATGTTTTTGATTGATGATCAACATGGCTTCTATATGGGCTACTTTGGAGAAGTCATGTGTTCTTGGCACTTTCATTTCTTTCATCTCCTAGAATTTCCTTTGCACATCTTTGGTAATTTCTTCGTTGGACCTAATTGAATCCTTTTATTCATTGGTGCATTATTTATTGAACCATGTAAGATCACCTTGGATAATATCATCCACAATTTTGAGCCTCTTGATTAATTCTTTGACTTCAGAGACACCTTGTGTGATGGCTTCATTCCTCCATTTGATGTAGTCTTTAATCACATAGAAAGTTTTGTCATCTAGTCCTGGCACCAATCATTCTGTAAGGAATTTTTGTAAGTTGTATTCCTATACTCATTCCATCCATGAAACTTCTTTTACCTAATTGGCTTTTTCTTTATCATGGGAATTGATGTTAGGTTATATTTCCCTTGTTAGATTAGTAGTTTCTTTTTGGGATTCACTTAGAAGATTTACCAATTTAATTGTCTTAGTGTGGAAAAATTCAACCCTTCACTCAAAAATTTTAGTAAGTTTCTTTCTCCTCTATAGATGATCTAAAAAACTTTGGTTAATTAGGGACTTGAAATCTATAGTAGTAGGTATTTCATTAAGTGGCCTTGGTTCCAGGTGTTGGATAAAATTGATATATTGAGCCATGCTTTTCATTATTTCTTTTATGTCTTTCTTATCTTTGGCATCCCTCTGGGCTTGGTCAGCGATCTTCTTGTTAGAAAATTCAAAGATCTTCATATGAACTGCCCTTCTTCCTCTTCCCAAATCTACCTTTAATACTTGGTAGTCTTGACTAGTCATTTCATTATCATCCTTATCTTGAAATGTCTTGGCAATCTTTTCCAACCAGTGCCCTATATCTTTATCAAACTCAAGCCTAGATTCATTTTTTGGTCTCTTGGTCTTAGATGACTTGCCCAAACAATTACTTACTATGTCATCAATAGGTATGCATAGAGGCACTATACTTCTCTTTTTAGCTACTAAAGTCTCTATCCATTTGGGAGCTATGGGGGTCTTGTCTGGCATTGTGAAACTACTAGTTCAAGAAAGAGAATCCATAGGAATGATACCTTCTCCATCTTAGGTTTTTTGATCTTCAACCATATCTAAAATGTTGAAGCAAGGAGTTTTCTCTATTTTAGGTTTCACTTCTAGAGGATCCAAATTGACTAGCATCCCACAACTCTTTTTGAAGTTGTGTTCCTTTTGTTTCTTCTTGGTGCTCATATGAGTTATCCTTTTGTTAAGCCCTATTCTAAGTTGAAATTGAACCTCAGATGGGGTTGGTTCAACTTCAAGTTCCTATTTATCAATTTTTTGTGCCAAATTACTCATGTGCACCCTCACCATCTTCATTGCTTCAAACCTCTAGAGTAGAAAATTAGGAAATAATGGAAAATAAATTGGTACTTATGGTGCATTTTTGAGAAAGATTAAAAATGGATATGGGAGTGTGAAATCATTAATACATTCATGCAAAGATTTACTTGACAAGACATTTTAGTCTTTTCAATTAATTACTCCTATCAAATCAACACATGATCTTACTTTTGATGACCTTAGCTTATAATCACAACGTAGTTTAACAATGACTTGTACTTTGACATGCACTCAGCAACTATCACTATCATCATGCTTCAATATTGAGAATTCTATTATGTATGGCTTTTACAGATCCAAAACTAATACCTTTTTGGAAATAAGACCTGCAAAGAGAAAATATCAAGCCATGATTCATTAGTAAAATCATAACATTGAACTTGAACTTGAATCTGGTAGGTTCAAGGTTCAAGTTCAACTTTTTAAGTTGGCAAACTATCATCTAGTGATTAGAAATAGGAAAGATTTTTTCAAGTTCTATGTGGCTAACTTAAACCTAAACTTGAACTTAGGACAAAATGAAGGTTCAAATTCAACTTTGACTTGGGGATGAGTAAAACCAAAATGCACAAAACAATAGGGATTTCTATAAGTGAAATTTTTTTCTCTAATTGGGAATTGAGACTATAAAGGATCAAGAATTAACCTAGGATCACTAGTTTCACAGACCAAACCAAAACTAGTTCAAAAAAAGTTGACTAAAAAATGACAAACAAAAAAACTAAAACAAAGGGGAAAAGAAAGAAAAATGGATATATACAATGCAAGAGGACTAGAAGCTTAAAGTTGATATAATTTCAAGTCCTGTCTATTATAGGATAGAGGTAGGCCATCTCTATTGATGGATTTTAATCTAAATGCATTAGATTCCACCACTTGAAAAATCTCAAAAGGCCCTTTCCACAAAATCTCAAATTTTCTATAAGCTCCTCTTGGTTCTCTTCTTTTTCCAATAACAAAACCTTATCTCCCTTCATAAAATTTTGTGGCTTGGCCCACCTATGAAAAAAATTATTCACTCTAGCTTAGTGTTGTGTCATATAATCTACAAAACTCATCCTTTCATCATCTATCTTTAAAAGGTATAGAATCCATTTCTCCAATGGATCACCAAAAACTTCATCTTCAATCATCTTTTGCAACTTTAAGGTGACTAACTCTAAAGAAAGAGATAGTTGCAACTTTTCCCCATAGACCAATTCAAATGGATTCATCCCAATAGCTTTGTTAGGAGATGTTCTTTCTACCTATAGTTCTTCATAAAATTTCATGTGCCTCTTCCATTCTCATCCACCATCTTTTTCATGATATTAATCAAATTTTTATTCATGGATTCTACCTATCTATTTCCTTGGGGAAAATAATCTAAGGAATGCGATAAGAAAATCCCATTATCATAACAGAATAGTTGGACTTATTGAGATGATAAATTTTGTGCATTATCACTCACAATATTAATGGGAACTCCAAAACAAGTCAAGATTTTCTTAGTCAAGAATTTGCATACCACATGCATTGTAGTTTCTTTCACTGGTATTGCCTCCACCCACTTGGTGAAATAATCTATAGTGGTCAATACATGAGTATGACCTACACTTGAATTCAAATTAATAGGTCCAATGAATTCTAATACCCAATGCTAAAAAGGTTCCTTAATGATCATTGACTTTAAAGGGAGGGCAACTAAATGAGGTTTACCAATGAGAAACTTATATTTCTCACAGTTGTTTATGATGCATGAGCATCCAATCATGTAAGGGAAATCTTTTACCACCAAAAAATATTCTTAGTGATACTTTCTGTTTAATGTGTTTGTATTTATAGATACCTATTCAAGTGAAATAGAGATTTCAACTCTTATAGTTCCACTATTGGTTTTCTAGGTTAGTATTTTTTAGCACCTCAAGTTATGTGCCAATGTAGAAAATAGGTTATTTTGTAATTAAACCATAATTCTAATGAGTTAGAAGGTTTAAGTTTGAGGTATGATTTTATTTTTAATTTAAAGCATTCCATAAAATGAATCAGGTCAAAAGGCTTTACGGTTTGAAAGTTATTGTAGTTTTAAGTTGCCTAGAGAACTCCTAAGAACACACCAAAGTTAGATTTAAGGAACTAAATGGCCTTGTATAGGCCCAAAAGGGGGATGAAAAAATATGGTCCATAAGGATAAAGAGAGCTTTTATATATTTCCAAAAATATAAATATTTCATCAATTAGATTCTTGGATCAAAATTTATGCCTCCTAGAAGTTGGACTACGCTTTCTGAATTCTTCTAATTTTGCACTAATTTCTACTGTGTCTTCCAGAACCTTCTACTTTAGTAGTGGATGAAAAATGGCATATTCTCAAATTTAATCCTAACCCTAAATTAAATTTGGGTTACTTAAGGCTATTCCTTGCATTGTAAAGGTAGTTTTTGTGGAGTTTTGGAGAAGGTACTAAGAGAAGGGTTTTTCTCCAAAATATAATAACATTGTAATCCCACAAGGCATGTAGTTGAGTCTATTTTTATTGTATTTAATGTAATATCATATCATTTCTGATAATAAAATTATCCTTTTCATATTGTATTCAATTTTTCTTACGTTTTTCCCTCATCAAGTGGTATTAGAGTGAGAGTTTCTGAGTGTGTAGACAGAGTGTTGACTGTGAGGCACTTCACACTAGGACTATGTGGTTTTGGGTTTTGAGGTAGTGATAATATTCCTCCATGAATAGATCATGGTGGAAGGGTTGGAGGTGTTCCCCCTCAAGTTAGAGCCCTCCAAAGAAAAGTTTAGGCATTGCAAGAGGAGATCCGTAGAGAGATGAATCTTGTCGTAAGGGATGAAAGTAAGGAAGAAAGTAAAGAAGAAGGAAATGTTATACAGGAAGGGGAACAAGAATGAGAATTCTTGAACTAGACAAAGGAGAATATTTTTAGGGTCATTTCCAAGCTAGGAAAAAGAGCTAAACTTGAGGTCAGAATGTTTTTTGTAAATCTGAACCTTGATGAATTGACCGACTGGATGAATGAGTTGGAGAAATATTTTGAGTATGAGGATATAGATGACCTTGATAGGGTTAAGTTTGTGAAGGCTAGACTAAAAGGACATGCCAACATATGGTGGAAAGAGATTTAGTTAGAAAGGAATAGACAAGTGAAGGAGAAAATCAAAAGATGGGATCACATGGTGGACAAACTAAAGAACTAGTTCATCCATGTTAAATATGAGCTTGATTTGTTCAAGAAGATGCAAGTGTTAAAGAAAGCGAGAAAATTTGTTTAGGAATATAAAGAGTATTTTTACCGAGTCCTTATTAGAATAGGGTATGTAGAAGAAAAAAAGGAGAAGGTTTCCCATAACCTTAATGGGTTAAGACCTAACATTCAGGAGGAGTTAAGTCTAGTTAGAATGACCAGCATTGAAGAGGCATACCCATTTTCCTTGCGAGTTGAGGAGAAGCTAAAAAAAAAAAAAATTGATGGAAGGAAAAGAGGGCATAGTCAAGTAGAAGGGGGTGGTGGTAAGTCATTTGGAGGTCAAAATGAAAACTAGAAGAAAAATGAAGATGTGGGTACTAGCCAAAACTAGAGGAATAAGGATAGCAACCACTCTCATGATTAGAACTTTGGAGACCAAAGAGGAAGAGGTAGAGGATATGGAAAAGGTTTGGGAAGAGGAGACTTTTGTGGTATCTATTTTTATTAAAATGAAGAATTTCATCACACTTATGAGTGCCCTCAATGCCAAGGAAATACAAATATGAGAGTTGATGGTCAAGCAAGGGTTGCTCATGTGGATGATGATGCTAAGTCATTGCATTCATAGGATGAAGAAAGAGGAGAAGTTTTGGTTAATGAAAAGGTCTTGGTGAGTGGTGAGACTAAACCTAGATAAAGGAGGAGTCTATTTTATACTTGGTACAAGTGTGAGGGTAAATGTTGTGATGTGATTATTGATGGTGAGAGCACTGACAACCTTGTGTCATAAGAGATGGTCTTAAAGCTAAAGCGAGGGAGAAACACCCCCATCCACATATAATTACCTGAGTGCAAGATGATCATAAGGTCTTGGATAGTGAATAATGTTTGGTAAAGTTCAATATTGGGAGTTTCCATGATGAGGTTCTTTGTGACATCATCATGATGGATTTATGTCATTTGTTGTTGGAAAGACCATAGCAGTATGATATGCATACTATACATGATGGTCTTGAAAACACCTATTCTCTAACAAAGGATGGAGTTTGTCACAAGTTGAAGCCCTTGATAAAGGAGGGTGAAAAGGTATGTGGTAGTGTTAGGCTATGTCTTGTTGATGGAAGAAAATTTATGAATGGCATGAAACACCAATATATGTGTTATGGTTTAATACCTAGAAAGAATAAGGAAGGTAGTAGTGAAGTTATAGTTGAAGTTTTGGATGTATTAAGTGAGTATGGAGATATAATATCTAATAATGCTCTAGAAGGGTTATTGCCAATAAGGAAAATCAATCATCAAATAGATATATTCCTTGGAGCTAGTTTTCTTAAAAAGGTTGGTCATAGGATGACTCCTACTGAGACTAAGGAGATGAACAAACAAGTTCAAGAGTTGTTAAGGAAAGGTCCAATTGAAGAGAGCTTGAGTCCATGCACAGTACCTACAATACTAACACCAAAGAAGGATGGAGAGTGGAGGATTTGTACATATTATTGAGCTCTAAACAATATAACCATCAAGTATTGGTTACCTTTTCCAATGATGGATGATCTTATGGACTGCTTGAGTGGAGCCAAGTATTTCAGAAAGATATATTGCAAGAGTGGTTATCACCAGATACATATAAGAGAGGGAGATGAGTATAATTTTGCATTCAAGACCAAGGGAGGTCTATATGAGTGGTTAGTCATGCCCTTTGGACTAACCAATGCATCGAGCACCTTCATGCAACTTATGAATGAGGTACTAAACAATTTTTTGGGAAAATTTGTTATTGTCTATTTGGATGATATTTTGATTTTTAGTAAGTCTTTGGATGAAAATTTTTTGCACATTCATAGTATTTTTAAATGGTTGAGGGAAGATAAATTGTTTATTAATTTGAAGAAGTGTAGCTTTGTCAAAAAAGAGTTAGTCTATTTGGGGTTTGTTGTATTAGTTGAAGGTCTCAAAATGGACCTAGAGAAGGTGAAGGTAATCTTGGAATGGCCTACTCCAAGGTCTGCTACTGAGGTGAGGTCATTCCATGGTTTGGCTAGTTTTTATAGGAAGTTCATTAGGAATTTTAGTAGAATATGTGCACCCCTAACTAAAACATTGAGATGGGATAGAAAAGAGTTGAAGTGGACTACAAGAGCTGCAAGGAGTTTTGAGTTGCTAAAGAAGAAGTTGATAGAGAAAGATGTGTTGGCACTACTTGATTTTAAAAATGTGTTCCAAGTGGATTGTGATGCCATTGGAAGTGTTATTAGGGCTATGTTGAGCCATGAAGGTAAGCCTATTTCCTATTTTAGTGAAAATATTGAATGATGCAAAGAAGTATTTTGTTTATGATCAAGAGTTCTATGCAATAGTTTAGGCCTTAAAGAAATGGAGGAATTATTTTTTTATAAAATAATTTTTCTTGTATATTGATCATTAGGCATTAGAGTACCTAAATAGCCAAGGTAAATTGAATCAGATACATTTGAAATGGGTAGAGTTCATGCAAAGATATACATTTGTATTGAAACATAGAAGTGGAAGGTCTAATAGGGTTCTAGATGCATTAAGTAGGAGATAGTTATAGCTGATAGAAATGTAGGTTGAAGTGATTAGGTTTGATAAACTCAATAATTTGTACCTTGAGGATCCTAACTTTGTAGAGGCTTGGAAGGCTTGTAAAAAACCTTTTACTCTAGATAGGACTAGGTGGCTAGATTAAATGAGCCAGGATGGTATGTTGTTCAAAGGTAGTCAATTGTGTATTCTAACGAGTTCCATGAAGGAGAAATTGATCAAGGAGAAACATAGTGGAGGGATGACAAGACACTTTGGTCACGATAAGACCATTTCCATTGTTAGAAAAAAATATTTTTGGCCTTAATTGTCATAGGATGTGAAGAAGTTTGTGTAGTGTAGAGTCGTTAAGTATGTCAAACAACCAAAGGAGCTACTTAGAATGTTGGACTCTATTAGCCACTGCTTGTTCCATCAAAGCCCTTGGAGGACATAAGTATGGATTTTTCTCTTGGATTGTGAAGGACACAAAGGGGTAATGACTCAATATGTAGTGGTTGATAGGTTCTCCAAGATGGAACATTTCATTCCATGCCACCTAACTCATGATGTAGTGCATATTGTAAATTTATTTTTCAAAGAGGTGGTGAGCCTACAAGGTCTCCCAAAAAGTATTGTTTCTGATAGAGATACTAAATTTTTTGGGTATTTTTGAAGGACTTTGTAGAAGAAGTTAAAGACAAAATTGAAGTTCAGTTCTGCACATCATCTACAGACTGTTGGACAAACAAAAGTGGTGAATAGAAGTTTGGGCAATCTACTAAGGTTTTTAGTCAGATATAAGCCCAAGGGATGAGATTTGATTCTACCACAAGTAGAATTTTGTTATAATAATTCTATGAATAGGAGTGCTGGTAGGTCACCCTTCCAAATTATTTATGGGAGTAGTCCAAGGACTGCACCAAAGCTAAGGAAGATGGAGAAAGGAGAGAGGACTAGTGTTGAGGCAAAAGATTTTGTTGAACATGTCAAAAACCTACATGAGGAGGTACATGCACATATTACCAAGATGAACTGATAGTACAAGGCTAGAGTGGATCAAAAGAGACATAATGAGTTCCAAGTTGGGGATATAGTTATGTTGTGCGTGAGGATGGAATAATTTCTAGTAGGCACATACAATAAGTTGAAGATAAAATTTGGTCCCTGCAAGATTTTGAAGAAACATGATTTAGGAAATGCATATGAAATAGAGTTTCCATATGGGATCCATATTTCCCCAATTTTCAATATTGTAGAATTAACAAAATATCTTGAAGATGGTGTAGAGGAGGAGTTGATATTGGAACCATGTCTCATTCCTACTTCTAAGAAGGAGGAGATTGAAGAAATTACGGATAGTCGTGTCGGGCAGTTTACCAAAAACATGCAATATGAGGAGTACCTAGTAAAGTGGAAGGGATAACCATTGGAAGATTCGATCCGGCTATCCTAGATAGATTTCTTATTTTGGTTTTCCTCTACCATCTATAAAGTGATAGGTTCACTTTCTAGTTTACCTTGGGTGTCTTAGGTAGGAGTAACTAGTAATGTAAGGGAAATCTTGTATCACCCAAAAATATGCTTTTAGTTTATTTTTGTTTAATGTATTTATATTTTTGGATACCCATTTGGGCCAAATAGATATTCCAACTCTCATAGTTACACTATTGGTTTTCTCGGTTAATGTTTTTGAGCACCTCAGGATATGTATCATTGTAAAAAATAGGTTATTTTGTAATTGAACCATAATAATGATGAATAATAATGTATAAGCTGGAGGGATGATTGTATTTTTAATTTAAAGCATTGAAAAAAATGACTCAGGTCAAAAGGCTTCATGATTTCAAAGTTATTTCAATTTTTAGTTGCTTGGAGATCCCCTAAAAATGCTTCAAAGTCAGATTTGAGGCATTAAATGGACTCATACATGCCAAAAAAATGGGGGATGATAAAAGCTCATCCATAGGACTATAGAGTGCTTTGAGGTCTTCCCAAACATGGAAATGGTTCATCAATTGGAGTCCTGGATCAAAAGTTATGCCTCTTGGAAATTGGACTACCATTTCTGGATTCTTCTAATTTTGCACAAATTTTTGACATGTCTTCTAGAACCTTCTTCTTTGGTGGTGGATGCCAAATGGAATATTATAAAATGTATTCCTAACCCTAAACCTAATTTAGGTTACTCAAGGCCATTACTTACATTGTAAAGGTAGTTGTGTGGAGTTTGGGAAAAGGTACTATGAGAAGGGTTTTTCTCTAGAATCTTATAATATTGTGAGCCCATAGGGAATGTAGTTGAGTCTATTTTTTGTTGGACTAAATGTAATAGTATATCATTTCTGAAAATAAAATTATCCTTTTCCTTTTGTGTTCATCTTGTCTTGGGTTGTGCCCTCATCAATTTACCCATTTGTAAACGGCTTTAAACATGCCTAGCCAGTAATAACCATTTCCTAATATTTAGAAAGTAGTCATTATGGAAGAATAGTGTCTTTCACATGCTTCATTTTGAAAATATTGAAGCAATATTTCATGTTGAGTTGTATCCACACATCTGAGGAACATTCTGTCTAGTTCCTTCTTATAAAAAAATCATCTAAATCACAAACTTAGTTTCTCTCAATTGCAAGCTTCTTTGATCTTCTCCCTTCAGATGTTCAAGACAATTTCCATAAGTCAAGAATTAGGAAATGTTTAAGAACCATTCATCTTTCAAACCCACAAATAGAAAAGTTGGATAAAACTCTTCTTCTTTATTTTTTGATATAATCTTATAGAGACCTTGACCTCGAATCAACTTGGTGGGCTTGATATTGAGGTCAAACTCCTATACCTTAGCCACCCACATAGTTCTGTTGTTTATAGCTACATCTTTTTGTATTAGAATGCATTTCACAACCATACTCGAGACATAAAGTATGGAGTGGGAATGGAGGAAGTAATAAAAAAATTGTTTTACAACTTTAACCACAACAAACACCTATTGTTCGGTAGGGCAATAACGCAACTCTAAAATGTCTCATTCCTAATTTTCTATGATATTTCAAGCCTCTAATCAGATCTTTAAAATCAAACAACCAATATTTCAAAGACCTACCAATTTCTCAATAAACTCCAAATCGGGTATGCCGAAAATAGTGCCAAAAACTTTACAGCTTCACATATTATTAATAAATCTGAAAGTGGAAATTTTTATAGAAATTTCAGCAGAATAACAGCCTACAAAATGACATTTACAGATCTGTATAACATTTACACAACAGCTCCCAAATGGAGGATAAAAACAATGCTCTTCGGGCTCCCGAAAACAACACAGAATAGCCCAGAAACACCACAAAAACACTAATAATCTATCACAAAAGTATAATCATGACCAAATACATATATTAAGCTCTATTTTAACATCTAAAAGTTTGAAATACAGCAGAAACCCAAACTGATATGAAATACTCAACCGAAAACACCAAACTCTTACAAAAAAACACACTCGAAAACCCACAAATCTGCACTGTTTAGCACAAAGGCAAACTCTACATGAGCATGCAAATGGAATGGATTAAAACTCCCATCCTTAGCCTTCCTAAAAACTTACAAACTCCCATTCTTGGGTTTCCTTCTCCACAAGTTTGGCAGCCTCTGAAGAACAACAAAGAAATGAGCAAAAATCAAGTTCTGGAATTAGCCCAAAATGCTGCAGTGGCAAAGAAGAGAAACGCTATAGGAGGCAACATTGTTGAAAATGTAATAGGAAATTTAATGTTATGTTTTAAATGCTTTTATTTTTTGAAGTTTGTAATAACGTCCTACATGTGGTGGCATACCTAGAGTAGCAGTTCGATAAGCTCTCCAGATATAGCCACCTAGGACCAGGTGTGTGGATCTTAAATTAGAATAGTTTTTTTTTAGTTCGTAGGTGGAGTGTTTAATGATTTTTAGAATCCAATAATAGGTAGTAGGTAGTTTTTGGAATATTCCTGACTTAGAAAATGACTGTCTAATATTGGTAGAAAAAACGTTTCAGATTCTTATCCTTTTTTTGGATAGAAGACATTCTTCTTTTCTAAAATAAGAGGAAAACATTTCACATCCTTTAATTAGGAAAAGAAAGTCAGTTTTAAAATATGAGCCAGTCGGCTATGTAAGACATGAATCGAATTTGGAGAGATATGGAATGTTTTTTTTATTTTGTCTTTGTGCAAGTTTTTGATGGTCTGAGTTTTGAATGGATTTTTCTTATCTTCTCACTAGAAACAAGTTGATAGTTTGCAAAAGATTAAAAAGTTTTAGTTTTGGGTCGAATTTGGTATGTTTGCAGAAAATTAGTCTCAGTGCATGGGTAATATCTCCCAAATGCACCGTTGGATTTCTCTCAAATTTTTATATGTTGTTTGAAACTTAGTTATGCAAAGTATCAACGGTTGGATTGAGAAAATATTGTCTGGTTGAAAAGTTATACATGTCTGTTCATGGGTCTATCTCGAAAGTTATTCATGTATGAGTGCAGGTCTATCCGGAGGCAGCAAGAAGATATTTTGGAAGATTTTATTTTCAAAGTTTTGTTTTGAATCTGATTTTAGTGTGTGATCCTGGAGGTTGTAGATGCCCCTTGAAGCAACTCAGTTGAGTGTCTAATTCCTCCTGAGTTTTCCAAGGTGTGGCTCTACATCATTTTTGGTATCAGAGACTTTGTGAAGGTTTCCAGATTGATGAGTTTGAGCCTTTGAAGCAACCCTTTGAGTTGAGTATATCCATGACAGGTTTCCAAAGTGTAGCTCTGCATCATAATGGAAGAAGAAGAAGCAAAAATATAAAGCTATAGCCAAAGACATTCTATATTTCGAATAAAGTGCAAGTGCAAGAATAAGGTATGCAAAGTTATAGTTGATAGTGGTTCCTTTGAAAATATAATCTCAGTAGAAATGGTTGAGAAACTGAATCTTCCAAGAGTACCTCATGATTTACCTTACAGAGCTTATGGGTTAGGAGATGAACAGTGGATTGATGTCTTCGAAAAGTCATATGTTTCTTTTAACATTGGACCATATTTTGATACCATTGAATGTGATATTATGCCTTTAAAAGATTGTCACTTGATTTTGGGAAGAGCATGGCAATATGACAGGTCAACCATATATGATTGTAGAGAGAACACACATACCGTCAACAAGAATGGGAAGAAGATGGTTTTGCTTCCATTGAAGGATGATACAACATGGAAGGAATCAAGAAGTATAGGTCTTATTGATAGGATAGCATTTCCAATGCATGATGAAGTGAAAGAGGAAGTGAAAGAAGTTTTGGTAGAGGCAAATGTAACTACAGAGAAGGCAGCCATAAAGAGTGTAGATGTATGTGAAGTTGGTACAAAAATCTCAACAATGATAGATGTAAGTTGTCCTTTGGAAGGGAAAGAACCTGAAAAGCAGAAAGAAGATAAATTGCAGCAAGTAAATGTTGATGAAAAGAATAAAGAGGAAAGCCCTATGGGATTTGAGTGTGATAAAGTTGTGGTTGGAACAATAATGTGTCCTTTGAAAATAGAGAAGAGTACAATGTTGGAAGGTACTCCTATGGAAAAGATTTTGGAGGCAATTGATGAAGCCTTAAATATGCATAATGAAGAAAAATGCCAAGAGGAATGGCATGAAGATGAAGCTAAGGAATGTGTAACAACAAGTTCTAAAGAAGAATCTGATTTATGGGAAAAATTTGCAGCCATTGTGGGAGAATGGAAAAGGCATGGCGGTAGTATGGAAACTCAGCTTGAAGAAGAAAGGAAAGAGTGCAATACTATTATTGTTCTTGAGCAAAGTTGTAATAAGAAAGAGATATTTGAAAGTGAGATTACTACAGAAGATCAAGATGATAATAAATGTTTAATAAAGGAAGAAGAGATAAATACGATTCTTAAGATTCAAGATGTGAAACTGGTTGATAGTCAAGAAGCAGATAAGTTTATGGTTACTATTGATGAAGATAGATATGATGCACATTACATGGTGTATAAGGAAGCTCATATTCAAAAAGAGAACTCAAATAATCTTAATGTTGATGATATATTTTCTTCTAATAATGTTTATGCAGGGATGTAGATTTCATGTATAGTGAATCATGTTGGAGAATTTTCTGTGACATTTACAGCATTAAAGAATCAAAGCTACAAGGTGGAGAAGTTGGATATTATTTTTGTTTTTCTTGTAGATATGCTCATCCTAGTTCAAAGAAATTGGAAAGTTCGAAAGAAGAATGAGATTCATTTCTACAACACATCATCTCAAGAGGACTTGAGATTCATTCTACAGGGGAGTATGCTGCAGTGGCAGAGAAGAGAAACGCTAGAGGAGGCAACATTGTTGAAAATGTAATAGGGAATTTAATGTTATGTTTTAAATGCTTTTAGTTTTTGAAGTTTGTAATAACGTCCTACATGTGGTGGCATACCTAGAGTAGCAATTTGATAAGCTCTCCAGATATAGCCACCTAGGACTAGGTGTGTGGATCTTAAATTAGAATAGTTTTTTTTTAGTTCGTAGGTGGAGTGTTTAATGATTTTTAGAATCCAATAATAGGTAGTAGGAAGTTTTTGGAATATTCCTGACATAGAAAACGACTGTCTAATATTGGTAGAAAAAACATTTCAGATTCTTATCCTTTTTTTGGATAGAAGACATTCTTCTTTTCTAAAATAAGAGGAAAATGTTTCACATCCTTTAATTAGGAAAAGAAAGTCAGTTTTAAAATGTGAGCCAGTCGGCTATGTAAGACATGAATCGAATTTGGAGAGATATGGAATGATTTTTTTATTTTGTCTTTGTGTAAGTTTTCGATGGTCTGAGTTTTGAATGGATTTTTCTTATCTTCTCACTGGAAACAAGTTGATAGTTTGCAGAAGATTAAAAAGTTTTAGTTTTGGGTTGAATTTGGTATGTTTGCAAAAAATTAGTCTCAGTGCATGGGTAATATCTCCCAAATGCACCGTTGGATTTCTCTCAAATTTTTATATGTTGTTTGAAAATTAGTTATGCAAAGTATCAATGGTTGGATTGAGAAAATATTGTCTGGTTCAAAAGTTATACATGTCTATTCACGAGTCTATCTAGAGACAGCAAGAAGCAATGTTTTGCAGAAAAATGTACTCCGATGCGTGGTCAATATCTCGAGTTTAAACCGTTGAATTTCTCTCAAATTTTTATATGTTTTTTGAAACCTAGTTACGCCAAATCTCAATGGTTGGATTGAGTAAATATTTTCAAAAGTTATTCATGTATGAGTGCAAGTCTATCCGGAGGCAGCAAGAAGATATTTTGGAAGATTTTATTTTCAAAGTTTTGTTTTGAATCTGATTTTAGTGTGTGATCCTGGAGGTTGTAGATGCCCCTTGAAGCAACTCAGTTGAGTGTCTGATTCCTCCTGAGTTTTCCAAGGTGTGGCTCTGCATCACAAAATGCCTCCAAACTCCTTAAAAGAGGGCATAACCCTAACTCACGTCCAAGAGGGGTTAATAAAATATATTTTAATAATAATTTTCATTTATTAGTCCATTATCTTCCAAAGATTATCCCCTTTTTCTGAAACTTCACCTTTTTGGGCCTGCCTGCCTTAGAAAAGATTATTATTTTTAATTATTTGAAAGGGGACATGACAAGTCCTCCCCTTCCAAATATTGGTTGTCCTCAAGCAATGGCTGAAAAATAAACCAATCAATCCACTTGGATCCCAAATGTAATCTTGAACTATACTATTGTCAATTAACACAGGCTCCTGCAATATCCTCTGCAATATAACCAAGAGGAATCCATAATCAAACTGACAATTGCTGCTCAACCAAACTCCAAAGTCACAACTTTCATAGTTAGAAACCCACGAGACACAAACTCTTAGAACATCAAAACCCAAGTAAAGTGGAAAAATCAAACTACCAACACAATAAATACCATCAACGCATTCCACTGGCCTATACAGAATGTACAATCCAACTTTGCAACAATGGTGAATGCTCCCAAATGAAATTGTACCAAGTATGGAGAATCCACACACTATACAACTCCTGTAGTCAACACAACTCTGTAGATCATTGACCATTGTCTCATAACCATAACTCCCATGCACCCTTGATGGTGAAAAGCCATCACAAGATAAACAGCAAGAATTGGAACCCAAACCAAATTTGCATTCCATCAACTCCTTAACACAAGGATCAAATGCTAACTAATGTACATACCTTGCAATATAATGTTGATAAAAAAAACCAACCTCAGTGAATAGCTCACCATGAACAAGTGATACAACCCACTGTGACTGATCACTAGCTAAGTCAGGAGATGTCATAGCCAAAGGAGTAGAATGAATAACAATACTTGCTGAAGCATCACTCCAAAACTCCTGCTCTAAGTCATGTATTATCAAGCTATCAACTATAGAACCTATCGCCATGTCATGCCCATCACAACTCTCATCCCAAGGTGTTAAACCTTCCCATAACTGATGATAAGCACTAGGAACCAAAGTACATCTCTGTATCATCATCTCATCAACATGGTCATCAAAGGTAAATTGATGAGCATACCTCACAATGTAATGCTGATAGAATGCACCAATCTTAGTCAGTGGCTTAGACTGTAATCTAGATGTAACTAATTGCAATTGATCACTAACCAAGTTGGAACTGACTACTACCTCTAAAGACATCGCCAAGGGAGTAGTATTACTAACAGGAACCATGCCAACTATTGGCTCACCAACATCACACATGGTCTTTGATACATCATCTCTAGTCTTCGTGCCATTAGTGCTAGAGGTCACCACCATGTCAAGCATACCACAACAATCTGCTGCAACGCCCAACTCAACCGAACCTGACTCTAGTGGGGATGAACCCGATATGCCAATGTTAGTATCAAGGATGGACGCATCCCCATCTCCAATATCTTTGACAATCTCGACCATGGACATCCTCGGATCATCAGACACCACAACTTGTTACTATACAGAATCTAGTAAAGACTGTAGTTGCTCTAACTCCATGGTCACCTTAGCCAAATGAAACTGTGACTCCTTGAAAGCCAACTGTGTACTCTCAAGAATCTCAGAAGTCACCTCAAGCTGCTTAGTAAGCTCACTCACCTCATCTTCCTTGGCCAACAATGCATCATATGTTGTACTGCCCCACTCCATAAGATAATCTCTGTCGGCTACCAACTGCGTATAATCCTGTCTCAGAATTTGGATAACCTCCCATAAAGAGTGGAACTCTATCAAGGAAAGATAACTACCTCCTTGCTCATCACTAGGAGGAGAACCCCATCCATAAACTGCTAACAATTGATGAGCAGCATCAAAATGTTGGCAAGTGATAGCAATGTCTTGCTCACTAACTCTCAACTGATTAGACACATGATGGCACTAGCTTGACTATCTCCTACAAACCTCCTCTGATGCACTATCTAAAGGAGTATCCTCAAAGTTACTAGTCTCTAGATTATTACCATCCATATCCTGTGAATCAACTCTAAAGCTCATATCAACAAACGAAGTATCAAAAAATATAGCACTACTGTCCAACTCCTTTGTACCCAAGGAAACTAAGTCTTCAAAACTACCCACTACATCCTCCTAGATGTCATCAATACCAATATGATCTTGGGACTCATTTGCACACACTACCAAATATGAAAGATCATCAACACATTCCAGCAAGTATGGTCGACTGGATATATGAACAAAGCCCAACACCAGTGTATAACAACTAATACCAACATCAGACAAGCTGCTAGCACAAGAAAAGACAACACCGTGCAATCTATTAATCAAATCCATGATAGCACCCTAAAAAACACTGCTACCAAAAAGTGTTAAAGATCTCCAGTCAATTGAATCCCAAATGCCAATATAACAATCTCGAGTCCATATCTGTAAACTAAAATCAGCTAGTAACTCAAGAAAAATCCTCGCTTGAGTAATATGACCAATACCAACTAACTCCACATACCTGTCATGATGAGATACTAAAGTCACAATACTATCTTTGTTCACTTTCAGCTGGCTGGACAAATCGTGTAAAGTACTACCAACCTCAACCTCATGTGACGAAGCATCTAACTATGCCTGGTACTCTTTCTTAGCAAAGTCATGAATGCTCAATGTATACTCATCTCTACCAAGTATCTCACCATCATGCACAACAACATCCTCATAAGCATCATTTGAACCCACTACACTGTAGTCACTACCTATTGTAACTATACCATCCTGAATACCTGTGATATCACCCTTTAATGACCTGTATACACTTGTCTCAATTTGAGTATCAAGTTGACCATTACTATCAATTTGCGTAATATCCTTTCTCACTACCTCCTATGGCAGAGTACAATCTGAGACCTCTGCTTGGCTATAAGCTAGTTTCTCAAACTCCTCATGCAAGTTTTTGGTAATTGTGTCATCTACCTTGTGAGAAAATATGCCAAATAGAAATCTGGTCAACTTATCCACATTAGCTGGGTCAGACAACATGTCATTCATCATACGGTGGTGCTCAACCAACTATTCAGACATGTCATGGCTTATTTTCCTAAGTTTATCTCGAATGTCTAAGTTGTTGGGTGATGCGACGCGCTCCCCTGCCCACAGGTGGTTAATTATGTGGTGTTCCATGTTCACTAACAGTCATGGCTTTTGGTGCAATGGAAAATGGACCCTACAATTGGTATCAAAGCTTGGTTTTGGCCTGGTCATGGGTTCAAATCTCCCCGGTGCCTTCCCGACCTGCGTAAGCACCTGGTATGCACGTCGAGGGGGAGATTGTTGGGTGATGCGACGTGCTCCCCTGCCCACAGGTACTAACAGTCATGGCTTTTGGTGCAACGGCAAATGGGCCCTACATAAGTAACCATCCTTTCTACCATTTTGACTCTAATTATTAATTGTCCAAGACCGTGTCCTCTAAGACTCTGTACTATACCTGTCCATTCTGGATAAAGTAGAGTGTAACTCCAATAGGTTATAACTTCTTCAAACACCAAGAACTAACATGCAAATGATTAGAAGTAGCATGCAACCATAGATTTTGACATGTAGCTGATTAGAAGAAACATGCAACCACCAAATTTACCAAGAACTAACATGCAAATGATTAGAAGTAGCATGCAACCATATATTTTGACATGCAGCTGATTAGAAGCAACATGCAACCATAAATTATGACATGCAAGATTTGGGTAGTTGTCAAAACTGATATGCAAACTTCTACAAACCCTCAGGATGGCAAGATCATAGCTCTGATACCACTAAAATCTCCCTTTCCTAATTTTATATGATATTTCAAGCCTCTAATCAGATCTTTAAAATCAAACAACCAATATTTTAAAGACCCACCAATTTCTCAATAAACTCCAAATCGAGTATGCCGGAAATAGTGCCAAAAACTTCACAGCTTCACATATTATTAATAAATCTGAAAGTGGAAATTTTTATAAAAATTTCAGCAGAATAACAGCCTACAAAATGAAATTTCCAGATCTATATAACATTTACATAACAACTCCCAAATGAAGGATAAAAACAATGCTCTTCGGGCTCCCGAAAACAACACAGAATAGCTCGAAAACACCACAAAAACACTAATAATCTATCAAAAAAGTATAATCATGACCAAATACATATACTCAACTCTATTTTAACATCTAAAAATTTTAAATACAGCAGCAACCCAAACTGATATGAAATACTCAACCGAAAACACCAAACTCTTACAAAAAAACACAACCTGAAAACTCACAAATCTGCACTGTTCAGCACAAAGGCAAACTCTACATGAGCATGCACATGGAATGGCTTCAAAATCTCATCCTTAGCCTTCCTAAAAACCTAAAAACTCCTATTCTTGGGTCTCCTTCTCCACAGGTTTGGCAACCTCTGAAGAACAACAAAGAAATGAGCAAAATCCAAGTTTTGGAATGAGCCCAAAATGCCTCCAAAGTCCATAAAAGAGGGCATAACCCTAACTCACATCCAAAAGGGTTAATAAAATATATTTTAATAATAATTTTCATTTATTAGTCCATTAGCTTCCAAAGATTATCCCCTTTTTCCGAAACTTCACCTTTTTGGGCCTGCCTGCCTTAGAAAAGATTATTATTTTTAATTATTTGAAAGGGGACATGACAAACTCATGATTTTAAAGAGGAAAAATCATGAAATATATTGTGATTTCTTTATCTTTCTCATTTTTGTGCAACAAAATTCCATAGTGTTTTCAAAAGCATAGCAGTACATCACAAATCTCACTTGAAATCAGAGTGAATAAGGAAATGAGCTTTGCCTATGGCCTCCTTGACTACTTCAAAGGACTTAGTTATTTTTTCATCCCATTTAAAGCTCTATTTTTTTCTTAAAAGACTAGCCATAGGCCTCTTTTTTAGCAAAGTAAGGGATAAACTTCCTAAGGAAGTTTATCTATTTGAAGAAGGATCTGATGTCATTATGGTTCACTGGAAGACATAGCTTTTTTATTACTTTTACTCTCTCTAGGTCAATTTTAATCCCTTCTTTTGAGACTATATAACCAAGCAATTTTCCCTATGTGATGCAAAAAATAGAATTATTAGGGTTCAAAGAGACTCCATATTCTTTGCATCTTTGTAGCACCTCCTTCAACTCCTTTAAATGTTTCTTTTGGATCCTCCTCGCACATTGAAAAGTTGCACCAATGTTTATTAACCTGAATGGCATTCTTCAATAAGTGAACATACCCCACAATATAGTGAATCTTGTCTTATGTTGATCTTCTTTGAAAACCCCTATTTGGTTGTATCCAAAGAACCCATTAAGAAATGAAATCATTTCTAAGCCTGCAACTATTTGGAGTATTTGGTCCATCATGGGTATGGAAAATTTATCCTTCAAACTTTCTTGATTGAGATTTCTAAAGTCCACACAAATTTTGATCTCTGCACTATTTTTCCTTACTAGTACAATATTGGCCACCCGCATAGAATGATGAATGAGGAAGATAATATGGGCCTTAAGCATCTTTTCAATTTCTCTAAAGGTAGCATTTGATACCTTTGGATTGTAGGTTCTTATTTTTTGTCTAAAAGATGAAGTTTTGGGTTTTAGAAGTATATGATGCTTAAAACACCCTTCCTTAAAAGTTTCCAAATCTTCATAGGAGCACACAAAAAAATCTATGTATTCTTTCAGCACCTTGACGAACTGTGCCTTCTCTCCTTCATTACAATAGGTCCCCAAATTCACTACCTTGGGATTCTTTTCATCACCAATATTGACTTTCTCATAGTCACCATGGTGAACAATGTTGGAAGAAGTAGTTTGACCTATAAAACAATCCCACCTATCAAAAGGCTTCTCAAGCTCCACCAATCCCTTCATATGACATTGCCTTTAAGTTGTAAAACATCTTTTGGTTCATTATCAATGTTGTCAGGGAAGAATTCATGGCATTCTACTTGTGAAACTTCAAAATAATTAGCAATTAATTTATCTAAACTTCGCAAGAAGGTATTGATGTGGGTGTCATCTTTGACTACCTATCACAAATGATTATTTCTAGGTATTTTCAGCCTATGTATTTCAATATTGTAACTGTCACTTGCAAATTATGAGTGGAGAATCAATAGGGATGTTGATACTACCAAAGTATCTTCCCAAGTGTTGAACTTTCTAGGCACATATTTGTTAGAAATGCTTTAGAATAACTAAGAGGGGGGGTGAATTGGTTATTCAAGGTCCAACATGTCCTATTCAAACTTTTCATCAAGTAAAGTGTGCCCATTTAACCTCTCATTCATCCAAGCTTTAACTTTCCTATTCAACAAGTTACTATAAATCAACATGCAAGCATAACACATAAAAAGATCAACACATAACACAGTGATTTACATGGAAACCCAATTTGGGAAAAACCACCAGTAACATGTTACTCAACTCTCACTCTTCTAAAGTGATGCCCTATGAAAAGCCTACCCTATTAAAGGCTTACAACACACTGTTAAGTGTGACCTTGTTAGAGGATTTAACCACCCTATTAGAAGTGGGTCTGGTTAGAGGACTTTCAAACATTCACTTGAAATTCCACCCTATTAAAGGATTTACAAATGGTTATTAGACCAACCTAAGTCCATAGGATTTTCCTTCTATCCTGATTGATACAATTGCTAGAGAGTAACAATTAGGGGTTTTGATCTGATTATAGCATACAACTCAACTTGTAGATCTCAGATCACTTCTCAGCTCATAACATTGTTTGGGTTTTAGTCTTTGTAACTCTTGACAGCTTGCCCTCCTTTAAAGCTTAGTCTCCTTGAGTCTCCATGCTCAATGTACTAGTGCAATCATCTCTCTTTGACCACTTATCAAAGCAGAGTCTCTGTGCTCTGTTCTTCCTTCTCCTAAATGTCTTCTCCTTAACACCTTTCTAACCACTTCACAATTTGGCACACTAGTAGCTCTTGCTTCTTGGTCTATCACTCCTTAAATAGGAATCTAGAACTTCCTTTCCTACTCGATTCTTCCCTCCTTTAATTTCAATTCACATGGATTAGTAGGATACATTGAATCTAACCTATATTTTGTTTCTTCTAGAAAAATCATGAAGAATCCTCTTGAATTTGCTAAAAAATGGTTTACATAGAATTCTGTGCCACCAGCTCATCATCCTTATCCTCCAACTGGTTCACAAAATTCAAGGTAACAACTCTATTAGCTCAGATTTGGTGAATCATTTTTATTTCCAATAATGCAATAGCTTGGCACTATTGAAATTCTAATGCTCGACACAGACTATGTTACTTGGCATCAATTGTGTTTTTACTGATGCTTGGCACCTAAATTTTGTTCAACACCAACTAAGATTTTTTGATGCTTGGCACCTTCTATATCACTCAACACTTGAACTTCACTTGGCACTTGAATTTTACTCGGCACACACTAGATTTTGCATTTTCTCGGCTCCAACTAAGATTTTTCTTGGCTTCAACTAGCTTGCTAGGCACCCATTGATGAACTTAGCTTAAGCTTTGTAGTTAACCTTGTTCTAACTTATACTTCTAATGTTTCTAGGTGTGGCCAACCTCTATATCTTTTAGCATGTTATCAATACATCATTTAACCATTGTCTTAATTGATCCTTGCACTTTATTACGAAACCATATCTCAACCTTTCCCTTAGGTGCTCTTGTTACATCATGTTGATCAAATCCTCTTCATCAATCAACTAAGTGATAGTACTTGAATCTTATAAGCAATTGTCATCCCTAAAAATAGCAGATTTGACATCAATGAAAAAACAATGATTGAAAATATTCTTTTAACAAAAATCTCCCTCTTTGATCTTCAACAATGATCTTTTCAATTAGATTTCCAACAATCTTCCTCTTTGGCATTGATAAATCATCAGACTAAACTATTTAACCATGTTAACTAGGTTAGAATAGTAAGTCAAATGAAAAAAAGTAATCATGTTACCATCAATTTTCACATTTCCCTCTTTTGATCTACTATCTTGGTTGCTTCATTTCTCCTTCTCCCTCTTAGCTGTTGTATCCTTGTTCTTTTCCTCTCTCCCTCTATATGCATTTCTCATTTGCTATTTTTTGTGTTCATGAATCTGATCAACCTATTTCTCCCTCATACTATTGATCACATGCTATTGATCAATTTCTTGACATTTCTCCCTCAATCTTCATTTGATTAGTTTTTGCATTTTCTCCCTTTGTCTTCATTCTTTATCTTCTCATTAGTTGTTGATCAGTTTTTTTCTATTTATCCCTCTTTGAAAACAATGCCAAAGACATATTATTTTAGCATCTTATCATGCAAGTGTAGCTTTTGTAGGTTCATTCAATTTCTCCCTCTATCACCTTGCTTGTGACTGATTTTGTAGCTTTTCCACTTTGATTACTTTAGGCATGAATCCTAAAGTGAATAACCTCTACATCAATGTGTAATATCTCAACAATAAGCTCTTTTGATGTAGGGCAGTCTTGCTTTTTCTTAAGTATCCTTGGTTAGGGGTATCACCCCTAACTTACCTCTAAGATACTCAAAATAATCTTTAGGTAATGCTTTTGTGAATATGTCAGCAATCTATTCCTTTGAGCTAACATATTCCATCTTCAGTTCTTTTTTTTCACCAACTCTCTCACATAGTGATACTTGATTGCAATGTGCTTAGTTTTGGCATGCATTTCAGGATTCTTTGATATGTTGATGGAACTTTTATTATTATAATAAATTATCATAGGCTTGTTCACCTCTTCCTTCTTACCTTTCAATAGATGTTTGATCCATACAATATTGGTGCAATTGATAGTAGCTGCAACATATTCAACTTCTGCAGTAGACTATGAGACACAACTCTGCTTTTTGTTGGTCCATGTAATCAATATTTTTCTCAAGAAGAGTGCTCCTCCACTAGTGCTTTTTCTATCATCATTATTACTTCCCTAATCTACATTAGTCTAGGCTCTCAGTTCAAAATTTTCACTCCTCTTATAGTACAAACCAAAGTCATTAGTTCCTTTTAGGTACCTCAGTATTCTCTTTACTGCCATTAGATGATTTTCTCTTGGATTTGCAAAAAATCTTAATACTATTCCAACAACTAATGCAATGTTTGGTCTACTATGTACAACATACTACAAATTTACAACCATTGATCTATATAATGTTTGATTCACTTCAGCTGACTCATCATTCTTTGATAACTTATGTCCTATTGCCATTGGTGTGCTAACTAGTTTTGAGTCTTCTAATCTAAATGTTTTGAGTGTTTCCTTGATTTATTTTTATTGGGTCACAAATATGCCATGCTTTAATTGATGTACTTATAATCCAACAAAGAACTTGATTTCTCCAAATATTGACATCTCAAACTCATGTTTCATTTGATTAGCAAAATCTTTACATAGAACATCTTTTCTTGCAAATATTATATTGTCAACAAAGATTTTAGATATCAAAATATCTTTACCTTTTTTAGCTTTTATATACAAGTTGCTATTGTCATTTTTTCTCTCAAATCCTATCTTCACAAGATATTTGTGCAATCTCTCATACCATGCTCTAGGTGCTTTCTTCAAACCATAAAGTGCCTTATGCAATTTACAAACCATATCCTTGTTGTTGTCATACAAAAATCCCTATGGTTGTTCTATGTAAAATTCCTCTTCCAGTATACCATTCAAAATAGAAGATTTCTCATCCATTTGGTAGAATTTGAAACCTTTGTAAGTAGCATATGCAAGTAATGTTCTTACTCCTTCCATTCTTGCAATAGGGGAAAATGTTTTCCCATAATCTAGTCCTTCTTCTTATGCATAGCCTTTGCAAACTAGTCTTGCTTTATTTCTTGTTATCTCACCATTCTCATCAAGTTTGTTCTTAAACACCCATTTGGTACCAATTACATTCTTATAAGCTAGTCTAGGAACTAGGGTCCAGGTTTTGTTCTTCTCAATCTGGTCTATCTCTTCTTCCATTGCTTTATACTAATCATCATCTTGCAGTGCATATTTTACTATTTTGGGCTCAACCTTTCTCAATAGGCATGATTCATTCCTTAGCTTGTTTCTTGTCATTGGTCTAGCATCCTTGTCACCAATGATTTGATCTGCAGGGTGATGTCTTCTCACATACTTGGATAAGCTTGGTTCTATCCTTCTTTCCATGTTTAATCCTTCAACTTCAGAGTCATTTTGTTTTCCTTCATTTGGTGCTTCATAATTTCTTTCATTTATACTCTTTTTAGAGTTAGAATATGCATTTTCTACATTATACAACTTGACTTCTAAATGCAGCTCGACATTCATTGACTGTGATTTAGCTGATACTAAGATTTGTTGTTGATTTCCAACTTGGTTGGCAGCATTGTCTTCAATAGTCATTCCTTCATAGAAATATACAAAAGATCTATAATCCTTTGATTGCTTGGACTCGTCAACTTGGACTTCTGCATGTTCATCAAAATTTACATTTTCATTCTCCATAATCTTGTTAGTATTAGTATTCAAACACTTATATGCCTTACTTCTAGTGGAGTATCCAAGGAATATGCCTTCATCACTCTTTGCATTAAACTTTCCATTTCTAGTATCTTTAAGAATATAGCATTTACAACCAAAGACTTTGAAATTTTTTACATTAGGTGAGTGACCATACCATAGTTCCAAAGGTGTTGCATTTGTACCTTTCTTTACTTGAAGTCTATTCAAGTTGTAAACAACAGTGTTTACAGCTTCTCTCTAGTACTTTAGAGCAATAATTTTCTCCATCATCAAGGTTCTTACTTAGTCTATTACTAATCTATTCTTTCTTTCAGCAATACCATTTTGAGGTGGAGTTCTTGGAGTTGATGTTTGTCTTTTGATACCTTTATCATTGCAAAATATCTCAAATTCTTTTCATGTAAACTCTCCTTCTCTGTCTGAGCTTAGGCATTTCAGACTTTTACTTATTTTCTTCTCAACTCTAGAAAAATACCAATTGAACATTTGAAATACATCAAATTTTTTCTTTAAGAACATAGCACTCATCATCTTGGAATAGTCATCTACAAACAACATTATGTATCTATCTCCTAGGTAGCTTTGCACTTCTATTGGACTACATTGTACACCAAAAATAATGCACTTCTTTAAACCCTTCTATCCAAGGTTTTCCATGGGTTGGAAAGCTTGAATGCTAGCTTAGAGCTCCCTAATCATGGAGTGCAAAAGTATATAATGAGCACAAAATGGCTCTAAGATGAGCCTTAGAGATGCAACCCTTGCTAGTAAACCATGAAACAGGAGATTCTTTGAGCAAGAGCAAGAATGAAAATGTCAAAGAACCTTGGAAATATGCAATGCAAAATGCAACTATGCTAGAAATGGAATGCACAATGTAACTAAGCTACACAAATGAAAGTATTACAGCCATCCTAGTTAAACTATATGTTCTAAGCTACTTGCAAAAAGAAAGGAACTACACTATATGCAAGCTAAGTTAAGTTGCTATACAAAGTAAAATGCCATGAATGAAAAGGATGAATGCAAGAAGATGTTGCTCTCCACAAGAAGCTCTCAAGTACTCTAATGAAAATCCTGCATCATAACAATACTCAAGAGTGTGGATCCTTTGAGGGGAGAAGCTCTCTTGCTTTTAAAGCCATACAGAATGTAGAGATCAAGATTGAAAGAGTGGATGATCAATGGTTGAAATTGAAAAAAGAATGGATCTGTGTGTACAGACAAGTCAACCAATAGAAAATGAGTTGACTTGTCATATAAGACAAAAGTATCATAAGCTTTTCTTTTAATTTTAAAAATAGAAAAGAACTTTATTTGTGCACTTTAAGTAGGTTAGGAGAATGGGGTCTTTTATTTAATTAAAAGGGGACATGTTCTTTTAATCAAATAATGAACTTAGGATAACATAGTGAAACTATAGGTTATAATCCAATTAATTGATTATTGGCAATTTGGTCTAGGTAAATAATTAATTAAATTAGCCAAAATGATGAAAAGGGGGCTAATAGTCTAGATGACCATTTTTGGGTATTACATTTACCCCTCTTTGACTAATGTGTGATTGATCTAAGAACACATTATATCAAAGAAAGCAGAAGCCAAGCAGGCAACAATAGACATAGGTATCTAATTCCAAAGAATGAAATGCAGAAAGAGATAGAAAATCCTAAATGTAAAGCCTAATAAAAATAGTATTAAAAACTAGGAAAAGATGATGTCAGAATCCAAGAAGAATACTAACACCTAGAAAAATAGATAGATCAAAAGTAAGTGGAAAGATCAATCACATGCTCCTAAGAAATAGACAGTTGTAGCAAGCGATGATAGAGCATTTCTGCCTCCTTGGGATTGAAATTGAAATGATGTAAGGGGAATGTAGAAATGAGCTAAATATGAATAAATCAAGATATAATGATGTCCAAGATGATAGACGAATGATTAGAACCAAAGAGTGACTATTAAGAAGTGAGAGAATGCCCTAGTTTGACCAGAGTGGACTGTGAAAGATAAAGCATAAAAATTAGGTCAAATTGAGTAGAAAAGTGATTTTAGATATGAAAAGGTGAATAGAAGGAGATATGAAATGTAGAAATGGTGAAGACATGAAGAAATGAATATGCCCCAATGATGATTCAGAGATTAGGTCTTAGAAGGCCAGTTAACTGCTCAGAAGAAGGTAGAATTTTAAAATGCAATTTTGATCATCAAGATGAACTTAGATTTTGATTTCAATCCTAAAAATGGATCTAGGAAATTGAAATTAACTAGGGGTGTAGTTTTTGTACAATTCTGAGAGGTTTAAAAATTAGGTTAAAATAGGGTCAGTATAAAAGGGGCCCAAGTGTCATTTTCAATTTCATTGTCTTTTGTGAGTTGGTGAGAGCTTTTGAGTGGTGTAGAGAGCATCATGGCATTGGTGAACATTCTACTTCACCGACACCATTTTGAGAGCAAATGGTTGCACAACTAGCCAGAGCAGTATGGGGTGTTAGTAAGTAACCTCTTTTTGTTATGTTTTTGAGCTTTTTATGTACTTTTTTGCATTTATGAAGGGTTTTGTGCAAAATATTGCATGATACTTAAAAAGGTATCACATGGCTACTTTAAGAAATGTCACACGAAAGAATTTTTTTGAAATAGTGTCGCATTGATGTTATATAAACTATCATTTGGGACATACCCATATTTTCTCGGGCCAATGTGAAATGTCATACGATAGAATTATATCACATGCCTTTAGAAAAAGTTTCATGCGATAAAATTCTAGCTTATTATATCACCTACAGTTAAAAAAAGTATCACATAGCTTTATTTGAGCATGTTTTTGTGAATTTTTTTGCGTTATGATCATGTTTTTGATATGTTTACTAATATTTGCATGTTTTGTGTTGACAGGAGGTATTTCCAATATTACATATCAGAGCCCCCAAAGTGGTGGGGCTGCATGTTGTAGGTCTTTTGAGCGATGATGAGCAGGCTGCCATATCTACTATGGGTTTGTGATGGGTCATATAGATGCCCCATATACGGGCGAACCATGGATTACTGACTGTGCTGGCTGAGCGATGGCAAAATGAGCATAACACTTTTCATTTACTGACTAGAGAGACCTTGATTACATTAGAGGATATGCATCACATTCTTTGAGTGACATGCCATGGTGAGTTGGTAAGTTGCTTGATTAATAGTTCATGGTCATGTGTTAACAATCTTTGATTTTTGATGTCAGGTATACTGATGCCAAGCTTTGGTGATGTCATAGGTGTATTATGATCAGACCCCAATAGAGGGGTGAGCATAGATGCAATAGTTGTTTCATGATGTGACCATCCTAGACTATCATTTGGGCTGGGAGAGATTGATTGCTGAGTACGGAGATGGCTTCCCTTTGCCGAGCTAGTTATGTTTGTTGGTAGCCGAGGCCCTAGTGATAGACCAAGGCCAAAAGGGCTTCCTGCTAGGATGGGGTCAATTGGTGTTTGATCTGGTGTCAGGGCCACGAAGGATGGCATGGGGTCCAACTATACTAGTGGAGATGTATCACGAGTTTCATGAGATAGTGTATCATGGAGGTGGCTCATGGGCATGCAGTGCAGTGCTGGCACAGATCTGGGCTTGGGAGCACATTGTTGTGATTTGACCATGGGTGTAGCCATGAGAGTGGAGCTAGCCCTACATTTTTGGGTATAGAGGTTTTATCCTATAGAGAGATAGTGGGGATGTGACCTACTATCGATGGGTTTTAGATGAGCTGACAACGTTCACATGATGACTATATCGAGAGTGCCACAAATGGTCTGATTCATGGGAGTTAGATTATATGAGGTAGAATAGGCCACTAGTGGGTCAAAGCACCGATATAGTAGAGAAATTTGTGATTAGGAAAGTATGGTGGTAGTTTGTAGAGAAATAGGGGATATCAGTGGAGACTATCACCTACACTCAGATGTGCTCTGACAAGGCACTAGGATGGTTACTAGCAATATGGGATACAATGGCTCTAGTAGTGACTCCCTTGGATTTTCCTAGATGTGGCAGATGCAAGGGTAGATCCTATATATTTATATGAGATGCAAAGAAAACCATTCTTATGGTTTACTGAGCCTAATGTGCTACCCGCAGGAGGGGGACACAGAGGTGGTGGAGGTGGAGGCAGGGGTGTGAGATGGATGAAGGTTGGAGAGGGATCCCAATTAGGGAGGAGGAGGACATGGGAATTGGTGACAAGGGAGATGGAGTAGGAGATAGAGGAGGAGGAGGAGGAGGAGGTGCCACTGAGGATGTGATAGGCTATCAGAGTAGAGGTAGAACCAGAGTAGTCGGTGAGGAAGGGTGATGATGAGTGGGATGCTAAGATCCACACATTGGAGGCAGAGTTATAGGCAGTGTGGGTTACTATTACAGTGCATGATCAATAGCTCATGGATGAGTGAGCATGAGGAGATGAGCTTCATAGGGAGAGGGATGCTATATAGTGCAAGGTGGCTCATCATCATGCCTAGGCCACATAATACTATGTTGCATATAGAGGGGTGGTACCACCAGGGCAGGGGTTACCTGATTACTCAGAGTAGGTGGGGAGATTAGAGGGTGTAGTACAACCACCAAATAGGATACAAGCTCCACCACTAGGGCCACCACCTCCACCTTCTGCAGAGGGTGGGAATTAGTCATAGGCTGAGGTCAATGTACATCATGTATTTTTGAGATGGATATCCATATTTTGGATCTCATTCTTTTGTATATGTACTGTGACATATTTGATTGGCAATATTTTGCACTTGTCTAAAATGGATGTTTTAGTTTCCATGTGACGTTTCTATTTTTTTTGCTCATGTATGTGTCTAGTTGGATACTTATGCTCATGTGTCTCTCTTATGTATGATGTTGTTAGCTCTCATGTGTATGATATAGACTTTTATGTTTCTGAAAATATGTAACACTTGGATAGATTGAATGCGATGTTTGGATTAACCCCTTGTGATGATAGGACAACAAGATAAATATGAAATAAAATATCAAGAAGGTGAAAGATATGATACATAAAGCAAAGAAGAATGTGAAAGCAATTAGCTGATAGGTCCATAAAAGAGATAAAGAGAGAGCTTCTCCCCATATGCAAAAATGCAAGACTAAACTAGAAAAATGAACCTAAAATGCAAGCTAATATGCAAAGTGGTTTACCAGCAAGGGACACATAACATTTAGACTCTTATTTCATCATTGAGCATTTATTAGGGACATCATGAGATCATATATCCATCACTAGTATAACTATGAGGATATGAGTATGATCAATATCAGATACGTATGTGGGAATCTAATCTAAGCATCAAAGACATAGAAGTCAAGATGACTACACGATTAGATTCCCTAAGTTTGATATAGCAAGATTACACCTGTATCAAGGAATAAATGCTAGGATAACCCCTGAGTGCAGTCTTGCAAAAAAAAGTCAAGGATGATACTTTTATAAGTCCAAGTGTCAAATAAGATCAACATGAAATGCTTGAAAACACTATAGACAAATAAAGTATACCCACAAGTAGAAATCAAGAAAACATACCCCATGCCCCCAGTCTTCCAGTCATGACATCCTCGAGAGACTATTAAGGAGGGAACACATAGTAAAGAAATTATCATAGAAAACACACAAAGAAGATAAAGTTCATCATAGCTTAGTAGATTACATGTCTAAGTGTGTGTGTGTAAGTCACTTGGCCATTTATTCAAGACTTGAATCTAATAGTGAGAAATATCGCAACATCAGAGACCATAGGTAAACTATTTGAAAAATGTTGAGAAACACTTGATGTCAAGGTGGGGGTAGTGTTTAAGAAACACTATTTTGTGAGGTGTCAAAGAAACCCTTATGCACAAGAATACCTCAAGTAGGCTAAATAATGGTGCCCCCACGATGAGGATAAGAAATAGTTCCAAGATAGGAAATGTGTAGCAGAGTGTGTGATTGAGACTAGTAGACATAGGTGCAAGGGTCTCAAGTAGCATCTATTTCCAGGTTTTCACCACTTGGTAGATTTTTTTTTTTGAATTAATTAATTAATTAATTTTTAAAATTTTTTCAGGACTTTTTATAGTTTTTTTTTTGTATTTTTGAAATTTTTTATTTTTTTGGATATACATCAAAGTGCCTATTGCTAGGTTTTCACCAAGATGATCATTTTTTCTAGGCATTTTCTAATTTTTAGGATTTTTTTTCAGGATCATAAATATATACAAGATAGTTGAGCAGTAAGCCTTTTAAGCATAGAACTTCTTTAAGTGTAGGATGTTGATAGGCTCTACAAGCTCTTCCCCTTTAGGAGTAGACAACTGATAAGCATCGAACCCAAATGTTGCTGTGATAATGTATGGGCCTAACCAATTAGGTTCAAACTTACCCTTCTGCTCTCTATGCTGTTGATTCTTTGGGTTTTCTCTAAGCACAAGGTCACCAAATTGAAACTCACGTGGATGAACCTATATGTTATATTGAGTAGACATGCACTTATGATAAGCTCTCATGTGATAAAAAGTTTCTTTACAATGCTCATCAAGGGTCTCTAATTCATGTATTCACATAGCTCTATGATCTTCATCAGTTATCAACCCATGCAAAGAGACTCGCAAGGAAGGGATCTCTACTTCTAATGGGAGGACAACCTTGAAACCATAGACTAAGGAAAAGGGTGTGGCCCCTATGGGAGTACGAATAGTAGTTCTGTAGGCCCAAAGTTTTGGATTTATCTTTAGGTGCCAATCTCTCTGAGACTTATGAATTGTGCAATGCAGGATCTTCAACAATGTTTTATTGGAAGCCTTTGCTTGACCATTCCCTTGAGGATAATAAATAGAGAACCAGTGTTGTTTGATCCTTAACTTCTTACATAACTATCTTAGGTCCTTATTTTTGATCTGTCATCCATTATCATTGACAATAGAAGAAGGGATACCATATCGAACAAATGATGTGATTTAGTATGAATAGGGCAACATGTTTTCTTGTAGCAGTAGATAATGGCATAACTTCAACCCATTTAGTGAAATACTTAGTTGCAGTAATAATGAACTTATGACCACTAGAGGAGCTTGGGTGAATTTTACCCACCAAGTCAAAGGTCCATTGTTGAAATGGCCAATATTTCACAGAAGGGATCAACTCATGTCAAGGAGCATGGATCAAGTTACCATGGAGTTGACATTTTTGACAGGACTTGGCATAATAGACAACATCAGGTTGCATAGTTGGCTAGTAATAACCTGCCCTAAGAAGCTTCCGAGCAAGTGCAAGGCCATTAGAATGTGCCCCACAAATATAGTCATGGACTTCAACAATTTCCTTTTCGGACTCTTCTAGCTGTAAACACCTAAGAAAAGTTTTGTCTAGACCCCTTCTATACAAGTCACCAGAGAGCAAAATGTAATGTGAGGCATTGCGAAGGAATTGGCATTTTTGGTTGCACATGATGTTCTCAGGAATGATTTGATCACACATGTAAGAAAAGATGTCAGCATAGTGAGAAGAATCATGACCTACAATAGTGAAAATCACTTGGTTATCAGGGGAATCATAGGCAAGTTGATATAGTTCTTCCACCAGGAACTCAAATCGAGATTCATGTTCTTGTAGTTGGAGAATAGAGGCTAGAGTAGCCATAGCATCTATAGCTTTTTTTTTCTACCCTAGGAATTTGTTGAAATATCATAAAAGTGAAGTAGTTCCTTAGAGCATCTATCAACCTTTTATAAGCTATCAACTTGTAATCCTTTGTTTGATAGTCATTATTCACCTAATTAATAACAAGTTGAGAATCCTTGTAGATATGTAATTCAGTTATTCTACATTCAAGAGCCATCTTGATCTCATTTGTTAAAGCCTCATATTCAGCCATATTATTTGTACAAGGGAACAAGAGTTTGTAAGATTTGGGAATTGTATACCCATGAGGAGAAACAAACAAAATACCAGCTCTAGCTCTATTTTGTGTGTGAGAACCATCGAAAAACATTTTCCAACCTCTTTCAATAATGTACATTATTGAGGCATCTAGGAATTTAGCTTGTATGGGAGTTGTGTCCTCTAAAGGATAATAAACTTGTTGATTAGCTATAGCTTGTCCTTTGATAGCTTTACATTCAACATACTGAATGTCAAATTCTGAAAGAATCGTCATCCATTTAGCTAGATGACCAGTAAGCATAGCTTTGTTCAACGGATATTTCGAAGGATCAATTTTAGCAACTAGGTGGATTGTATGCGCCAACATGTAATGTCAAAGCTTTTTAGAGGCAAAGACCACCACAAGACAAGCTTTCTCAATGCTCGTATAGTTCATCTCATAGGAAACCAAAGTTTGACTAATATAATATATGTCACATTCTTTAGTAGTCTCATCACTTTGGGCTAATAGTGCTCCTAAAGAAGAAGTTGTAGGTGATATGTACAAGATCAAAGGTTTTCCTAGAATAGGTGGCATCAAGACTAGAGGTTTTGCTAAGTATCCTTTGATTTGATCTAGACTTTGTTGAAATTCATCATTCCAAATTGAGTAGAACCTTTGTGCAAATTCTTGTTGAAAGGTTGAGCTTTATCAGCCAATTGAGAAATGAACCTTCTTATAGATTGTAGATGCCCTTGTAGACTTCTAAGTTGACTAATATTCTTTGGAGGAGGCATGTCCATGATAGCTTTGACTTTTTTAGGATCAACCTCAATGCCTTTTGCTGAGATAATGTAACCTAGCAACTTTCTTGAAGTGACACCAAAGACACACTTTTTTGGATTTAGCCTAAGTTGAAATTGTTCCATATAGTCCAATATCAAAATAAGGTCTTGAAGGTGTGTATCTCTTGTTCTAGATTTTGCCAATGTGTCATCAACATAGTCTTCCATATTTTTTTGCATCATGTCATGGAAGATGGTGGTCATTGCTCTTTGGTAGGTAGCACTGGAATTATTAAGCCTAAAAGGCATAACGTTCCAACAAAAAGTACCCCATGCACATGTGAAGGCTATTTTCTCTTGATTAGTTGGAGCTATATTAATTTGGTTATACCTAGAAAAACCATCCATAAGGGAGTAAATTTCATATCTTGCAGTCATGCCTATGATCATATCAATATTTGGTAGTGGGAAATCATCCTCAGGGCATGCCTTGTTAAGATCTCTAAAGTCAGTACAAACTCAGATGGTTTTGTCATGCTTGGAAATAGGTACAATGTTGGAAATCCACTCTACATAGTCAATTTCTCTAATAAAGTTAGCACTCAAAAGTTTCTCCAACTCTTCTTTTACCAACAAAGCTACATGGGGATGCATTTTACACAATTTTTGTTTAACGGGCTTGATATCAGGAGAAATAGATAGATGATGCATGATAAGGTTTGTGTCAAGCCCAGGCATGTTTGAGTATGTCCATGCAAAATTTATCTTTTAATCCTAGAAAAATTGGGTAAACTGCTCCTTTTCTTTAGCTGACAATGATTGAGCTACATGGATAATTTTAGGAGATTCCTTCGTTCCCAAGTTGATTGGCTATGTAGGCTCAATAAGAACTGATGATCTGTCTTGAAAATAACTTGGCAGACTATGAAGTACCTCATCTATGGGTGCCTCAAAGAGGTTTTCACTATTAGATATGTCTTTATTTTTACTTTTCTTAGGTTTAGACACTACCACAATGTGGTTTTTGCCATCTTACTATTTATTTTTTCTTTTAATTTTATGACTAAGGTACTTGATATCTGATTCTATCATGTGAATTGTGGGTTCATTAGTGGAAGAAGTGATAGGTTCAATGGCATTTAGGTATCAAGCAATCTCATAGTCATTGAAAAAAGATAGTATTTTTGGTGCTTGGTATTGACTAAACCAATCTATGAGATCAGGATGGATTAATGAAAGTGAGGGAGAAGCTTTGAGGTGATTGATGTGAAAAGATTCATCTCTAGTGACATGAAAAGGTGAGCCTATATTGAAAGTTGTAAAGGTATCCAAATCAAGAATAGTTCTAGAGGGACTATCATGACCCACTAAAGAAGATTGTGGGCCAAACTCATCCAACCCTACACTAGACTCATCAACTACATTTGGTTTAGTTACATATGCATGAATAACATCCACTCTTAGTTCACAAGAAGCATCCAATAAACTTTACCATTCATATTCTTGAGAGTCTTTACTCTAATTCCTAGTAATTAGGTGAGCAATATTTTGTCAAATTTGACCTCTATTCATGTCCTCATGATCGGATTCATCTTTTTCTAGTTGTTGAGAAGTGGAAGTTTTAGCATCATTAGTGGCATTTAGCGTATCCTCCTCCTAAAGAAGAGAAGTTGTAGGCACAAAGTCTTCATCTTGCAAAGCGGTAGCAACAAAGGGAGCATCATTGTCTTTTTAATCACTAGATATGGGCACATCTTGAGTAGACATTAGTGCACTATCCTTTAGCACAAATCCTAAGCCAGTAGTGTTTCAGGCATCATGACCTTGGGTATGATTCAAAGGTTTAGCTAGAGCATTTTTGTTGCCAGTTAGAGACCCAGGACCCTGATATCCCATATTGGCAAGAATCTTATATCCTTTTCCATATCATTTGGGGGAAATGGGAATGGTAACTATAACATCCTCTTCATTGTCCTCCCCTCTATATATCTAGTCTTTAATAACTTGTTCTTCTTTTTCAGCTTCTAAAGGAACTGACGATTGAACAAAGGTATAGAAAAGTGTCATGGAAAATGTAGAAGGTTTCTTTTTGGTGGACAGTTTCCCATAAGATCGAGGGGAAAGTAGTAAAGTATCAATAGAGTCTAAATTGTATTCACCCATACCAAAGCTCATCATTTTCATTTTCCATTCACATTTTGCAAGAGATGGTGTTGACTCATGAGAAGAGTGATTATTGGGAACTAGTGTTTTAGTAGTAGATAATGTGTTGATGGACATTGAGTTATCACTGGGGATAACTACTTTAGTGCCATTGAAAGGAAACCTGATGCACCGATAATATGTGCAAGGCACTACTTGCATATCATGAATCCATGGTCATCCCAACAACAAATTATATGCAAGTGGTATATCTAGAACTTGAAAAACAACATCCCTTTCCACTAGACCAACTCAAATCGGTAGCACAATTAGACCCTTGGAAGGTCTTTCAACTTTGTCGTAAGCTTTTATGGTGATCTTGTACCTAGGATCAATAGAAAATTTTGACATGCCCAATGATTGAATGACATTAAAGGAGATGCTGTTTAACCTTATACCATTTTCTATCAAGACTCGATGAGCTTGAGTATAGAAGATTTGGACTTTGACATGGAGAGCAAGGTTGTGGGGATGACTGGGAGCTCAATCATCTTCTTCAGAAAAGGTGAGTTGGTAAGGTGAAGAGATATGAATCACCATAGCTTAGAATCATTCCTCATCAATATCTATGGGAACATTCGTAGAGCATAAAGCTTTTTCAAGAATATCCTTGTGCACAGGGTATAACTCTAACAACTCAAAAATAGAAATTTGAGCCTGAGTATGTTGTAACTGACTAACAAGGTCATAGTCAAAGATCTTGGAAGTGGTTGGTTTCTTAGAAGATGAGGCATTCTTGGAGTGTTGGGAAACTTTTAGGACAACCTTAGATTTCCCCCTAGTGACAACATTAAGTGGTTCACTTTGTGATGAAAAAGATTAGGTCACCCAGAGCACCACCTTAGATTGAGAGTCATTATGGTTTTGAGGAACATTATACATTCTTAAGACAACTCTAGGTCATTCTTTTGCATATCAGTTGTCATCATTAGAATTTTCCATGACTATATACTCAAAAAGCTCAAGCATACCTATGACATTGTTTGTGTCAGCATAAACATAGTTGATCTTAGCATCATGATTCTTTTTAGTAGCTTTAGAGGTTTCACCCTTCTCATATTCTGGTAAGGGTTGCTTAAAATCTTTGTGATCAACATTCTTGGCAAGACCATCTGTGACAACTTTGCCTTCCTCAATAAGGTCTTGAATCACATCTTTGAGCTTGAAACAGTTTTTAGTATTGTGACCCTTGCTTCTATGATAACTACAAACATGTTCTTCCCTCAACCATAGGGGTTTTATGGGTGGATCATAGGGTTAGGAATTATTTGGCAAAGTAATCAAGTTGTTTGCAATTAAAGTTTTCAAGACTTTTTCATAGGATTCAACCATGGGTGTATAAACACATCATTTCTTGGTAAACTTAGAGCTTTTGTCAGATGTTTGTGGTCTCACATTTTCTTGTTGTTTTGTAGCATAGATAGTAGTGGAAAGGTTAAACGTAGGTTCTGTGGTCTTAAGAGTATCTAGCATTCCATCATTGACAACATACTTGTTTTTATTCCAAGGTTTACCTTTGTCTTTATTGTTTCCATTGTTGTTCTTATCTTTATTAATGACAATATCACCCTTTTTGATAGCAACATCTTCAATATGATATGCACTCTCAACCATGTCATTAAAAGATGTGAAGAGATATTTCCTTAGATCAAAGTATAATTCAAGTATGAGGGTATTGACAAAGATATCAAAATTTTCAGCCTCAGGAACTTGCCAGGGATATCGAGAGTATAATGCCCTCCATCATTGAAGATATGTTGCAAAAGGCTATCCCAGTTTTTGTTTGATGTTGCATAAATCTAGCACTGTTACAAGATGTTGAATCTTGTAGGAGAAGTGTTGGATGAATAATTGTGCAAGCTCATGAAATGTCTTAATGGGAGGACTCAATTTGGTGAACCATTCCATAGCTTGTCCTCTTAGACTCCTAGGAAATAATCTGATAAGAAAGGTGTCTTCATGCATAAAGTCCATGCTAAGAGCATAAAAATGTCTCACATGATCATGAGGATCACCATTTCCATCATATTTTTCATACTTAGGAACCTCTATATCCTTAGAAAATGGTAGCATGTAAAGACTTCTATCAAATGGAAGGGCACATATTGAGTCAGGAAATGAAGTTTTAGGTGGTTCTTTTGAGGCTTGCAGTTGTGTAAATTATTTCCTCAACTCTTGTATTTCTTCCCTTAATGTCTCTACTTCAATGGGTTCTCATTTTGGAATGATGTGTTCTACATCAAAATCTTGAGGAAGTTTCCATCCTTTTGCTGCCATGTAACGAAAATATTGATCTTCATTTTCCTCTAAAGCTCTAAGCATCAATTTTTGAGTGAAACCATCTTGTTGGAACTTTATGACATCTTCACTAGTTACTTCTTCATCACTGTCATGATGAGAAGGGCATGCACCTATGGTCACTTTAGGAGTTTTTGGAAGTGTGTTGTTGCCATTATTACCATCAAAAGGATTTTGAGAGCAAGTCCCTTTGTTCCCTTCATGACGAGTACAGGTATTGGTTTCAGCTTGTTTACGTTCTTTCTCCCTAGCATACATGGCTTCAAAAATCCTTTTGGTTTTCATGTGCTTGTTCCTCTAGATGAAGTTGGACTTCATCAGGGTGTACCATGGTGACCAAACCATTCTCAACCTTAGGTGTCTCACAAGGTGTGCCAAATGGGTTTTCAAAATTGTAAAGTGGATTATGCCTAACATTAGTTGTTTGTGTTTCAATTGGCTCAGGGTCTTCCACACAATTCTATTCATGAGGATGTCTAGGTGGGGTTTCTAATTGCTTGAAAACAAAAGGGGTATGGTTCCCACTCCCAGCTTGAACTCTAGTTGTAACTGGCATGTAAAGACTTGTCTTTGTTTAATGGGACAAGAAGAGTAAGTCATATTTGAAGCTTTTACAATCAAGATTAGTCACTTGTCAAAGTATGAGAGATGGCTTGTCAGAGAATGCTCAAGAATTTACACCACTGGTGACTTGAGCCAAGAAATTGAGAAAGAAGCTCAATAGTAAGTAGCTAAAATAGATGGTAACCAAATTTTGACAAGTGAGTTATCAGTGACGTCTCAAGACTTACATCTAATGAACTAGACCCATATTTTCAACCTTGGACAGCTTACTAACATACATATATGTAACCAAAATTTAGGGGAACAAGAATGACACACTCTTAACTAGAAAGACCTAAATGTAGATGCTGATTTGGCAAGAAATAACCCCAGGTGATACTTTATCAATTACTAAGTGATAGTGTAACAACATAAAATGTCATACAACAAATATTCACAACAAGAGGGAGATACTTTTCTATCAGTCGACAAATCACACAAAGTGATGCGATAGACTTTAGGACCAAGGATGATATAACTCAAAAAGGAAGGTGATACAATTTTGGAAAAATTCTATTGCATGATATTTCATCAAAGACTAGGTGATAAAGTGACATTTTGTGCAGAACAGACCAATTTTGACCCAAAATTTTGTGTTTTAGTTTTAGCGATTAGATGATTTTCTGAATTAGACAGTATAGGTTTCCAATTTGTGTCAGTTATCAGCAAGGTTTACAAATAGTAAGGGATTTAACATGTCTTCAAATAGTTGAACAAGGGTAAAAACAACCTTTCCAACACACACTTTTGATATGATAACAACCTTCCTACTAATATTACCGCAATTATTTGATGTGCAAGAATGTTAACATTGGTAAAAATATTCAAAAACAATAGCCAAGCAATCTACCTTAAGGTTGTGGCTCATTACTCAACAACTTGGCCCATGCTTGATGCTCCTTTTCCTTACACCAAGTGGTTACCCACAAGAGATATTTGCTTTGTCATAGAAGTGCCATAAGCACAACTAAGGGAACACATATGGTGAGTATAAATCTTGGGGTGATCCAGGTAGTCCACTAGGATCGATCCTTGCACCAAGAAGTTGAGAAGCAAGATAAGGTGGATACTAACCTAGGGTGTCTAGATAGGGCTTCCATTCATAGTGTTCCTCTTGCTCCCAATTATGGGACACCTCACCTTGCGATGAGTAACCGATCTCGCTACCATAAGAGTACCTTAATCATTCTTGCCTATTGATATCCCTATGGTCAAAATCCCATAAGTGATCACACTAGGCAAAGACACACACTATGTCTATCAAGGTTCTGTGTCCTTGATAGCCTTGAGTTTATAGTAGGTTGGAAGGGCTAGGTAATTTTCTTGTTCCCACTTGGGTCGTTCCTCTCAAGTTGTCTGAGAGTAGGCCTGCTAAAGGATCCTAACTAAATATTGAGTGGATCAACTTTTGAAGGTCAAGATTTATGATTCACCTCAAGGGTGAAGAGCATACTCTCCTGTTCCAATCGTGTCACCCAAACACACCAAGAAGTGTAAATTACCCACTTGCTTTCAGAATCCAAAGGTGGGTCAAGATTTCTAATTCACCTCAAGGGTGAAGAGCATACTTTCCTATCACCAAGGGACTGCAATTACAAGTTTCAATGTGCCTACAAAAATTAACTAGTATATGCCACACATGACATAAAAGAGCAAGAAATTTTTGGTTTTTATGCGTCGGGTAGACCTGCAAACAATCGTTAGTAGCCCTTTTGCATTTGGAGCTTTGACATGCATTCTTTTTAGGCAATGTTACACACTTTCAAATATGGAAACCTACAACCACAATTGTTAGTGCTAAGGGTTAGCTTCCAAAAACAAAAATAAAGCTGCAAAAAGACTTTTGCAAAACCATTTAGAGACCTATAAAAACTAGCAACCAAAAAACACAGTCAAAACTAACCAAAACACCTCAAACAACAAAAAAATCTATCACAGGTCATAGTTCTTGTTGGAAGTCTATCAGATGATACTTCACAGTATACTCGTGCGACATAACTTCTCTGTTCGATAGTTTTCCTTAAGCTAGGTGATAGAACTTTGTATGAGAGGCGATATAGTTCAATATAACTGTGTGACACTATTTCCAAAAAAAATTGCACAAAAGTACTATGTGTTGTACAAAATTAGAAAAATGTCACCCAAAATTGTGACTATAAAAAAAAAAGTGAAACAGAAAGTAAAAATGATGATGAAAATAGCAAAACTAAGGACAAAACTAGTGTTTTGCCCCACGGTAGGTGCCAAAAATGTACACCAAAAAGAGTTCACTTCTCTAAACCCTTCTATCCAAGGTTTTCCATGGGTTGGAAAGCTTGAATGCTGGCTTAGAGCTCCCTAACCATGGAGTGCAAAAGCATACAATGAGCACAAAATGGCTCTGAGTTGAGCCTTAGAGATGCAGCCCTTGCTAGTAAACCATGAAATAGGAGATTCTTTGAGAAGAGAAAGAATGAAAATGTCAAAGAACCTTGGATATATGCAATGCAAAATGCAACTATGCTAGAAATGGAATGCACAATGTAACTAAGCTACACAAATGAAATTATTATAGCCATCCTAGTTAAACTATGTGTTTTAAGCTACTTGCAAAAAGAAAGGAACTACACTATATGCAAGCTAAGCTAAGATGTTATGCAAAGTAAAATGCCATGAATTCAAAGGATGAATACAAGAAGATGTTGCTCTCCACAAGAAGCTCTCAAGTACTCTAATGAAAATCCTACAACATAACAATACTCAAGAGTGTGGATCCTTTGAGGGGAGAAGCTCTCTTGCTTTTAAAGCCATACAGATGGTAGAGATCAAGATTGAAAGAGTGGATGATCAAAGGTTGAAATTAGAAAAAGAATGGATCCGTGTGCACAGACAAGTCAACCAATAGAAAATGAGTTAAATTGTCATATAAGACAAAAGTCTCATAAGCTTTTCTTTCAATTTCAAAAATAGAAAAGAACTTTAAGTGGGTTAGGAGAATGGGGTCTTTTATTTAATTAAAAGGGGACATGTCCTTTTAATAAAATAATGAACTTAGGATAGCATAGTCAAACTATAGGTTATAATCAAATTAATTGATTATTGGCAATTTGATCTAGGAAAATAATTAATTAAATTAGCCAAAATGATGAGAAGGGGGCTAATAGTCTAGATGACCATTTTTGGGTGATTAGACAGATAAGTCTGTATGGACTAACTCTAGTACCTCTTTGGAAGTGTATGTTTTGCTTTTGAAACTAGCTTTAGTCATCATCCCTAGTTGACATTATTTGCACATTGTATTTTCAAGCTTCTTCAGTTTGGGAAAACCTCTAACTTTATTTTTCTTGCTAATGCAAATTAGATTGTCAAAGTTAACATGACACAACCTTTTATGCCTTAACCACACATCATCAAGTCTAACAACAAGACAAGTTGCATCTTCCATATGTACATAAAACATATTACTTCTTGTTTGTTCACCTTTTCTTATTAGATTTCGATCATTGTCGTAGATTTTGGTAGTTTTGTTTCCAAATTCTACTTTGCAACCTACATTGCCTAACTATGATACACTCAACAAATTATAATTCAGTCCTTCAACATAGTATGCATTATCACATGAAATTTTATCTATAAGTTTAATTGAACCTTTTCCTTTGATTTGACATGGAGCATCATTACCAAATCTAACACTATTTCCATCATATTGAGTAAAGGTAATGAACTTACTTTTGTCTCCTGTCATGTGATGTGAACAACCACTGTCTATGATCCACTTGTCATTTTTGTTCACACAAGTTACCAATGTTTTTGCTTCATCTTCATCTTTATTTGATTCATCCTTCAGGGTCACATACACTACTTCATCATCATTCTCATCAAAATCTTCTTCAACAATGTAGCATCTTTTGCCCTTGTCCTTGTAATCTCTACTATCATCTTCTCTCTTGCTCTTGTACTTGTTTCCATCTTTGTAGTTCTTCTTTTGTGTACATCTTGCAGCAATATGTCCTACTTCATTACAATTGAAACAAATGATAGACAGCTTACCTTTGAATTTATCTTTGCCTCTATGGAATCTCCTAGCCAATAGTGCTTCCAATTGTTCCACATCTTCATCTATGTTGCTATCACTGGATGCATGTTTTCCTTTCCTTCTCTTCTTGTTTGATGTCACCTCTTTAGTGTCCTTTATTGTCATCTTGGCCTTGAAAGCAGATTCAAGGTTCTTAGGTTTGTAGTTGTCAAAGTTGGACAATTCAAATGCAGTAAGTCTTCCTACTATTCCTTCAAAGGTTAGTGTATTCTCTTGTACACACCTTAGCTCTTGAATGGCTGAAACTCTAATGGAATAGATGGGAAGTAGGGTTCTCAAGTATTTTTTGTTGATAGTCTCTTCTTCCATTTGACCACCTAGACTTCTTATTGCACTTACCACTTCTTTCATTCTGGATCCATATTGAGCAACATTTTCTCCTTCTTCCATTTTTATGTCGTCAAAATTTCCTCTAAGACTTTCTCTTTTTGCTCTTTAAACATTTTGATCTCTTCCATAGATATCTAACAAGGCTTTCCACATCTTGAATGTAGTGTCACATTATTTGATATCATCAAATTCAACATAATTGAGTGCAGAGGCAATTTCCAGGATTGCTTGATTGTGCTCTTTCCTTTTGTTCAAATCATTTGTAGTAAGAGGTCCAGCTAGGTCTACATGCTCTATTCCAATTGATGTTTTTGCATAATCACCTATTGATCCAAGGTGCAATTTTATCAGACTCTACCATGTAGCGAAGTTATCTTTTTTGAGCTTGGGAACTTCTCTCTTGGACATCTTAATCTTCCTACTTCTAGTACCTTGAAACTAAATCAGCAGATGGCTATGATACCAATTGTTAAAAATTATTTAGAATAACTGAGAGGGGGGTGAATTAGTTATTCAAGGTCCAATATGTCCTATTCAAACTTTTCATCAAGTAAAGTGTGCCCATTTAACCATTCATTCATGCAAGCTTTAACTTTCCTATTCAGCAAGTTACTGTAAATCAACATGCAAGCATAACACATAAAAAGATTAACACATAACATAGTGATTTATGTGCAAACCCAATTTGGGAAAAACCACCAATAACATGCTACTCAATTCTCACTCTTCTAAAGTGATGCCCTATAAATGGCCTACCCTATTAAAGTCTTACAACACACAGTTAAGTGTGACCTTGTTAGAGGATTTAACCACCCTGTTAGAAGTGGGCCTAGTTAGAGGACTTTAGAACATTCACTTGGAATGCCACCCTGTTAAAGGATTTACAAATCGCTATTATACCAACCTAAGTCCATAGGATTTTCCTTCTATCCTAACTGATACAATTCCTAGAGAGTAATAATTAGGGGTTTTGACCTGATTACAACATACAACTCAACTTGCAGATCTCAGATCACTTCTTAGCTCATAACATTGTCTGGCTTTCAGTCTCTGCAACTCTTGATAGATTTCCCTCCTTTCAAGCTTAGTCTCCTTGATTCTCCATGCTCAATGTATTAGTGCAATCATCTCTCTTTTACCACTTATCAAAGCAGAGTCCCTATGCTCTATTGTTTCTTCTCCTTGACACCCTTCTAACCACTTCACAATTTGGCACACCAATTGCTCTTGCTTCTTGGTCTATGAATCCTTAAATAAGAATCTAGAACTTCCTTTCCTACTCAATTATTCCCTCATTTAATTTCAATTCACATGGATTAGGTAGGATACATTGAATCTAACCCATATTTTGTTTTTTCTAGAAACATCATGAAGAATCCTCTTGAATTTTCTCAAAAATGGTTTACATAGAATTATGTGCTACTAGTTCATCATCCTTATCCTCCAACTAGTTCACAAAATTCAAGGTAACAACTTTTTCAGCCCAAATTTGGTGAATCTTAGTTATTTTCAATAATGTAGCAGCTTGGCACTATTGAAATTTTGATGCTCAACACATATTGTGTTACTCGGCATCAACTATGTTTTTATTGATTCTCGGCACCTGAAGTTCACTCAGTAGAAACTAAGATTTTCTAGTGCTTGGAACCTTCTATATCACTTGACACTTGAACTTCACTTGGCACATACTACATTTTCTTGGCTCCAACTAAGATTTTTCTCAGCTTCAACTAGCTTGCTTGGCACCCACTAATGAACTTAGTTTAAGCTTTGTAGTTAAGCTTGTTCTAACTTATACTTCTAATGTTTGTAGGTGTGGCCAACCTTTGTATCTTTTAGCATGTTATCAATACGTCATTTAACCATTGTCTTAACTAATCATTGCACTTCATTACAAAACCATAATTCAACCTTTCCCTTAGGTGCTCTTGTTACATCTTGTAGATCAAATCCTCTTCATCAATCAACTAAGTGATAGTACTTGAATCTTATAAGAAATTTTCATCCCTAAAAATAGCAGGTTTGACATCAATGACAAAAAAATGATTGAAAAAATTCTTTTAACAACAATATCCTTCTTTGATCTTCAACAATCATCTTTTCAATCAAATTTCCAACAATATTTAATAGAAAAGACATCAAACCAATCTAACTCATCTCATACCTGATTCATGTAATATCTTAATCTTTCATTTTTGACTTATAACAATCACTTGACTTGCTTCACTATTAATTCAACGTTCCCCTTTTCCTTGAGTAGTTTAATGCCTCTTTTATTTGTCTCTTCCAATCCTAAAAGTATGGCTTCATACTTACTTGTATTGTCTATGTTTTCAAATGCGAGTTTGAAGGATAAAGGAAAATTCTATCTAGAAGGAGAGATCAACTCTACACCTTCCCCTAATTCAATTGAACAACAACTCCTATCAAATTCTAGGACCCAAGGAATGCCATGATTGTCTTGTTTAATCCCTACCACTTCAACTTCACACATAATCACATAGTTAGTAAAATCATTCTCTTGGTAGAGGATTTGGGATTTAGGGTCATCAAATGGAAAAATTGTATATTTAGATTTGGCTTCATGTAATAGGTTCATTCTCTAGCTTCCTATAGGTATGACAGATTGTGACCAATCCATTTTAATCTCTCCTCCTAAATCCCTACAAAAAGTTTTACTTAGGAGCATACCATAGCTAGTGGGCGTATCTTCTACCAAAACGGTGAGCTTTATTCTTTTGTCAAGGAAGGTTGCTAATGGAACCTGAGCATCTTTGATTTGGCCAATTATAGACACTTGCTTGGAATCCCTTGAGTAACATTTACCAAAGGTTTTTTTTCAAAAGAAGATCAAGATCTTTAGCTATGGTTGATGGCATTATATTATCCACGACTTTGGAGTCTATGATAAAATTTCTTAGTTTGAAACCATGAATAAAAAAAGACGCATAAAAAGGCTTGGGTTTCTCTTTGATGGGGATATCTAGACTTAGAATTTTAGGTTGAATTTGTTCTTCATGGGGTTCTAGGTGATTTACCCTAGCTTCTTCATGGGAAGATATCTTATTAGCTTTCTTAGTAGCTATTCTTGGGGAAGATTCATGAGCATAATCTTTTAACTTATCGAGTTCTTTGGGATTCATCCTCAGATAACCAGTAGGAGAAATCTAAATTTTAGAAGATTTACAAAAATCAACAATGTCAAAGAGTGATCCAAGATCAGACCTTTTTAGAATTTGAACTTAAGAAGCTTAGGGTTGTGGTACTTAATATCCTTCCCCTGTTTGGTCTTTTGAATCTTTCACTTGTGGAGATGCTATGGTGCTTTTATTCTAGGAGTCATATTTTCCTTTGTGTTGTCCTCTAGTTAAGATTGAGCAGGAAGGTTCTTCCAAAGTTACAAGAATCTCACTACCTTTATTGGAACTAGATTCATATTCTAGATAACAATTCATAGAGTCCCTAAGTGCTTTGGAGGACTCTTCTTGAACAACTATGTTTGTCATGGCTTCCTTTATTACTTCCATTTGCTCATGTTTTACATTTTCTGTGCATGTTGCTCCCTCATGATCACTAGTGAGATGAAAGATGCACATGTTTTTTTTTTCTAGAAGGGGACTAAATTTTAACTCTTTTCTAAGTAGGATGGAGGTTAAATTTCTTTCCTAAATTGGGAGTATTTTTTCCTGGATATCTTCATGGGATGTCCTGATAAGGTGTGGTGGTTTTAGGTAGTTTTCTCTTGATGGCTATCATATCATTCATCATCTTTTGGATTAGTAGGTCATTAGAGGAAGAAGTAGATGCCTAAGAGTATGGGATTTGTACATCTCTCTTCCACTTGCCTATTATTATTAGGTCATCTTCTAATTTGATAGCAAGATTCTGAGAAGCTCCAAGTGTGGTAGGATTGGATCTTTTAATGTGAAAGTAACATTTTGGGGGCATTGCATTTAAAAATAAACCTTTGTTTATTCTCCTCATTAGGTCTACTAGCATTTGGAAATTATTGAAGGGACTTTTTGAACCTTACAAAAAATTCCTGAATGGGTACATGTATCTCCTTTTTTGTTTGGCTTAGTTGTATTAGAAAAGAATTAGCATCATCTATAGATTTGAATCTAGCTTCAAAGGTTGTTCTCATAGTATCCTAAGATGTGATGGAACCAATCAATGGCTGAATCAATTAATGTTTGGATGAAAAGCCTTACTTCTACATCTTCTATAACAATCACCAATATCCCACATGTTGTGTTGAAAGCATTCAAATGTTCTTGAGGAGGTTTCTTTTTGTTCCCACTAAATCTAAGCATAAATTATTTGGCTCCTTTAGGTAATCTTCCCAAATTACATCCTAATCTTAGAGGGCCTATAGAAGCATCCCAAGGTTGATTGAGGGCCATTCTTGGTAGTATGATAATTAAAGGGTGAATATTTATGGAAGAATGAGTCAAGGTTCCTAGAATGAACAGAGATTGAAAAGAGGATGATTGAGCAACATCTTTTGTAGGGGAAAAGGATCTGCTAGTGGTCTTGGTTTTCTTTCCTCTTAAACAAACATTTGGTTTGAAGTCAATTTTGGCTAGATCTTCAAAAGCTTTATCTACTATCCCTAAGAACTTGTCAGTCTGGGTGTATCTTCTTTTTGCCAAGGCGAATGATTCTTATACCTCCTTTGATTACCCTACTAGTTTATACCAACAATTCTATTAACAAAAACCCCTTCTTAGGCCTTTAGAACCCCTCTAATTCTCTCAGCTATTTCGTCTTCTCTTTCTAAAACTTGCTGAACTTGGAGGTATTGTTGACTACTTACTTTATTTTCCCAAGCATAAGCATTAATATCTAAAATAAGGTCCTCTTGTATGTCTTGACAACCTAGATTTGGTTGTAAGATAGCTAATTGATTATGATTAGGAAGAACCATTTTCAATCTTTGTATGACTCATTTGATAAGTAAGAGAGAGATTATGGGTTGACTAGTTCTTCCCCAAAGGAGTCTCCAAAAATTGTTTAAAAATAGTTTTCCCTTAACACATATGAGCACAATATCTTTTCTTTTGAGGAAAAGATCAAATTAATTTACCAATTAGTTTAGTTTCTACAGAAATAAAACTCTCTTCTTATATATGGATGATCTAACGTTTCCTCTAACGTTTTAGTAATTGTCTTCCTCCTCTATAGATGATCTAAAAAATTCTAGTTAATTGGGGACTTGACAAGTATAGTAGTAGGCATTTCATCAAGTGTCCTTGGTTCCATGTGTTGTATAGCATTGATATATTGATCCATGTTTTTCATTGTTTCTTTCATGTCTTGCTTATCTTTGGCATCCTTCCATACTTGTTCAATGATCTTCTTGTTAGAAACCTTAAAGATCTTCATGTGAACTGCCCTACTTCTTCTTCCTAAATCTACCTTTGATACTTGGTAGTCTTGATTAGTCATTTCAATATCATCCTTATCTTTGGATGGCTTGGCAATCTCTGCCAACCAATGCCCTATGTCTTTATCAAACTCAAGCCTAGATTCAATTTTTGGTTTCTTGGTCTTAGATGAATTTCCTAGATAATTACTTACTAACTCATCAATAGGTAAGGACAAAGGTAATATAATTCTCTTTTTAGCAATTGAAGTCTCTACCAATTTGGGAGCAATGAGGCTCTTCTATGACATTGTGAAATTGCTAGTTAAGGCAATAAAATCCATATGAATGCCACCTTCTCTACATTGGGTTTGTTGATCTTTTGCCATATTTGAAATCTTGAAGTGAGGAAGTTTCTCTATTTCAGGCTTTACTTCTAGAGGATTTAAATATACTAATGTCTCATGGCTATTTTTTGGGTTGTGTTCCTTTTGTTTCTTCTTGGTGCTCAAATGAGTTATCCTTTTGTTATGCCCCATTCTAAGTTTAACTTGAACCTTAGATTGGGTTGGTTCAATTTAAATTTCCTATTTACCAATTTTGTGTGCCAAATTATTGTTGTGAACCCTCACTAGTTTCATCAGTTCAAACCTCTAGAGTAGAAAATTAGGAAATAATGGCAAACAAATTGGTACTTATGGTGTATTTTTGAGAAAAATTACAAATGGATATGGGAGTTGAAATCATTAATACATTTATGGGAAGATTTTCTTGACAATATGTTTTAGTATTTTCAATTAATTACTCTTATCAAATCAGCACATGATCTCACATTTGATGACCTCAGCTTATAATCAAACTTTATTTAATGATGAATTGTACTTTAACATGTAATCACCATCTATTACTATCATCATGCTTCAATATCTGGCAATTACATTATGTACGAATTTTAAAGATCTAGAACTAATACCTTTTTTGGAAATAAGACCTATAGAAATAAATTATCAAGCTATAGTTCATTAGTAAAATCATAACATTGAACTTGAACTTGAATCTAGTAGGTTCATGATCCAAGTTCAACTTCTTAAGTTGGAAGAGTATCAACCGATGATTAGAAATGGGGAAGGGTTTTACAAGTTCTGTATGGCTAACTTGAACCTGAACCTAAACTTAGGAAAAAATGAAGGTTAAAATTCAACTTTGAATTGGGGATGAGTAAAAAAAAAAGGCACAAAACAATAAGGATTTCTATAAGTGCAACAGGGATTGTGGAAAGTATTAGAAGAGCTAGCAATGGTAGTGGCAATTTCAATTCAAGGACAATGGTTATTATATGCCTCTTCTACCACATTATAGTAGGGAAAGGGTTCTAGATCAACATGGATGGTTACCTTAGTGCCTTGATGTAGAAATTTGAGGCACTAATGATATCTAATTGGAATAGCCTTCATTAGATGAATCCAAGGTCGATCAAGGAGGATATTAAATGGTAGGTTTATATCAACCACTCGATACATTGTTTCCTAAATAATTGGACCAAGTTTGATAGGTAGTTTGATGGTTCCTTTTGGTATTCTTTCAAGGTTATCATGTTCCTTGATTGTGATTACTTCATCCATGATGTTGGCCCTAGTATGCCCTACCTATTTAATGATTTTTAGAGTGCATAAGTTGAGGGTCAAACATTAACTATCAAGACCCTTTTATGGAAAAATTAGAGATCATAATGGCTATGTAAAGTGAGAGGATATGATCTGACTCTACTATAGGAATGTTTTATGAATTGAAAGATAGTGCACGTGGTGAAGATAGGTGTCCTACCAGATTTCTGAATTTGGTGGAATTTATGTCTTTGGGGACACAAGATTCATAGATATTTTTATTTAGGATCTCTTGATGAAGTGGGATTTTTTGAAGAAGATCCAAGATGGAGATTTGGACTGGTGTATTCACAAGGTGTTCCAAGATGTTGCACTAGGCTCTTGAGGTGGTAGTTGTAGATGGTTTTTAGGTTATTGAGATGGTAGTTGTATTTGGTCCTGCAACATTCATAGGGTCAAGCCAAGTTGTGGCATTACATTGGTGCTCAACACCTTTGACATGGATGACATTAATTGAAGGTGATTCTTTAGATATACAACCAAAAAGATTGTCATAATTGATGTAACATGTAATCCTTAGTATCTTGAAAATCACCTTGCCAGTGTGTGGCATTATTGTTGTTATTGGGATTTTTGTTGATATTGATAGGTGCCTTTCCCATGTTATTGTTGTGGGGTGGGAAAGAATTTTGATAGATTTGTAGTTTTGAATTTTGGGAGTTTTATGGATTTTCTCCTATTGTGATTTCCTTATGAATAATGAGTTCTGATACATACTCTTTGAGGCTCATGCACTTGAGGATGGTATGTCCTTTTACATGATGATAAGCACAGTATTTATTTTCTTTGAACGAAGGTGGCTTAGGGGTTTCATCATCCATTTATTGTATACATGGGAAGAACATTAGATCATTCTTTACCATTCTATCAAATATAACATCCAGAGGTTCACCATGGGGAGTATAAACTCATTTAGGCTCATTCTAGATGTGTGGTTTTTGTTTTGGTGCAATAGATATGGCATTTGTTTGATTTTTGAGGGCTTGTTGTTAGTTTTCCTATGTATTCTATTGGTACCCTTTCTGTTGATATGGTTGTTGTTACTAGTAGTATTGTTGTTGTTGGTAAGATTGTTGTTGTCAATAGGGTTATTATTTTTGAGGTGGTTGTTGTTGGTAAGACTGTTGTGGTTGATAAGTAGTATTATGTTGATTTTGAGTGACGTCTACCATATGAATGTGCTTTGTATCGGTAGCACCATTAGTTACCACATTTTTTTTGTTCTAGTGCCTAGACTTGTCATTAGGATAACTACAATCCTAATTATTGTCCTTGTATAGTTTTATGACACTATTATCGATGAGTCCCTTCTCTAGTTCCATACCTTTTTTTGTAACATCCTTGTATATTTGTAGGAAATTCATGTGCATTTGGTGTGCCGATTTAGGATGTGTGTTACTAATGAACATTTTAATAATTTGGTTTTCACTCAGGTTGCATGCTACTCTAGTGGTGAGGGTTTACCACCTCTGTAAGAAGTTAGCAAGGTTTTCACCCCGCTTTTATTTTATGTGGACTAAGTCCACTACTGATAGCTCTATCTTAACTAGGTGAGCATACTATGCAAGGGATGTTTCTAAAAGTTTAGAAAATGTATTCATAGTACCATAAGGTATATGAGAAAACCCTTCTAGAGTAGGACCTTCAAGACTTTTAGGGAATATACACATAAGGAACATGTCACAATATGCTACTTCCTAGCAATGCATGTAGAATTATTTGATCTGTGTTACAAGCTCTCCCTTCCCCCTCAATTTGTTAAACTTGGGTATCTTTAAATTCTTGGAAAAGGATATAGTTGTGATAGATATATCAAATAGATAGGGGTATACAATCTTGAATTTGAAAGTCTTAGGTTCATTTCCTATCTTAAGATCTTTAAATGGTTTTCTCATTTCTTCCAGCTCTAGGTTTATTGGTGGTGTGGGGAGTGTCCCCATTTCAAGTTCTCATGGTATATAATATGGATCTGATGAAGCAGGAGAATATAATGAGTTTCACACTATGAATTGATGTAGAGCCACACCTTGGAAAACTCAGGAGGAATCAGACACTCAACTGAGTTGCTTCAAGGGGCATCTACAACCTCTAGGATCACACACTAAAATCAGATTCAAAACAAAACTTTGAAAATAAAATCTTCTAAAATATCTTCGTGCTGCCTCCGGATAGACCTGCACTCATACATGAATAACTTTCGAAAAGATTTACTCAATCCAACCGTTGAGATTTGGCGTAACTAGGTTTCAAAAAACATATAAAAATTTGAGAGAAATCCAACGGTTTAAACTTGAGATATTGACCACGCATTGGAGTACATTTTTCTGCAAAACATTGCTTCTTGCTATCTCTAGATAGACCCGTGAACAGACATGTATAACTTTTGAACCAGACAATATTTTCTCAATCCAACCAATGATACTTTGCATAACTAAGTTTCAAACAACATATAAAAATTTGAGAGAAATCCAACAGTGCATTTGGGAGATATTACCCATGCACTGAGACTAATTTTCTGCAAACATACCAAATTCGACCCAAAACTAAAACTTTTTAATCTTCTGCAAACTATCAACTTGTTTCCAGTGAGAACATAAGAAAAATCCGTTCAAAACTCAGACCATCGAAAACTTGCACAAAGACAAAATAAAAAAATCATTCCATATCTCTCCAAATTCGATTCATGTCTTACATAGCTGACTGGCTCACATTTTAAAACTGACTTCCTTTTCCTAATTAAAGGATGTGAAACGTTTTCCTCTTATTTTAGAAAAGAAGAATGTCTTCTATCCAAAAAAAGGATAAGAATCTGAAATGTTTTTTCTACCAATATTAGACAGTCATTTTCTAAGTCAGGAATATTCCAAAAACTGCCTACTACCTATTATTGGATTCTAAAAATCATTAAACACTCCACCTACGAACTAAAAAAAAACTATTCTAATTTAAGATCCACGCACCTGGTCCTAGGTGGCTATATCTGGAGAGCTTATCGAACTGCTACTCTAGGTATGCCACCACATGTAGGATGTTATTACAAACTTCAAAAACTAAAAGCATTTAAAACATAACATTAAATTCCCTATTACATTTTCAACAATGTTGCCTCCTATAGTGTTTCTCTTCTCTGCCACTGTAGCATGAATGGTGGTGGTTGAGATGAGAATTGTCCTATTGCTCAGAGAGGATCTTGGAATTGCTCCAACTACATTTGGACATACTAGAGTTGTGGAGGTGAAGTTGATGAATGTTGAGATAGGATAGGAATGGGTTATTGTTGCATGGATGGATGGGCTTGTGCTTGTATATATGACATGTACTATTGTTGAAATTGTTTCATCAATGGTGAAGCTTGTATAATAGATTGGGTGATGATTTGTTGTCAACCATATGATGGTTGTGCATTTGTGGGATGAGATATAAGAGGGGGAGGTGGTGCGAAGTAGTTGATGGGGGATGTTCTCCTCATCTATTGATGACACAATGGAAGGGCATTGGTATTGTTTTCAAGTGGTGGCATTACAAAGTAGTTTGTGGTAGGTTTAGGTATACTCGTAAGTGGTCGTGGTGGTGGTAGTTGAGAGTTCATCTATGCTGGATTTGGCATTACAAGGGTGAGAATAGGGATGCTTTTATTCTAGATTTTTGATTGGATTAGTCCCCATAACGCAAACAAAAATGATGTGGATACATTTAGATTTATTATGACAATATTGGTGGTGGTAATAGATGGTGGGATAGTTTTGGTAATTGGCCCTATAGATGGCATCCATGTAGTGTATTGGTGTGCAAATTGTGGATTTTTCTAAGATGTTTTGGTGCTATCACTAGTAGGTGGAATGGTGGATGCAGATGTGGCTAGTTGATGGATAGCATTTTGGTTTTATTAAATGGTTGGAACTAAAATATTTAATGGGATAGGTGTAGGTTGGGTGGTAGCAATAGCAACAATAGGAATATAAGAGTAGAGTATTTGGTAAATGCAAGTAAGCAATCTAAGGGATCATTGGATACAAGTTTGGTGATCTAGTGACAAGATCAAAAGAGGTAACCTGATTGACATGATAGAGAAAGTAAAAGTATAGTTTGTTTGTAATATTTAACAAGGAATAATATAGAGACCAGTTGGATAGTGACTTCAGTGGTCTTTCCCTTGAAGCTATTTGGATAGTACGTTCATTTTTTGGATGGTATTTGTAGTGAAGTGGCTTGTTGTAGCATGGTATGGATTACAAATTACATGATAGGTGATGATTTGGTTTGGGTAGGTCATGTATTAGGATCTATGAATGTGGTATCAATAATTGGCTTTTGTCTCTAGAGTGGGGATATATGGGTTTCCAATATGTAGGAATTCCAAAAAGAGGATGATCAACATTTGTGATCACACTAGATGATGGGATTCACCCAAATTCAAACCTTCAAACATTTTCTCATTGAAGATTTTCTATGATAGTATCTCTATTATGTTCAATAATGGAAAAGATCATAGGTTGTAGACTCATATTACTTTTGGTGTTAGGCTCTAGATCTTGAGATGTTGGATCTTTCATGTTTTCATTTTCTTAGATTTGAGACGTGCACTATGTTGTGGTGTCCACAACACATGCCCCATTCCTTACTAGGAATGGGGACCCCCTACTTTTCTTGACTCCTAGACTCATAGTTTGAGAGTCGAGAGAAGAAAATTTAGTTAAAGTTAGAATTTTAAAGTCAAAAAATTAAAAAATTGAAAAAATACAAAAAAAAACCTCACATCCCCTCATCCGCATGCACGCACACCAAGGCACGATGCACTCTAATGTATTTTTTTGCACAAGGAGAAGGAGGGCTATAAAACCCTTTCCCTCCCCCTCTTTTCTCATTTTTTTTTGTTCAAACTTTTGAAGAGGAGCAAGGTGAGCAGACCCCCCCATCTCCATGGCTTCTGTGCACCACATAGGCTATGTGCAGGACACTGGCCAGGCACCGTGTAGGTTGCATGTATACCGCATGTTGCACATGCCGCCTTTAGGCCACACGCAAGCTATGCACCTCTACACTCATGCTACGTGACCGTTATACTGCCGTGCCCCATTCTCATTTTTTTTTAAATTTCTTTTAGTTTTTGCTAAGTTAAAAATAAAAGAAAATAATAAAATAATAAATAATAAATAATAAAAAGTTTAAAAATAAAATAATAAAATAAGTTTTCAAATAAAAAATGAACAAGTCCCCAAGGGGGAAATTTATTTTTCTTGCATTTTTTTCTCGCTATCCAATTACTAATCATATTTTCTTTTTATGACATGCAGGTAACAATCAAATGGTGTCCACATCCAGATCAACAGAAAAACTAGTTGTTTACAAATTTCAAGGTGTGACCCCAAAATGAAGATTACATGATGACTACACTGAGATCAAAGACACAAGCCTTGGACACACAGACTTGGGAGAATTCCTGAGAGTTTGTAATAGTTCAATAGAATGTGTTGACTTGATGACTTACAATCTTCAATTGATCATTCTAGATCCTTGTTCTATCCAATCTGATCTGATCCTTCCTGATCTAATATAACTCTATTCATAGTGCTAATGCTTTATTCTAATCAACTTGATTCTACAATGTTGCTCTTCCTCTAATTCTTTACACCCCTTTTACTTCCTTCAAAACTTCGCTAGGACTCTCTCTTGCATTCCATACAATCCACACAACCTCTTACACATTGTCAAATTATGGGGTTTCAACCTCCTTATAAATATTTTGAGACTTAGGGTTAGGTGTGAATCTATGATCGAGATTCATCCATCTTTTCCCGCTCAATTCTTTCCATATTTCCTGATTGGTTGCATGCTGATTACATAGGGAATGTAATATATTCAATCTTATCTTTTAGATCCTTCAAGATTCATCTTGAGTAAGCTTAAAATAGTTTATATCTAAGTTTGTGAGGGCACAAACTCTTATGTTGATTCTGTGTTACTCGGCACTTACTAATTGATGATGCACGACACATATAGGAATTCTATTTTTCTTGGCTCCTATAGTAACTCTTTCTTGCTTGGGACCTATACTTTACTCAACACATATACTGGCTTGAAATCAATTGTCACTTGACACTTGAAACTTGCTCAGCACTTGAATAACTTGGCACTTGTTAAATTTTTGGCTCAGTACATACTATAGCTCAACATCTATATTATACTTGGCATCAACTTAGAAATTTTTGAAGTGTATTGACACTCAGTTGTCAAAACCATTCTGAGACCAACAATCTCCCCCTTTGACATGAGTGTCAAAAACACTTAACTAAGAATTATGAATTTGATCTCTATGAGTACAATATACATCTTGTTTGGCATATGTACAAAACTTCAAAAACTTGTTCAAAATTTTGTAGAAGACTTTATGCCTCAAAAACTTGTAACTCCCCCTGAGCTGATGTGCCATTTCTACATCCAAAACTCCTTATGCTAGATTTGTCTCATGCCGATTATTTTGATACTTTTTATCTCTACCTTGTCTACCCTGTTTCTATCTTCTTTGTCTTTTACTCCCCCTTTCACACATCTTCCCTTGCAATTTTTATATCCTTTTGGCTTTATCTCCTTATCTCCTAAAAACTCAAAATTTTATTATCTACCCCAATTTATTATATCTCCCCCTTTGTGTGTCTTAAATTATTATCTCCCTCAAAATGTATTATCTCCATAATGTATTATCCCTGCCTTTTTTATACTTATTTTTAAGGGTTCTCTAAATGTATTTAATACTTAGCCAAAAAATATTTGTTTACCTCCATAATGATCTTTAGAGCAGCATCCCAATTGTCTAATGCAATTTCTAGTGCTTTAAGCTAGATGGATGTCTCTTCTATAAGGTGTACTAGGCCTTCCAATGTAGAAAGATTGGGATCTTTCTTCAAGACATTCTCTGCATAGGCCATTTCTTTATGCAAAACTTCCATGTGAGGGGTTATGGTAGACTGGATTTGTATTAGCTTGGCCTTTGTGTTTGCCTCATCTGCTATGAGTACAGCTAATTCCTTTTGTGTGTGAAGCATTGAAGCAAAATGCTTCTCACTTTGAGCTGGATCCTTGGGTAGCTGCATGCTAGATACTTTAATGTTCCTCTCCAAGCTTAATATCATTTGGTTAGTTTCTTGTGTGAAGTATGAGGAATCACACAATTTGGAGTACAGTGAGAATACATTCTCAAGTATTTCTTTTACCTTCTCTATCTTCTTTACCAATTCTACTTGAGAAAGTGTTATCTCACTAGATATTTTCTCATTTACCTTCATTTGGAATTTCTTTTTAGACCATTCAAGAAATTTTTCATTGGTGTCTAGGTCTTCATTCTGTACCTAGTCCACTATGTTGGATAATTACTCCATTATGGGCTTTGTCTCATCAAGTACTTGCAAGCTGAGTGCATCTAAAAAGATGTCCTTAATTTCTATCAATGCTTGCCTTTGCTTATACTCATTCTTGAGTATGTCTTGTTTCTTCTTCTTTTCTAGTGTCTGTTGTACTTTATTAATCTAATCAATATTCATAGTTTTATAGTCATATATTGGAATGACTATCTCCTCATCAAGTGCAAGGTCTCCATAGTAAAGTACCCTTGCTACCTTGGTAGAGCTCAAGCCTAGTGCTGATATTTGCAATGGTACTACATTAGTGCTCAACTGATGTGTTGTTGCAGTGGGAGTCCCTGTAGTAGGAAAATTTATTAATGTTTGAATTGCCTCTTGTTCTTTCTCCTTAGGTCTCTCTTCCTTGTTCTCTTCAACTCTACCTTGATCAATGATTTTAATCTGAGGAGGTGCACCTTGTCCTTGTGTTGTGATGACAGAGGTATCCTTCTATCTTATTTGCTCCTTTTCTTGCTCCTCAGTACTTGAAGTCACTATGACTATGGTGTCAACTCTAATAGATGCATCTTGTGCTACTTGCTCTTGTAGTTGTCCACTTGTAGCTGTTGGAGTTTGTGAAGATGGTTCTTGTGGATTGACCTTCTCCTTTGTAATCTAAGCTACTGCCTTTTGTAGTTCCTCCACACTCACCAAGACTGGATTGGTACATAGCTGTGATTGCAAAGTAGTCTGGTGAAGGATCTTTCTAAGATCCTCTATAGTCAGTGGATTGATGTTCTAACCAGAGGTATCAAGAACATCCTTCACAATTACTATCTCTGCAAGTGTCGGTGTTACATGTGGAGGATTCAATTGTGGCATTTGTGTGTCTTGCACACTCTATTCCTGTTGCTACTCCTCAACAATTGCCTTTACACTCTCTTTTGTATCTTTCTCCACTATAACTTCTTCCTTTTCTTTCTCTATTTCTTCCTCCTTGTCATTTTCCTCTTCATTATATTCATCATTCCTTCCCTCAAAGGGATCTTCTTGTCCTTCCTTAACTATTGTGAGCCCATAAATTACTCTCCACATCAGAGTGGACTTCTTCACAACATCTTCAATTTTATTTTGCAAAATACTAAATGCTCTATATTTGGGTAGAAATTTACTCCCATGATTCTTACTTGCCTTACTTATTTGACCTTTTTTTGAGTTCAGGCATCACACAAGCCAATGTTGACTCTCTTATTTCTTTTTCCATATTTAGGAAATAATGCCATTTATTTTTTACAATTGAATATAACTCCTTAGGCATAGTATTATCAAGTTCAAGTGGAGTGTTCTTGAACTTTGCCATCATATTGTATATTGATTCTTCCACTATGTTTTGTTCTTCTCTACTTAACTTATTAAAGTATATACTTTTCAATCTAGACAAATCTACATTATCTCTTATATTGTCACACATATTCTCTAGATTAGACTTAGTGGTGTGACTTACCACTCTGAATTGTCCATTATCATTTGACTTTGTCCTCTCTTTATATGACACTGGAGGTGCTACATATTTTCTCCTTTTCTTCTTCTCTTCTGGTCCTCCCTATTCTATGGCCTTCTTCTTTTCTTGTTCTTTGGCCACCTATGTTGTAGCCCTTGTATTTACCCTAGTGGTAGGTTTTGTTGGGCTTGGCTTAGCTTTCTTTTTGCCTTTAGGCTGAGCAGTAGGTTTCTTTTGTTCTTTCCTCTTCTTAAGCTCTACCTTAGGTGCTTCCTCTTCTTCCTTGACACCTTCTTGTTCTTCAACATATTCAACCATGCCTTGGGTTAGTGCTAGTGGTCCTTGCCCCTATTCCTCTTCTTCTTCTTCTTCTTCTTCATTTGTCTCTATTGAGCCTTCACCAAATTTAGCCTTGAGCTTCTTCACTAATTTTTCCTTTTTCTTGAGTGTAGAAGTAGTCTTCAATTCCATATCTACTTTAGATCTTACTACATTATATGTGCCAAAATGTTGGGCACTTTTATCTACTTCCTCTACAAGTAGAGTTGTTATTGTTGTAGATGCCTTATCAATATTTATCTCATAACCAAGTGGCCTAATCCATCTTACCCTTGGTATGGCTGCTTGGATGTACGTGTAGTCAATATCAACAAGAAAACAAATGTCATTTATATGCTACTCCACAAGTGAGACTAGAATCCTAAGTCTCTGTTTTTTTGATTTCTTCAAATCTTCAAAGTAGTTGGTCATGGGTGTCTCAAAATTTTCCCCCATTTATTCAATGTATTCATTAACTTGGGCTACTATGGACCTATTTGTCTTCCAGCTAACCTTTCCAAAAGAAGGGAATTCATTTTGTACATAGAAGAATATACATATCGAAATTGCTCTAGATTTACACTGAGCTCCCTTTGTTCTTTTTATAGCTCCCAAATTTTCATTGATCTATTGTAGTTGTAGTTTAGCTAGATCATAAGTATGATCCTTTTTGACAAGTCTGTAGCCAATGTCTACTGCAATATAGGGAACACTGTTGAGTCTACTTGATTGATAAAACTTGTAGGATATGACTCTGAAAAAAAAATCAAATAGAGGATCCTTAATGGTGTCAATGGTCATGCCTCTCTTGTTCCACTTAGCTCCACTATTCTTCTTAATAGCTTCTTTGGAGTCACTCCTTAGGGTTTTAGGTTGATCTAGGGTTGGAAACCATGTTACCCTATGAATAATCCTTTTTGATATTTTAACTATCCCATCTTCTAATCACATGCTACCATCATGTATCCTACTAAGTACTATTCTAATCAATTTAGTCTTTAAAAAAGTAGGGAAATCTAGGGCATGGGTTAAGTCCTTTTTCTCAACAATTTGAAACTCTTCTTTCACGACCCCATTCTTGCACAACTTGTCGTATGCTTCCTTGATTTCCATGTCTCCAATAGCACCTATTTTGTAGTTATAGCATCTCCTAACATCTTGAACCATTACAAACTTAGGAGGAATTACAGATAGGGCTCTGACATGGTCATTCTTATAGGAAACTTTAGGGATAGGTCTAAAATTAGTCTATTTGATTTCATTACTCACTAATTGGACTTCAAATGACTCTTTATCCTGAGGTTTTCTAGAGCTGGGGGCCATTTCTTCAAACTAGGGTTTAAACATGAAGAAATTTCAAAACTACGTAGCTCAGCACAAGTATAAATACCTTGAATCATTGAAATTGTGTTGAATCTATGTAGAAATCTACTCAAATGCTTGAAACTCTACTTGGAAATCATTCTACGCTCTTCTCATCTTTGCTCTTTTTATCATGATGGTAAAAAATAATTCAAAATACAATCATATACCCTTGTTTCATAGAATTTAATGCTTAGTGCATTTATAGTTCTCCACTCAACTCCTTATGCAATTCTGCTTTACTTGGCTTCCATTGTCTTTCGAACACTCAGCATACACTGGAGTTTCACTTACTTGGCTTCAACTAGAATTTCCCTTCGCTTGGCATTTACTACTAACTTAGTTACAACTAACCACTCAACTTCTACTAATTTTGGCAAACAACTCGATATATACTATGTTTTTACTTGGCTTCTAAAGGCAACTCAGCAAAAATTGTAAAAACTTGAAATTTTAACTTTGCATCTATATTCATGCTAATCTCTCCTTTTCAGTACTTACTTGTCTTAGAACTGATGTATGATAAAACTTTGTATATCAGTTCCACATACCTTATTTTTCTTAGTTGGTTGTAGTGTGACCACTTGACCTTTTAGGTGAAGTGATCCCTTCATTGGATGTGCTACTTCCATTTTTCTTCTTCCATTTTTTATTCATTTCTCCTCTGATGTGTTCAACATCTACCTTCCCTTTTGCTTTTTTGAACTCTAAATTGGGTGCCTTTGACCTTGTTGGGAAATTTTTGTTGATGTGTCCATTCTTCAAACAACTGAAGCATGTAGTTAGGCTCAACCATCTATTGTAATTTCCACTAAAAGGTGTTCTTATGCAATTTTCAAGGATGTGTCCATATTCTTGACAGTAGTGACAACATTGCCTAGTGTTGTAGTCGCAATTGTAGTGATGTCCATAATTATTTCCCCTTGTTATTAGATTAGGTGTCCACATAGGCTTTGATCTACACTCAAAAGCTCTATGTCCATACTTCTTGCAATTGTAGCAGTGACCTTCAAATCTTGGTGTCCTGATGGTTATAGTCTTGCAGTCATGTGTTTGATGTCTTTGCTTGTTGCACTTGTGATAGTAACCCATATTCTTAGGTTTTTCATGCTGATGGGTGTTCTTGATCCTACACACATTAGAGGTATGTCCTTTTTTACCACAAAAATGACAAGTAGGTTTAGTATGCTTACCTTTTATCACTTCTTTCTTCTACAGTCTTGGATGACTCTCCTTTTTCAATGTTGGTGTATCCTAATCTTGAGGTATCATTACTAGATCTTGGTGATTTCAAAAACTATTCAAAATACTTGATAGCTTCATTAGGTTTTTTGAAGCTCTCTGAAATCTCCTTTTCTCTTCTCAAGTCATTTTGTAGTTGTTCATTTTGCATCTTTAGTGTGGAGATCTGAATATCTTTGATATTTAGCTCATGATGTGCATTGATCACCTAGCTTAGGGTGTCTAGCTATATGTTAGAAATTCTTGCAAACTCAATTGACTTTTCCTCCAATCTATTAGCAAGGTTTCTCTTTTCATCTTCTATTACAGCCTTATCTTCAATAGCTCTTTTCTTCTATTTAGTTACTTCACAAAGCATCATGGCTCGAGATTCTTGTTCAATCTTGAGAGTTCTGATCTCTTCTGCTTGAGCTCTATTCTTCTCCATTAGATCTCGTATTGCTACATCAAACTCCTTGGAATCTCCATTTGTAAACACTTTTGAGGTGTCAATCTCCTTGTACTATGTATCATTCTCAACTATGGAAATCTCTCTTCTTCTCTTTAAGGATTTTCTTAGTTCTTCTCTGGCTTCTTCCAGATAATGTAGAATGAGATGTATCTCAATTTATTGGTTCTCTATATTATTGCCAAGTTTGTAGACTTCCATTTCCAGATCTTTTTCTCTATTTTTAATGCTTCTCCTTGTGAGAACCAAGCTTTGATACTAATTGTTGGAATTTACAAGTGGGAAGATTTACTTCTAAGAGGAGAGTGGGGGGGGGGTGTGAATCAAAAGTAACAAACTTTAACCTCTAAAACTTTTAACTAAGATCAATCACATGCATCTAACATATCTAATTAACATGAAAGTAAAGACATGCATGAAAATAGATAACACAAGATTTGGTCAACCAAAAACCCCCCAAAATGAGAAGGTAAAACTGGGTTGGGGATGACACCCACAACTTATCACTACAACAATATGTAACTGGTTAAGGTTACAAAGTTTGACCACCATCACTGATCTACCCTATGAAAGGCCTACCCTATTAAAGGCTTTACACCCTGTTAAAAGTGACTTGTCTAAAGAATTTACAAACATTCACTTGGAATGTCACCCTGTTAAAGGTTCTACAAAATAGTTGTTAAGCCAAACTATCTTCATAGGATTTTCATTCTCCTAATACAATGGCTAGAAAGTATAGTAGAATGTGTTGACCTGATGACCTACAATCTTCAATTACTTATTCCAAATCCTTGTTCTATCCAATCTGATCTGTTCATTCCTAATTTGATATAACTTTGTTCATAGTGTTGATGCTCTATTCTGATCAACTTGATTCTGCAATGATGCTCTTCCTCTAAGTCCTTACACCCCTTTTACTTCCTTCAAAAATTTTCTAGCATTCTCTCATGCATTCCATACAATCCACATAACCTCTTACACACTCTTGAATTATGGGTTTTTGACCTCCTTATAAAATTTTTGAGACTTAGGGTTAGTATGAATCTATGATCAAGATTTGTCCATCTTTTCCCACTCAATTCTTTCCAAATTTCTTGATTGGTTGCATGTTGATTACATAGGGAATCTAATAGATTCAATCTTATCTTTTAGATCCTTCAAGATTCATTTTGAGTTAGCTCAAAAATAGTTTACATCTAAGTTTGTGAGGGCACAAACTCTTATGTTGATTCTGTGTTACTCAAAACTTATTGATTATTGATGCTCAACACATATAAGGATTCTATTTTTCTCAACTCCTATAGTAACTTTGTCTTGCTCGGCACCTATACTATACTCGGCACATATACCGGCTTAGCATCAATTCTCACTCAACACTTAAAACTTGCTCATCATTTGAATAACTTGGCACCTATTGAATTTATAGCTTTGCACATACTGTAGCTCAGCATCTATATTATACTCAGCATCAAATTAGAAATTTCTTAAGTGTGTCAACACTCAATTGTCAAAACCAATCTAAGACCAACATCAACTTCTCACTATTGACATAAAGAATACTTCTCTCCCTCATTCATACATAGGAGATTTCAATCTCTCCCTCATTAGAGGATCTTCTCCTCCATTCATGGTGCTTCTTTCTTCCCATTCATAGGAGATGTTTTTCATGGAATCTCTCCCCCATTGACATTATTGACAAAGGCTTCATTATATGAATCATTTGTTGCAATTCTTTAACAAGGTCAAGTGTCCAAAGACACTATTTGAAACCATCTATCAAGAGTTCTTGATGACTCTACTCATCTCAGATACTCCCCCATATAGGAAGCATCAACATTCAGTCTAGTCAAACAAGAGTGCTTTGTACCACTTGACTGATGCAATCTCTACATCATTTACTTAGATATAGGTAGGGGTATAACCCCAAGCATACCTCACAAGTACTCAAATTTATCTTTAGGCAAGGGCTTCATAAAGCTATCTGCAATCTACACTTTAGTACTTACATACTCCAATCTAATTTCTCTCAGAACATGATACTTAATGGATATATGCTTATAATTAGAATGCAACATGGGATTCTTAGACATACTCATTTCACTTGTGTTATGAAAATATATGATAATAGGGTCTAAAAATTCTATCCAAATACTCTTCAGCATCTACTTCCTCCACATGATCTGATTGCAATTATTTGTTGCTCTTGCATACTTTTCGTTAGCTATACTCTATGAAATACAATATTGTTCCTTTCTTAGCCAAGAAACCAATCCTCCTCCAAGAAAAAATTCTCCATCACTGGTGGTTTTTTTTGTCATTCATACTTTCTTCCCAATTTGAATTAGTATAAGCACATAAAGTGAAATCACTTGATCTATCATACTATAATCCATCATCAGGTGTATCCTTTAGATGTTTGAATATCCTATTTATTGATGCATAATGAGATTCCTTAGGGTCATCTTGATTTTTTCCTATTATCCCAATTGCATTTTCTATATCTGGTCTAGTGTGAGTAAGATGTTGCAAATGTCCAATCATAGATCTATACTTCTTTTTCTCGACTACAGGTGTCTCATCTTTTCTAGATAGCTTGTGACCAATTATTATAGGTGTAACAATGGGATTAAACTTTCCAAGCCAAGTATTTTCAATAATTCTTTCAAATAATTAGCTTGTGATATAAAAATACCATCTCTATTTTGCACAATTTGTGAACCCAAGAAAAACTTCATCTTACCAATCATACTCATCTCAAACTCATTCTTTATTTCATTAGAAAACTTATCATTACCTCCAAAGATTATGTCCTGAAAAAATATCACAATGATCAACAAACCATTCTCAATTTCTTTCAAATATAGATTACTATCTATCATACCTATCAAATATTTTTCCAACCTTGCATACCATGTTCTAGGTGATTGCTTTAGACCATACAATGCTTTCTTCAATTTGCATACCATATCATTTTCTTTTGTAAATAGAAATCCTTCAGGATGCTCAATGTAGACTTCTTCTTCAAGTTCTCCATTTAGAAATGTTGACTTAATATCCACCTGATACACTTTAAATTCCTTATTTTCTACATATGTCAAGAACATTCTTTCCACTTCCATTTTGGATATAGGGGTGAATGTCTCTTCATAGTCTATACCTTCTTTTTGTGAATATCCTTTGCATACCAATCTAGCTTTGTTCCTCATAACTTTACCTTGTTCATTCATCTTGTTTCTAAATACCCATTGTGTTCCTATAACATTCTTATCTTTAGGTCTAGGAACCAATTCTCATATCTCATTCTTCACAATCTAATCTAGTTCTTCCTTCATTTCTTGAATCCAATGGTCATCCTTGCATGCCTCATCTACACTCTTAGGTTCAACTTGAGAAATCAAAATCTCAACTCTTATCTCTTCTCTTGGTTATGTTCTTTGTTCTCCTCTTTGCTCAACAATTTGTACATCATTATGCAAATCATTTTTAGTCTCATAGAAAACTTCAATATTTTCTCTAAGAGGCTTAGTGTTATCCTCCTCATCATCAAAAATGTAATCCAATATTCTCTCTTCAACTCCAAACTTTACATCCACTTCCACATTTGCACACTTGACTTTTTCTTAGTTCTCTGATTAAACCATCTATAAGCTTTGCTTTTCAATGAGTAACCAAAGAACATAACTTCATCACTTCTTGGATCAAACTTACCAATACCATCATCTCTCTTTATGTAACATTTACTTCCAAAAATTCTGAAATACTTTATTGAGGGTGTATGACCAAACCTTAATTCATAAGGAGTCTTATATGTACCTTTACTAATCTATACTTTGTTCGTGGTTTCTATTTTTTTATTGACTACTTCCCTCCTAAATGTCTAGGATACATTATTCTCAAACATAATTTCTCTTGTTCCTTTTGATATAAATATGTTTCATCTTTTTGCAATCCCATTTTTCTCAGGAGTCCTGGGCGAAGCTAATTGTCTCTTAATTCCATTTTCTTCACAAAACATGTTAAACTCTCCACCCCTATCTTATCTCAAACATTTAATATTTACACCAAATTCATTTTCAACTTTATTCTTAAGTACCTTAAACTTTTCTAATGCCTTAGAATTTTCTTTAATAAATGCTTCCCACATCATTCTAGTGAATCATCAACAAAAATCATAAAATACCTTTCTCAACAGAATCCTCTTATTCTGGTAGGACCACCCAAGTCTATATGAATAATCTCCAATTTCTCTATGGTAGTGAACTTCTTGTTGGGAAAGAAAACCTTCTTTTTCTTAGCCATAATACATGTTTTGCAAGAAACATTAGTAGGCTTCATGATTCTAGGAAAATCTCTGACTGTAAATGTACTTCTAGCCTTCACAATATTATCAAAGTTTATATGACAAGACCTTCTATGTCATAACCAACTATTATCCACTTTCACAACCAAACAAGTCATCTCAGTAGGATTCAATTAAAACAAATTACCTCTAGATCTTGTACCTATTCTAATCAACTCACCATCTTTGTCTTTGATAATGCATGTCTTCTATATAAAATGTAATTGATAGCTTTTATCAATCAACTATCCAAAACTCAACAAGTTATGCCTTGACCCATCAAAAAAATAAACATCATCACTATTAGTATTTCCATGAAGAGTAATAGATACTATTCATGTGATGTGACAAGCTGCATTATTACCAAATTTAACAATTCCTCCATTATGATTTCTAAACTTAACAAACTTATTCATATCTCCAATCATATGATGTGAACATCCACTATCTATGATCTAGTTAGATTTATTTTCAACTTGAGAAACTAGAACTTTTTCTTCTCTAATTTTAATTTTAGATCTCTCTTCTTTTATAGCCAAAAATCCTAATTCATCACCACTTTCACTCCAAACTCTTTCCTTAGAGTCATCATCTTCATTTGCATAAAAACAATCTATAGGTATTCTAGGCTTGAAATTCCTTCTATACTTTTTCTCTCTTTTAGGACACCAAGAAGCATAATGATCAAATTCATCACAATTCCAACGTTTGAAAATTTAAGATTACCATATGGTTCTCTTCTCACAAGCAGGGCTATTCCTTCTTCAATCTTCATATCTTCTTCAAATCTAGATATGTTTCTACTAGCATAGTTTACATTGGTGCTTGCACTTCTTGAGAAACAAGGACAAACACTCAATGCACTAAAAGTGGTCTCCATTCTAGTCAATTCCCTAGATTGCCTCAAACTTGATTCTGTTGCTTCCAATCTTCCAAGTAAACTCTCCTTGGTGAGCTTCTCAGTGTAGAGTATCAAAAGTTAAATCATTTGTGTTACTTTTTTAATGGTGGTGTTAAGGTTTTTAGAATCTTCCATACAATTTCATCCTCCTCTTTTGATGTAGGAGCATCTTGGGTTGTTTTTTATCATGCACTTTTTGTTCATTATGACAGTTTTGACCAATTTCTTTCAAAAAAATTTGAGCTCTTCAGTATGAGTCAAGATTTTCCTTTAGTGATCATGTTTCATTAGTATCAACTAATTTTTTCCTTTGGTGACTAAGTCCCATCAGTATGAATTGAGTTATTCTTATGTTGGCTGAGCGTTTCTTCATTTGTTGAGTGATCCTATGTTGATGATGCTTGGGTCCTTCTTTGAATGACTTGTCTTTATTTTGGTTCTTAGTTGGAGTTGACTCTTGTATTTAATTTAGATTATGAATTTAATGATAGTATCTTGTCTAGGGATGAGTGTTGACCATTTTGAGGTTGGCCTTTCTTTGATGTAATATTCTATAATCTTCTATAATTCATTTTGGCAAGTCTAGGTAGAGGTATTTGGTTTAGTTTAAAGGGAGAACTTAGGGGACAAGGAAGTTGGAGTATATGTTGTGAGTTTGAAGATGAATATAGAACTTAGGATTATATTTTGTATCTGGTCATAACCCAAAAGGCCTTACAGTTGGGCATGTATGCTACATATTTGATAAATCAATAAAAGTATTTGTTCTATCTCTCCTTGGTGTTGTTTTCTATGGTTTTCTTCCATGTGTGTACTCAAAGAGGTGGTAAGATAGTTGGGTGTGCCTTTGGACCTAGCTATTAATACCTCCTTGAACCTAGTGGTATTAGAGCTTGAGGTTCATCCTTGTGGAGATTGGATCATGTAGAACCTTTCAAGACTCAAATTGCCTTCTGAATTTGAGTACCATTCCAAGCTTTTGAGTACTATAAGATCATTTTAATGCATGTGTACCCGATTGTTTGTTCAAGGCCTATGAAGTGTTTAATGTTTCTAACACTTTTCATTCAGCATATTCCTATGTTCCATGAAGATAAATTTCCCTTCTAAGTCATTCTATGAAGTTCCATTTTGAGCAATGTTCAGATCTACATTTTTGCCTATGTCAAACAGTAATAGGAAGCCTAGTTTGCATTTGAATATCTCACACCCAATAATGTTTCATGACTCATTTCTTTGGGAGTTTTTAGTACACATATTAGAGAACCTATTTTTTAGATTTCAAGTCATTTTGACATGTTTTTATAGGAATTTAATTCCTCAAAGTTGGTTCTTTATTGTTGTCATGCTGATGCAAATTATTCAAAATTGGGAGGCCATGTTTGACTAGTTGTAACTTTGACCCAATTGATCGAATTGAAAAATTCCTTTTTAATTGCATTCTAGAGGTCAAAGACTTGATAAGTTTTATATTTTATCTTATGAAAAATCCATTTGATTAGTTTTCGAATGTGATTCCAAATACAATTTCTAAAGTTTTACTAGTGTCATAAAATGTAGATTAATTGGTACCCCTATTCATGATGTCATAACTTTGAATCCATGATAGGTGAGATTGAATGGATTGTACCATTGTGTTCTACTCTAAATTTTACTTTAAGTGTGCCAGTTTGCAAGTCTTGATGAATTTGTTTGCACACTTTCCTTGGTCCATTCTATTTGAGAAAATCACTTTTCTACCATTGTTTCCAGTCCTTCAAATCTAAGTAGTCCAGTTTGACCGCTCGCCAAATTCACCTAGTTATTCATCATGAGACCAAATCAATTATTTATATTCTCTTCATGATAGAAAACCAACACCCCAATTTTCATGCCTCTAAGTGTTCGTTTACCCTATTTTCAAAGCCAAAATTGAGTGTGATTTATGGTTTTCTGACATGTTTTTTTGTAGGCAGTTTTACGAAGGCAACTTTGACATCAATATCTTTTGACCCCGAATTTGTTATGATATGAAATATGATAGGATGAAAGAATATATAACACAGAATTAGTATGTCTAATTTTAGGGCCCAATTATCTATTTTAGTCAGTTTATAAGGCAAGTCAAAGGACCCCTAAGCATGAAATTGATAGTTTGTAGGAGAGGTTAAAAACAAGTTTTAAAGGTTGAATTAGTGATGCAAATTGTTTGTAGTTAGTATTAGGAGTTTGTTGGATCATTTCAAGGGGTCAAGTGTTTTAATTCAAAAAAAATTTTAGTCAAACCTGCTTTGGGGCTCAACTAATCTGCGATCAGACTGATAATAAATTGTGGAGATTGGGATGTTCAATGATGTTATAATAACTATAATCATTGTGAACTTGACATTGTAAATGTTGCTTCAAGATCATGGATGTACAAATCTTATTTGTGTCGAGACTATTTCATATCTTCAACTTTTTAATTGAATTAAAGATTAAAATATGTGTGACGAATAATATGAGAGGAACTCTAAGTAAATGTGTTGAATCCCAAGGGAGGTTTTTTGTGTTTTAATTATGTCTTGGTTTTAATCAAGGTTTGACACTAATTGGCTCAGAATTTTTTCCACTTAGACAATGACAAGAAAACATAGATGGAGAAATATGGTGATGATTGTTTCATTTTAAATATGGCAGCGAAGCATTGTCCAAATGTGGATATATACAACACCTTGTTGGTAGTAGGGAGTTGTCATGTGCCTAAAGAAGGTGATTTTAAAATCAAGTATATATAATATAAAAGGTGAGATCACCTTTTGAATACTTTCCTCCCCATTTCAAACCTACCACTACTATAAGATTCAATTACTTCTAGGCATCATTATAATCAATCCAAGCTTGAATGCCTTTTCCATTTTCTAACTTATCTAATGCAACTTTTTAACATTCCAATGCCCCACCCCATAGTTTGGATAGATAGAAGTCAAAGATTCAACTATGTACATCAATCCCTCTATAGCATTGAAGGGATTATCTTAAATGGTAGATTGTCCCCTTGGAATTGACACTAATCTAACAAGCCATGGCTCATTTTGGTGAAGATCAAGAAGCTCCTCCTCTATCTATTTTCTTTTATGAGTTTTAGTGGCAATCAAACATTATCATAAGCCACCCCACCCCAAAAAGACAATCCACACCTCTGCATCCATCATCCTGCTGCTACAAAGACTTATTAAAGTTTTTTGGATAAGTCCTTGGGACTTAGGCCTAGAGAAGACGAGGAGGCAGTTTAGTCTGAATCTCACAGGATAGTTTTGAATCCACTAAAAGATATAACTTTAAGTACTAATCGCTACAAATGAGAATTAAGGAAGGGAGTTTTGAGTAGACACATAGGAAGAAGCGATGTGGAGAGCTACAAAGTGTAATGTTTCCTTGTGAAAGTATGTTTTAAAACTAAATTAGGTGTCATCAATTGAGGAAATGCCATAGTCATGCTTTGTTTCAAGTGTCTGGTACTTAAGCATAGACTTTTTTCAAAAATCTAAGCCAACAATATTTTCCTCCATAGGTTTTGAAAATTAAAGGATCACACCTAGTTTTCTCAAAAGGAGGAGGGATTACACAAGGTGGCCAGATGGACATTGGAGTATCAAGAGGAAAAATCCAATGGAAAGGAAGTGGAAGAGGTACTGGCGTTAAAAGGAAGAGGCTAGAGTTTAGTCCCACATTGGTTGTGGGATGACTTTTTATTTATTTTAAATGAAGAAGCACTCAAGAGTAAAGTATCTTAAGCTTTTGGCTTAAAGACAAGTAGTGCTCATGTGTGGTGGGGCCCATTGACCTAGTCAGAGCATGTTCATATAAATTTTGAACAACACATCCAATGATGTGGCATACATGTAAAGATCCAGATGAACTAGGAGTAGGCACATCGCAACAGAATCACAAACTAAGAGTGATGATGTTAGCATCTAGATGGACCAATTGCAAAATCACATGTAGCATGAAATTTGAGGTCGACACTAATGTGGTGGTTGCAAAATCAAAGCTCCAAATTTTTCCATGTGTCAAGATCTGATGGTAGGCACTTCCCTACATTGTGATGATGTACAAAAGTTAGGGAAAGTAGGAAAGTACCTAGCCAACATGTGGAAACAGACTTGGGTCAGTGATGACATGATAGGGGAAGAGATCAAGCCAACAATAAGGTGCCACATGGTGGTGACATGGTAAGGGGCTATTGGAAATGATTGAAAGGCTCATGAATGAAGAATAATGGAACTAGTAAAGAATGTTTTCAATCATTGTTTTGTCACTGATGTCAAACCTACTACTTGCAGGAATGATAATTGCTTTAGTGATCCAAATACTATAAGTTGGTTGATTGACAAGGAGGTGGCAATCAATAAGATGTAACTAGAGTACCTAGAGAAAGATTGACATTATGATGTTGTAATGAAGTATAAGGATTAGCTAAGCCATTGATGAAATAGTGTATTGATGACATACTCTAAGACACAGAGGATGGACACACTAAGACACATGATGTAAGTTCTAGTTGGTGTCGAGTAGTCTTCAGGTGCCAAGCAGTCTTTAGGTGCCGAGCAGTCTTCAGGGGCTGAGCAAGAAACATGTGCCGAGTGAAGACACGAGTGTCGAGAAAGATACAAGTGCCAAGTAACACAGAAGATGTCGAGTTGCTACATTATTTTGAAAATTGAAGATTCGCCAGATCTAAGCCGACATGGTAGTTATCTAGAATTTTGTGAATTAGATAGAAGATAAGAATGATGAGCTGGTGGCACAAAACACTATGTAAAATGTTTTTGAAGAATACAATTATATTCTAGATGAAGTTTCTAGATAAGAGCAAGACATGGGATATATACATTGTATCCTACCTAATCTATTGAAACCCTAAAATTGGAGAGGGAAAATCGAGTAGGAAAGGTATCCCAGATTTCTATTTAAGGAGTCATAAGGTCACGAAGCAAAGGGGGGTGGTCAAGCATGAAAGCATGGACTGTTGAAGAAGGTGCTAAGGTGGAAGAGAGCACAGAGAATATTCTTTGATAGGTGACCATAGATATGATTGCATTAGTATGATGAGTAAGAAGACTCAAGGTGACAAATCTTGAGATGACAAGCTGATAGAGCTAAAGTGATTAAATCCAAGCAAAGGATTGAACTGAAGTGTGATCTGTAATCTGCAAGATATGTTGTAAGTTGTATCAGATCAAAAGCCATTATTGTTACTCTCTAGCAATTGTAAAAATTAGAATAAATCCTATGGACTTAGGTTGGTTTAATAGCCATGTTGTAAATCCTTTAACAGGGTGACATTCCAAGTGAATATTTCAAAGACCTTTAACCAAGCCCATTCCTAACATTATGGTGAAATCCTCTAACAAGGTCACATTTAACAATGTGTTGTAGCCTTTAACAGGGTAGGCCTTTAATAGGGCAAACAATTAGAAGTGGTTGAAATCAATTGCGCAGTTATTTTGTGGGTATCATCCCCACTCCAGTTTTACCTTCTTATTCTTGGAGGGTTTCTGGGTTATCAAACTCTTAGTGTTATGGTGTGATGCATGTTTACTTTTCATAGTTGTTTAATGTTCAATTGTATGCATGATAATTTCAGTTATGTGCCATTAAGGATTTGTAGAAAAAGTTACATTGGACTTTGAATAACTGATTCACCCCCCTCTCAGTTATTCTAAAGAATTATAACAATTGGTATCAGAGCATAGTTGCTGACTTAGTTTAAAGGGACTAGAAGCAAAAAAGATCAAAATGCCTAAAAGAGAAGTTTCCAAGCTCAACAAAGACAACTTTGTTGCATGGAAAAGCTTGATGAAGCTACATCTTGGATCCATAGGAGATTATGCCCAAAATTCAATTGTTACTGAAAATGTTGATCCAACTAGTACTCTTACTATAGAAGATTTGAAAAACAAATAGGAACACAATCAGACAATGCTGAAAATTGCTTTTGCACTCAACTATGCTGAATTCGATGATATCAAAGGATGTGACACTGCATTCAAGATGTGGAAAGCCCTACCAGACATTTATGGAGGAGATCAGAATGTCCAAAGAGAAAAAAGAGAAAGCTTTAGAGGAAAGTTTGATGATATGAAAATGGAGGAAAATGAGAATGCTGCTCAGTATGCCTCTAGAATAAAGGAAGTGGTAAGTGCAATAAGATGTTTAAGTGGTCAATTATATGATGATAGTATTAATAGTAAGTTCTTAAGAACCTTGCTCCCTATCTATGCTATTAGAGTATCAGCTATACAAGAGCTAAGATGTGTACTAGGAAACAATCTAAGTTTTGAAGCTATAGTGGGTAGACTCACTGTATTTGAGTTATCTAACTTTGACAACTATAGACCTGAGAATGTTGAATCTGCTTTCAAAGCCAAGCTATCATTGAAAGATGTTGAATAGGTGAAATCAAAGAAGGGAAGAAAGATGAAATATGTATCCAGTGATAGTAGCACTGATGAGGAAGATGTGGAACAATTGGAAGCTTTACAAGCTAGAAGATTTTACAGAGGCAAAGGAAAATTCAAAGGTAAGATGCCTATCATTTGTTTTAATTGCAATGAAGTAGGAAATATTGCTACAAGGTGTACATAGAAAAAGGAATACAAGGAAGGCAAAAAATACAAGTATAGAAGAGAAGATGATAAAAAAGATTACAAAGACAAAGGAAAGAAGTGCTATATTGCTGAAGAGGATTCCGATGATAATGATGATGATGTTGTTTATGTGGCCATGAAGGACCAGTCTGATGAAGAAGAGCCTAAAACACTGGTAACATGTATGAACAAGAATGACAGATGGATCATAGACAATGGATGCTTACATCACATGACATGAGACAAAAGTAAGTTTGTTAACTTTACTCACTATGATGGAAATAGTGTTAGATTTGGTAATGATGCTCCATGTCAAATCAAAGGAAAAGGCTCCATTAGGCTTATAAAGAAAATTTCATGTGATAATGCATACTATGTTGAAAGACTAAACTACAATTTGCTAAGTGTCTCACAGTTAGGCAATGTAGGGTGTAAAGTAGAATTTGGAAATAAAACTACAAAAATCTATGACACTGATGGCAAATTGAAAGGAAAAGGAGATCAAAAAAGAAGTAATATATTTATCTTGATATGCAAAATGCTTCTTGTCTTGTTGCAAAATTTGATGATGTGTGGTTATGGTATAGAAGGCTATGTCATGTCAACTTTGATAATCTGGTCAATATCAATAAAATGAAGAAAGTCAGAGGTTTACCTAAACTGAAGAAGCCTGACAATATCATGTGCAAACAATGTCAACTCAAAAACATGACCAAGTCAAGTTTCAAGAGTAAAAACTATACATCTAAAGAAGTACTTGAGTTAGTCCATATTGACTTATGTGGTCCAATAGAAGTACAAAGCTACAAAGGAGATAAATATATAATGTTGTTTGTTGATGACTATTCTAGAATGATGACTGTTATGTTCTTAAAGCAAAAATCTAATGCTTTTCAAATGTTCAAGTGGTATGTGGCTAGAGTTGAAAAAGAAACAGAAAAGAGTTTGAAATTCCTTAGATCAGACAGAGGTGGTGAATTCACATCAAATGAATTTGAGATATTTTGCAATGACAAAGTAATCAAGAGACAAACATAAGCTCCTATAACTCCCCTAAAGAATGGAATTGCTAAGAGAAGAAATAGATATGTGATTGACTGTGCTAGAACATTAATGATGGAAAAGATTGTTGCTCTAAAATATTGGAGAGAAGTTGTAAGTGTGGTTGTTCATACACTAAACCGAGTACAAGTCAAGAAAGGTACAAGTGCAACACCTTTTGAATTATGGTATGGTCACTCACCCAATGTAAAGCATTTCAAAGTATTTGGTTGCAAATGCTTTATCCTTAAAGATGCTAGAAATGGAAAATTTGATGCAAAAAGTGATGAAGGCATTTTCCTTGGTTACTCCACTAGAAGTAAAGCATATAAGTGTTTAAATACTAACACTGAAAAAATTGTGGAAAGTGCAAATGTAAACTTTGATGAGCATGCAGATGTCCAAGTTAAAAAACTATAAACAATGGATGACTACAGAACCTTTGTATATTCTTATGAAGGAATGCCTATTGACGAGGATGCTATCAATCAAATTGGGATTCAATAACAAGTTTCAATTTTAGTCGAGTCACAACCAGTGAATGCCAAGCTGCATTCAGAAGCTGAGTTGCAGAATGAAGGAAATGCACATTCTGATTCTAAAATCAGTACACATGAAAGAGATGTAGAACTACCTAACAACAAAGTGCATAGTGACCTTCAATCTGAAAGATCAAACATGGAAACAAGGACAGAACCAAGATTATCCAAATATGCAAAGAAACATCACCCTGCTGAACAAATAATTGGTGACAAAGATGCAAGACCAATGATAAAGAATAGACTAAGAAATAAATCATGGCTATTAAGAAAATTTGAACCTAAAACAGTGTATGATGCATTACAAGATGGTGACTGGTATAAAGCTATGGAAGAAGAGATTGATCAAATAAAGAAGAACAAAACTTGGAGTTTGGTTCCCAGACCAGTTGACAAGAATGTGATTGGAACTAAGTGGGTGTTCAGAAACAAGCTAGAGGAGAATGGTGAGATTACTAGAAAAAAAGCCAGACTAGTATGTAAGGGTTATGCTCAAGAAGAAGGATTAGACTATGGGAAAATATTTTCTCCTATTGCAAGAATGGAAGGAGTAAGAACTTTACTTGCATATGATGCATATCAAGGTTTTAAAGTCTATCAGATGGATGTGAAGTCTACTTTTCTGAATAGTATATTGGAAGAGAAAGTCTATATTGAACAACCAGAGGGATTTGTTGATGAGAACAATAGGGATATGGTTTGTAAACTACATAAAGCACTCTATGGTCTAACACAAGCACCTAGAGCATGGTATGAGAGACTTCACAAGTATCTAGTGCAAATAGGATTTGAAAGAATTGATGATAACAACAACATGTACATCAAATCAAAAGAAGGTGAGGATATTATTGTATCTAAAATCTTTGTGGATGACATAGTGTTTGGAGGAAAGGAAGTGCTTTGCAAAAATTTTGCTAACAAAGTGAAACATGAGTTTGAGATGTCTGTGTTTGGAGAGATCAAATTTTTTGTTGGATTGCAAGTACAACAACTAAAACATGGTATATTCATGACACAATCAAAGTACATCAAAGAGATACTTAAAATGTTTGGATTGGAAGACTTCAAACCAGTCAGCACACCAATGGCAACAGGACATAAGCTATCCAAAAATGATGTATCAACTGAAGTCAATCAAAAAATGTATATATCCATGATTGGAAAACTACAATATGTTGTACGTAGAAAACCAAACATAGCACTAGCAGTTGGAATAATTGCTATATTCTCTGTTAATCCTAAAGAAAATCATCTCAGAGCAGTAAAAAGAATAATGAGGTATCTCAAAGGAACTGATGATTTTGGCCTATATTATAAAAAGAATGAAAAGTTTGAGTTCAATACATATGCAGATGCAGATTAGGGAGGCAACATTGATGACAGGAAAAACACAAGTGGAGGAGCATTATTTTTAGGTAAAAGACTAGTTACTTGGACTAGCAAGAAGCAAACATGCACATCTCAATGCACTGCAGAATCAAAATATGTGGCAACAACAATCAATTGCACAAACATTGTGTGGCTCACACATCTATTGAAAGGAATGAAAGAAGAGGTAACCAAATCTATGATATTGCATTGTGATAATACAAGTGCTATAAACATATCCAAGAATCTAGTAATGCATGCAAAAACCAAGCATATTGCAATCAAGTATCACTATGTCAGAGAATTGGTAGAAGACAAACAAGTAAAAATGGAGTACATTCACACAAAGGAACAAACTGTAGATATCTTCACCAAACCATTGCCCAAGGATGCTTTTGAATATCTTAGAGGAAAGTTGGGGGTAATGCCCCTAACTCAAGTAGTTTAAAGCAATAAAGAAGCTACCCTGCATCAACTGGAACAAATCATTGAAATATTAGAAGAATGATGCAGAGGATGACAACAGGAGCAGGAACTCCAAATCACTCACAAGCATGGTGACAGAGGGAGAACACATGAGATGCAAAGCTTATTTTTCACATGTTAAAGATGCTACATCTTTGACATTTATGTCAAAGAGGGAGATATATGCAGAAAACTGATCAATACAAAGTAAGAGGGAGATATATATGAAAGAGGGAGATTTATGAAAAATTGAAAGGTAAAGATATGGAGCTATGAGATCAGTAGTAAAGGATGCAGCAACCAAGAAGGAAGCAAAATGTAGCAAAAAATGTATATAATTTTGGTGGTAACTAAAGCTGATCAAGTGATTAGTTTGGTTTTCCATCAATGCCAAAGAGGGAGATTGTTGGAAATGATTGAAAAGCTCATGAATGAAGAATAATGGAATTGGTAAATAATTTTTTTAGTCATTTTTTTGTCATTGATGTCAAACCTACTACTTGTAGGAATGACAATTTCTTTAGTGATCCAAATACTATAAGTTGGTTGATTGACAAGTAGGTGGCAATCAATAAGATGTAACTAGAGTACCTAGAGAAAGGTTGAAGTTATGATATTGTAATGAAGTATAAGGATTAGCTAAGCCATTTATGAAATAGTGTATTGATGACATACTCTAAGACACAGAGGATGGACACACTAAGACACATGATGTAAGTTCTAGTTGGTGTCGAGCAGTCTTCAGGTGCCGAGCAATCTTTAGGTGCTGAGCAAGAAATAGGTGTCGAGTGAAGACATAGGTGCTGAGAAAGATACAAGTTTCGAGTAACATAGAAGATGTTGAGCATCAAAAAATCAATAATGTCAAGTTGCTACATTATTTTGAAAATCGAAGATTCGCCAGATCTGAGCTGACATGGTAGTTATCTAGAATTTTGTGAATCATATAGAAGATAAGAATGATGAGCTGGTGGCACAGAACACTATGTAAAATATTTTTGAAGAATAAAATTGGATTCTAGATGAAGTTTCTAGATAAGATAAAGACATGGGATAGATACATTGTATCCTACCTAATCTATTGAAACCCTAAAATTGGAGAGGGAAAATTGAGTAGGAAAGGTATCCCAAATTTCTATTTAAGGAGTCATAAGGTCACAAAGCAAAGGGGGGTGGTCAAGCATGAAAGCATGGACTACTGAAGAAGGTGCTAAGGTGGAAGAGAAAATAGATAATCTTCTTTGATAGGTGACCATAGATATGATTGCATTGGTATGATGAGTAAGAAGACTCAAGGTGACAAAGCTTGAGATGACAAGCTGACAGAGCTGAAGTGATTAAAGCCAAGCAAAGGATTGAACTGAAGTGTGATCTATAATCTAAAAGATATGTTGTAAGTTGTATCAGATCAAAAGCCATTATTGTTACTCTCTAGCAATTGTAACAATTAGAATAAATCCTATGGACTTAGGTTGGTTTAGTAGCCATGTTGTAAATCCTTTAACAGGGTGACATTCCAAGTGAATGTTTCAAAGTCCTTTAACCAGGCCCATTCCTAATAGTATGGTGAAATCCTCTAACAAGTTCACATTTAACAATGTGTTGTAGCCTTTAACAGGGCAGACCATCAAAAGTGGTTGAAATCAATTGTGCAGTTATTTTGTGGGTATCATCCCCACTCCAGTTTTACCTTCTTATTCTTGGAGAGTTTATGGGTTATCAAATTCTCAATGTTATGGTGTGATGCATGTTTACTTTTCATAGTTGTTTAATGTTCAATTGCATGCATGATAATTTTAGTTATGTGCCATTAAGGATTTGTAGAAAAAGTTGCATTGGACCTTGAATAACTGATTCACCCCCCCTCTCAGTTATTCTAAAGAATTATAATAGGGGCTAGTAGGCAATGATGTGGCACACTGAGTGTGTAAAGGGGCACAATAGGATACTGCCAAGTGGTAAAATAATGAACCAATCAAAGGGTGCCATGTGGCTCCCATGTGGTAGATAACAATGCAGAGCTCTAACCAATCACATGCTAATACATGTCAAGCTCAATCAAACTTGAGTTGACTTGAATGAAATATGAAGGGGAAATACACAAGCATGGAAAAAATAATATTTTATTATTATTTTATGGTTTTGAGCATACACAAGTCTTTTTAAATCAAAAGTGTTATATCTTAAAGTTTAAACTTTAGAAAGGGATTTAAGTTTTGCATAAAGCATTCACATGAGATGTAGACCTATGAAGGTAATTTAGGAGCATAGTTTTCAAATGAAGATTATGGGCATCTCAGATGCATCAACATAGGACTATCATATACTGTTGGAATTGGGAGAGAATGAATGTTCCATTTTTGAAGTTTGTTTTTGCACAGAAAGTAGTATGTTGGAGCTATTTAGGATTTTGTAACAAATCCTCATTTTTCAACCATGTTCAGTTATGGCAGTTCAAATTTGATTTATGATGAAATTGTGAAGTAGGGATCTAGTTGGGGATGGATTTTCTCATCTCCATGTCAATTTAATGAAGGTTTTATCAAAATTTTAGATGCATATTTGATGTTTTTGTCAGAATAGGGTTTTTCATCATTAGGAGGACATATTTCAAGTTTGTTACACAACAATGATGAGAATCATATCAGATTTTGGTTGTAGAAAGATGAGAGATGATTTGCAATATCAAGGAATGAAGATTCAAGTGGATTAATGTCACTTCCAAATTAAATCCGATTTCTTCTTCATTTCCTATATCTTTCTCTTTCTCTCTCATTGTAAGGGTTCCATTTTTTGGAGAAGCTTTTTCATTACTATGATACCACAAAGATGGTTCCAGTTAGGTTGAAATTTTTGTTATGATTGATATACCATTTTGTTTAGCATATTTTCTCTTGAATGAACAATAGTAAATAAAGCTAATATAGATAAGTCAAATCTATTTAGTGGTTTCATGAGTAATTTAAACACACCTTAAATGTATAGTTTCAAAGAAATGAATACAATGAGCAAGAAACTTCTTAATTTCATTCTGATTCTCATCTCCTATCTCTATAATTTGTAATATTTTATGGTTTAAGGATTAAAAACTTAGACCTATTTTTATCTCCTTAAATTTGTATGTCTCATATGTTTTATTGCTGGGACAAAGAGCCAAGTAAATGCTTGATATATTTGATAGGGTTGCTAGTTATTTGAGAAGGATATCTTTCACGAGAATGAGGTCTTTATGAGCACTGATGTCTAATTCACAAAGTGATAGGATAGATCTAATATCTTGATGTATGGAATATGTCATTGGTATCATAGATGTATGTGTGTGATTTGTGGAACTGCTCAATAAATAAGGCACTGATCAACTATAGGATCTACTTGTTCTTACTGTTGTATATTTGGGGATTTGCTAAAATCAAACTTATAATCATTCATTTCCATTTCTATTTAAGAGCTAAAAGGATGCCCTTACTTAGCTTATCAATTTCTTAGGTCATGTTATTAACTATTTCATGAATATGATCTTTTCATAACTACATAAGATATGAGGATTATATCTACTTTTTAAGATTTAGTATATGCTTTGAATACTAGTACCATATGAAGAATCTATAGGTACACGCCCCTAGGTTTTGCAGAGCCTGAAGTAGAAGAAGGGTCTAGCCTTATACTTGGCCCAGTGTTGAAAGGATATGTTGCAAATAGGAAGTAGCTATGCCTAGATGTATTTTATTCTCATTGGGATAATTTGAAGTGTAACATTTTAAAACATCAACAAAATGGCGATTCTACTAGGTGTATGTGCTAAAATTGGTTAGACACATACTTCAAAATAGTTATTGTTTGTGAGGTTCATCCAAGAATGAACATTAGATTGTTCATCTTGAACATTTGCATAATGCGACCTATTGCCTCCTATCTAGATGGGGTTCTTTAATTTCTCTCAAAATTAAGAGTTCAATAAACTATAGACCATTACTAGAATGAACGATTTAGGAGAATGAATGAATCTATATTTTTGTATTTTTAATGCAAGTAAGTATGAATTAATCTAGAATCATATGGAAAGAAACTATTAATTGAGATAAGTATATAGAATTCTAGTTTAGCATGAATGCAACTAAAAGCTAGAATGAAAAGCTATTAATAATATAATAAATCTAATGCAAAACAATCTAGCATGAATTTGGCATAATTTAATTATTCAAATTACCCCTCCTCTCTGAATGAGAAGTAGAAAGCCTCCTTTCATAGAATTCCAAATAAATCAATGGTCAAGATTGATTTGATTGAAAGGTTGAGATTGATTCAGAGTTGAGTTCAAATATAAAGTTTCGATCAAAGAGGGAGCTTTTGAGAGATTTTAGGAAATAAGATTCAGTTGAAAGTTAGTTGACTGATTTATTTCCCTTTCTTTTTAATTTAACTCAAAGTTTCCATTTTTTGAACTCAAGACGAGATCTTAGGAAGATATTTGAAGATTTAATTAGATATTACATCATATTTAATGATTTTCTCAATTAATTAATTATTTAAATTCAATAATTGAAATGAGGAGATATTATTTAATTAATTGTATTTAATTCCTATTGTGTATTAGTTAAAATGAGTGAATTTAATTTAATTAAAGTACTACAACTTATAATTAAATTAATTCAATTAAAAGGTTAATTTAGCCAATTTAAGTCAATGTTTAGGAATTAAATATGATTTGTGATTAATATAGATTTATGATTTTCTACATTTGACACTTAGGTCGAGTAGAGAATATCAAAATTAGAATTGCCTAGTAAAATAGGGCTTTAAATAAGATTGATAGACCAAAATTGGTTTAGCATACCAATGTGCCAATTTAGGTATATTACCTTTGCCCCTCTTTGAATGAATGTGTGAGCAATACCTTGATTCAAAGAAATAAAAAGCCTACGAATATAGACCAAGAAGTGAGATTGGTTCTGAGATTGATGACATAGAGACCAATTGATGAGATTTTTAAGGTTATCTCTAGAATGAAGCTTAGCCTTAGGGAATCCAAATAGAACACCTAGATACCAGTATGAAAGAGAAAAGATTATCAAACTTCACAAAATTGTTCTCAGAATGAGACTCAATTCTTAGGAGTCAAGGTTAGATTGCCCTAATACTTGTCCATTAGAAGATGACAAGATTAATCATGATTTATAGAATTATCCCCAAAATGAGGCTTAATCCTTAGGAGTCAAGGTTAGACTATCCTAATACCTATCCATTAAATAGTGATTGAAAGAAAGATTTAGAATTATCCCCAAAAAAAAAAGCTTAATTCTCAACAATTATTAGAATTATCTCCAAAATGAAGCTTAATTATGAGCGAGATTTTAGAATTATCTCTAGAACAGATCTTAATTCTCTGGATTCTAGATAGAGCACATAAATAATGGTCCATAAAAAATAACAATACCTAATCATGAGTCATAGAATCATCCCCAAAATAAGGCTTAATCCTCAGGAGTCAGGGTTAGAATGCCCTGATACCTGTCCCTCAAACTATGACAAGGACTGTTATAAGATTGACCCATTAAACAAAAGATGAGATAGATGACATATGATGCCAAATAAAGGGAACAAAGATACCCCAAGTGATGAGATGCCCCTAGCGATCAGGACATAATGTTCAAATTTAGTTGAAATCAGTTTTCAAAGATTCAATGATGTAATCATCCTACCCCCTACAGGAGCAAAATCAAAAGATAACACACTAGAACAGTGATACAAAGCAATAGATTGGAAGACACAAAAGTGATCTAAGATTCAAAAGAATGTAGAATATAGTTGGAGATCATGAAGAATACATGGAGTTGACTTAGAGTGATTTCAAGGTCCAAAAGACCAAGTTTGACCAGGGTTGACCTAAGTTGACTTTTCTAGAAATTTTTTAGAAAATTTAAAGAGATATGTGATGTGAAAATATTCCAAGATGCACAAAGTATCAACAAAAAATGGACTACACAAGCGTTCAATCATGTCAATCCCCAAAATTTAAGTGTGTTTTTGAGTTATTTTAGTGTGTTAGATTTCAAATTTGATTCCAAAAATGGGGTTAGAGCAGCCAAAGTAGCCAAGAGGTTGATTAATCAATCATTTGTGAAATTAAGATGAAAATGTGACTTGTATGAGAAATCTTCTACCTCTCAAGTCAAGAAATGCAATCAAATGAGTTACCAAAATTATGCCATAATGCAAGTCTAATATGAAATGTAGTCCTATGCTAGATGCAATCCCTAGGACTTGGTTACTGAACCCATAAGATATAGTTTTCATCACAAAGTGTTTGGCTAAACACACAAATGTCATACAATTCTCACTAACATCTCAATCATGAGAATGTGAATATGACACATGTCCTAGTTTTGTCGGGATTAAATATAAGCATTCAAGGCACAAGAAGCTAGAATGACCAGAACATTTGTCCCTTTTAATGTAGTAAGCTAACATAAACATCAAAGCATAAATGTTTGGATGACAAAAATATTTCTTGCATCTAGACACACCAAACACACAAGAGATGCTTCTCATGCTAAGTAATTGATAAAGATTCTATCTGCAATGACCCTTGCATTTGTAACCTGAGACATAAGTGTGCTAAGTATACTCACAATGACCCATATGTTCACTTATCAAGATGAGTATCAATATTTTACTATAGCATGTAGAGTTCACTCAAAATAGGAAGGAGAAGAACCAACCTCAGTGAAGAGTCCATAAAAAATGAGTCAAGGTACACATGGCTATCTAATATGAGATAGAGGCTCTTATAGTAGACACCCTTTTTACATGGATGCTTTAGAGCATTGGAACTAAACCATCAAACAAAAAGAAAAGAAAAGATCATGCCCTTGGTCCTTGCTTCTCTAGTCAAAAGAGACATCCTCAATTTTCTCAAAGGGAAATGATAAAGAAAAAAAGCAAAGCAAGAAAAGACAAGCTTAGTGCATATTATAAACCATGTCAATGTTTCCATTTCAATGTTAATGTTATAGGATTGATGTTAAGTATCAATGTTTAGAACATATGTAAAAGAAATCTCTTCAGTAGTGTGACAACAATAGACAAACTTAGTTAGGACAACTGATGACTGACATCATAGAGAAATCTTGATTGATAAGAATCTCAGTAAGAAACTAAGTGATAGTAGCTTAAGAGACTTTCCTCGAGACGGATCTCTATAAAAAGCAAGTGACAGTAGGAAGACACATTTAGAGCAACTGGTGACTGACATGAGAGAGATCTTCATTGAGAGGAATCTCAATAGTGAAGCAAGTGACAATAGAAAGACACAATTAGAAAAACTAGTGACTGACGCTAAATAGATGTTTTGGAGGACGATAGGGTGTTTCCCCTAAGACTATGACAAGACTCAATCCATGGATGTGTGAACAAAAGCTACAAACTAAATTAAGAAAGCAACTATATCAGAGCTAGAATATGCATTGCAAGATGTAGCATTTGAAATAAGATGCACCTGTTTACTAGGTTTTCACCTACTTGGTAGGGATTCTATTTTTGCTACCATGATGCTTATTTGCCAGGTTTTCATCAATGACACTTTTTTTCTTTTTCAATTTTTTTTGGTATTATCAAGGCACCTATTGCTAGGTTTTCACCAAGATAATTATTTTTTTAAGGACCTTTTACAATTTTTAGACTTTTTAAGGATATTTTCAAAATTTTCAAACTTTTTTAGAGATTACTAGCTCTTAAGCAAGATCATATCATTTTGTTCTAGTGTCTAGTAAGGTGTAGGACAGGATGTTGTAGCAAGTTGGTGAATAAGTAGAGATGGATAGGTAATTAATATGAAGTGAATGAAATAGTACCCAAGCTAGGGAAAATGTAAGATAGCCATATGAAGTGGGTTTTGGAAAATCAATAAAAGTCAATGAGTGAGATAACATGATAGCCTGAAAGGAAGTAATCCAAAAGAGTGGACATGTCAAGAGGCCTCTAAGAACCATTTTTTCTTCTTTTTCTTGTGATCAAGACTAAGAGGTCAAGTGGATAGGATAGTGATAGGAAAACATTATTATAATTAAGGATAATGGAGGCTATGGGTGAGTGACTCAAGATAAGGAGGATGATGATCGGAATCTTGGTGGATCAGATAACCCATGCTCATGAATAACTCAAAAGTGTCAAGATCAAAGAGGAAAGATGAAATGGAATGGATTATGGAAGAATTGCACATGATGCCTATTTGGGTAGTTTTCATCATGGTACTTGTCCAATGTGCCATGAGAAGTGGCTTTCACCATAGGACATATTTATTTATCTTTACTTTTGCTACCAAGGTGCCTATTTCCAGGTTTTCACCAAGGCATATTTTCTTTTTTTGGATTTTTATATTTTTTAGGAAAGAATTCAAGCCTTTTTCAATTTGACTAGTACTCCTATTAGAAGGAGAAGTTATGATAATCCAAGACCATAGAAATGTATAATCAAATATGTTGATAGGGTAATAGAAGGGAGATAGTAGAAAAGATATATGGAGGATAAGGTTTTAGGCTATAGATGAAATAAATCAGATGGAAGGATAAAATGTGGTAGGATAGAAGGTGGAAGGATAGGTAATAGGGTATTGAAAGGGATGCACAAGGGTATAAGAAAAAGTGGGGAAGATCAACATTGATACACACCTTGAAGGGCATTGGAATGATGGAAGAAATATGGACGAAATAGTTTGAGGTTTTGATGTATAAGGTGGTAGAATAATTTTGGAGAAAGATGGGGTGGAAGGCTTCAGAATCTTTTGAGGAAGATGCCTAGAAGATGATGAAGTGAAAGCCTTTGGAAGCTAGAATGCCAACTTTGATTTGCTTTTAAATTTCAAGCCTTTCAAAAGAGACTTGGGAATCCATATAGCTTTAGAGTTTTCTTCACTTTTGGATGCTTTAAAGGATATTTCTTCAATGATGGATTTAGGAACCTTTGATTTTTTTTTCTAGTGGACTTTTGTGGTCTCTTGAACAATTTTTTTTTTGCATTCACATGTCAATTAGAGGAGACATTGTGATCATTTGTAAATGGATTCTCATGTGTATTTTTAAGTTGATAATCCAAATTTCTTCCAAAAGGCTTGGGACTTGTGGATGAAGAAGTTTGATATGGTTGGTTTAGATGGAAAGCGTTATGTGAAGGACTCAAGGATTTGTGTCTTTGTTGATCTTGAAGTATGGTAGGAGAAGTAGGTAATGAGTTAATAGCTGAATTAGGAGATGGGGGAACATAAGCTCCTAGAATATATGGAAGGTTTGAAGGCTTTATCTTAGATGGATAAGGACCAAGAATAGATTTAGAAGATATAAATAGATAGTGGATATGGATATCAACATCCTTGGAGTGAGTAACATGACCTAGGCCATTTAAAGACACATGAATAACTTTAATAGGAGAAACACATTTGAGAGGAGAACTTAAAGCTTGAGTATAACTTTGAAGTGAGTATGGAGAAGTAGAATAAGAGGGGATACTTTGATCTTGACAAGGATTTTTGGATAGCATAAGAAAAGTATTTTTCTCTTAATCTTCAGTAATCTCATTAGGGATGGTGGAAGGAATATCATGATCTTTCCTAGTAGAGAGGCATGATATGGGAGATGGATGACTATGTGGCTGATCTTGAGATGGAGGGATGACATCTTGAGGGATATGAGAGGTTTCTTGATCTTGATCTTTAGATTTTTTAAAATCCTCTTGACATTGATTCACTTCTAAGGACAAGGTAGAACATGGAGTTTACATGGTAGGCTCTTGAAGAGATACTCAAGGGCTAGTTGAAGTGGGATTAATAGGAGTAGTAGCACATGAAGGTTTTGGATCTTTAGTTTGAGTAGAATGGGAGAGGTTTTTAGCTAAGTCAAGATTAGCTTGGGTTTCTTTTAAAGGCAACCCTTGAGGGTACACATAGTCAATAGAAAAAGGATTAGGTGCTTTGTTTGGTGGATGTATGTTGGAAAGCTTAGATGCTTTAGAAGGTGATGGCATGTTGGAAGAAGTAGAAGTTGCATTTGAACCATTACTAGAGATGGTTTCATGATGTTGATCAAGCTTGAGAGTAGCATCTTTGATAGATAATTTATTAAGTTTTTGAATTATGCCAACATCAAATAAAGGATTTTATTTTTCAAATCCATGCAATGTGAATTTTCATGTAGATTATGTCTATATGATAGGCACAATAATTACTCATAAAGAAGACTCCAGCCAAAGTGACTTTATGTAAAACAATGAGTTTCTTTTAAAGTAGTTCTTCCAAAGTTGATTCATAAGATGTTGTGCATTTGATTTTTGGATTTGATTATGTGAACAAATTTTCCCAAAGGGGTGAAATCATGCTCTAATTTTTCATAAGATCTTCCCAAAGGGGTGAAATCATGCTCTGGTTTAGGTTACCAAAAATTTTCTTCAAAGACATTTCTAGATTTCTTCGGTGTTTGTGGATTATTTTGAGATGGCTTGGACTCAACATTATATGAGTTTGATGGTTTTTTTTCATCAAAGGAAGGTAAATAATCTCGCAAGGATAATTTTTTGGATGATGTGTCATCTTCCTCCTCTAGTATTTGAAGTTGAGTACGCATTGATTGGATTTGTTTCTTGATGTTTGCAATAAGTATCTCTTCTTCCTTAGGAATATTGGATTTAGCACATTTTTTGTTAGCCATTGTGATGTCATGGGTTTATGAGAACAACTAGACAAAAAGGTTTGATAGGTTTAGACTAAGACCATACTTGAAACATTGTCTCAAAGTAGGTGTAAGTTACAACAAGGGAGATGTTTTCCAAGATACAAATAGTTGAAAGTGGCTAGAACAACCAAGAGATTGACTATTGTGACAACAATGGATAACAACACAATAGAACAAGTAGAATAGTGTAGTAAAGAGACTAGTTCAAATGTTGGTCATAAGTGTTCAACCGAGATATTTTAGTTTCAGATAGTTGCAAATAGAGTTGTCTATGGAGTTTGCTTAACATAGACTAGTGAAGATTCAAGAAGATAGTAGAGTTATCATTTTCAAGTAGTTTCTCATCAAATGTTTAACTCACCATTTCAATAGTTTTGACTTGTTTGATGTTTATGCAGATTTTGGACTTTGAATACTCAAGCACACCAAACACATCAACAATCCTATCAAGGCTTTCAACTAGGATATATAAAGATCAACTATAGGGTGTCCTCGATATACACAAGGTACATGAGGCCCAAATCTATAGATGAAAGAAAATAATGTCATACAACTAGGAGGAGATGGTAACCCAAATCTCCACCTTTACTTCCCAAAGGTATAAAGCTCTTTGGGTCTTAGCCAAGAGTGACAAGATTATAGTTCCAAGAGAGGTGTCTTTTGATTCACCCATTGATATTTATACTCCGCCAGAACACATGAATTGAGGTCTTCTCAAGGGGTGATGAAATCCCCAAGTAGGCCTCCTAAAAATAAAACAAGTCCACTTGTTTCTTGTGCACTTAAGATCACCCAAAGGTGCAAGAGGAATGAATACATAAGTGGCCTTGGGGTTTAAAAAATACTTGTTCTTTCCCAATAAATCTGTAGATTTTGTAATCTATTCTTGAAGACACTCATGTTTAGCATGCAAGGTTCTTTCCAACTTACATCATAGTCAACATAAGAAATCAAGAGTTCATCAACAAAAGTAAATTGAATGTTGTCAAAATATGAAATTGATAGGGAAAAGAGTCAATTCCTTTATGCATTCAAGATTGAATGAGTGTTCTTTTTAAGCACCAAATTTGAGTGTTATAGATTCATTCCAATGAAAGAATGTAAATTTCCTTTAAGCATTCAAGATTGTGTTTTAAAATGCATTCCAATGAAAACTTTACATTTTAGTTCATGGCATTCAAGATTGGTATAGGCAACATTAATTCAATGAAATATTTGTCAATTTATTAAGACACTCAAGATTGAATTTGATTGTTTTAAGTTTGAAGGTATGCAAGAGTGTGTTTGGATTTTGAATTTAATTGCAACATTCATTCAAGGATAAATGATTAATCATTCAAGTTCATTCCTTCCTAGATTAAAGTCCTCCCATGTTTGCTTCCTTGCCACTTTCCACAAACCTACAATAATTTGTTTTTTTAGTAAAATCCAAGATTTGCATCATGAATTAAACTTTTCATAAAAATGCATTAAAAAAATTATTAAAAATAGAATTTGGAACAATCAAATATGATTTTCTGACTGTGAGCTCTTGATAGTGTCCCAAAACTACAATAAAACTTTTAGATTAAATTCTATGATTTGTGTCATAAATTAATTTTTTATTATGAAAAATCATTAAAAATTTATTAAAATTTTATTTAAAATAGACATTTAATCAAGTAAATCTAAAATTTTTGCTGGAATCTTTTGAAAGTGTCCCAAATCTGTAATAAACTTTCTAGATCAAAATTCCATGATTTGGGTGATAAATGATTTTTTTAATGAAAAATCATAAAAAAAGATTTCTAAAAATAGAATTATGATAAGAAAAATCTGAAATTTTTCTATGAACCGTACATATCCATGTAAAGCTAAAAAAAATATTTCATTGTCTAGTTTGATGATTTGTGTCCAGAATGATTTTTTAATGAAAAATAACATTAAAATTTTAAAAAACTGAAACTCAACCCGAAAAAATCTGTTTTTTTTTTTTTGAGCTACGCATCTATATATAAATCTATAGAAAAAAAAATCATTTCCCAATTCTATGGTTTCACCCCAAAATGATTTTTTTAATGAAAAAATCATAAAATATCATTAATCAATCCAAAGAAATCTAACTTTTTTTTGTAGCTTGTAAATGTCAAGATTAACCTGCAAAAAAAAAATCATTAATAATTTCCATGTCTTTTAGGAGATATGAAAAAATCTTTTGAAACTTGTAGGCAAAAATTAATAAGCATCTAAAAAGTGAGAATTTGAGGCTAAATATCAGGTTCAGCCCCACAGTGGGCACCAAAAATGTACGTGCTAAAATTGGTTAGACACACACTTCAACATAGTAATTGTTTGTGAGGTTCATCCAAGAATGGACATTAGATTGTTAATCTTGAACATCTGCACAATGTGACCTATTGTCTCCTTTCTAGATGGGGTTCTTTAATTGCTCTCAGAATCAAGAGTTTAGTAAACCACTAAACATTACTAGAATGAAGGATTTAGGAGAATGAATGCATCTATAATTTTGTATTTTTAATGCAAGCATGAATTAATCTAGAAAGATATGGAAATAAACTATTAATTGAGATAAGTAAATAGAATTCTAGTTTAGCATGAATGCAACTAAAAGCTAGAATGAAAAGCTATTAACAATATAATAAATCTAATGCACAACAATCTAGCATGAATTTGGCATAATTTAATTACTCAAATTGCCCCTCCTCTCTGAATGAGAGGTAGAAAGCCTCCTTTTATAGAAATCCAAATAAACAAATGGTCAAGATTGATCTGATTGAAAGTTTGAGATTGATTCAAAGTTGAGTTCAATAGAAAGTTTCTATCAAAGAGGGAGCTTTTGAGAGATTTTAGGAAATAAGATTTAGTTAAGAGTTAGTTGATTGATTTATTTTCCTTTCTTTTTAATTTAACTCAAATTTTCAATTTTTTGAACTCAAGATGAGATCTTTGGAAGATATTTGAAGATTTAATTAAATATTACCTCATATTTGATGATTTTTTCAATTAATGAATTATTTAAATTTAATAATTGAAATAAGGGGATATTATTTAATTAAATATTCATATTGTGTATTAGCTAAAATGGGTGAATTTAATTTAATTAAAGTATTATGACTTATAATTAAACTATTTCAATTAAAAGGTTAATTTAGCCAATTTAAGTTGATGTTTAAGAATTAAATATGATTTGAGATTAATACAAGTTTATGATTTTTTTCATTTGACACTTAGGTCAAGTAAAGAATATGAAAATCAAAATTGCCTAGTAAAATAGGACCTTAAGTAAGATTGATAGACCAAAATTGGTTCAGCATACAAATGTGCCAATTTAGGGGTATTACACTAGGGAGTCTATAAAGTAATTCATTGTTAAAAGTACTAGAATCTTTGGTATAAATTGCATTTTTAGAATCTTTATGATAGAAAAACCTTGATAATTTGAAAAAGATTCAATACAACAGGAAGAATTTTCTATATCAGCAATGTAATGAGGTATTTTCCATTTCTTTGCTTAAGATTCATGTCTCCTAGTAATGTTTTATGCATTTATAGAAGTAGTGTTGAGGGTTGAGTGCAAATTGTATTATTAAGAATGTTCATCTTTAATCAATTCAACTGGAATTTGTTTTCAAAGTGTTGTTGTAAAATCAGATTCAAGAATAAACAAAAGGTTTTGTTCTCTTTTTCAATTTTGTAAATCTACAGGAGTGATTTGATGATTTGCATACTGTCCTACAATTGAAATTCTGGTCCACATTTGTCAAGTGACAAATTATGTTTTATTTCTCACAAGCATGAGTGGTGACTCTAAATCTCTATACTAGTTTTTTCCTAGTTGATTTCGTTGTAATATTTTAAAAGACTTTTAAGCTATATAGGCAGATTTGAAGCTTTTGATAGTCTCTTGAAAAGGAAGTATAAGTTCGTGATAAGTTTTAAGGTGTTGTTGCTTCTCCTGTTATAAGAAATAGAACTGTTAAAAAGTAAATCACAATAGTGATTTCTCTTTCCTCTTCAAGGAAGTGTTGGCTCTATATGGTTTTGATTGGTTGTGTCAAGGAATTTCAAGCTTGCACCCATGCCAAATTAGCACATCAAAGTTTAGCATCAACACTTGAGGTATTTTTCATTTTCATGTTTCTCTTTCATGGAAGTCAATTATAAAAAATGGTAGACTCTCTTTAGTGATTTTTAGCACTAGGATAAAGAGGTAGAAAGTTTTTTTCAAAATGGAATCAGATCTTAGATCTAAAACTAGTTTACTAAGTCATGAAGATGTGCTTGAGGATATTGTAGAGATAAGAAAAGAACTTCGTTATCAGATTGTTAATTTGATAAAAAAAACATGGAAGTGAGTGTTCAAGGTCTAGACGATTATTTGATTTATGTAAAATTCAAATCAACACTCATGGAGTTGTATTGATTTAAGACCTAAGGAATCTTCCTGGCCTATTATTTTTATACCTGACTCAGTTAACTAGCCAACACATTTAAGATTAGAAAAGATTTTGCAAATTGAAGAATATGTCATGAAGATGGAAATTTTTTTGTATGACAATAGAATTCATGTTGAGATTTGTAATGATGATGGTGAATGTGCTGAAAATCAAAATGAATGTAATGAATCCATACAGAAAGATAGTTTGTCTTTCGAATGTGAAGAGAAGGATTCGAATATTAGTGAATCAAATGATTGTAGTTAGCATGAGGAAAGTGGATACATAACTAGAAATGAATCATGCGATGATATGTATGAATGTGAAGAACATTCTAGCAATAGTAGTGATGGCTCTTCTTGCAATGATAGTGATTATAATGATGCACCTAATGATGAGGTATCTTGCAATGAAGAGGAAACAAGTCATGATAAGGATTCTAATTTTTTAGATTCTTTTACTAATGTTACTACTATTGTAAGTATTTTGGATCAGCCGGCTTATGATCAGAGCCTAGGAGAGTAGACCTATGATGAAGTCTTGTTAAGTGCTGATGAAATTTCAAAACTACTGGCTCATGATTGTGAAAGGTACGTAAATGTTTCTAAGGATGTTCTAGTTTTCCCTTATTGTATGTTTTCTCAAGATGAATTCCTTTCCCCAAAGTTTGATGCTAAAAAAGATACAAATTCAGAACATTATGTGTTAGATCTTGGAGGTGTATGTGGCCTTAGTTCAAAATTCAATATACATGATCACTTGTCTTATGTAGAGAGTTTTGCTAAGGGAAGATTTAATGTTGATTGAAATTCTCTTCATGTTGATAATGTTGCAATAAGTTTTGATGTTTCATATAATGAGAAGGAGAATGATAGAAGTTGTGGTTTTGATTTTGAGTTTCAATTTTTTGCTAATGAGTCTAGTGATGATGAGTTTGAAAGGTTTGAATTTCATTCCAATGAGTTTTTTGGAAAGAGAAAATGGCAGTAATCAACAAGTTTTTTATGAGAACTTTTATGACAAGTTTCATAGCTTGGTAACTAATCCATTGTTTGAAGAATGTGATGGATTTTTAGAATGTGTTGAATCTGATTGGATGTCAAATAGGATTGAAAATGAGGAGAAATCAGATTTCATGTCCCCTTCATAACTGGTTACATAAGGTGAGTTTCAAATCCATGACATATTTGACTCCTTGAATTGAGAAGAGTATCAGTCCTTTGTGTTTGTATTGGATAGCATGCATGAGCCATTTAGTACAAGTGTATTTCAGTCTAATTATGAAATCTAAGAGCATGTTGATCTGTACTTTCATAATGAGCAAGTTGTAGACCATGATTCTAGTTTTTATATGCACTATGAGAGTGTAGGAAGTTATTTCGTTTTGCCAAGTGAGTTATTTTAGAGTGCTAATCTAATTGGTGAATCTAATAGAAGAGATATTCTTAGCTTACCTCATGAAAGTGTAGATGAAAATAAGATCTATGATAGAGTTAAAAGTTTTTGTTAAGTTTTGGTGGCATGGGGCCATCATTTGTACAATTTTAGGAGTAGATTTCTTAGCTTTCAATAAGCTATTCGAGAGAAGATTTTGTTGTCAAGTGTGTGGTATACTTCTTTCAGTGATTCTAAATACTTTCCATGCCCACAAGGGACATGCATCCCAAAACAAAACCACTGTTGGGACTCAAAATTGCCTTCCTGATTTGAGTACCATTTTGATCTTTTGAGTCCTATAAGCGCATTTGAATGCATGTGTACCTGGCTGTCTATTTGAGGCCTATGAAGTGTTTAATGATTCTAAAAATTTTCATTCAACATTTTCATGTGTTCCATGAAGATAAATTTTCATTCTGAGTCATTCTGTGAAGTTTCATTTTGAGCAATCTTTAGATCTGCATTTTTGCCCGAGTGTCAAAAAGTGACAAATAGCCTAGTTTGCATTTGAATATCTGGCACCTAGTAATGTTTCATGACTCACCCCTTTGGGAGTGTTTAGTACACATATTAGAGAACCTATGTTTTAGATTTCAAGTTGTTTTGACATGTTTTGTCTAGGTTTTGAATCCCTCAAAGTTAGTTCTTTATTGTTGTCATGCTGATTTAAATTGTTCAAAATTCTAGGAGGCCCTGTTTGACTGGTTGTAACTTTGACCTAGTTGATTAAAATGAGAAAATTCCTTATGTATTGCATTTTAGAGGTCAGATATTTGCTATGTTTCAAATTTTAGCTTATGACAAATTTGTTTGATTAGTTTTTGAATGTGAGTCCAAATGCAATTTCTAAAGTTTTACTGGTGTCATAAAAAGTAGATCAATTGGTAACCCTGTTCATGATGTCATAACTTTGAATTTGTGATAGGTGAGATATAATGGAGTGTACCACTATGTTCTACCCTAAAAATACTTTAAGTGTGCTAGTTTGAAAGTCTCGACAAATCTATTTGCACACTTTCTCAGGTCCATTCCATTTGAGAAAATCATTTTTCTGCCATTGTTCCCAGTCCAACAAATTTGAGTAGCTCACTTTGACCACTTGCCAAATTTTCCTAGTTATTCTTCATGAGCCCAAATCAAATATTTATACTCTCCTCATGACAATGAACCAACACCCCATTTTTTGTGCCCCTAAGTGCCTATTTGCCATTTTTTGATGCCAAAACTAAATGCAATTTATGATTTTCATAGTGTTTGCTTACAACTAGTTTTATGAAGGCAACTTTGATGGTTGATATATTTTGACCCTGAAGACTTCATGACACAAAATATGATAGGATGAAAGAATATGGAACAAAGAATTAGTATGCATGATTTCAGGGCCTAGTTATCTTTTTTAGTTAGTTTTTAAGGCTAGTCAAAGGACCCCTAGGCATGAAATTGGCAATTTGTAGGAGCTTAAAAATGAGTTTTAAAGGTTGAATCAGTGATGCAAAATGTTTACAATTAGTATCAAGAGTTCAATGGATCAGTTCAAGGAATTGGTTTTTTTAGTTTAAAAACAAATTTAGATCACACTGATAAGAAATTATGGAGATTGGGGTGTTTAGTGATGTTATAATAACTATAATCATTGTGATCAGTTGACATTGTACATGTCACTTCAAGATCATGGATGTAGAAATTTGATACATGTCAAGAATGTTACATATCTTCAACTTTTTGATCGAATCAAAGATTAAAATATGTGTCACGAATGATATGAGAGGAACTCAAAGTAAATATGTTAAAGCCTAAGGGAGGCTTTTTGTGTTTTAATTATGTCTTGGTTTTAATCAAGGTTTGACACTAATTGGCTTAGAATGTCATCCATTTAGATAATGACAAGAAAATAAAGATGGAGAAATGTGGTATTGTTTATTTTTAAATATGGCAGTGAAGCATTCTGCAAATGTGGATATATACAACACCTCACTAGTAGTAGAGAGTTGCATGCGCCTAAAGAAGGTGATTTTAAAATCAAGTCTATATCATATAAAAGGCAAGATCACCATTTGAATACTATCCTCCCTATTTCACACCTATCACTATAGTAATATTCAATTTCTTCTAGGCATCATTATAATTTATCCAAGATTGAATTTTTTTTCTATTTTCTAACTTATTTAATGCAACTTTTTGCCATTCTAATACCCCACCCCATAGTTTGGATAGATAGGAGTCAAAGCTATAAATATGTACATCAATCCCTCTATATTGTTGAAGGGGTGAGCTTAAATGGTAGATTGTCCCCTTGGAATTGACACTAATCTCTCAAGCCATGACTCATTTTGGTGAAGACCAAAAGGCTCCTCCTCTATCTACTTGCTTTTATGGGTTTTAGCGGCAATCAAACATTAGTATAAGCTACCCTACCCCTAAAAGACAATCCACACCTCTACACACATCATCTTGCTATTCTAGAGACTGATTGAAGTTCATTGGATAAGTCCTTGGGACTTAGGCCTAAAGAAGGCGAGGAGGTAGTTTTAGTTTGAAGCTCACAGGATAGTTTTGAACCCATTAAAAGGTATAACTTTAATTATTCATTACTAAAAATGAGAATGAAGGAAGGGAGTTTTGAGCTGACACACAGGGAGAAGCGACATGGAGAGATATGGAGTGTAACATTTCCTTGTGAAAGTGTGTTTTAAAACCAAATAAGGTGTTAGCAATTGAGCAGATGTCATAGTCATGCTTTGTTTCAAGTGTCTAGTACTCAAGTGTAGACTTTTTTTGAAAATCTAAGCCAATAGTATTTTCCTCCAAGGGTCTTGAAAATTAGAGGATCGCAACTGGTTTTCTCAAAAAGAGGAGGGATCAAACAAGGTGGTAGGATGGACATTGGAGTATCAAGAGGAAAAATCTAATAGAAAGGGAATGGAAGAGGTACTGGCATTAAAAGGAAGAGACCACAATTTTGTCCCACATCGATTGTGGGATGAATTTTTGTTGAGTTTAAATGAAGAACCACTCAAGTGTAAAGTGTCTTAAGCTCTTGGCTTAAAGACAAGTAGTTCTCATGTGTTTTGTAGCCCATTGACCCAGTTGGAGCATGGTCATACAAATTTTGAACAACACGCCTAATGATGTGGTGTACATGTGGAGATCTAGACAAACTAGAAGAAAACATGTGGTAGCATGATCACAAACCAAGAGTGATGATGTCAACATCTAGATGGACCAATTGCAAAATTACATGCACAAAATTTGAGGTCAGTACTAATGTGTTGGTTCCAAAATCAAAGCTGTAGATTTTGGCACGTGGCTAGATCCAATGGTAGGCACTTCCCTATATTGTGAAGATATGTAGAAGTTAGGGAAAGCATGGAAGTGTCTAGTCAACATGTGGCAGTGGTCTCGAGTCAGTGATGATGTGGTAGGGGTAGAGATTGAGCCAATAACAAGGTGCCACATGGCAAACGCGGTGAGGAGCTAGCAGGAAATGATGTGGCACAGTGAGTGTGTAAAGGGGCCTAATAGGATACTTCCATTTGGCACACCAGTGGACCAATCAGAGGGTGTCATGTGGTGTCTAAGTGGGAAATGATAGTGTAGAGGTCTTACCAATCATAGATTGACACATGTCAAGCCCAGTCAAACTTGAGTTGACTTGAATGAAATATGAAGGGAAAATACACAAGCATGGAAAAAATAATATTTTATTATTGTTTTCTAGTTTTGAGCATATACAGGTCTTTTTAAATCAAAAGTGTTATATCCTAAAGTTTAAACTTTAGAGTGGGATTAAATTTTTGCATAAAGCATTCACATGAGGTGCATACCTGTGAAGGAAGTTCAGGAGCCTAGTTTTCAATGAAGATTATGGTCATCTTCGATGCATCGACATAGGACTATCATATACCCTTGGAACTAGGAGAGAATGAATTTTCCATTTTTGAAGTTTTTTTTTTGCACAGGAAGCAGTATGTTGGAGCTATTAAGGGTTTTGTACCAGATGCTCATTTATGAACCATGTTTAGTTATGTTAGTTCAAATTTGATTACTAATGAAATGGAAAATTGGGTGAATGCTAGAGACAATAGGGCCTCCAAGTATATTTAGTGAAGGTTTTATCAATATTTCAGATGCATAGTTGATGTTTTTGTCAAAATAGGGTTTTTCATCATTAGGAGGAGATATTTCAAGTTTGTTACACAACAATTATCAGAATCATATCAAATTTTGGTTGTAGAACGATGAGAGATGATTTGCAAAAGTAGAGAATGAAGATTTGAGTGGACACATGTCACTTCCAAATTAGGTCCTACTTCTTCTTTTCCTATATCTTTGTCTTTCTCTCTCATTGTAAGGGTTCCAATTTTTGAAGAAGCTTTTTCATTACTATAATACCACAAAGATGGTTCCAATTAGGTTGAAATTTCTGTCATGACCATGATACCATTCTCTTCAATGTATTTTCTCTTGTATGAAAAATAGTAAATAAAGCTAATATAGATAAGTTAGATCTATTTAGTGGTTTCATGAGTTATTACATGCACCTTGAATGTATAGTTTCAAAGAAATGAATACAATGAGAAAGAAAATTCTTAGTTTCATTTCGATTCTCATCTCCTATCTCTATAATTTGCAATGTTTTATGGTTTAAAAACAAATAACTTAACCTATTTGCATCCCCTTAAGGTTGTATGTCTCATATGTTTTATTATTGGAACAAAGAGCCAAGTATATGCTTGATATATTTGATAGGGTTGTTGGTTATTTGAGAAGGATATTTTACAAGAATGAGGTCTTTATTAGCATTGATGTCTAATTCACAAAGTGATAAGATGGATATGATATCTTGATGTATAGAATATGTCATTGGTATCATAGATTTATGTGTGTGATTTGTTGAATTTCCTAATAGATTAGGCACTGATCAGCTATAGGATCAACTTGTTCTTACTATGACATATTTGGGGATTTGCTAAAATCAAACTTATAATCATCCATTTCCCTTTATGTTTAAGAGTTGAATGAATGCCCTCACTTAGCTTATCAATTTCTTAGGTCATGTTATTAGCTATTTCATGTGTATGATCTTTACATAAGTACAAAAGATATAAAGGTTCTATCTGCTTTGTTTATATTCAATGTATACTTTGAATACTAGTGACTTAAGAGAAGAGAGTGCATTGGCAAGAAAAACAAGAAGGCTTAAGGTATGAATGCTTGAAGGGTGAACAAGCTATCAGAGCTAAAATGTGTAAAATCCAAGTAGAATGGAGGATTAAAATAGAGATCTATAATCTGCAAATGGAATTGTAAGTTGTTATCGAATCAAACCTTACTGTTACCTTCTAATCATTGTATCAGTCTAGGGTAAATCCTTTGGATTAAGGTTTACCTAATAGTCATTTGTAAATCTTTTAATCAGGTGACATTCCAAGTGAATGATATAAAGTCCTCTAACAAGGCTCACTCCTAATAGGATGATTGAAATCCTTTAACCAAGTCACATTTAACAGTGTGTATTGTAATCTTTAACATGATTGGCCTTTCACAAGGCATCACTTCAGAAGAGTGAGAATGGGTAGCATGTTACTAGTGGTTTTTTCCAAATTGATTTTCCATGTTAAATCATTGTGTCAAATATATTATTAAATTTTTTATCTTTCATGTTTATATTTCTGTAAATTGATTTGACAGTAACCTACAAGTTTGAGTGATTACATAATCTAATAGATTCATGTATGATGAAATTATTTTATGGATATGGGTTCACTAAGCTATGAAAAGTTTTATTTGTACATCTGAACCTTGGATAACTAATTCACCTCCCCCCAGTTATTCTAAAGAGTTCCAAAAATTGGTATCAAAGCCATCTGCTTAAGGGGATTAGTTTAAATGTAAGAAATCGAGTAAAATAAAAACTAATAAAACAATCCAAGAGAGCTTAATGTGAAGAATATTACCATAAAAAAAATGAGTTTCCCAATGGATCAACAAGAATGGAGACAAGAGATTTTGAAAGGGGAAAACAAAGAAAACCCCTTGTGTACTATTAAGAATGTGGCAAATAAGCCTAAGGAAAGAGAGAGGAGGAAGAAGGATTGTGGAGCAAATTAGCTCTTTACAATAACATCAAAAAGATGTAAAGAAGAAGTAGTTGTAGAAGAATGAGAGAGGCATCTCTTTTATAGAGATGAGAAAGGAGTTGCATTTGTAACTCCCATTTCTATGAATGCCACCATTTATAATAATTGTGTGCAAAGTGTCAATATCCTCTTAAGGAGGAATAAACTACTTTCCTTAATAAAGGAATTACAAAAAAGAGTTATCCTCACATGTGGACTAGAGGAAAAGAAAATAATATGTCCTTCACATGTGTACTAAAGGATAAAATACATAAGGGATACCTTGGTTTATCCCATTTAATAAATAAATACAACCAAGGAAAGATTACTACTTCTAACATCCCCCTTTAATCTTTACTTGGGGAGATTTTATCAAAGGATGTTAAACCCAATTTACAATATTACAACTTGATTTTTTTGAAATATCTTCATTGTGCAAGAGGTCTCTTATTATCGTGGGTACATCTTTGGAGAGCCAAGAGAAGTGGATAGTCCTTGAAGTGTGTTACATCTTCAAGTGGATTTATGTGGCATAGGATATGTACAACAAATAATGATGTCTTGTATTTGCCTTGGTGGATTACCTGAAACATAGAAACAAGAAAAAAAGACAACTATCCACAAGGATAATTTCATCTTATATTCAAGTTAGAAACTTTTTATGTATAAGTAAACTCTCATAGAGTAGATATAAGTGTAACTTGGTACCGCAAAGAAATCAAGATAAATCATATCCTGCAAAGAACAAATATGTTATCAAAACTTTCAAGAAAGGACCATAGAAAAGGCTAGCTAATGAATCCAACATCAACAATGCTTCAATAATGTGGATATAGACAGTCCACTAAGAAGTCATTTTACTGCAATTTAATGGGTGATCAATCCATAACCTGCATGACTCATGATTTAAGCAATGAAGTATACATAACATTATATGGCATGTTTTCAAAGATATCAAAGGAGAGAAGTATAAGTATTAACAATAGATTTCTTTCAAATAAGAGTAAAATGCCTTAAGATGGGTCAAATTAACTAAAATTGGAGGGAAACTCCAAGAATAAATGGTATAAACCATAAAGTGCCAATATGGCGATAGAATGATGCTAGAAAAGCATAAACTGCACTTATGTGCCAATCAATAGAACAAGATAAATGTTGAAGGCAATATTTTATAATAGCTCATAATTCTAAGGAAAAAAAAATTGCATATGTGAAAAATATAAAAATGCACTCATAATTGTCAAGTCACAAAATACACAAAAATTTGTATATTTATCAGGATATATATGTGGGCCCCCATATATATACACGAATAAATATACCTAAAATATCATGGTATGAAATCATGCAAAGACAATTAAGATCATATATAGAACATAATTTCTAGGCAACATACTAAGGAGAAATGCCAAAGATGATAAATAAGGATCATTAACATCAAATCATATTTGTAGTAAGTAATCCTCCTAGGTTAAAGTCTATTCATTCTAGAAATTGATCTCTTTTACTAATTACTTTTTGAAACCATTTATTTTTCCTCTTAAAAAATTTATCACTAGAGAAAGATTCATGATGTATGAATGTACCATTTGTATCAACATTAGCATTATTACCATTATCAATATTAGCATTATTACCATGATCTATAAATGCATCATTATCATTACCACTGTAAGAAAGAATAGGAGAAATAAAGGTAGATATATGAGGAGTAGGGTTTAGAGAAGGATGTTGGTCCTCCACTAACACAATTCTACTTCCACTAAATTGTTCATTTTGAGCATTAGAAGAATCATGCACACCATTTCCTACAAGACAAACATTTCATGCTATGTGCACTTTGTTAGTAATAAGATTATAAGCTTGATAACCTTTGGTATTTTGCATGTTTTCACTCATGCACCCTGTATATGCAATCCTAGATGAAGCAATAGGAGGTAAATTTTCAACTGTATTAGATGAGATATGCTCATTTTTCAAATGAGAAAACCTTTCATGCTCCATATTAAAAGCAATATCTTTGTGCAAAGAGTGTCTAGAAGAGGTGAACCTAGAAAATTTAAATAAGTTATCATGGCCTAACTTAGCATTAGCAACAACTTCATTAGTGTTAGGATCAATAATAGAGCACATGTCCCTATGAAACTCAACTTTGTAATTTTGACATAATTTTACAATAGAAAGAAGATTGTATTTCAACTCAGGAACATAAAGGACATCATGTAATTTTCCATTTGGAATACTAACATTACCAAATCCTTCAACTTTGCAACTATGATTATCAGCTAATTGAATTTTGATATTAGAAGGATTGAGTTTTAAATAATCAAACAATTCTTTATGAAAAGTAACATGTTGAGATGCACCAGTATCAATAATCCATTCTAAATTTTTAGGAACATTGTAACTAACAATAAAAGCATGACGAGATGGATGAGAGTTTTGATTATTGTTATTGATAGGTTGCTTATCTTTTTTTTTTTAAAAACAATTATTAGTTACATGACCATCTTTCCCACAATAAGTATAGTGGGGTTTTTTATTAGATTGATTAGCATGAGTATTATTACAATGTGTGTTTGGATTATTATTATTAAAATTATGATTATTGTAATTATGATACCATGTAAGAAATCAAGAAAAATAAAAACTAATAAAACAATCCAAGAGAGCTTAATGTGAAGAATATTACCATAAAACAAATGAGTTTCCCAATGGATCAACAAGAATGGAGGCAAGAGATTTTGAAAGGGGAAAGCAAAGAAAACCTCTTGTGTAATATTAAGAATGTGGCAAAGAAGCCTAAGGAAGGAGAGAGGAGGAAGAAGGATTGTGGAGCAAATTAGCTCTTTACAATAACATCAAAAAGATGTAAAGAAGAAGTAGTTGTAGAAGAATGAGAGAGGCATCTCTTTTATAGAGATGAGAAAGTAGTTGCATGTGTAACTCCCATTTCTATGAATGCAACCATTCATAATGTTGGTCTAACTTTTTGTGTAGTAGAAGTTTTCTGTTAAATCATAGAAAAGTCAAATGTTCTATTCCTAAGTGAAGCATAGGGTTTTGGATAATCCATCCATAAGAAATAATCATCATGTAAACCCTATATCATCTCTATTCATAAATTGTCAGGCGCAAAATTTTGAATTTTCAAAAGAGACGAATCTGTTGTCATATTCCTTTTCCTTTCTCCCGGGTTACCTTTCTTCCTATTTGTCCCAACTGTCAGATCTGACTAGATCTACCGTTGTCATTACCTCGCTATGACAAGTTGCATGCTTATTAAGTATGGCGAGGTAACGAGTGTTGAGTATTTTAAGAGGCGGGACCGTAAAGTGAAGATACGGCGATCGGAGATTTTCTTATTAAATGATTTATTGTGCAGGTAAACTTTGCAAGTTACCATCCAAAAAGGATAGGGACCCACTAGAATATCTGACATCAGAGCTGGAATGATGGTTTTTTCAAACGTTGTGCCACCTTGCTATCGAAAAAATTAAGCACTTCGCCGTTAGCGAAGAGCGAGGCCACGTGAATATCTAAAGATGATGATATTGCATCTTGCTTGTATCATAATTACACCAGGTGGTATGACCAGTCATAAATACCATTGTCAGAATCAATTTTAATTGACAGAAGTGATTACTGGGTAACCCTTGCATTTTCTGGCACGGAATCCTTTTAAGTGTCGGAGCTTGCTACCTCACTATCGGAAAATTCAGGTGCTTCACCGTTAGCGAGTTAGCGAGGCCCTGTAAAATGGTAAAAGATCGGCAAGATCTTTGGTGACGTGGAATGATAAATGACTATGGTAAATTTTGACATGTGCCAACTATGCAAAGATTCGATTCTCATTAATGCCTATCTGACTGAATGTACAAAAAATCTTGAACGTCAGCTTGAAGTGGATCAACGGAGCTCACTACCTCACTATGACAAGTTGCATGCTTGTTAAGCCATGCGACATAGAAAATATAAATCAGGAGATCTTGTGCTTTTTCCTCACCTTTGATTTGGTAAGTGATCAACGACTGTCGTCTCCTCGCTATGAAGAGTTGCAAGGGAGATAATTATAGTGACATAGCGATTTGGGCCCGTCGCCTTCCTTCTTAAGAAGCCCTGTAGCATATCTTTCGATCATTTTTGGATCAGATCAACAATTGTCACCGCTTCGCTATGGCAAGGTGCTTATTCTTTATGCATAACGAAGTAGCGATATGCTGACACGTGTTCTCAGTCGTCAGTCGGTCCAAATATAAGCGCCATCAAAGAAAGAATTTTGTACGTGGCAAGTTCTCATTGGGTAAAATAACTGACATGGCAAATACAACTCCTAGTTGTTCTCTCTGCACCACATGATCGTAGGATCTTTGAAGATCGACGATGCAGTTTTAAATGAAAAATGTAGTGCCACTCTCTGTATTAATTAGACAAGAAAGCTTTGTCTATGAGGAAAAATAGAGTATAATACAGAGAGATTTCATCAGTTTCATCTCACGCGAGCAAAGATTTGGAGCCATTCTTGTGTAGAAGCCATTACTGAAGGAAAAGCGTGCCAAGGTCTGATAAAAATTGTCAAGTTGTCTGTTCGCGAAAAATTTGCAAGAATATAGAGGAAAATAGAGACAGAATTCAAGTAAGTAATACTACCATAATTTTCGTAAGCTTTTAAGTTCTAAAAAGATAGCCCAAGATGCCTCCGAAGAAGGGATTTTCAGGTGCAATAAACTACTTGGATAGAAATGTCCATGATGATTTGCTTGAGTTGCTTCCTAAGTCTACTGTAGAAACAGTGCAAGTTAAGAGGTTAACCTCACTGAACCCTAGGCTAAGGATAGCTGATGGATTGTATGATAAGGGTAGTTGGGTTCAAGATGCTCAAACTTCTCAAACTGGTTTGAGTTTATTCAAAAAATGGTTTGCAGAAAGGAAGTTATATGCCCCTCATGCCAATATATGGAATTTTGATCTTGGAAAGCTTGTTGTCCCCAGTGTGTTTCTAGATTTTGACCTGCTTGAAGCTATAGTGAAAAATTATGACCAAGCCACTAAGGTAGTGAGAAGAATGGATGGTGAGGCTTTAGTTACCATCAGTCTCGAGGAGATTAGGAAGATTTTTAGTCTGGGACCTCTCACTATGTATCATGTGCCCATTAATTTGATAGAGTTAGAAAAAGAATATATGTCCAAAAGGGATGTAGTTAGACAAGGTGCACTGAAAGCCCACATAGGCCGGATTGGAGGCCTCCCAACCATAACATCATCTTCTAAAGAACCATTCAAGAAATCATGCTTTAATGCCAGGGCAGTAGAGATATATAGGACCCTGTGCAGAGTCTTCGGAGAGGGCGAAGAAGATTTTATTCCGGTGAGCTTCATGTATATGATCACCCAAATCTTCTCTTTTGGTGTGGAAATAATTTTTGATTTTGCATCTTACTTGGCTAATGAGATTCACCAGGGATTGGTGGGGATTGCAAAGGGCAAGGTGGAAAAGGTTTGGGGTCAGTACTCCCTATTGATGCATATGTTTCTTTTTAAAGGGGCCACTTATTTTGGTAAAGAAATGGTTTTAAATAGGGAACAAGAGGGGGAGGCACTGCCAGTCCAATTATGGAGTGCAGACATGACTTGGGAAGCAGAAAATGCTAGCTTTGTTAGAATTGATAGGCACTTTGCCTCCAAACTAAGATGCCTCATATTGAGTGATAATCCCAGAATTCCTAAGGCACTAATGCATCTTGTTAGGCCTATGGACAAACCCCATAGTCTAAAAGTTTCACATAATTGGGGAGATATTATCCCATATTCAGTCTCAACCGTCATTAGGGTCTATGGATTCAAAGGAACACCCCATGTACTACCCTATCAAGTACCTTTAAAGGTAGGGATAGCTGAATTTTTGTGGCAGTTGGGAGGAGTGGAGGAGGCCTTTTTGCACAAAAGGGGAACATGATCAATTTTTCCTACTTGCACTATAGCCCACCAATTTGTGATAACTAAAGAAGGGTGGATCTTTCTCCACAAAATTTTGGTTCAATATAAGATGGCAGTGTCTCATGCTCATTTTTGTGATACAGAAGGTTTCTTTAACTCTGCTCTTAGACTTAGAATCAAGCTTCGTCCAGTTCAGCATGAATTCTATTTTCCTGAAGATATAATAAAAAATGAATATTCTCTCCATGAGCAAGAAATAAAGAAAGAAAAATGGAGAGTCTATTCAAAAGTTTTGGAGTTTATTAATTGTTTTGACAAAGATTACAGTCCTCTTAGTAATGTTGCAACCAATGCAGATAAGATAAATAAGCTCATGAGTACTTTCTCTGAGATAATGGAAGTAATGAATGAGAAGAAACAACATTTTATTGATTCTTTTCCAAATAAAGCCAGAGAGGTTATGAGAAAATTGGGTTTCACCCCCAAAATTGGAATGGGTTCACTGGTGGTACGAAAGAAGACAGGATATACTATTGTTCGGCAGCAAATGCCCATTGTACACAAAGAAAAATAGGTAGTTGAATCTACCAGTACTGTCCTTGAAGAAAGACCCCCTGAACCTTCTCCCAAAAGAAGAAAAATAATAAGGGAAGAAGAATCCCCTGATGAAGGTTACTCACCTTCTGAAACTCCAATGAGAATTGAGGAAGAGCAGCTCACCAATGAGAAATGTGAACAAATGGTGTCACAAGGAGAAATTTTTGTTACACAAGCAGAAATTGATGAAGGGAACCCCCAGGAACCTCTTGTGCCAAGTTTTGAATTAACTGTAGCAGATTTCAGAGGAAGGGAATTGGACCCTATTTTGGAACAAGCCAGTTAGCATTTTTTGTTTGATAACAGTTTTGTAAGATCTAGGGCTTTCCATCAGTTTGCATGGAGGGTAAACATGCACATTTTTGAGCAAAGGTGTAAGAATATGAAAACAGAGCATCCAGAAATGGATGAAGCCTCCATTCAAAATCAAATAAAGGAACAAATGATGCAAGAGTTCCAGAATATAACCCTTGATGAGGGTAGACAGATGGTAAAAAATGAAAATATTTTATTATTGCCCAATTGGGATATTGCTGATGCATTAATTTTTAATTCTGTATCAAATAATTTAGGACTACAGGATCCAAATAAAGAGGAATTCTTGGGTACAGCATTCAGCAATGATCAAGCTTCCCTTGTTATGTGGTCCTTGAGAAGAGGATTCAGGACTACTTCATCACAGCCTGATGATTCAGAACTAACAGGGAGTATCATTGTAAGGAGAGTTCCTGATACTTCAAATGTACAGGCAGCCCACATGAATGTGGATTATTCTAAATTTTCTTTGGCCATTACAGAAAGAGAAGAGAAGGAAATGATTGATATGCACAGTAAATATGAAATAGTGGTGGATGCTTATAATCAAGAGGTAAAAAGGAGAATTGAGCTGGAAAACAAGGTATCTCAATTGGAGAAGATACTTGGAAAAAGGAAAGTGGGAGAATCCAGTACACTGAGAATTGCATATCCTCCACAGTCATCTGTTGGATTAACCCCTATCATTGAAATACCTGACACCCCTAAAAGACCCCAATTCTATACTGCAGAGGAATTTGAAGCAGAAAAAACCAAATTACATGAGTGACAGATAGAATTTAGAAATCAGTAGGAAGAAAAATGGAAGCAGGGTGTGACATATTTGAGGGATAAAATACAATGGTCAACTTTTTATGATCAGTTGACAAGGATTGTAACCCTCATGGATGAGTTGAATAAAGAAAAGGATGGACTAAATTCTCTTGCACAGAAATGGAGACAGAGAAATAATGATATTACAATTATATGTATATCTGCAGTCCAAATGCCTTATCATCAAGTTGAAAAGATTTTTGATTTATTGAATAAGTTAGAAAATTTTGAGAATGAAAGAGATTCTTTACAGAGAAGATTGATACTCTATTTTTCAAAATATCTTGCTGAAAAATTCACCCTATTTCCTTGTGCTTTAGAATCTGTTGATACAGTAAAGGAAAAAGAAAAATGGAAAAAGGAAATGGATAAATTATTCGATAATAGAATAATAAACATCATCAGTGAGACTGGCCATTGGTTTTGGGCAAAGACAAACGAGGAGCTGGTAAAAGTACAATTGTATTATACTGCTATGAGAAAAGAATTTGATGATTTAGAGGAAAATGCAAATTCTTTAATAAAGATACAAAGAGAAACTCTAAGTTTTGATTGGCTAGATGATGATACTTTTAATAAGTGGAAAAATTAGTTTAGTGAACAAATGTCAGGAGACAATGAGGAAGAAGATGCAAAAGTAATAGTTACCCTTGTAATTAGCAATGATGACATGGAAAATCCCCAGGTTAAATTGAGTTTGCAGGTAACAGAAGATGATACATCACTTACAGACCTCATGGGTATGTACTCCGAAAGTGAAGAATGATTGTAAGGTCAGATCGTGCTCTTGTCTCAACAATTCAGAAGCATAACAGAAAGGGACCCGCCAAGAAATGTTGTTAATCTTTCTGTTATTTTGTTTTTGTCTTTCTTTTGAAAGGACACCTGTCACCTTCTTTAGCCTAAAGCTTGTTGCATCTCACACTATTTAAGTGAGATCCCAAGGCTAAAGAATGGTCCGAATTCTATTTTTACTAAGTATTGTGCTTAGTCCTATTTTTGGTCCAAACATTTGGAAAGCAAGTTTGTAGTATACTTTTCTGTCAAAATTTCTGAGAATACATGAATGTAGAAAGAACTGTGCTTCTTTTCTGAAGGTCTTTTTGGGTCTATTGTAAAGGATATACCATTTTCAAAGGAAATGAATACAAATTATGAACTGTCCCCATATCAGTTCTTTCTGAATTTTGTCTCCTTTTAAATACTTAGCTACCTTGATGTTGTGTGAGTAAAAGCTTATGCAATTGATTGCAATATAGTAGGGTTGTACATCCATTTGTTATTGCTGTTAATTCAATGGATTAAATAAGGGCTCTAATGAATGTGATGAGATTGCTTAGGTATTGAAAAGGATTTTTGAATGATAAATTCTGATAAGAATTGCTGATAAGAATTTGTTGCAAAGCAACAAATTAGATCTAAGAATTTACTATAGACTCTGAAACCCAATGGATTAGGCACTGATCGAAAGTATTTCAGCCAAAAGAGAAGTGTATTATGACTAGTTTTTTCAAAATACATCATAAAATCAAATTTTACTTTTATTTCCTGTAAGATATTCAAAGTTGGCTAGCACTTGCCTGCATGGAATGTTTTAGCTTCATTTAGCCATTGTTGTTGAAAACATTTGCAGATCTATAGAAGATTTCTTGGCCATATCTGTTCAAGGGATGTGTTTACCAATTTGGTAAGAGTTATGTATATGTTTGAGGATTTAGAAATGAGAATCAAAATGAAACTAAGAATAATTCTCATACAATTGTTCTATTTTTGAACCATCCCCGGGTACACCCGCCCTGGTTTTTACAGAGACAAAAGAGTAGAAAACCATCTAAGGTTTTGTTGAAGTTGGGTCCTAGTACTTTGCATATGCAAGTGACAATGAGAATTGGCTATTCTTTAGGTTGTGTATGTATTGATATCTAGGTATTAAGCCTTTTGTCGCTTAGTAGTTTTAGCACTGTTTTAACAAAAAAAGAAGAAAACACCAACACATAATAAGTGTGTGCAAAGTGTCAATATCCTCTTAAGGAGGAATAAACTACTTTTCTTAATAAAAGAATTACAAAAAAGAGTTATCCTCACATGTGGACTAGAGGAAAAGAAAATAATATGTCCTTCACATGTGTACTAAAGGATAAAATACATAAGGGATACCTTGGTTTATGCCATTTAATAAATAAATACAACCAAGGAAAGATTACTACTTCTAATATTGAAGGTACTAGAAGCACAAAGATCAAGATGTCAAAAAGAGAATTGCCCAATCTTAATAGAGTTAACTTTCTTGCATGGAAAAATCTAATGAAGCTACAGCTGGGAGGTCTTGGAGATCATGCAAAATCTACCATTAATGTTGAGCATATTGATCTTGCTAGAGCCCTAACTACTGAAGATCTAAAAAAGAAGGAAGAACACAACTAGGAAATGTTGGCGATTGCCTCTTCCCTAAGCTATGTTGAATTTGATGATACCAAAAGTCTTCATAGTGCAAAGAAAATTTGGGATGCTCTATACACTATCTATAGAGGTGACAAGAATGTTCTAAGAGCCAAAGCTGAGAGTCTCAGAGGTAAGTTTGATGATATGAAAATGGAAGAAGGTAAAAATATTGCTCAATATTTCTCGAGAATAAAAGATGTTGTTAATGCAATAAGAGGAGCTACTAGTACAATAGATGATGATATAGTACTAAGAAAATGTTTGAGAGCACTGCTATCTATATATGTTATTAGAGTTTCTATAATACAAGAACAGAGATGTATACCAGGGAATGCTCTATGTCTTGAAGGTTTGGTAGGTAGGCTCACTTCTTTTAAGCTATCTAACTTTCATAATTATAAACTTGAAAATATAGAATCTATTTTCAAAGCTCAGACGCCATTGAAGGAACTTGATGAGAAGAAGAAGAAAAAGAAAAAACATGTGTCTAGTGATAGTGATATAGATGAGGAAGATGTAGATCAAATTGAAGTATTATTAGCAAATAGATTTCATAGAGATAAAGGCAAGTTTAGAGGTAAGCTACCTATCATGTGTTTCAATCGCAATGAAGTTAGTCATAATACTACTTATTCTGCATACAAAGGTTTCAAAGTTTATCAAATGGATGTTAAGTTTGCATTTTTGAATTGTATATTGGAGGAAGAGGTTTATATAGAATAGCCTGAAGGATTTGTTGATGCCAACAATAAAAATATGGTATGTAGACTACACAAAGCTTTATATGGTTTGAAGAAAGCACCAAGAGCATATGAGAGACATCATAATTATCTTGTCAAGATTGGATTTGAGAGGATTGATAATAACAACAATCTATACTTGAAAACAAAGAAAGCAAAAGTTATCATGTTATCTGAATTTTTTATTGATGATATCATATTTGGAGGTCAAGATACTTTATGTAATGCTTTTGCAAATGAAATGAAGAAAGAATTTGAGATGTTTATGTTTGGAGAGATCAAGCTCTTTGTGGTTTTGCAAGTACATCAGATGAAATATGGTATATACATCACTCAGTCAAAGTATGTTAAGGAGATATTAAAAACTTTTGGATTGGAAGGTTGTAAACCAATAAGTACACCTATGGTGATAGGACATAAATTATCAAAGAATGATGATTCAACTAAAGTGAATCAAACATTATACAAGTATATGATTGGTAAATTACAATTTATAGTACATAAAAGACCTAATATTGCATTATATGTAGGGATAGTTGCAAGATTCTCTACTAATTCCAGGGAGAATCACTTGATGGTACTAAAGAGAATAATGAGATATCTAAAAGGAATAGAGTATGGTCTATACTACAAGAAAAATGAAAAATTTGAATTGAGAACCTAATGTTAATTGAGATGGAAATATTGATGACAGAAAGAGCACCAATGGAGGAGCATTTTTCTTAAGCAAAAAATTGGTTACATGGACTAGCAAGAAACAAAACTGCATTTCTCAATCTACTATTGAAGTTGAATATGTTGTTGCTACAGTGAATTGTACAAACATTGTATGGATCAAACAACTACTCAAAGGTATGAAGGAGGAAATCACTGAACCTATGATACTTTATTGTGATAATACAAGTTTTATAAATATATTAAAGAATCCTATGATACATACAAAGACTAAGAACATTGCAATCAAGTATCATTACTTAAGAGAATTTGTTCAAGATAAAGAGGTGAAGATGGAATATGTCAACACCAAAGAAAAAATTGCCAATATCTTTACAAAAGCATTACCTAAGGATGCTCATGAGTATCTAAGAGGTAAACTATGGCTGATACCCCTATCAAAGGCTATCTAAGAAGCATAAGGAGTGCCCTACATCAAACAAGTTGATTAACATATGTTACACATTGATGTAGTGGATCTTACTTTAGGAGTTTCCTAAAGTAATCAAAGAACTAGAACTTCAAAACAATCATAAGAAAGGTGACCAAGGGAGAAACTGAAAATATTCATATCTATATATGAATATGACATGCCTTTGGCATTGTTGTCAAAGAGGGAGAAATAGTTTGGTTGTCAAGAAAAGTGTACTAAGTCATGTATTGAGTTCAGGAAATCACAGAGGGAGAAATTTAGATATAGAAGATATAGAATTATGGAATATCTACTCAAAGGGAGAGAGTGTACAAGTGTACCTACTAATTACATCTACCTAGTAAGAGGGAGATAATTTTGAGGTATATATAAGAAGTGATCAAGAGGAATTCATAATTATGAGTTGATTGATTGTCTATTGATTAGAACATAATTTTGTAACCTATTTAGAAGATGAAAGCTATTGATAGAGAAAGAGATTTCAATACAAAGAATTATTATCTTTTTGGTATTTTATTGGTCTTACTAATTAAGTTTGGTTAGTTTGGTTTGCTATCAATGCCAAAGAGGGAGATTGTTGAAAACAAATTGATATAAGTATGATAAATGTGTTTCAATCATTGTTTTGTCACTAATGTCAAACCTACTACTTGCTAGTAAGACAATTATTTATATAAGTTAAGTACTATCATTTATTTGATTGATGAAGAGGATTTGATCCAAAGAGGTAAGAATATGACTTAGAAAGGTTGAGTTATGAAATGAAAAGGAGTACAAGACTTAGTTAAGATAGTGATATTATAGTGCATTGATAATATACTTAAGGTTGCAAAGGTGTGATACATTGATTAAGTTTAGAAGAATAAGTTCAGCAAAGTTTGTCTACCAAGCTTAACTGAGTGGACAGTAGGTGCTAAGAAAAGTTAGTCCAAGATGAGCAAAAAATTAGTTGGATTTAAGAAAATTTAATTTCAATGTAAGTTGAGTGAAATAGTTGATGTTGAGTAATGTTTAGTTGATGCTAAGCACTAGTAAACTTTAGTTCATGCTGAGTGTTTTGACAGTGGATGTCGAGCAACGTAGTATGTGTCGAGCATTAGAAGCCAGTTAATGTTGAGTGTCAACATTATGAGAAAGATTGAAAATTCAATGAATCTGAGCCAACATGTTTGATTTCTTGGATTGTGTGAACCATGTGGAAGATAAGATTGATGAGCTAGTGGCATAAAATTCAAGATGAACCATTTTGAGGATAATTCAAAGAGAATTGAAGGAGAAGTTTCTATAAGGAAACAAATTGAAATGAGGGGTAGATTTATTGAATCCTACCTAATCTAACCCAACCCTAAAATAGAAAATGGAGGATGAATGAAAAAATATCTTAATTCTCTATTTATAGAGATGGCTAGTTAGAAGCAAAATTTGTCATGTGCAAGAACCTAAAGAAGACAAAGAGCCTAGGGTATTGCTTTATTCAATAACCTAAGAGAAGAGACTCTATTGGCAAGAAAAGAAAGAAGGCTTAAGGGTATGAATGCTTGAAGGGTGAACAAGCTATTAGAGCTTAAGAGTGTAAAAGCCAAGCAAAATAGAGGACTGAAACAGAGATTTGTAATCTACAAAAAGAGTTGTATGTTGTTATTAGATCAAGCCTTACTATTACCTTCTAATCATTATATCAATCTAGGGTAAATCATCTAGATTAAGGTTGACCTAACAATCATTTGTAAATCCTTTAATTGGGTGACATTCAAAGTGAATGATCTAAAGTCCTCTAACAAGGCTCACTCCTAATAAGGTGATTGAAATCCTTTAACCAAGTCACATTTAACAATGTGTATTATAATCTTTAATAGGGCATCACTTCAGAAGAGTGAGAATGAGTAGCATGTTACTGATGATTTTTTCAAACTGGGTTTCCATGTTAAATCATTGTATCAAATGTGTTATTGAATTTTTTATGTTTCATATTTATATCTCTGCAAATTGATTTGATAGTAACCTACAAGTCTGAGTGATTGCATAATCTAATGGATGCATGCATGATGAAATTGTTTTATGGATATGGGTTCACTAAGCTATGAAAAGTTTTATTTGTACATTTGGTTCTTGGATAACTAATTCACACACCCCCCCCCCCTCAATTATTCTAAAGAATTCCAATAGGTACACCTGCTTAGGCTTTGAAGAGCCTAAAGTAGAAGAAGGGTCTAGCCTTATAGTTGGCTTGGTATCTGAAAGGATATGTTGCAGATGGAAAGTAGCTGCCCCTAGATGTATTATGTTCTCATTAGGATAATTTGAAGTGTAACATTTTAAAACACCAATAGAACCCTAAGTGAATTTGGTTATATTTGAGGATTTGACCTATAACTTGCAGAGGGTTACGATCTTGCAAGAACCTGATTACAAAGATGGTTTAAGGAAGAGGAAATATTGTCAATGCCATATTAGTTACATTGAGACAAATTGTAGCCAGATTAGATGTTGTGGAGATAGCCTAGAGGAGAGAAGCACATCTTGATGATGTGAGTGGTGATGAATCTATAACACTGAACCCTAATCTAGAACCTAAAGAAGATCAAGATGAGGAAATATTGTTGAGAGTATTGTCTATGGTACATTCAAATACTGTTGTAGAAGTTGTTCCTTATGATGGAAAATTGGATACCAATGTTGTGTTAGATTGGATCTATGATATGGAGAAGTTCTTTTAGTTTGAAAACACTCTTGATAATAGGAAGGTTAAAATTGCAATTATTAGGTTGAAAGGTCATGCCTCACTATGGTGGGAGCATTTGTAAACTAATAGACAAAGGATAGGAAAGGAGAAGATTGAGACTTGGCTAAAATGGTGGACAAGGTAAAGAAAAAGTTCCTTCTTGTTGATTACCAAGTTAGCTTGTTGAGGAAAATGTGAAATTTGAGACAAAGGGACATGATTGTGAAGGATTATACTAAGGAATTGTATAGACTGGACATCAAATTTGGACATGTGGATGATGATGTTGAGAAAGTTGCAAGGTATGCAAATGGATTGAGATCTAGAATTCAAGATGAAATAATTTTTATTGAAATTGGAAAGTGTGGAGGAATCATATCAATATGCCTTGACAGCTAAGGAGATATTAATAAAGAAGCATGAACAAAGACAAAGAGGTAAAGGTGGAATACTGTAGAGAGGTAGAGAAAAATCTTATGGAGAAGGTGGCAGATCTAACAGTACTATGCAAGAAAAGGGAAAATCTAAATGGAAGAATGAGTACAAAGGAAAGACCAAGTGGAAAGGTGGTAGTTCTTACCAATGAGGTACTAGTTCTTATCAAGGAAGTGCCAATTCTTATTCTAGAGGTGGTTTTTGTGGTAATTGTTTCAGATGTGGCAAAGGAGGGCATATATCTTTTGAGTGTAGATCCTCTGGTGATAATGTACAAGGTAAAAGAAATTATATGATTCAAGGAGATCTTGAGGGTTCACCAAGTGGACCTGAGGCTAGAGAAAATGTGATGGTAAGAATAATTTTATATAATAAAGGAAGTGATGAGGAGCCTGTTCTAAGGAGAATTATTTTTAAGGATAGATGTAAGATGGTTGGAAAATGTTGCAAGGTGATCATTGACAATGGAAGTTCAACACATTTGGCATTAGAAGAGTTGGTTACAAAGTTGCAATTGTAGAGGTTGAAGCATCCTAAACCCTATCATTTTTCATGGATCAAAGATGAACATAAGATATTGGTAAATGAACAATGTGTTTTGAAGTTGAAGATTGGATATTCTTTTGATGAAGTTCAGTGTGAAATTATGCCTATGGATTTTTGTCATATTGTGTTAAGTAGACCTTGGCAATATCATAGATATACTATACATGATGGACGATTGAATCAATATACTCTTTGGGTGAATGGGAGGAAGAAAATATTATTGCCTTTGATTGAAAGTCCAGATGAGGTTAATTGTACTACTATGAGAATTTGCATGGTAAATGGAAAGCAATTTGAAAAGGACATGAAGAGGAATCAAGTTTGTTTTGTAAGGAAACTTGGCAAGAAAGAATATAACTGTTTCCACATAACCCATAATATGTCTAAAATAAATACGGAATTAAAATCCACATGCAAGAGAATAGACAACATACCCACAAAATTATGCCACAAGATATACCCTGGGAAACCCTTATTGAGGGAAAAACCCAGCCTCCAAAAGCATCCATCACCATGTATTATTTAGTAAATCATGCCATTGTAATATAACCATGGAAGCCTTCATGTCAATAGCCACAATTGAGCAAACTATGTGAACAAGCATGAATCCACACATCCCATGCCATGCTTCCAACCTTCACAAATGCTCCTTTGGCTAACCTGTCAAACCTTATCCCATTCGACTCTTGCCTTTCTTACTCTTACTCTTTGTCACACCAACAACTACCCTTGTGGCTGCTTATATAGTAGCAAGTCCCACAAAAACACTAAGTGGTAATACATAAACCATGTGCTACCTAACCCACTAACCCCACATTTAATATTGGGCATTTAATTCTTTTTCCCAATATTAAATAATTACATCAAATATTATCACAATGTTACAATACAACTCACCAAAAATATTCCATGGGAATATTTACATGTTGCATGTACATCTAGGTAAAATATTATATAATAAAATATAACAATATTATGCAATGTGTGCAACACCCATTATCTCAACAATCTCCCACTTGTTGTATGCATTGCATAGGGTCAATCTGTAGCCACATAAATGAACAAGGGAACAATCCCTCCCATCACATCCACCATCATGGATCAAAGTATGCCAAGTGCTCCATCCTGGTACCATCAACAAAATCAAAGTATCCAGCATCTCAAACATGAATGATCTCACCTCCTATTATACCATTGCCACTGGACATACATAGAAGCCATCCAAAGAGAAAGCCACCCAACCTGTCGCATTAGAAGATCATAAAATCCTGTACCAACTGAAATTCCAAGCACAAAAAACCTAATCCAAATGTAGTCACATGTATCTATAGTTTTCAAAATATCCATAGCTGAAATAAGACCCACAACAAGTGCCAAACCCATACAACCATCCATACCTCAAAGGTATAAAAAGTGAATCTCATATCACTGACATATCCAATCTATAACCTACAATCACAAGCCTCAAGAGCAATACCTACCACATATATACCAACAAGCTACCACTGCAAAAGATAATATCAAATCTATAACCAATCCACTCATAACATCTCAAAGAAGTGAATCCATATAGTATCAAGGGCATCCACAATACATAATCTAATATCCTGCAAGAATAACTCTCATAACAAGTTTCCAATTCTCTCCCAAGTTCTCCACAACCAACAAAGGAAAGAGATAAATAAATAACCATGTCATCTCTCACATAACATACATGAGCACAAACCAATGATCACAATCTCTAACCAATCTCAAATCCAATGTAGGCAAAATTGAACATCTAGGAAGATAACCAAGATCGGAGAAACCATGCAAATCATAACTTGTATCATGTCCTTCTACACACACCTCTACATGTAAACTGTGCAAGTATGATCTCCTCTATAAAACCCCAAAAAGAAGCCTCAACAACACCCAAACCATTTCATATAACTAATCATGGATGTAAGCCTCTCACAAGAAGACCAAACTCATAAACCATTCCTAAACCAAGGAATATGCCCAATATAAAACCATCTCCCAAACTCAACCAACATAACAACATATGAAGATGGAGATAACCAATGCTAAACCATCTCTCAAATGAACCCTCCAGAACTAACTCATGTACCATAGCTCAAGATCCATATCCATGAAAGACAAGCATAAATATAATGCAATTGAGAGAAACAATGGGGTATACCTCTCAAGTAGCAAGCCGCCAAGTAGACCAAGAGTGGGGAATGAGAATTCTCATCAAGATACCCAAGTCTCCAACCAAGACTCATCTAAGAAAAATTTCCTCTCAAGTCCATATCAAGTGACTACCCCTCAGACTTCCTACTGAAACCATCAACCATCCCAACAAATACTTCTCTAATCCAAGAGAAATCAGCATCACCACCATCTCTAAGTATCCATGAGCACCTGTAACCAATCAATCCATGCCAACTCCAAATGCAACATAGCAATATCATGAAGTATGCAGCTTATGATCAATGTACTCAATACCAAGAAACTAAACCAAGATCAATGTCAAAGTTCCAACCATGGCCTCAAGAACATAAATATGACAACATGATCTAACCATCTCAACCAAAGAGATAACATGCTCTACATGAACATACTATAACATGTCACAACTCTAAATGTGTATCAAGAGTATACCATTACATAATAATGAAACATTCCTCATACCAAGGATAACATGCCAAATAAAAGCATAAACCACACCTTTGCCAAGAACCCTATGAGTCCTCAAGATGCAACCATCTCCACACACCATGAAGAAAACCATCTCCACATACCAGGAAGAACCATCTCCACACACCATGAAGATAACCAAGAACTCCATGAGTCTTCAAGATCTAACCATCTTTACACACCATGAAGATAACAAGTGCACCATGCAAATGTCAAAGATGCTTCTACAGCAACAGGATCTAAGAAAAACCTCCAACATCTGCAAATACTTAATAAATATATCAATGCCAATAACTCCCATTCAACTGTAGTACCAAGTCTCCCATGGCATCATAAAATCCATCCTCTCCAAACCAAGAAAATATAAACCAAACTAGGAAGTAATCTTGCACTGTCTCCCTATCACTATCACAAGCTCCCACTAAACCATGTAACCAAGGTATCCATGACATCATGATGAAAATACCATCCTCTAACCATGAGAATCAACCAAAGCTTCAAACCATCAAAGAACTCAAAGTGAACATCATGAGCTCCTCAAAAGAAACCAAATAACCATGATCCTCAATCAAAAAGATATACCACCATAACTGAATCAAAAATTGAAGCTAATGAACATCAAGGATGTACCTATATATCCAATCATGTCATGCCAAAATCTATGACACCATGATCACATCCATGAACCAAGCATTTGTCTCTCAAAGTGTCCAACCTATCAGCATAAAATAGTCAACCAAAATCCTCCACCATGACTGTACTTATGGTATAGGCAACCCGAATCCAAGCCACCAATCTGAATATGCATTAATAATGAAAGATCAATGGGCAAAGACAACTCATAACCAAGCCATAAATGCAACCTATAAGTATAGACCACTTACAACACTGCACAACTTGTAGATCCAACAAGTCATCATACATATCCAAACCAAACACTAATAACCATATAATCATGAGACCAATCTCAATAATGAACTGAGTATACAATGACATCAAATCTTAATTCTCCAATGCCATAAACTCACAATGTTACCATAGTCAAAATATATCTATAAACTTTTTAGATCAATATATCATCAAATAAACCATACCAAACCTACATCAAATATAAACCAATGTGTAGAGCTCTCCAAGAGCTTTCCATTGACTACTTGAAGTCTAAAATCTGACTCTGTATGCCCAAATTATGCCCTAATCTATGCTCAAAATAAAAAACATCTGACTTTAGGGCTCTTAAAACCTAAAAAAATCTCAAAACCATAGAACCAAACCTACACCATGTTGTAGCGCTCTAAATTAGCTTTCCAACACCTATAAGAACTCTAAAATTTGATATTCTGAGAGAAAGTTATGGCCATTTTACTAAGACAATCTTTTTACCATTTTCACTGCGATTTTTTATTCTTTATTTTTTTTTTCTGTGAGAAAAATTCTAACAAGATTAAATTTGATGGTCATCATGGGCTGAAACCAAAAAAACTCTTTCATTTCCTCTAAACATGGCCAAACTAGGGCATATTATATATCAAAATTTATGAAAACATCGACCTGGATCCAATGGTGAGGTCTGTTTTTACCCAGGAGGTCATTTTTGCAAGCTCCCCCTAAAACCCTCATTTAAATGAAACATCTGAAAAATCCTTTTATCCAACAATTTTACATGACCAAATATTTTAACATCCCATCATAATAGCAAATCCAAAACCCTCAAATTTGCAATAAATCATTTATATATCTTTCCCTTTTCTTTTATCCTCTCATGCATTCCCATGGATTCAATCTAGGATTACAATAACAATAAAACCATAGCTCTGATACCACTTGTAAGGAAACTTGGCAAGAAAGAATATAACCATTTCCACATAACCCATAATATGTTTAAAATAAATACGGAATTAAAATCCACATGCAAGAGAATAGACAACATACTCACAAAATTGTGACACAAGATATACCTTGGAAAACCCTCATTGAGGGAAAAAACTAGCCTCCAAAAGCATCCATCACCATGTATTATTTAGCAAATCATGCCATTGCAATATAACCATGGAAGCCTTTATGACCATAGCCACAATCGAGAAAACTATCTGAACAAGTATGAATCCACACATCCCATGCCATGCTTCCAACCTTCACAAATGCTCCCTTGGCTAACCTGTCAAGCCTTGTCCCAGTTGACTCTTGCCTTTCTCACTCTTACTCTTTGTCACACCAACAACTACCCTTGTGGCTTCTTATATAGTAGCAAGTCCCACAAAAATACTAAGTGGTAATACATAAACCATGTGCTACCTAACCCACTGACCCCACATTTAATATTGGGCATTTAATTCTTTTTCCCAATATTAAATAATTACATCAAATATTATCACAATGTTACAATACAACTCATCAAGAATATTCCATGAGAATCTTTACATGTTGCATGTCCATCTAGGTAGAACATTACATAATAAAATAACATTAAATATAACAAGATTATGCAATGTGTGCAACACCCATTATCTCAACATGTTTTTCCATAATTCCTAAGAGACCAAGTTGTACCAATAGCAACTCAATAACAAAAAATAATGGTAACCAAGTGTCAATCAATAATAACATAGTACCAGACAGAGGTGACCAAGCAATAGAAGTTAGTAATGACTGAGTGTCAATAGATACTAGTAGTATTGACCAACTTTTAGTAGAAATTACAAGTTTCTTCAATGAGTATAAAGATATTGTTGTAGAAGATATACCTAATGGTTTACCACCAGTAAGAAGTATAAGTCATTGTATGGACCTAATTCCTGGATCTATTTTTCTAAATAAAGCACCATATAGATTGAAACCTACAAAGAATGAAGAATTTAATAGACAAGTGCATGAGTTGTTGCAGAAAGGTTTGATCAAAGAAAGTTTGAGTCCATGTCTTGTACCTATTGTATTAGCAGCTAATAAGAATGGAAAATGGGGAATGTGTACTGATTCTATAGCTATTAACAAGATCACAATAAAATATAGGTTTCTCATGCAAAGAATGGATGACATAATGGATTGTTTGATTGGATCAAAATATTTTACCAAGATTGATTTGAAGAGTAGTTATCATCATATTAGAATTAGAGAAGGTGATTAGTGGAAGACTGCTTTCAAGACAAAAGATAGTTTTTATGAATGATTGGTAATTTCTTTTGGTTTGACTAATGCACCTAGTACTTTCATGAGGTTCATGAATGAAGTTCTCAAGAGATTCACGGGTAAATTTTTTATTTTTCAGTTGGATGATATTTTGACATTCAATAAGACTAAGGAAGAACATCTTGAGCATGTTAGGCAAGTATTGTAGAGATTGAAAGAGGAAAAGTTGATGATTAACTTGAAAAAATGTTACTTTATGCAAGAGGAGATTGTGTATTTGGGATTTGTGATTTTAGTTGATGGTTTGAGAATGGAACCTAAGAAGGTTAAAGCAATTTTGGAATGGCCTACACCTAAGAATGTGGGTGAGGTAAGATCATTTCATGATTTGGCTAGTTTTTTATAGATTCTTTATCGATAATTTTAGTTCTATTTGTAATGCTATGACTGAGACAATGAGAGTAGATAAAAAGGATTTCAAGTGGACACATGGAACTAATAAGAGTTTTGAGACTTTGAAACAAAAGATTATTGAGTTACCTATATCAGCTTTGTCTAATTTCAATGACGTATTTCAAGTTAAATTTGATGCAAGTGGCAGTGCAATAGGAGCGGTATTGAGTCAAGAAGTTAAACTTGTTGATTTATTTAGTTAGAAGTTGAATGATGCTAAAAGGAAGTATTTTGTATATGATCAAGAGTTTTATGCTATTGTTCAAGTCTTGAAGAAGTGGAGACATTATTTGATTTCTAGGGAGTTTGTGTTGTATACTGATCATAAAGATTTATAGTACTTGGGAAGTCAACATAAATTGAATTAGAGAGATATGATGTGGGTTGTGTACTTGAAAAGTTTCACATTTATGATTAAGCATAAGAGTGGACCTAGATAAAGGTTTAAGTTCTTGGTTATGATGAAATGAAATAGTTGTATGATACCGACCTTGATGTTTTTGAGGAGTGGAGAGAGTGCAAAGCACCAAATATATTAGATCATGTGAATAAGTATGATGAGTATTTCATTTAAGAAGGTATGTTATTCAAAGGAATATAATTGTGTAGACCAAGGAGTGCTATGAGAGTTAACTTTATTAAGAAAAAGCATTGTGGTGGATTGGTTGGATATTTTAGAATTGATAAGACATTTAGTATGCTAAAGGATAAATACTATTGGCCACAAATGTATAAGGATGTTTAGAAGTTTGTAAGGATTTATGGAGTTTGTCAAGTTCCAAAAGAAGTAAGTCAAAATAATAGTTTTTATACACCTATTTTTGTTCCTAAGAAACCTTGAAGTGACATCAGTATGGATTTTGTTCTTAGATTACCTAAGATAGTAAAGGGGTATGATTCCATATTTTTTTGTTGTGGATAGATTTTCTAAGATGGATCATTTCCTTCCATGTAAGAAGACATTATATGTTGAGCATGTTGTTGAGATTTTCTTCAAAGAGATTATTAGATTGCATAGATTACCAAGAATTATTATTTCTTATTGATTACTTTTGGAGGACTTTATGGGAGAAGATGGGTATTGGGTTGAGATTGAGTTCTACATTCCATCCACAAATAGATGGACAAATAGAGGTTGTGAATAGAAGCTTTGGTAATTTTCTAAGATACTTAGTTGGAGACAAACCAAATAATTGGGAGCTAGTATTGGCACAAGTTGAGTTTTTGTATAATAATTTTGTGAATAGGAGTACTATGAAAACACTTTTTGAGATTGTTACTATAATGCATCCTATAGGAATATCAAATTTGAGGGATGTTGCTAGAGAAGAAAAGAAAAGTGATATAGTGAAAGAATTTTCTAATTTTATGATGCAAGAGCATCGACCTAGGTGTAAGAGAAATCTTGCATCACCCAAAAATATTTTATTTTCAGTCTTTTCAATTTTAATAAGGACTAGTAGATAGGGTGGCTACTATTTATGGGAACTTGCTATTTTTAGTAAGTTTTTCGTAATAGCTTAGAATGTTCTCATTTTCTACAAGAAGGTTCATTTTAGAGTTATAAGCCTACCATAAAAATCTCATTGCTCCAACTTAAGTATCAGAGAAGTTATTGCAAATTTTTAGTGGAAATATTTGCAAAAAAATATTCAGGCTCACCATTGGAGGCCTTAGAGTGCTTAGATGAGGTCAAAAATTTTGACAGAAGGGTGCTTGCACAGTTCCAAGCCTATAGATCACAAACTAGTGTTTCAAAAAAGTGGTTATAATAGCCAATCAAAGCAATGGTTAAAGAGTTATGGCCTTCCAAAGTTGGGCTACCTGAAATATCTAAAATAATTGTCAAAGATGTATTTGGTTGACTCTTTATGTATTGTTAGGGTTTGTTAGCCCTAGGTATTAACTTTCAATGTCTAGAACTTTCCTGGGCAGCATAAAATTGCCTATTTAAGAAAGGCCCGAACATTGTCTAAAACAACTCTAGGTGGTAGTTCACAGCTTAGTCTTGTAGATTACTATAATGAAGGATCCATGTGGGTTAGCATTTTGTACTTGTGAATTCTATAATTTTACATTTGCAATAAAAATAAGAAGTCCAAATTGTGTTCTCACATTTGTTGTTGTTTCTTTGTTTCTGTTATGAGTTTATGGTTTTAAGGGAAGCACCCTTTATCATTTTATGGAATTTTTGCATAAGGAAGTGAAGTTGAGATTGGAATAAAGTAATCATAAGTATAAGGAGAATGTTGATAAGTCTAGAAGACACCATGTTTCTAAAGTTGGTGATCAGGTAATGGTTCATTTGAAGAAAGGTAGATTTCTTATTAGAACATACAATAAGCTAAAGATGAGGAAGTTTGGACCTTGTAAAATCTTGAGAAAGTTTGATAGTGGAAATGCTTATGAAGTTGAGTTACCTAATGACATAGATATATCTCCTATATTCACTATTGCTGATTTGCATAAGAATCATGAGTCAAAGCTAAATTTTTTGTATTAGTTGATTATCCTAAGAAGCAGATTGAAGAGGTTGAACAAATATTATATCAAAGAGTGGGTAAGAGCACAAGAGGAAATATTACTATGAGTACTTGATAAAGTGGAAGAATAGACCAGTTGAAGATGCTACATGGGTTTCTCAATCTAAGTTGGATTCAGCTCAGTTAGTGACACTTGCATGATTCAGGAGAATCATTTCTTTAATACTGGTTGTCTGATGCAAGAGCATCTTGGGTTGCCTTTTATCCTGCACTTTTTGTTCATTCTGATAGTTTTGACAAAGTTCTTTCATACCTTTCTGAGCTCTTTAGTATGAACTGAGTTGTTCCTTTGGTTACCGAGTTCCATCAATGTGAACCAAGTTGTTCTTGTGCTAATCGAGTGTTTCTTCATTTGTTGAGTGATCATGTGTTTTTTATTCTTAGGTCCTTCTTTGACTAAGTTATTTCTATTTTGGTTCTTAGTTGGAGATGTCTCTTCTCTTTAACTTAGATTGTGAATTTAATGATGGGATCTTTTTAAATAATGAGTTTCAACCATTTTGAGGTTCTAGAGTCTTTTGTAAGCTATTTTGGCAAGTATAAGTAGAGGTATTTGGTTTAGTTTGAAGGGAGAAATTAAAGGATGAGGAAGTCAGAGAAGATGTTGTGAGTTTGAAGTTGAATATAGAACTTAGAATTATATTTTGTATTTGGTTGTAACCTAGAAGGCCTTACAGCTAGGCATGTATGCTAAACATTTGATGAATCAGTAAAAGTATGTGTTCTCTCTCCTTGGTGTTGTTTTCTAGGTTTTTTTTCCGTATGTGTAATCAATGAGGTGGTTGGATAGTTGGGTGTGCCCTTTGACCTAGCTATACATCCCTCCTTGCACCATCTTTAAATCCTTCATAAGACTTAATTGCTACAAAAAATCTCAGATATACTACCAATATAGCTTCTCACACAGTCATCTTCCATCATTTTAGCATCTTGAAAAAAATATATCCAATTCTATAATCTTAATCTTTAAGCATGTTTATCTCCTTCAAAAGTATTTTCTAAAGTCTTCCAAGTTCTATGAGATTTTTTTAAAGCTCATACTTGATTGTATTCATTTTTAGGAAGAGCTTATAGTAATGCTTCTTTGGCTCACATATTGCACATAAAAATATCTCTTTCAGCTTTACTACATTCTTCAAGCTTGCTTTCTTCCATAACCTTTTTGTCATTCTTTGTCAAAATCCAATATCTTGGACCCATCCATACAAAATGAATCTTCATCTTCTCCTTCCAAATGTCATAGTTAACTCCATCAAGTTTAGGACTTTCTTTTATAAAATGACTTAAAATTGATCTCCCAAAATTGTTAAGCTTTCTCTTCAAGGACCTAAGGCTTTGATACCAATTGTTAGAAAGTAAAGTCCACCAATATAACTAAGAGGGGGCATTAATTAGTTATCCAAAAGTTATAAAAAATTTCAACCTTATAAATCCTTATCCATGTGAGCAATATAATCGGCAACCATAACAAGATACTCATACACAATAACACCAAATATGTTAACTGAGGAAACCCTTAATTAGAGGGATAACCCTAGTGGGGATGATCCCCACAAAATGATGTACTAATATAGATATTCCTTGTTAGAGGATAGAATCTATTAGGAGCCAATGAAATACATTCAATACATATCAGTCCCTATTAGGAGACTTTTAATCCCTATTAGGAGTTGTAGAAGGTAGATAGACCCAATGTCCAATTAGCTTTAGGGACAAAACCACCAAAGTCACTGTCCAATTGGTCTTTGTATTTTCCTTGTAGAATAATAAAATAAATTATATTTTTACTTTCTCTATCCTATCAACCAGACTTCTCCTATTTTGATCTTGTTACCAGATCACCAACTTTGCATCCAATAATCCCTTGGATTGCTTACTTGCATTTACCAAATACTCTAGTCTTGTTTGCATGCTTCAAACTTCATGCATATTTCCAAACAAGGAGAATATCCTTCCTTTATACCATATCCTCAAAATATTTCCTTGAGTTAGCCTTGTGGCTTTCCCAATTAATTATAATAGGACCTCTTTAAGATAATTAATTATTTTACAATTACACAACATTGATGGATCATAATCTTTACAACTTCCCACATGTGCGATCTCAGACCTTGCACACTCATTGACATCATCGTTGGGATGTCTACTATCATAGTCTAACTATGCATATCATGATTCTATCTCTGTTAGGAGATATAACCCAAACATCAGAAACTGCTTCTTAGGTACCTTGTCTATAAACTGTCCTTTGTAAATTGAAAATATCTTCTACATGTCTTAGAATTTCTTCATGCACACTTAACCACATCATCACAAAATAGTATAGTAATTTTGTCAACCACACTTAACCTGATCATCAATTCTATGTTCGTACGATCTCATTCTATGTCTGCTACTATGCTAGTCTTCACAAAAATAATGCTATGTTGATATCAATGACAAACATAGTCATGAATGCAACATGCCAATCATAAAAAATCTCTCCACTACTTAGGATACTTCCCCAAAGGAATACCATTAGAATTCATGCTAATATTAATAAATTATTTGAGGGGGTCAACTTAATAAATTGAATTGTGAAAGCTAGAAAGAGAAGGGAATAAGAGCATGTTAACCTTAGTCATTCAAGAATTCTACATTCATTTTAAAGCTTAAATAAGTATCCAAATTTTAATGTTCTTTGAAACTTTATGCATTCAATATTGTGTGACTTCATTTTAGACCCAAATAAAAAAAAATCATTCTTTGGTTTCATCCCTTAATCATTCAAGATTGTGTGTATGTGAGAGCATGCATTGTTCTTTTTAGTGTCCATAATTAAATGTGAGTTAACTTTTAAATTTTAAAAATTTAACTCCTAAAGCTTTGTTTAATCATAATTTTTTGCAACCTCCTAATAGCATCACCAATCTAGAAAAATAAAAATTCATCAAACAATGCATTTATTTCCTCCTAGAAGTGTTTTCTTTTTTTAATGAAAACTCATGAAAAAATTTATAAATTGATAGCAATTGATCTAAAAACTCTAATTTTTTAATGTAGGTTGTTGACATTGACAACAACCTTCAAAAAAATTTAGCTTCCAATTCTTTTATTTGCTCCCAAAATATTTTCTAATGAAAAATCTTGTGAAAAATAGTGAATTGCTCAAAAACTCTAAATTTTTTGTTGTAATAGGGTGACATTAGCAGAAACCTCAAAAAAAAAATTCAACTCTTAATTCCTTTATTTACTTCCAAAATAAAATTTTAATGGAAAAGTAAGCAAAAAATATTAAAAATGTAAATTCCTCAAAAAAATCTGAATTTTTACTATAGGCTATGGACATGAACAGAAACATGCAGAAATATTTTTAGCTCCCAATTCTTTCATTTTCTCCTAATATAATTTTTTAATGGAAAATCATACAAAAAATATATAAATTTGTAAATTGTTCAAAGAACTTGAATTCTTTACTGTAGGCTACAGACATCAATGGTAACCTCGAAAAAAACATTCTAGCTTCCAATTCTTTCATTTTCTCTGAATATAATTTTTTTAATGAAAAATCATAGAAAAATATAAATTTCAAAATTTGATCCAAAAAACTAAAAAAATTTTTGTAGGTTCCTGATATCAATCTTGACCTACAAAACCCAAGAAACTATGCAAATAAATGAATTATTAAATTAAAAGAGGAATATTTGGTGCATGGGATTTAATTAAATAAACAACTTATTTAATTAAAAGAGGAGTTATTAGTGCATGAGATTCAATTAAATAAATGAACTATTTAATTACAAGAGGAATTATTGGTGCATGAGATTTAATTAAATAAATGAACTATTTAATTAAAAGAGAAATTATTGGTGCATGAGATTTAATTAAATAAATGAATTATTTAATTGAAAGAGGAGTTGTGGAGATTAAATTAAATAGGTTTTGCATTTATTTAATTTAATAAAGGAAGGGGAATTTTATTAATAAATTAGATTATTGGTTGTCTATTAATTTATTAACTGGGCTATAATTAATTGATTAGTGGATAACACTAAAATAATTAAATAATAAATATTTAATTAAAATATGCTTTAGAAGATGACTAAATTTGATTATGATTTTATGTGATTAGATCTAGGTATCTACAGATGGTACCCACAAAATTATGTACTAATATAAAAGGTCCTTGTTAAAAGATAGACCATTTTAGGAGTCAATAAAATACAATCAGTACATATGAATCCCTATTAGGAGACCTTGAATCCCTATTAGGAGATTCTGACCCTCTTATAAGTTGTACCAACCCTGTTAGGAGTTTAAAGGAGGAAAACTAAACCCACTGTCCAAATAACCTCAATACTATTTCTTTTGAATAATACAATGTAAAACAAATATTATTCAAAAAACAACTTATCTTTCCAAATATGATTCCTTGTAAGGTCAATGTATTTCAACTACACCAAACTCTTCCCTAATCTTCACAATTTTGCATATCAAGCTCACATAGTACCTATTACAATAATATGACCACATATCATTGCATTACATCCAAGGTCAACATATTTCCTTTATACCAAGATCTAAAAAAAGTTATTGAGATGGCCTTGAGGCTTTCCCAATTTACGATTATAATATTGGACAATCTTAAGATATTACAATATATGTTACATTACAGCTTTATATTTTATCCAAAATTAAAACAAATTATCAAATCACAGTCTTCATAACTTTTCACTTGATGATATTATGATTGTGCTCTCTTAACTAAGTAATCTCTAACATGTCTTCAACATCTATCTCATTCCTCTTAAGACCATTCCATTCCTACAATAGTACTCACTTTCTAGAAATGTTGTCTGAAAGTTGCCTTCACTAAAACCTTCATAACTTTGTTCAGTCTTCATATTTTTGTATTCACTATTAGTTGTAGCATGCAAACATACTATAGAAAAATTTCTCATGTGCACATAAGATGATCTTTAATCCACAAACTGCACCAAATTATTTTTCCTAATTTGTAACTCTACAAATCTTCACAGAATAACCAATATGTTGACATCAATGAAAAATAATGCCATGAATGTAATACATAAGCTCTAAATCATGTCTCTAAAAATGCTAATATACTCCCCCAAAGTAATATCATCAGAATTCATTCTAACAAGTGCATCATTGATGACATAGCATGTCATCCATAATGTAGGGCATCCTTGAGCTAGGACCCATTTTGGGCCCCTTCTCAGTCCTTGAGTTAGGGTTTATCTGAGGAATTAAATTATTTCTCGATCATTTGGTGAGGGAAATTATATTTTGAATGCTTTATAAGAACATAATTTTTTCTCATTTTGACACCCACTATTCACATGCACAAGAACTCAAGCCTCAAGCACTCAAGCATTCTTCAAGCATCTAAGGTATTCAAGAAAGTTATGTATTGAAGATCAAGGATTCAAGTATTCATGAAATTATAGGAGTTTATGCAAGCTATTTCATATAATTTTAAACAATTAAATATATCCCCTCATATATTTTGGATCCTTTTGTTGCATCTTCTACATTCATCTCTCCATGGTCCACATTCATTCCTAAGGAAAATTTCAAGAACATTCATTCATGAAGGTTATAGGTCTCAAAATGAAAAACAAACTGTAGATTTAGATACCCTTTTTGTAGAAGTTCAGACATCCAAAACCTATTTTGCAATCAAACATTGAAGGTCAAGGACACAATATGATCTTGACCTCCCTCCATCTTGACCTTGACCCTCCATTTGGAACCTGACTTAAAGTCAAATAATTTCTAGGTTTTGTAGATCTCATAGATTTAGATATGTCATGTGGGTTTTGGAAAATTTGGACATCATCTGATAGCCCATTTAAATTTTTGTATGCTATACTTATTGAGTCTTCTTTCCTTTTCTATTTCAACACACATTTCAGTTTCCTTACATTTAGCTTTACATTGCATATCTACTTTCATAAAACCCTCTCTTTGTGAAGGTGGGGGATACATAAGCCCAAGCAATTCACACTTTTGCATTAGGTTACAAATTGACACTTGATCTTATGTTAAATTGGGCTTGTATTGGGAGGTAAATCTTTATTTTTACCCTTTATCTATGTATAGAGTAGTGGATTAATTCCCCCCTATATATTTTGGGGAACCCAATGTCACATTCTTGACTTTAGAAATCAAACACCTTTATTAGATGAATAGTTGAATTTTGAGTCATTCTCGTTAAATGCCAATCTAATTATCCAAAATACCTTCTTTTTTCATACTTCATCCTTATTTTCAATCTAAAGAATTTATTTCTTATATTATGTTTCACATGGATTGCAATGATGAATAACATTGTTTCCATTATCACTTTACTTGATACATCTACTATTGACATTCTAGTCATGTTTTTTATTAGTGACACACACTAATTTAGGTTGTGAGTTCATACTGAGCATATTGTATAGTTAATAGTGTTAACCAAGCATTCTAGTTGTTACTAAGTCCTATAGTTGCTACTAAGTCCTATGGACAGATTTCAATTTAAACTAAGTAGTTACTATAGAGTTGATGAACAACTGTGTAAACCAAACATTTCAATATATGTCGAGTTTAGCAGTGCAAACTGAGTTGTGCAATGCTTACTGAGTTCACAGTTGATGTGATGTGAGTCTAGAATTGATCAAGCTACTCAGTGTTACCCAAGAGACTCAATTTATACTAAGCTTGAGGTGATAGTGTTTATCGAGTTATGTAGTGTAAATCAAATGATTTAGTTTATATGCCCAGTTTCACAGTATTCGCTAAGTCACCAGTGTAAATCGAGTTCAAGACTACTTGGAAGTGATTAGTATGGACCAAGCTTCTATTTCTACCAAGTGCATGATGATGCTGAGAATTGATAATGGATGTTGAGTATCAGAACCTCACTATGTCAGTCTTTAGAGCTTGAGTTTCTACACTTTGGTCAACTTTGCAATATTTGTGTAAACTTGTATTGTGGCTGACTTTTTAGCTGTGTAATTGGATTGATATATATGTAATCTATTTTATCACATCCAAATAATCAAATAAAAGAAGTAATGTAATCATAAAGGAAGAGTAGAAGAGCGAATTAAATAGGCTACAACAATATAAGGACTAGCAAAGATTCATCTATCATAGCAAGATGATTTGTACACTCAAAAGAATCTCATTCAGAAAACAAACTTGTATATCAGAGATCATCTACTATTTCATCCTAACAAGTGGATTAGTCAAAGCCTTTAACAAGGTAAACCTAACAGTCTTATGTAAATCTCTTTACCAAGTGCATACTTCACTGTAAGTTTGTAAATCCTTTTGCAAGGAGGACCCAACAATCCTTATTTCTCCTAACAGGGTAGATCATCAAAAGTGATCATTATAAGCCTTAATAAGTCAACTTTATATTGTAGTACTAAAGCTTGTGGGTATTATCCCCACCCCAGTTTTACTTTCTATTTGGATGGTTTTTGGATCACCAAATCTTGTGTTTAAAGTGTTATGTATTCTTTCATGTTTTTCAGTTAAAGGATTAATTGCTAATTTGGGATAAAAGTTTGAGAAGTTACTGATTCAACCCTCCCCTCTCAATAACTTAGCTTGTCATAATATTTCCAACAATCTACATCCCTATTATGTTACCCCTATCTATGTGATATTGTTAGCCTATTCTTTGTAGTATCATTTTTGTACTTTATGAGAAACATAATACTCATTCTCTTGTTTCATTAGTTGGGGGAAAGGGCCCTACTTCCTTTTTCTAGAGATATATCATAGGATCCATTTTTCCCTTTGATGACTTGTTTTCCTTTTATATGATATCTTTTTGGCATCCCTTTATTGTGTTACTTATAGATTAACATCTTAAGTACAATCTTATGTTTGCTTGAAACCATATGTCTAGTATAAATCAAAACTCTTTAGGAGGATATTTATAAAACTTTTTAGGAGGCTATTTATGTGTCATTCTTCCCTTGTTCAATGAATTTTCCCTTTAAAATTTTCATTCTCTTATAATTTGATGTTATCTCTTGCCTACATTTATTGTGTTACATAGGGATTAGCATCCTAAGTTCACTCTTATGCTTGTAAGTGCATCCTTATTATGAAGAATCTATCATTTAGGGAATATATTGGTTTTTCTTTTTCTCTTCTCTTAAGGATTTTTTATCCCTTTGTTATTTATTTTGTGATAACTAAGTAGGCATAACATGACATCCTTTTATCTCCATATAGATAATTTTTTAGTATTAATGGTATTATTATCTATGAGTATGCAATACTTTGTTACATGCAAGATTGGGTGTCTCCCACTAACAAATGTATTTTCATGCCTTAGACTTAAATGCTTCTCATTTAATAATCATCTATAGTTTCCTTCATATATGGTATCTTTTTTGGCATCTTATCTTAATTGGAATCACATGTTGTATGATGTTTATTGCTTTAATTTTCTATATGGGGTTGCATTATCCTATGATACTTGTTGTTGGATATAGGGTGTTTTATTTTTTGGACAACTGAGGTTTCTTATAGTTCATCATCTTACAATATTTTGTTATATAATCCATCATAGGCATATCTTTCGTGTCTCACACTTGGGGGGGAAAGGTTTCTTGTACATTATTTTTTTCTCTTTCGAAGGATCTACTTTCCTTGGGATTAAGTGACACTTGTTTATTATGTGAAATTGTTCTTTCCTTATAAATATTTGTGTCTTGAATATGGACTCTCTTTTGAATGAGGTGTATGTCATGATTCGTCACATCTTATTTATTATAAATTCTATGTCATTTTTAAGATCTTTCCCTTATTTTGGGTTTAAAGTTTGAATCCTTCATAAAGAATTCCTATCTCTGTTGGAAATAAAGGGCTAGCTAGTAGAATTTTTCTTACCCTCTTCTCAGTCTTTGAGATGTTATCTTTCTTAGTAAATCCTCTTAGGTAGATCTCTAGTATCCAATATATCTCCCTTTTGAGGATCCTCTTTCCATAAGTGATATATCCTTTTCATGATTGTCTATGTTCTAAGATGATAAGGGTTAAGGCCCTTCACTAAGCATATAGTACCCATTGTTTCTTTAAGGATATATCTTTATTGTGTGAATTAGGTATCCTCCTTCTCTACCCTATCATATCTTTTAGTTGATGCAAGATTCTCTAATGTGCATGATATTTATTTTTTTAAATGGTGGAGAGAGAAAGTGACAAAAATTACAGGAAAAATAATTTTAAAAATAGAATATAAAAAAAAAGGTCATTTCTATTTTCAAGCTGCATGGGTGGTATAAAAAACAAAACAAAATAAAAAATAGTTGTCATTTCATTTATCAAGGTGTGTAGGTGGCATCTATAATTTTTTGGAAATTTCCTTAATTCATGCATAAAATGTTTGTTGTGATCCACAAAGGCAATGCAATTTTATAATTTTCCCATATGGTGGTAATTTAATATTTGTCTTAAGGTGGTTACATTTACCTTATATCCCACATTGGTTGTGTTTGTAATATCTTTGGTGGTAAGTGCCTATATAAGAAAGGCATATGAGCATTTGTAAGCAATCTTTGATAGTGAAAGATCATAGTGCATAAGATCTTAGTTGGGAGGTTCTTCTTGGTGAAAGTTTTCAAGTGAAATCTCTTTGATTGTAAGCTCTTCTTGTGTAGAAGCTCTTGGTCTACAAGCTATTTGGTATCTCTAAATATGGAAGCTCCCTCATATTGAGAGAAGTTGAGTTCTCTCATTTTGGAGAATTTATAATGAATTTAAAGTATTAATATATGACTTGTAAAGCATTTGGTCTTCTCTTTATCTCCATATTTGTATGCTTTTGTTTATGAGTTGGTAAGGGAGGTGTGGCCCTTTGTAAGTGGTATAAGAGAAACCCTTCATTAGTGGAATCAAAGCAAGAGTCCCTAACTATGTAGATAGATTGTCAAACGTGAGTTAGTTCACACCAAGACCTTGTGTTCAGTTTTTTTCAAGAAGGAGTTTGCACAAGGTACTTGGGTTGAGTGAAGTTTGTCTTATGAAGACTTTACTATGGAGAAGGGAAACAAAAAGATGAATTTTATGATTGGATAGATTTTGAGGATTTCTAGATTTGAGAGATTTAGAAAGAGAATTCAAGAAGAAATATATTTGGATTTACAAAAGTAGATGAATGAGTTAAAAGAAAAGTTGTGAAAGAGAGAAGTTCTTCATCAAAAGAGAGATCTTGAGAATTATTTGGATGTGAAAAAAAAAGATGATCCAATGGACTATCATGTTTATAGTACAAAATAAGAGGAAGAGTGTGAAGATGAAAATATGTGTGAACTTGAAGTTGATGAAGAGAAAAAGCATGAAGATGAAAGGACTTGTGAACCTGAGGTAGATAAAGATGATTTGAAGAATGCAATAGTAGAGGAAGAGTACAATTCCTTGGTTGGAGTTCAAACAAGTGAAGCAATTAAATGCCTTTTTGGAGATATGAAAGCAACAAACAAACACGAAAGTGTAGAAGAGGTAAAATTTTATGAATTGCGAGATGTTGATGATGACAGTTTACATGAGGATCATATTAGTAATGTGTGGTATGGAAAAGAAGATTTGTATGGTATTAGAGGGTTTAATACAAGTGCATTAGATTCTACAAGATTGGAGGAGAATGTGAATTACACTTGGACAAAGTTAATTGTAGAGGAGTATTGGTAGTAGTAGATACTTCTTCTAGATAGGTGTTGGAAAAAAAAAAGAACAGAATGTATCAGCAATGGATACTTGTTCCTGCTAGGTGTTGGAAGAGAAGAAAAAAAGAAAATTATCAGGAGTAGCTATTTCATTTTGTGAATCCATATTCCCAAAACAATTCCTACCACAGGTGTTTGATGTAGGAGAAACTTGCATAAACAATTAAAGGAGGCATGATATATTATTTTTAAATGTGGAGGAGAGAGAAAGTGACAAAAATTGGAGGAAAATAATAATAATAATATAATTTTTTTTAATCTACAAAGGGAATGCAAATTTCTAATTTTCCCACATGGTGGTGCTTAGTTGTAATTGGGTGGAAATTTAATATTTTCTGTAAGGTAATTGCATTTACCTTTTATCCCACATTGGTTGTGTTTGTAATATCTTGGGTGGTAAGTGCCTATATAAGAAAGGCATATGAGCATTTGTAAGCAAGCTTTGAGGGTTAAATATCTTAGTGTATAAGATCTTAGTTGGGAAGTTCTTCTTGGTAAAATTCTTCAAGTGAAAGCTCTTTTATTGTAAGTTCTTCTTGTCTAGAAGCTCTTGGTGTGCAAGCTAGTTGGAAGCTCTTAGTGTAAAATCTCTCTCATATTGTAAGAAGTTGGAGTACTCTCATTTTGGAGAATTTTTAATGGATTTCAAGTACTAATATATGCTTTGTAAAGGATTTGGTCTTCTCTTTATCTCCATATTGTTGTGCTTTTTTTAATGAGTTGGTAAGTGTGTTGTGGCCCTTCATTGGTGGTGTTAGAGAAATCATTCATTAGTTGTATCAGAGAGACCCTTCATCAATTATATTATATATAGACATGACATGGAGGGGGCACATATATTCCCTCCTTTGTATATAGTTTTTGGAAATCTATGCTAAATCCCATATTCGGGTAATGCATTAAAAATATATGCTAAATCCCATACACAAGTAACACATTAAAAAATATATGTTAAATCATATATATGGGTAACACATTCAAAAAAAACATGGTAAGTCACATACATAGATAATGCATTTTGATTGGGTTATGTCATGGTGATTCGAGGACATTGATCTATGGGTGGAACTTGATGGGTGGACTAGCGGGTTACCACCCCCTTAGACCATTCAATGCCATCTTTTGCCAGAAAATCTTTCTATGGTTCATAGTAGGGTAGCCACCTTAGTGGGAGAGGTAATCACATCTCTTTTCCTCTCTCTTTTTCTTTCATGCTAGTAGGAATAGATCACGAAGCTATGATATTAATGATGTTGCTCTTGTATTTCTTATGTCATCACTTATGTTCTTGTAATAGCCTTCCAAATATGATATTACTGAGTGAGACATTATTGGTTGAGGTCTCTATACTAGTTAATTTGGGTTTTTTTTAGTACTAACCCCCTTTTGTCTCTTTGAATTTTTTGTTTTTTCTTCCTTTTCTTTGTTTTTGCATCCTAGTGCATGAATGTGGGGTTATGAATCTTTGTCTTGGGGACCCATTCCCTTTGATGAAGTGATGTTCTATCTTATTGTGATTCATTGGAATTTTATCTTCTCTACTTTACCATGGGTCTATATTGAACCATATTCTTGTTAAAGTGGAGGCTACATATATAATCTTAAATTAGAACCACTTTAATTTAATGATAGCTTAGCACCCATTTGATGTGATTTCATCATTAATTGCAATTCCTCATTTCTTCTTATCTCTTTTTATCCCTACTAGATAGAATTAGGTTATGACCTAATATATCCTCCTTGGTATTCCTATTTCACAATGGAAAAAATGAGGTGGGAACTATCCACATGGATTCTCCCTTTCTCTTCTTCCAATCACCCAAATCTTTTTTCTACATTGTAGCATGATTTTCTTGAGATTTGTACCTAATTTCTCAAAATTGGAAGTTATTATCTGGGCCTTGAGGGGATCCTAGAGGTTTCTATGTCTAGGATCCAAGGACATAGTACATCATTGATTGCATAGTATGTCCTTGACATGTAACCCATATTGGGTCCCCTTCTCAACCATTGAGCTAGGTTTGGTCCAAGACATTAATTTTGTACCCAGCCAACTGGTGGGAGAATTTTTATTTTGAATCCTTTACAAGAAAATCCATTTTACACATTTTGACATCCATTATTTACATGTAAAATCACTCAAGCCTTCAATCACTCAAGAATTCTTCAAGCATCGAAGGCATTCAAGAAATTTCTCCATTGAAGATCAAGGATTCAAGTACTCAAAAAAAATTTAGGAGTTTATGCAAGGTCTTTCATAGGATATTCAAAATGAAAATATCTCCCTTCATACATTTAGGATCCTTTTTTGTATCTTTTCAATTGTCTCTCCATGATCCACATTCATTCCTAAGGATAATTTCAAGAACATTCATTCATGAAGGTTATAAGTTTTGGATGGAAGAATATCATGTAGATTTAGATACCCTTTTTGTAGAGCTTTAGAGATTCAAAAATTACTTTGAAATTAGACATTGAAGGTTAGGGACATGGTATGACCCTAACATCCCTCCATTTTTTACTTTTACCTAGAGAAGAATGATTCTTGGGTTTTATAGATTTTATATTTTTCAGGTCTACGCTACAAGCTTTGATAGTTTTGGAGATCATTTGACAAACCATTTACATGTTTATATTTTGTAAGGTGAGTCTTTTTTTCCTTTCATATTTCAATACACATTTCCATTTCTTTACATTCAACTTTACATTTCATATCTACTTGCATAAAACCTTCTCTTTGTGGAGGTGAGAGAGAAGTAAGTCAAATAAATTCACACTTTTTCATTAGGTTATTAATTAAGAATTGATCTTGTGTAAATCAGGCCTACATTAGGAGGTGAATCTTGGATTTCACCCTTCATCTCTGCATAGGGTAGTGGATTAGCTTTACCCCTATACAATTTAATACATGTTGTATTCACATTAGAAGGAAGGGGTTCTTTCAAAAAAATTTAATGGTGAATAAAGTTTTTTTACTCAAACCAATAATTTTCAAAGTAAATCATTAAAGAGTTATTTTGGTTCTTTATATCAAGTAGATTCCAAATCCCTCTAAGTTCATAGATATTGGAGATCATATTTAGAGTGATAATAAAATATTTCTAAGTGAATCATATATATTTTATATAAATATATAATCTATCTATATTTAACTTTTTTAATAATTATTTATTAATTTAACTCAAGTGCTGATATATTAATATTAATAATTGTAAATAATAAAATAAGAAGATTACAATACTGAGATCAAATATTTTTAAACTAATACTATTATTTTTAATATTAAAGAAGCCAAAAATAAGATGGCTAACCCATAATTATAATGCTCATAGGCAGATAAAACTAGGAAGCAACTTTGTCATTACAGTGTTAGTAGAAAAATAGAGAGTCATCACTATGTGTCAGCACCAAAAAAATGGCATAGCTAGCACCAACATATAAAATTCTACTTAATCGCACTACTAAACCTAGACTAATTCATCGTCATAATTTTAAAGAGTACATACAAAGCACAATAGAGACTATGTATCCACCATATAAACATAAACCAATATAAATTTTGGAGTTTAAGATACCATGTAGAGATCAACCATGTTAAAAAATCCCTAAGAAAGCATTGGGTGAGTAAAATAACGAAAATCTGAAAAAACATCATAAAAAAATAAATTTTCAAGATTTTAATTTCTTTTAGGCTTGGACAACATCATCCAAGTACAATTATTTGTGAGGAATCTAACATCATTGGATTCATAATTCCACATGTCCTTAACATCCAATTTTTCCTTCTATAACAAAAAAAACATGGTGGTAGATGAATGCATCATCTCCAAAGTGAGCAAGAGCTAATAAATTACCGCAAAAACAAATTCACAGATCCCTTAGATGTCTTAAATAACTAGTTACTACTATCACTCAGTAGGAACACAGAAAAATGTTGTAACTCGGTAGATGAACTATGTATTAACTTATTACTGATCTTTAAGCATTCACTATTATTAACATGCATGCAAAAGTAAATAACATGAACACAAGAGACACCAGATTAAATGTGGAAACTCAGTATGGGAAAAACCACCAAGTAACTAGCTACCAATTTTTACTCTTCTAAAGTAAGCCCTATTAGGAGCCAACCATGTTAAAGGTTACAAAACACACTATTAGGTGTGACCTTATTAGAGGATTTAATCACCCTAGTAGGAGTGGCCTTGCCAGAGGAATTTAGAACAATTCAGTAGAATTGTCCACCTTGTTAGAGGATTTACAAAATGGCTATTAGAACAACTCTATTAAGAGATTTACAAATCACTGCTACAATGAAGTGACCTAAATGAGATGCAACTAAACTTTGTTGTTACAGATCTCTGTTCTACTTCAATAGATCCTCACTGATCTGATACAATTATACTACTCCTCAAGGATATCTGATCCTTCTTCAAAATTTTCTCACACTTCCTCTTCATACAATCAACTCACTTGCATGCTTGTTCATTACAATTAAAATTCACAATTGACCTTTTATTTATACATTACAAATTGTCAAGTTGGCTCATTTACAAGTTACATTTACCAATAAACAATACATTAGTTGGCTATAAACATTACATGAAACAAATAAACTTTATTTCCCAAAACAATGAAATCTTTCATTGGCCAACCTTGCTCAATAAACACTACTCTAGAAATAATTTCTAGTGTTGACCAAGTGAAGCTCAATAAACACTACGAACTCTAAAAAATCCTTTGGAGACTGAGTGAACTTGGTAAGAACTAACTTTCCTTTGCTGACTTTGTGAGCTTGGTAGAAACTGATTTTCCTTCACTGACCTTGCTAGCTTGATAGAAACTATCTGATAACTGGTATGACATTTGTGTAACATCAAAGACAACACACAATTGAACAATTATATCTAAAAATCTCCCTCTTTGGCATTGATGGCAACACAACATGTCATAGTAGAATGAAATTTGAGAACAAGTCTTTTCTAAAAAAATGTTTCTCCCTCTTACATTTCATTCCATAAAACTTCTCAAATACAGTAATCTCCCTCTATGAAGGAATTACATAGCTTCTTTTCAAACATCAAACAAATTCAAATTTCAAAAAGATATGACAGTATACTCTCCCTCTTTGACAACACATGCCAAAGACAACACAAACCAAATAAAGAACAATGTATCTTATGTACTTAATCATATGCAATATTCTTATGATTGTACTGCATCAGCTGAAAGATCTTCAACTTGGTACCTATTGAGGCATCACTAAAACTTTATTTTAGTGAGCTTCAGATAGGGGAATGACCCCTAATTTACCTCTTAGATACAAGAATGCATCCTTAGGTAAAGGCTTGGTGAATATTTCAACAATTTTTTCTTTTATATGGACATATTCCAATCTGATCTCCTTATCCTGTACCAATTCTTTGACAAAGTGATGTTTTGTTGCAATGTGCTTAGTTTTTGAATGCATCACTGGATTTTTAAATATATTAATTACACTTTTATTGTCACAAAACATAATAATAGGTTCTTTAATTTCTTCCTTCATACCTTCCAATAATTGTTTGAACCAAACAATATTATAACAATTTATTGCTGCTACAACAACATACTTTGCTTTTGCTATGGATTGGGATGTACATTTTTTCTTTTTTCTAGTCCATGAAACCAACCTTTTTCCAAGAAAGAATGCTCCTCCACTTGTACTCTTTCTATCATCAATGTTTCCTACCCAATCTGCATCAGTAAACACTTTCAAATCCAGATTACCTCCAAATTTGTACCATAATCCATAATCTTCAATGCCTTTCAAATATCTCATGATCCTTTTGAATGCCATCATGTGATTTTCTCTTGGTTTTTCTGAAAATCTTACTACAATACCAATTGCAAGGGCAATATCTGGGCTTGTATGAACTACATACTACAATTTTCCAATCATAGATCTATACAATGTCTGATCTACCTCCTTTGATTCATCATCCTTGGTTAGTTTTAGTCGAGTACATATAGGAGTTGAGAACACCAAGAAAGCAAAAGAATACAAGACCTTTGTATACTTTTATGAAGGTATACCTAATAATGGTAAAGTTGCAACTCAGAATGAAAATCAGCAACAAAATCTAGCATCTGCCAAATCATAGACAGTGAATGCCGAGCAGCAGACATATTCAGAAGCCCAGCTACTGAATATAGATAATGTTCATTCAAATTCTAAGAACTATCAACAAGAAGAAAATGAAGAAATATCTAATGAAAATACACATGAAGTTTCAGATTCTGAAAGAGACAACATTCAAACAAGGAAAGAACCAGTATTGACAAAGTATGTAAGAAGACATCATCCTGGAGATCAAATTATTGGAAACAAAGAGGTAGGACCAATGACAAGGAATAGACTTAGAAGTGAGACATGTTTACTCAACAAAATGGAACCAAAAATAGTAAGTGAAGCCATAAAATATGATGATTGGTACAATGCTATGAAAGAAGAAATAGAACAAATTGAGAAGAACGAGACATGGACCTTACTCTCAAGACTAGCTGACAAGAATGTAATTGGAACCAAGTGGGTGTTTAGAAACAAGTTAGATGAGAATGGTGAAATCACAAGAAAAAAGGTAAGACTAGTCTGTAAAGAGTATGCATAAGAAGAAGGACTAGACTATGGAGAAACTTTTTCTCTAGTTTCTAGAATGGAAGGAGTAAGAACATTACTGGCATATGTAGCCTTCAAAGGATTTAAAGTCTACCAAATGGATGTTAAATATACATTTCTGAATGGTATACTTGAAGAGGAAGTCTACATAGAGAAACCAGAAGGATTTTTTGATGAAAATAACAAAAATAAGGTATGCAAAATACATAAGGCTCTATATGGATTAAAGCAAGTCCCTAGAGCATGGTATGAGAGACTTCACAAGTATGTATAGGATTTGAAAGAACTAATGATAACAGCAACATGTACATCAAATCAGAAGAAGGTAAGGATATCCTTATATTTGAAATCTTTGTGGATGACATAGTTTTTGGAGGAAATGAAGCACTTTGCAAAAAAATTTCTGACAAAATGAAACATGAGTTTGAAATGTCTATGTTTGGAGAAATCATGTTCTTTGTTGGATTGCAAGTACATCAACTAAAACATGGTATATTAATGACACAATCAAAGTACATCAAAGAGATACTTAGGATGTTTGGATTGGAAGACTCCAAACCAGTCAACACACCAATGGCAATAGGACATAAGCTATCCAAAAATGATGAATCAGCTGAAGTCAATCAAACAATGTATAGATCCATGATTGGAAAACTACAATATGTTGTACATAGCAGACCCGACATAGCACTAGCAGTTGGAATAGTGGCTAGATTCTCTACTAATCCTAGAGAAAATCATCTCATGGCAGTAAAAAGGATAATAAGGTATCTCAAAGGAACTGATGATTTTGGCCTATATTACAAAAAGAATGAGAAGTTTGAGCTCAATGCATACACAGGCATAGATTGGGGAGGCAATATTGATGACAAGAAAAAAACAAGTGGAGGAGCATTATTCTTAGGTAAAAGGTTAGTTACTTGGACCAGCAAGAAACAAACATGCACATCTCAGTCCACTACAGAAGCAGAATATGTGGCAGTAGCAGTCAATTGCACAAACATTGTATGGCTTAAACATCTATTGAAAGGAATGAAAGAAGAGGTAATCAAACCTATGATACTATATTGTGATAATAAAAGTGCTATAAACATATCCAAGAATCTAGTAATGTATTCAAAAACCAAGCATATTGCAATCATGTATCACTATGTAAGAGAATTGGTGGAAGACAAACAAGTAAAGATGGAGTACATTCACACAAAGGAACAAACTATAGATATCTTCACCAAACCATTGCCAAAGGATCCTTATGAATATCTTAGAGGCAAGTTGGGGGTAATGCCCCTAACTCAAGCAATCTAAAGAAACAAAGAAGCTACCTTGCATCAACAGGAATAGATCATTGAAATATCAGAAGAATGATGCAAAGGATGACAATAGGAACAAAAATTCTAGATCAGTCACAAGCATGGTGACAAAGGGAGAAAACATGAAGATGCAAAGCTTATAATTAGCATGTTGAAGATGCTACATCTTTGGCATTTATGTCAAAGAGGGAGATTTATGAGAAATTGATCAATGAAAAAAAAAAGATATGGAGATGTATGAGATCAATAGCAAGGATGTAGTAGTCAAGAGAGAGAAGTAGAACAAAGGATTTAGTTTGTATCAAAAAAAGAGGGGGTTATATACAAAAAAAAAAAAATGTATCTAATTTTGGTGGTAACTAAGTTGATCAGCTCAATCAATTGATCAATTTGGTTTGCCATCAATGCCAAAGAGGGAGATTGTTGAAAATGATTGAAAAGACCATGAATGAATAATGGAACTGGTAAAGAATGTTTTCAATCATTGTTTTGTCATTGATTTCAAACTTTCTACTTGTAGGAAATAATATTTCTTAAGTGATCCAAGTGCTATCAATTGGTTGATTAACAAGGAGGAGGCAATCAATAAGATGTAACTAGAGCACCTAGAGAAAGGTTGAAGTTATGATGTTGTAAAGAAGTCTAAGGATCAGCTAAGCCATTAATGAAATAGTGTATTGATGACATACTCTAAGACATAGAGAATGGACACATCAAGACACATCAAAGATGTAAGGATTAACTAAGTCATTTGTTAAGCCTAACTAAGTTCATTTGAGAGAGCCGAGCTAGCTAGTTAGTGTTGAGAAAGTTCAACTTTAGTGTGTGTCGAGCAATCCTTCAGGTGCCGAGTAACATAGAATTATTTAGGTGCTGAGCATCAGAGAAAGGTAATGGATGCCGAGTAAGTCTTTAAGTGCCAAGAAAAGTAGAAATGCTATAGGTGTCGAGCGTCGGTAAAACAACAATAGGAGCCGAGTAACACAAAAGGTGTCGAGCATCAGTAAACCAATAATGTTGAGTTGCTACATTATTTGTTAAGTCAAAAGATTCACCAGATCAATGATGATAAGTTTGTTACATCAAATTTTGTGAATTAGTTGGATGATAAGGATGATGAGTAGATGTCACAAAATTTTATGTAAACCATGCAAACCAATTCAAGGCAAATGCTAATGAATTTATCATGAAGTTTCTAGAAGAAGCAATTTGGAGGGAAAACAATACCATTTTCTCAAGATCAAATCAAGATTTGAGAAGGAAATGAAGAATAGAACTTCTTTATAAGGAGTTATAGGTTAGAGATGAAAATTGTGTGAGAGAGAGTTGGTCATAAGTGTGGTCATGCTAAGAAGCCAAGAGAAGGCTAGTGTGAAGTGTCAAGAAGAGGACACGGTGAGGAGTAAGAATAGAGCATCAAGACTCTAAGTTGATCAAGTGACCATAGAGTGCATTGGCATAATGAGTGGAAGAACTCAAGGAGACAGATCTTGAAGGGTGAATGAGTTGTCAGCACTGCAAGGGAGAAAAGCCAAGCAAATAAAGGAACTAAAGAGTGATCTAAAATCTGCAAGGTTAAAGTTGCAATCTTTATCAGGTCAAAACCTTTCTAATACTTTCTTACCATTGTATTAGATATTGAAATCCTACATTGCTAGGTTAGCTTAACAGCTAGGTGGATAAGTCTCAGGAAAAGGATAGAAGATCCCCAGGAGAAGGATAAGAGATCCTTAGGAGAAGGATAGGTGATCCTTAGGAGGAGGATAGGAGATCCTTAGAGAGGGATAAAAGATTCTTTTGAGAAGGTAACTGTAAATCCCATGAACTTGGGTGAGCATAATAGCTCTATGTAAATCTTTTAATAGGGTGGCAGTCTAAGTTGAATGTACTTAAGTCCTCTAACAGGGCACACTCCTAACAGGGTGTGGAAATCCTTTAACATGGTCACATCTGATAGTGTGTAAAGCCTTTAACAGGGTAGACCATCAGAAGTGGTTGAAATTAATTGTGTAGTTATTTTGTGGGTGTCATTCCCACCCCAGTTTTACCTTCTTATTCCTGGAGGGTTTCTGGGTCACCAAAATCCTTTGTGTTATGGTGTGATGCATGTTTACTTTTCATGATTATTTAATGTTTAATTGCATGCATAATAAGAAAGTAAAAAGGATAGTACTTCTAATTCACTCTCATTTTATTAGAAATTTTTGATTGGACATTATTGGACCTTGAATAACTAATTCACCCCCCCTCCCCTCTCAGTTATTCTAAAGAATTCTAACAGATGTCAATTTCTTTTTTATTTGAATGTTAGCATAGTACCAACAATATAAGAAGATTGAGTTCTTCTTTTCATTTGCAAATTTGTTTCTTTTCCTAGACTGTATTGCATCTTCTTGGTTTAGTGTTACATTGTGTATTGTCAAAATATAGTTGTAGTGATCTGAGAAGTTGTTGTTGGGAAACTTTTTCTAGACTAAGAGCCACTAGGGGCCATAGACACTCTATTCTCATTTTACACTTCCTACATTCAATAATTTAGGCAGTAGGAGGAGTAGGAATTAGAAGTAAATAATAGAAGAGCTTTAAAAATAACTCTTATTAGTCATATCTTTGGATGGTGTGGGATGTTTAAATCCTTCAGTATTCTTGGGTTTCTTGTGCTTATAGGCATCCTAGTTGGCCTCTAAGTTGGCCTCTATTTCTCTCTAGCCAAGAGCATTCCCCCAAAACCCTTGATTTATTTAAGACAGAGCCTAACACAAATCTTTAAAATCTAAGGGAGTTGTACCTTTCAATTTAGAGGGCAGTGCTAGATTACCTACATTGAACCATCTATTGGTAACATTCTTTTGTTTCTCCAAACATTGGGCATTTTGAGAGTCAAGATATGAACCAGACATAGGAGGATAAACTATTAACTAACAATTTTTGGTGACTCTACCAAGGAACAAATTTGAAAGTATACAATTGGAATTATTATGACCTATTCGAGTATGAGAAGGTATGGTACTTCCTCAATATGGTTTTATTCTTGTTCTACAACCAAACCTTGGCTTTCAAGATGAAAAAGAATTCATTTTGAGCCAATTGAACACTTTAGCTTGGTGAAATATAAAATCTTTGGAAGAATACGGGAGAGTTAGCCTTGTATTGGAAAATCAAGAAGCTATAGTTGAATATTAAGAAAGAACTGTTCAGTAGCAGAGGGGATGCAGATAAGTAGATTCGATGTATGAGGAACTTAAGAAAGAAAATATTTCCATATTGAAGGACCCCCTCAGAATTAGAAGAAATTGCTCTAAGGATCCTATATTAGAAGATGTTCACAAATAGTTTTTTCTTTCAGTAATGGGGTTGTAACACCTACAAGGGTAACTTTTCAAAGTATACCTATTATCTTACCAAGAACTATGGCAATACCTTAGGGTAATGTTATAGGTTCCCTACATCTTGCTACCAAAAATGATCTTCCAAGAGCTTCAAGAAAGAAGTTTCCTAAGTTTAATGAAGATGGAAAGGTATTAGTAGAAGAACACATTACCTCATTTTGATGGCCTATACTATTGTGGCCTTGCACCATGAAGATGTTGCAGTTTGCATGTTTCTAGAAACATTAGTCAAAGGTGCGGCTAGTTGGTTTTAACATCTACTAGTTGGATGCATCACCACATGGAATGACATGTAGACAAGGTTTGAAGCATGATTCAAGAGTGTGGAGGATGAGTACACTCTACTATCACAACTCACATAGATCAAGTAGGAACCAAGTGTTCCTATGAGAGATTTCATTACAAGGTTCAACAAGTTAATCAATCTAATAACTATAGAAAGTAGGCCAACTATGGACAGTCAAAAGACATTCTTCATTTCTCCATAACACCCAAATTCAATTTTCAACTAAGGAGAGCTTATGTAGCTAACTCACAAGATGCCTAGACAATGGTCATTGAATTAGAAGATGATCTAATTGTTGTTGGGAAATGGAAAAGAGAAATCTAGACTAGAGAAACCACAAGTAATGTTACAAAAATTATCAAATTAAATGATTTCTCTAAAGAGACAAATTGGCAATCCTAGCATTTCATTCCAACAGCCTTATCAAGACATACCTAGAGAACCTCATAAAAGAAAGGTCTTGCAATTTCCACCTACTCAAGACAGACTAGCAATTGAAGTCGCTCCCAAGAATAACAACATGTGTACATTCCACTTGAAATAAAACCATGATGGTGACTCTTGCCCCTAAATGACTAGATAAAAGCAAATGAATGCAAATAATGAGCTACCAATGGAGTATCCCAAAAGAGAAGTTGACTCTACTTCTAGTGGAGACTCTAGAACTTTCTATCTAGAGTATAGATCAGATTTAGAAAGGGGTAGTGATTATTTTTCCACCTTGGATAGAGCTCAAATGGAAGACATGACCAAGGGTCATAAGAATAAGAATCAAGCTTCCACCTCTTCTCTTGTTTAGAATAATGCACTAGTGACTAATCCAGTCAAGGTTGTTGATCTTGTGCCTTCAAATTCTCAAAAGGAGAAAAGTGGCAATTCATCTAAATCATTTGATGTAGTTCAATATTGTAGGGATGTTAGAATCCATATTTCTCCATTTGAGTATCTTAATTCCAATCAGTCTCAATTACAAAGACTTGTTGAATATTGTAAAGGTGATGGTAGAGATAGTAATAAGGATCAAGTTAATGCCACTATGAATGATCATGTACATGAGGGAGTTAGTACTAGTGTATTCCTCCTACTAATGAGGAGCCTATGTTACCAAAGTTATTTCAAGAAGAGGAGTCTACCATTTTAGCCACCTCCGCTAGTCAAAAACTAAACCCTTTCTATGTCTCTCTATTTATAAATGACCATAGGCTTAGTATTTGCATAATTGATTCAGGAGCCTCTGAAAATGTCATGTCTTCCATGGAAACTAAAGCCCTAGGTCTTCCTTTGACTAAGACATTTGGATGTTGTTACTCAATGGATGCTAGGAAAGTTCCTCTTATAGGAAAAATTAAGGACACCTAAGTTGCCTTAGCTTCTCATCCTACTATAAGACTATAGCTTAGAATCCTAGTTGGAGATATTCCAGTCAGTCATGGCATGCTCCTAAGCATAGTTTTTTTAGGGACATAGGAGGAGAAATCAAGCTTGATTGGTCTCATGATATCATACTAATTCAAAATAACAAGGTCAAGCTTGAACTAGAGGAGAATGTCAAGTTCACAGACCTAAAATTAGTTGATCCTAAAGCCCAAATTCTCTACTAAGAAATGAAATTTGGAAACTACACACTATTCACTAATGTACCTAACATTCAAGAGGAATCAAGTTTCCTGATGGTGATTAGATGTGGACACTTCAATTTGATGGAAGATGTTCTTCTATGGGTTTGGGTGCTAGTGTTGTATTGGTATTGACTAATGGAAAGATGACTCATCTTGCATATAATTTGGAGTTCAAGAACAATAAAAAAAATACAAGATATGAGGCACTTCTCATGGGCATAGTGGTAGAAAAGAAAAGGGGAGTCAAGGTGTTAAAATATGAAGGTGATGTTGAGTTGATAGGCAGACAAGTCAGAGACCAATATTCAGTAAAGAGTCATAGATTGAGAAACTATCATAATAGAGTATGGTATGAGATTGAAATCCTTGATGATTTCTCCATTATAGTGGTGTGTAGAGAGAAAAACATTAAGGTTTATTCTTTAGAAGTCTCAACATCATTACTTCTACCACATCTAGACTTTGAGAACCAATTCTACAGAGTTGAAGTATTATTATGGCCCAATGTGCCAAATAATGTAGAATCATGGCATGTATTCAATGATGATAAACATATTCTCCACTTCCTTGAAGGAACCCAACCTTTGACATAAAAAAAATTTGAGGGAATTACTCATCCATGTCATGATCTACTACAAGATAGTAACAAAGAATATGAGTCAGGCATCATTTAGTTAAAAGGTAAAAAGATTCCCCCCATCTAGTTTCATTGGAAAAAGTCTTTAATAGACATGATACATTCATTAAAAGAGAAAGTGATAGGAAGGGAGGAACTAGTGGTGAACATGATGGGCTAAACATAGGAACAAAGCTTAGCCCTAAGATGATAAACAAAGAAAAGTGTTGTACTAAACAACAGAGAGTAGAAATAAAGAAATTAATCATTAATTATCAAAAATTGTTTGCTTGAGGCTATGAAGATCTTAAATGGGAAGTTCAAACATGAGATACCCCTCAAACTTGATGCGGTACCATTTAGGAAAAAACAAAAAAAATTATAGTCTTATAATTGAAGATGTAATCTTTAGAGAAATTGATAAGATGTTGAATGCTAGGATTATATACCCCATCCACCATTCTACTTGGAATTCTAATGTAGTTCTTGTTAGGAAGAAAAATGGAGATATAATATATGCATAGATTTAAAGAACCTCAATCAAGCCTCACTCAAAGATAACTACACACTTCCTAACAAGGATCATCTCATGGAGACAGTTGCAATATCAAAAATAATGTCAATGTTAGATAGCTTCTCTAGATTTAATTAGATACAAGTTGATAAAGATGACCAATATAAAATAGTATTTACCACTCCAGGGGGAGCATTTTCATATAATAGAATGTCATTTGGATTGATTAATGTAGGTGCAACATTTTAGCATGCTATGAACTTGTCTTTTGGTAACTAAAAAGACAAGATTATCGTTGTATATTTGGATGACCTCATAGTATTCTCCAAGATGAGGAAAGATCATACCAAAGAATTGGAGAAGGTACATCAGAGATACAGAGAGCATGGAATTCAATTGAACCCTAATAAGTCATTCTTTTATGTTATAGAAGGAAAAATTTAGGGTCATATTATGTCTCAAGAAGGTATTAGAATTGATCCTAACAAAGTTAGAGCTATCCAGAAATTAAACCTAACATCAAGAAAGACTTTAGTAAAATCCTTTTTTAGCCATGTTAATTTCATAAGTCATTTTGTGCTAGAATTTTTACAGATTAAAAATGCATAATAAATATGATGAAAGGTAATCAAACTTTAAAATAGAGTGATGATGGAAAGAAACATTTTCAAGACATAAAGGGAACAATTGTTAAGGCCCATGTTCTTATCCATCCAAACTACACTAATGACTTTATAATCTACTTCTATGCATCAACTCATACACTTTCTACCATCCTAGTATAAGAGAACAAGGAAAGAGTGCAGGCACCTATTTATTTCATGAGTATTTAATTGAAAGATCATGAATTGAAGTATTCTCAAATGGAAAAGCATGACTATGCAGTATTAAGAGCACTCAAGAACTTTAGATTTTATATCTTGCATTCTCACTATGTGGTACATGTGCTAGACTCTGTACTAAAGAGTATTATGATCCAACAAGACATTGGTTGCAATAATAGAGGAGCTTCGGTTGCTAAAGTCCAATAATATGATATTGAAATTTAGCCAGCCAAGCTTGTGTGTGGGAATAGATTGTGCAAAGCAATAGCAAAGAATGAACAACAAACTAAAATAGACGACATCCTCAGGGTTCTCTTGGTAAGTCTCTAGGACCCCTAGTTCTCCAATATTGCATATTTTCTTAGTTATGGTGAATGTCCAGAAGGATTAAGTGCCAAAAAAATAATGGATTTAAGAACTAAAGCCTTGAAGTATGTTATACATGATGACATATTGTATAAGAAAGTTATTGATGGCACCTTCTAAAGGTATGTGGATGAGGAAAAATGAGTCAAGTTATTAAAAGAATTTCATGATGAGGTGTGTGAGGGCATTTATCATTAGTGTTACATCATTTAATATTCTAAGACAATGTTACTATTGGCCTAGCATATCTCATGATGCCTATAAGTGGGTGGCTAACTAACAAAAATGTAAATTATTTACTAGTAAGCCCCAAATAGTTTCTTTACATCTTAGGCTAGTGGTAATTGAAGCTCCTTTTTAGTAGTGTAGATTGGATTTCATTGGCCCCATCAACCCATCATCTAGCCAAGGACATACTTATATCTTAATAGCTATAGATTACTTTAGTAAGTGGGTTAAAGCCAAGCCAATAAATAAGACAACCATTGAAGTTGTGTGTGAATTCTTGAAGGAACGTATATTCATCATATTTGTTGTACCTATGAAATTTATCATAGATAATGCTTTTTAATTTTATTATTTAAATATTTTTGATTTCTATTATGATAATGACATTCAATTGGGTCATTCTTCTAATTACTACCCACAAGGAAATGGAGAAGCCAAGTCAAGTAATAAAAACTTGGTCAATATTATGAAGAATTTAGTTTCAGATAGCCAAAGGAACTGGCATAAGAATCTTCATGTTGATTTTTTGGTAGATAAAACCACACCTAAGTGAGCTATTGGCATCTCACCAGTTGAATTGGTTTATGGAGTTGAGGCCAATCTACCTTTGCCTCTAGAGCTTGCTAGCTGTAGGTTGACATCTATAATTAACGATAGCACATTCAAGGATGGGCTTGAGAAAATAATCATGTACCAAACCCACTTGCAAGAGGAAATGGAAGAGCTCATAGATTAAATCACTAAATATTAGATTTGAGTGAAGAGTATGTTTGACAAAAGAGAAAGGCCTAGAAGGTTCATGGAAGGAGACATAGTTTTTTTAAAGGATAAGAGATGAGAACCAAAAGGTATGTATCATAAGTTTGAGTCTCTTTGGAAAGGACCTTTTAAGATTATACAAGTAAATCAAAACAATACTTTTACATTGGCCCGTCCCACTAGAGAAGTCCTTCCATATTACTACAATAGCCAGGACCTAAAATTATACAAGATTTAGAATTGAAAGTAGGTAACCCTTGTGTTAGTTGTTAGTTTAGGCTCTCATTTTTGCTATGTGCCTTAGCATAGCTTTCTTCATGTCTTCCTAGAGTAATTTTTTTCTTACTTTCTTAGTGTAGTTTTATTTCTATTATGTGTTTAGTTTAGGTTTCCTTTTTGGTGTTTTTCATTCTTGCCATGTGAAACCAGAGATGTTAGGTTCCTACATAGGCATTGTTGCATTAGAAGATCATAAAATCTTGAACCAACTGAAATGCCAATCACAAAAACTTGATCCAAAGGTAATCACATTATCCATAGTTGTCAAAATATCCATATCTAAAATATCACCCACAACAAGTGCCAAACCCATCGAACTATCCACACCTCCAAAGGTATAAAAAGTGAATCTCACATCATCAACATATCCAATCTGTAACTTGTAATCACAAGCCTCAAGAGAAATACCTGCCACATATATACCAAGAAACTCCTAGTACAAAAGATAATGTCAAATCTATAACCAATCCACTCACAACATCTCAAAGAATTGAATCCATGTAGTCTCAAGGACATCCATAACACATAAACCAATAACTTGCAAGAAAAACTCTCATAAAAAATCTCCAACAATCTCCCAAGCTCTCCACAACCAACAAAGGAAAGAGATCAGATAATAACCATGTCATCTCTCACATGACATACATCAGCACAAATTAATGATCACAATCTCCAACCAATCTCAAATCTAATGTAAGAAAAAATGAACATCCAGGAAGATAACTAAGAAAAAAGAGAAACCATGAAAATCATAACCTATATCATGTCCTTCTACACACACCTCTAGATGTAAACTATGCAAGTATGATCTCCTCCATAAAACCCCAACCAAGAATCCTCAACAACACCCAAACCATACCATATAACCAATCACAGATGTAAGCCTCTCACAAGAAGATCAAACTCATAAACCATTCCTAATCCAAGGAATATACCCAATATAAAATCATCTCCCAAACTTAACCATCATAACAACATATGCAAATGGAGATAACCAATACTAAACCATCTCTCAAATGAATCCTCCAAAACTAACTAATGTACCATATCTCAAGATCCATATCCATGAAAGACAAGCATAAATATAATGCACGTAAGAGAAACAATGGGCTATAGCTCTCAAGGAAAAAACTATTGAGTAGACCAAGAGTGGGGAATGAGAATGATCATCAAGATATCCAAGTATCAAATCAAGACTCATCTAAGAACAATCTCCTCTCAATTCTGTATTAGGTGAATGTCCCTCAGACTTCTTGTTGAAACCAAATAGTTGTCCCAAAAAATACTTCTCTAATCCAAGAGAAATCAACATCACCACCATCTCTAAGTATCCATGAACACCTATAAATAATCAATACATGCCAACTCCAAATGCAACATAGAAAGATCATGAAGTATCCAACTTATGATCAATGTACTCAATACCAAGAAACTAAACCAAGATCAATGTCAAAGTTCTAACCATGGCCTCAGAAACATAAACATGACAGCATGATCTATACCATCTCAACCAAAGAGATACCATGCTCCATATGAACATACTGTAACATGTCAAAACTCTAAATGTGTATCAAGATATACCATGACATAATAATGAAACCATCCTCACACCAAGGATAACATGTCAAATAAAAGCATAAACCACACCTTTACCAAGAACCTTGTAAGTCCTCAAGATGCAACCATCTCCACACACCATGAAGTAAACCATCTCCACATACCATGAAGAACCATCTCCACACACCATGAAGATAACCAAGTGCACAATGCAAATATTAAAGATGCTTCTATAGTAACAGGATCTAAGACAAACCTCCAACATCTACAAACACTCAATAAATATACCAATGTCAAAACTCCCACTCAACCATGATACCAAGTCACCTATGGCATCATAAAATCCATCTCCTAAAAATATATTCTCTAGGTCTACATTCACACAACCAAAGTTTCTATACCATGTGAAACCAAGATCTCTAAACTAAGAAGATACAAACCAAACCAAGAACTAATCCTACACTGTCACAAGCTCCCACTAAACTATGTTGTTAGAAAGGCCAAGGTTATCATTGCAACAAAAGATCAACCTGTTAATGCCTGATACAACCAATAGTCTTATAGAAACACAAGAGGTATTTAAGCCATGTCATGACCCCTACAAGGGATGTTGACCCAATTCTAACAATCCCCCTCCCAATGTCACATGTTGAGGCTTCAGGATTCAAAATTATTACCAAGCTCTAATACCAATTTTTAGAAAGGCTAGGGTTACCATTGCACCAAAAGATTGACTTGTTAATGCTTGATTCAACAAATAGTCTTATAGAATCATACGAGGTAGTTAATCCATGTTGCAAACCCTACAAGGGATGTTGGCCCACTGCCAACATGTGTATCCAAGGTATCAATGACATCATGATGAAAAAACCATCCTCTAACCATGAGAGTCAACCATGGCATCAAACCATCAGACAACTCAAAGTGCACATCATGGGCTCCTCAAGAGAAATCAAATAACTATGATCCTCAACCAAGAAGATACACCACCATAACCAAATCAAGAATCCAAACGAATGAACATCAAGGATCTACCTCTATATACAATCATGTTCTGCCAAAATCCATGGTACCATGATCACATCCATGAACTGAGCATCTAACTCTCAATATGTCCAACTTGGCAACATAAAATAGTCAACCATAATCCTCCAACATGATTTCACTTGATAAAAACATTTCATCCCTTCTACATGAAGAAAAAATCATAAAATCATGTGACTTAGGTCATAGACAAGCCAAATCCAAGCCACCAATTTGAATATGCATCAATAATGAAAGATTAATGGACAAAGACAACCCATAACCAAGCCATAAATGAAACTTGTAAGTATAGATTACTTACAACACTGCACAACTTATAGACCCAACAAGTCATCATACATATCCAAATTAAACATTTATAACTATATTATCATGAAACCAATCTGAAATATGAATTGAGTATACAATGACATCAAATCTTAAATCTCCAAACATACAATGTCATAAACTCACAATGCTACCATAGTCAATATATACCATAAATTATTTAGATTAATATATAACCAAATGAATCATGTCAAACCTACACCAAATCTGAACTAATGTGTAGAGCTTTCTAAGAGCTTTTCGTTGACTACTTGAAGTCCAAAATCTAACTCTGTATGCCCAAGTTATAACTTAATCTGTGCTCAAAATAAAAAACATTTGACTTTTAGGCTCTTAAAACCTAATAAAATTCAAAATCAAGAAACCAAACCTACACCAAGTTGTAGTTTTCTAAATAAGCTTTCCAACGCCTATAAGAAGTCTAAAATTTGATATATTGAGAGAAAGTTATGGTTGTTTTACTAAGACGATCTTTTTTACCATTTTCACTATGATTTTTTTTTGTGAAAAAAATATGATGTCATTAAATTTGATAGCCATCATTGGCTAAAACTAAAAAACTCTTTCATTTCCTTTGAACATGGCCAAACTAGGGCATATTATATTCAAAATTTATGGAAACATTGACCTGGATCTAATGGTGAGGTTTGTTTTTACCCAAGAGGTCATTTTTGCAAGCTCCCCCTAAAACCCTTATTTAAATGAAACATCCAAAAAATTCATTGGTCCAACAATTTCACATGCCTAAAATCTACCAACATCCCATCATAATAGCAAACCCAAAACTCTCAGATCTGTAATAAACAACTCATATACCATGCCCTTTCTTTTATCCTCTCATGCATTCCCATGGATTCAATCTAGGGTTGCAATAATAAAACCATAGCTCTAATACCACTTGTAAGGAAGCTTGCAACAAATAAAATATAACCATTTCCACATAACCCATAATAGATCTGAAATAAATATGCAATTGAAATCCACATGCAAGAGAATAGACAACATACCCAAAAATTGTGACAAGATATACCCTAGGAAACCCTCATCGAGGGAAAAGACTAGCCTCCAAAAGCATCCATTACCATGTATTATTCAGCAAAAAACACCATTGCAATACAACCATGGAAGCCTTCAAAGCCATAGCCACAACCAAGCAATCCATGTGAACAAGCATGAATCCACACATCACATGCCATGCTTCCAACCTTCACAAATGCATTCTTGGCTAACCTATCAAGCCCTATCCTACTTGACTCTTTCCCTTTTTGCCTTCTCTCTTGTCCCACAATAACTACCCATGTGGATGCTTATCTAGTAGAAAGTCTCACAAAACCACCGAGTGGTATTACATAATCCATGTGCTAAAACCATGTGCTACCTATCCCATTGACCCCACATTTAATATTGGAATTTAAATTTTTTCCTCAATATTAAATAATTACATGAAATATTATCACAATGTTATAATACAACTCATTAAGTATATCCCATGGGAATCTTTACATTTTTCACATCCATCTATGTGCAACATTACATAATAAAATAAAATAATACAATATAACAATATTATGCAATGTGTGCCACACCCACTATCTCAACAGCCATTTGTATGCCTAAGTCCCTAGTCAGAGCCCATTTTTGTCAGACTTTCAGTCTCCCTCTTTTAGGCTTCTAGTTTGGTTCTAAATCAATGCAAATGAGTTTATGTCCAATTCTAGATAACCATTAGGATGTTTTTTGTCTCATCTATTTCTTTGAGCTTTCCTATGCAAGAATTAAGCAAGTTAGTTGCATATCAGTTGACTAGGTGATATAGGTATGGTTGGGAAAATTTTGATGCATTTTTGCAAATGAGAAGAAAGCTAAATCCTTCTTTGAAATACTAAATTATTCTCAAGTCATGCTCTCTCTAAGTCAAGTTGCACCAAGAAGAAAGATCGCATGGAAATTCAAAGCCAAAGTGAAGAAGTGCCTAATTGTACATAAAATAACTGAAGATCATTAGAACTAGCCACAAGCTTTCACAAATGGAAAAGTAGTATAAAATACTTATTAGTGGCCACTTTCAAAAAAGCTCCATTTTAAGCACACTATGAAAATAATCTTGTATTTTTTCACAAAAAACAAGTTTGATACAAGTGGAATCAAGTTAAAGTTGTCGACTATTGAGAGACTTTCATGTGTTTGAAGCAAAGAAGTGGACCCGGTCCCATTTGGAACCTTCACTAAAGATCAATTAAATTGAATGCTTCCCACTATTTTGGGAATGGCCTCCTCTCAGTACACCAAGGCCCCTTGTGGAGCCACAAACTTGACTTTATGAATAGATATTTGGATAAATTTTTGAAGCTTTAATCTTAAGAATATCTCTTCCCTAAGGAGTTTTTAGGGATCCTGAGCTAATGGATTGATCAAATGAATTAATTTTAGTAAAGTCTTTTCCATTTCAAAAATCACCTATGTGACTTTGCTAGCTTGGGTAGCATACCTTGCAAGGAATTTTCTACAATGCATGAATATGCTTAGTTGGTAAGATTTTGATGATTAATTTTCATTCTACAAGTAATAAGGAGTATGGCGAGCATGAAGAAGAATTTTGTGGAGTATTCCTAATGTATTAGAGAGGCTTCATAATTTGGCTATTATGAGTGTGTTGTAGCCTGATTGTAGAGCCACTATCCCCATTTTACAAAGAGGTAAAATCTGATGAGATTGTGAAGTATTTTGGATAGGATTTCACCTTTGAAGATATTTAGGAAGTTACTGAGAAATCATGAATAATTTTTAAAGCATCCTGAAGAAACTAATGATGTCTCAAAAAATTGCCTCAGTAATAAGTACACCATAGCCTCTAGCCTACTCACAACCCTTCATTTCCAAAATGAGAATTTGGTAAAGTTTTCAAGATATATCTGGAATTGTGATTTCCTTAAGCTTCTTAGAGGAGGCTTGTGCTAAAAATGTATTCAAATAGGCTAGTTGCATTCAAATTAGAGAAATGTCAAAATGTGGCCATGTCTAATGTGCTATCACACCTACCACCTCAAATTTCTAAGAAAAGGTGAATTTGAGCTAGTGCATCGAGTGTAAATGTAAAAGGGTAGTGCATGAGAGATTGTAAATTTAATTCCAAGATAATCATGCTTTTGAGATGAAGGAATTCAAATAAATTAATTTTTGGTAAAAAATGTGTCATTGTATTTATGCATTTAACAAAGGAGCACTTGAAGAGGCACTTATCCGATAAGGCAAAGATGATAGAAGGATAACTTGTTTACAAGGTGGAATATTTGTTGGAGATTCCTAGTTTGTGCTACACTTAGAAAAGTAACAAAGAAGTGAGGAAATAAAGGGAAGTAGATGTTAAATTTCACCTATTTTTATAAAGAAGCTAAAATGTTTTGCTTTTGATCCAAAAGTGAATATTGAAGTTTTGAAAGGCGTCCAGAAATCACCAAAATAGCTACACCCCTAAAGGAACCAAGGGAAGTATTAAAAAAAAGTAGAAAATGGGTTACTCTGCTACTTAATGAAAATATAGTTGTTGTTTTCTCAAGCCAAATTTGGACCTTAGGAGCTTATGAGCCATTACATAATAGAGCATCAAAAAAGCATCGTTTATACTATGCTAGAGCTTAAAAGGTAAAGCTTTATAAAAATTTATTGTACAAATCATTCTTAAAGCCATATTTTATTTAGATAGTGTCATTTACCCACCTCATTAATGGAAAATATGATCATTATGTTCCTTAAAACTATAATTGTGTTAACTCCCCATGCCAATGTGGGAAATCCAAAATATAATGATCAAATTCAAATTGAACAAATATTGGATATGTAGTATTTCTATTTTATGTTATAATGGTAATTGTTTCTTCATGTGTGTGAAGTTCTTGTTACCTTGAGTTTTCATGTTGATTCATGGGCTTGAGAGCTAGTATGCAAGATAAACCACCTAGTTTTCTCAATAAGCTGAAGGATTACACATACACTTCTTTCCATTTTTATGACCTTTCTGATCTTCACAGAAGGTTGAATTCATAGCCAATTCATCTAGTTAACCAAAAACTCAAGAAGAGTGGTCTAGTTGAAGCTCCAAGATTCCCCATGGCCATTCATGTACCCGAGCTAGTGTAGGAGTGCATCACCTGGTATAATCCCAAGGCAAAGTAGATAAGTATGTAAGATGATTTTGTATTTTTGACATTTGATAGAACCTTTATGCATAATGATTTTGGATTGTAAGATAGGGATGAATTTTGTGACATAGAACTTGGATCTTTAGACTCTATGTATAATGAAAAGATAAATCTAATGCAAGGATATATTCTAACACATGGTTCCAACAACCAAAAAGTATAAAGAGTAAGTTGCCTAAGACTCTATTTGGTACTAGATTGAAAATGGAAATTGTTGATATTCTAGCCTTGTTCTTAAGACTAAAAGGTCAAGAGAAGGTATTCAATTTCATAGAACATCATTTATTTTTAGTACAAGTTGTATGTGTAGATGATCAATATATAGATTGGGTACAGATAATGTGTGATGAATTAATAAGCTAGATGTACTTAGCTAATTCAATTAAGAAATTTCATATGTCATCTTATTTGATTTATTCCTTAGCAAAATATCACTTATGGCCAAGATTTCCCTATAATGAAAATTTTCATGAGTCTAGCAAAGTGTATGAGTTTTATCCTTTCCTTCTACTAGGATAGAGCTATGAGAAGTTTGTAGATGTAAATGATGTTTTTACTATGAGGCTTTGCAAAGAGTTTCAGGGGTGCCCTAAAAGAATATTTTCTCCAAAAGCATTTAGTAACATAATTTGGCTATTATTTTATTTAGTTTCTCTCTTTCTCTTACATTCAAATAGGTGTATTTGATGTCTTTCCTTGGAGATTACCCACATATCTAGATGACAGAGTTGTGTTGGTCAAGCTATGTAGGAAAATCATGGAGGTGAACACTCTCTGTGTTGCTAATAAGAAGGTTGAAATCTCATTTTTGCTTGAAGTGGGATCATTCATGTGCATCAAGATTAGATACAAAGAACCTCATTAAGGCCTTTGACAATATGTATAAGCTTAAGGATTATGAATTTATTAGGCCTCAATTTGATTGTGTGGCCTATGTGAAGGATAACCTTCAACTTGGTGTGAGTTCTAGGCACATACCTGGCCTAAAATATTATTGGGTTGAATATTACATTGAATATCAAAACCAAGAGAAGTGTTGGTCAAGGCTCATAGTGGAGAAAATAAAACTGTATAAGGTGAGTATCAATGTGGATGATATTGATTATGATGGTTCTAATCTAATATCCATGACTTATAAAAATTAAATAAAACACAAGCCTATTCTATCTACCCCACATGAAGGCCTAGTGGTTGATAAGTTAGAAATTTTGATGGGTACAATTATAAAGAGAACTGACAAGTGGGTGGATTAGACCAGAGTGAGGAGAAAAAGGACTAGAGCTAATGATTCTTCAACAAGAGCATCTTCAGGATCTTCCTAGACATCATCTATTGCTACTTCCACCAAAGAATTCATAACTTCCACATCCATGGGACCTTCACAATCATTAGGTGGAGGAGGTGGAGGTCATCCACTAGACAAGAACATTCAAGTCACTCCAACCTATGGAGGAGGTTCTCTTCTTGATACAGGAAAATATGGAGATGTTGAGGCAAAGAAAGAAAAGGAGAAAGAGAAGGAGCAATCTTTTGCTAAAGACCCCTCCATGGTGCCAATTATCAACCCGGATGGAGATAGTAATCAGCTAGAGGGCAGACTCGATGGTGATCAACAAGCCCAAGTTACTCCATAGGAGCCAAAAGGAACAAATCAAGGTAATATTCATGTGTGTTATGTAACCAAAATTTTGACACTTCCTTTCTCTAGTAGGAAGAAGGAGATGCATTTGATGGATAGAAATTTATTTGATCCATCAGCTCTTCGGTCAGCATTGAATGTCCTCTTAGAAGAATCTTGTTTAGAGGAAACTATTGATATAAAGAAGAAAATAATGGAGGAGAGTTGTTGGAAATATGATTAGTTAGATATCTAGAGAGTTATCATTTATGGAAACATGTATTCAACATTTCATTTATGCATTTACAAGTAGAAAATTATCTAAGTGTTAGACAATTTGTAGTAGTATAGAGATACATGTGATGTGTATAGATGACACACTTTGAGTTATACCATGCATAGTTGAGGATAGAATTATAACAATGTCATGATGATGTAAGTTAGTAAGTAGATCTGTACAAATAGTATGATGCAAGTTACAGTTAAAATACCAATTCATGTATTTGATAGAACATAACAGAGCATATCAAAAATATGAGTTGTACAACTTAAAGAATTATTTTGGTGATAAAATAATTACTAAGTCATGATGAGCTAAATTTTTGAATATCAATCCATAAGTGATTTTATATTATGTCAAGTGTGCGAAGACATGAAGGTCAACTGAGCAGAGAATTATTAATTTGTGAGATATAAGTAAAGATCTTATCTTGTGCAAATAATGTGAAATTTATGTGAAAGATGTGTGACATGCAAACTATTGTGATGATAACTTAAAAGATATGCAAGCCTTATGTAATGCAAGATCTGATGTATGATCATATAAAGTGAAAGTTTCAACAATGAGAAAGTATTGTATGTATACCTATAACTATGAAGAACTTTTTGGATTATTGCATGTTAGGGAAGTGGGCTCTTCTTGCATACATTGTATTTGATCTACCAACTCCTAACATGGTTGAAGAAACTCCTAATATGGTTGGGGATTCTAACAAAGCCTAGTCCTCTAACAAGAACTAAAGACACTATAAGTAGTTCATAGACTCCTAATAGGGTCAATATACTTAACAAGATTCTTTTGTTTAGTGGATCATCTAGTGGATATCATCTCCACCAGGGTTTTCCCTTGTCCAAGGTTTCCCTAGTTAAAAAATAATGGTATTATGAGCTCTCATTGTGTATGGTCATATTTATGGTTCAAAATTGTTGGTTTACTTTCATATGCAAGTTATAAAGTAATTAACAATATTTAGTTTTGGAAAAAAAATTGTAGAATATTGATTCAACTCCTCCCCCCCCCTTCCCTTCTCAGTATTATCTATTTCTAACAATTGGTATCAGAGCACAATTACTCTAAAGAGGCTTAATAGTTTGAGTAAGATCTCTATGGATATGGAATACTTAAAAAGAAATCTTGAAGAAGCTCTTGAATAGGTTGACCTTCTTACAAAAGAAAGAGATAACCTGAACGATAGGTATGAAGATGCAAAAGTTTACATTGGAAAACTGAAAGACAATATTGATGATCCAAAATCTGGTAAGGAATCAAATGTGTAGACTAGTGATAATGATGAAGTGGGAAATCTCAAGAAAGAAAATTAGATCTTGAAACATGACTTGAAAATTGTGGTACTTAAGTTGAGTCTTAAGAAAGATGGTAGTAAGAGTGAACCTAATCTAAAAGCTAAGAATATAGACCTTAGATCCTAGTTGAGTCAAGTAACATCTAAATTAGATTCTATTAAGATTGAGCATGTAGAATTAGAAAAGTACAATACTACTATGAAAGGAGAATTGACAGAAGTTAAGCAATAGTTAGAGAAACTTTATTCCAGTAGTGAGAAAAATGATGAATAGATATTTCACCAGAGACCTTCTTATGACAAGACAAGCCTTGATTACCTTATTAGAGAAAAATTTGCCAAGAAAGTTGAAATTAGAAAAAAACTAGATCCAATTGTTGAATCCCCTAAAGATTATGATTTGAGTGAGATTGAGTCAAGAATTACTACTAAAGTATCTACAAGGATTGAACTATTTGATCTGTCTACAAAACATGATAAGCCTAAGAAAATAGAGCAAGTTGAGAAACCTAAGTAAGATGAACCACCCAAGGAAGTTAGACATGACATTAGAGGTAGATGTTTCATATGCAATGGAATTGATCATATGAAAAGATATTGCATAGGTAATTCTTTTAAACCTATTACTAATTTATATTGTTATAACTGTCATGGTTATGGACATAAAGCAATAGATTGTAAGAAACATAAGTTTTATGGTAATAATAAAAATAGTAGAATGTTTAGGAACACTAACCCTATAGGTAATGAAAGGGGAAGATCACAAAGTAGATCTAATGATGGAGGAAGATTTGATGGAGAAAGGAAATAATTTTTATGTTACAAGTGTAACAAACATGGACACATTGCAAGTAATTATAGAGCACCTAATAGTCAGAATGGAATTGATCAAAAGAGGAATGCACCTATATGATAGTTATGTAATAAATTTGGACACATAGTAGGATATTGTAGAATGGACAAAAGAAACTTCAACAAGATTCCTAATCACAGAAGAAACAATAACAGAAATGATAGAAGGAGTGATAACAATTAGAAGGAAGTAGTTAAGGAATATGTTGATGAATTCAAAGAAGCATTTGTGAAAGATAAGGATCCATAAAGTTCTTATATAGTTTTGGAGGATCAATATTTTGATGCACCTAATGAGAGATTAAAGTCTAAAATTTTTTGTGACTCATCCTATCTAAATTAAGTAGTTTCAAAAAAGGCAGAGCATCAGTTAATCAGAACTAATGTTAGAGAGTGAATTAGAAGTTGTGTAGTTACTAGAAGGTAGAGGAAATAGAGAGAAATATATGGTTGAGTGTGCAAGATTATATATGATAGCAGTAAGTTGAAAAGATGGAAAACTAGTTTACTAGTAATCAGTGACAATTTTTGAATTTGTGGTAGATACACATTTAATGTAGAGTTTGATTTGAAGTGATTTAAAGATTGTGACCAAGAGTGACTTGATAGAAAATTGAAGTGCATAAAGAAGACATTGAAGCTCGAAGTTATAGAAGCCCTAAATACAAAATTTTAAGGTATTTTATGGATCTTGAATTAAGTTTTTAGTATACACATTTGAAATAATTCTGGCCAATTAGATAGTATATGATGTTAGTGACAGACTAAGGTATAAGTTCAAGAAACACCCATTTGTTTCTTTAGTAGATGATCCATTAGGTGCATTTTCACAAATCCTACAAAATGTGCTTCATGTAGAGGATGTTAGGAGTTATATCCATTGTAAAATTGAAAATATTGGAGATGAGGATATGCATAAGGACTTAGGAGTCATGTGTAACAAGGACTTGACCTTGAAATGTGAGTATGCACATCTAAACAAGTTAAGTATAGTAAAGTATATTTTTTACACAAAGTTTGACAATCATGACTTGACCAAAATCATTCTCAGTAAAGTTCATGATGAGATGTTCTGGATAGGTGATTTACTAGTGGCAATTGATAATGACCGAATTCACAAGGTCACAGGTTCTAGCAATGAAGGATGCAACCCAATGGATGATAGAAATGTGAGAAAGATAGTTGAGACAAAATTATACGCCAAATTTGATGGAAGAAATATGAAGGCAGACATGATTTACAACAAAGCAGTTAAAGTGCTAAGTAATATTTTAGGGTAAAAGATTAAACATGGTTCAAGGGTTAGCTTAGTACCAACCATATTCATACATACAACCTATGTAATGGCAGCTGAGAGAAGAAAATTGAACCTATGTGAGATTGTCAAAACTCAATTATTGGACAACATTGCAAAATTGAAGAAGACTAAGAATGGAGTCTTTAGATTTGAGTCTTTATTGACACATTTATTCTTCTATGCAACCAAGAAGTTCCTAGGAATGAAAAATTGGGAAAGCAATGAGTGTGCAATGCAGTTGGTGACATAGTATTACAGGGAACATTTGGAAAATTTCAAAGATAGTGACATAGATAGGATGATTAAAAAACATTTAGACTAAGATGAAATAGAGGTACAAAATACCTCCCTCCATGGTGAAGTAAAAAGATGAAGTATGCTTCATGGTGGAAACTAACAATACATGCATGGAAGCAATAGAACTAGGGGTAAAATTCATTGAGTCCATGGGATATGAAATGAGTGTAGAACTCATTAAAGGGTATGTGCAAATCATACTCCAGTTAGAAAAGGACACTGAGTGCCCTAGATGGGGTACCTATGATGAGGAGGTAAGAGAAATTCATTTTGAACTTCACAACAAAGATATTAAGAAGAAAATGGAGAAGATGATAGATTCCATCCTCATGGAATTTGGTATGACTTGAGAGGAGTTTTATGAAATTAAAGGTATTGCATTAGAAATGAAGAACAATAGACAGACTAAGGTGATAGTAGCAACACCAATTGCTATTGTAGCACCTTCTAAGCATGTAACAATTGTCAAACCTAGTGTGAAGACACCTATACCCTATGCAATAGTTGTGAAAGTGCAACCAACCAGAGTTCAACATGATCAACCTAGGAGGAAATCAAAGGATGACTCACCTATTGCATAGAGGAAGTCTGAAAGATTGGTAAAGGTAAATCAAGAATCTTTACCATCTATGAAGAAAAGGTTCAAGAAAACTTCTAGTGGACCCAGAAAAAGGAGGAAGACCTTAAAAGTAAGTGATTTAGAAGAATTAGAGGATGAAACTAAGGACAAACTAGTTGAGAAAGCAACACAAGAGAGAAGACCATGAATGGGAAAGAAGGCATGGAAACCAAAGGCAGAAAACCTAAACATGCAAATTATAAATGATGATAATATTTTTTAGTTGAATAAATTCTATAGCTAATAGAACAATTTGGATAGAAGGAAACTAGAGAATACTATAGTAAGAAACATGATATTGAGGAACAAAAGGTTTAAGAGCATTCAAAACAAGATCTTGAAAGACCTATAAATAGGTTATTAAATAGGAAAAAAAGAGTGATAGAAGAAGATGCAAAGCGAAGAGAAAACATGATTAAAAAAATGTGTGAAGTTAACTCTAAGCAAGATATGGATACAATTTTGAAGGGTATGGATCCCTTGCTGAGGGACAAAAGAAGAGAAATTATTCTAATGGGAGGCAATTATGAAGAATCTAAGGAGACAGAGGAAGACATAGTAAAACATATGATTTCTATGCCAAAAGTAAGTGCGCAGTCAAAACTAGTAAGCCCAGTATATGTACAAGCAATTACACCATCTAGTAATGTCATGAACCCTTGAATCATGTACTTGTATATAACTATGTATATTTGATAAATTATTAATCTCAAAATCTTATTAATAGATTAATTATCTAACATTTTATTGTCAAAATTTAATTTTGATGAAATATTTGATATTAACTACTAATCTCAAATCTTCATTATTTAATATTAATTAATTATTAATTAAATCAATTAATCTGATTAATCATTCCTTAAATTAATCATTAATTGATTATTAGTTATCAAATTTCATTTTTTATTAATTATTAATTGATATTAATCAACTTGCATATAACCAATTCTTATAAGACATTATATTTATATTAATTATTCATATTATCAATCCTCATATTTATCATGTCTTTTTGTAAACATGTGAATAAGGTCGAAAGGATGCATTGCGTTACTTGGCACAATATTAATTAAGGTTGACCACTAAATAGGAAGGAAAAGTAAGAAGTTTTTGGCAGTTTGAAGAAAATAGCGAAAAGGTTTTGGTAGTCTAAAAAGTGATTTGGAATAAATTGAAAGTATTGAAAAGGAAATATTGAATGGGTTTAAGAAATAAATTTGCATTAAAACTTGGTGTGTAAGAAAGTACATCCCTTGAAAACAGTGTTAGCCTCAAATGGTCAACCATGAGCCCAAGTCCACACGGGGGATCTTGGTTAAGGATAAGTGTTAATAAGCATATAGTGTGATTAGTGGGAGAGTTGGAAAACTTCCAAGGTATGAAATTATTATCCTTGACATATATGGAATTATTTTCCACCATTTCACCATGTAATAGTGAAAACATAATCTTTTGATATATCTATATAGAATTTTAAATCTTTCCCACCATGTAATACTAAATATAAATAAACAAGGTCTTTAATAATATTAAAATAAAAATGTACAATTATAAATTTAAGATCATATGTCTCTTGTAGTAGTCACATGATGGATAGGGAGTGTGCACAGGGGAGGAGTAAATCGGTCGCGTTGGGGCAAATGAATCCCAATATGGACTAAGGCCTGAGGGAGGTCCAAGCTAAGCATATCCAAACTCAAAGCCATAGTAAATCTACCATTCATCATGGGACCTACTACAAGGGCAACAATTATAAAAAAATCTATGCATAACAATAGCATCAAGTGTTTTATCTTAAGAATAACTCAATTCAAGATAGAATTTCTCTCTAACGTTAATTTATATATTTATTTATGTTTTAGGACCATTTAAGTTTTGACCTAGTAGAAGGGGTCATTACAAGTGGTATCAGAGCATAATTCTGCCATCCTATGAATAAAGAGTTATGGAAAATCTAGAAGGAAGGACAAAAAGACCTACTATAAATGACATCACAAATGAGATGAGATCTTAAATGGAACAAAATAACCAAGCATTAATAAATCAAATGGAAAGATCAAATCAAGCACTTATTCAAGCTTTGCAAAATATGGGAAATTCAATTAGTAAAAATTTGAAAGACCAATCTCTCCATATAAAAGACACTAGCTCAAATCACTTAGAAAATAACAATGTTTCCTCCAAAGCCGAGATACCACAACTAGCCTTTTTCCTATAGGAGAATTGTTAAGAGAAGAAGGAGTAGAACATCCCATAAATCAAACTAAGGATATAGCAAGAGCATATGTCAAACTAGAACCTCACATTACAGTAGTGGTATTGTTGTGGTGTCCACAACACACGCCCCATTCCTCACTAAGAATGGGGACCCCCTACTTTTTTCGACTCCCGTACTCACAAATCGAGTCAGGAGAAGAATTTTTATTTGAAAGTTGAGTCCAAAAATCACAAAAAAAATCAAAAAATTGAAAATCACAAAAAATCAAAAAATTGAAAAACAAAAAAAAATAAAAAATTGAAAAACAACAAAAATTAAAAAACCAAAAAAAAAAAAAGAGTTGAAAAAAGTGCTGCACACTCGCACCCACGATGCTCGATCGACGCGCACCTCGCACCGCACACCTGCAACACTCACACTGTGTGCTGTGTGCTCAAGTGCCTGTGTGCTTGTGTGACGCTTGCGCTGCATGCCCAAGCACCCCCGCACTTGCGCACCGTGCGCCCGCATGCATGTGCACTCATGCACCGGCATCAAGCACCCACGAGTCGCACGCTTGCGCGCATGTGAGCCCACGAGCTGCACACCCGTGCATTGAGGTGGTGCTTTGCCATGGGTTTGCGCCTCACGTGCATGCACTCTAATGCATTTTGTATGTGTGTGTGCGCGCATGATCAGGGCACCTCATGCACATTCATGTTGCGTGCTCCCAAAGCACCATGTGCCCTTGTCAAGCTATTTTTTCACCTTCAGTTTTGTCCAAATAGCCATAAAAGGGGTTTAAAATATATCGTTTAAGTATAAGTTTAATTCCTTATACTTAAGATATATTTTAATATATGTGATGAATCTTTTGAGATAGGTTTCAGACCTCCTGGAGATAAGGTAAACATTTTAGAAAATTTCAGGGCTTCAGAAATCCAGACTTAGCCAAATTTTAGGGCTTCAGGAATCCAGACTTAGCCAAATTTTAGGGCTTCAAGATTTCAGACTTAACCAGATTTTAGGATTCATCTCCAATTTTGTTTGAATGGCTAGTGTGTCTTTACTATGCATTGTTAACTCTACGGACTAATGTTTGCTTCTTTTGTAGGTAAAAATGGCATCCTCAACTTGTCAAGGTCATAACTTTTGACTCAGGCCTCGAAATTTAGAATCACTTACATCTTTGGAAAAAAGAACTAAAGATCTAATTTTAGTCTCTAAAATAGTGAGCCTTTGGTAGCCCAATTTTAAGGATCAATGAAGGTTTTGACTTGAAATTTTGAGCAAAAGACCTCCAAAAAGGTCATTTAAAAATTGCTAGAAAATTTGTGAAAAAATATGAAAAAGTTGCAAACATTTGATCGTCTTGGATAATCTGGATCACATGGTTTCTTGCCAGGAAGGATTGGACAGGTGGAGAGAAGACAAAGGTCAAAGATACAGAGGTTGGACACATAAAGCAAATCAAGTTCCTCATCTTATGCAGCTTTTTGGGACAAGATTCAATGCAAGTGCCTTGAGATTTTTTATTGAAGTAGAGGGAGTGCAAGTTTATGAAATTAATTGGCTATAAAGAAGGTATAAATCATCAAAAAAGGGCATGGAGCATATACAAAAAGTGATCTAAAACTTCATTTGAGCAAAACCCAGAAATCGTTTTCAAAATTGAGAACTTTGATTTTTTAGCAAATTGAGCTCCATAGGTCTGCAGCTCCGCAATTTAGAGGTGTGCCGACAGTTGACTGCTAGTTCTAAAAATATCACTTTCCATGCATTGGGATCACATTCTGATGGCAAGTTAACTCCAACACACATCAAGTGAAGGGCTAGCTTCTATTTTTGGTGTCTCCATGCACTTCTACTTCAACTGATGGCTCCCTCCTACTTTCTCTATCATGTTTTCATTGTTTTTGACATGTAAAGGGCTCATGCATTCAATTAATGAATAAAATATGGATGGAGTCCCTCTAAGAACCAATTAGATTACCAGTTTGTATATATTTAGTTTTTTAAAATGTTTTAAAAGCATTTTATTGCATTAAGATATCTCTCACTCTCAACACAAATTGAGGAGATGATTTCTTATAAATACCCCATTGTAAAATGTAAAAAGGGTTGCCATTATTATGCAATAAAGTTATGCTTTTGGTGCTAGCATTTGGAGTGTAGTTATTCTTGCCTGAATGTGTCATTATTTTATAGATTTTATTCATGAGATTGTGATTGAGCCAAAGGTTTATTGCATTGTTTCCGGTTGTGTGATATTTTAGTTCTAGTGTTTGCTACAGATATATGAATTCCGTTGGCATAACGAGCTTGAGAAGAGATCACCCGATTGTGTCTACATAGCTTTTTGTCTTACATGAGTGCACTTTCCATGGCCTTGCAATTTGATGAAGAGTGAAACATCATCCAATTTGTTAAAGATTCTCACTGACGATTGCATCAGTGGATTCTAGGAAGCGTTGCTCCTGTTTTCATTGGTTTCCTAAAGATTTCTTTGAAGGTTTAACTCGCAGCGTGTTGTGTTCTGTAGCTTATGTCCGTTTAAGAATTTCAATTTCAAGTTATTTGATTTCATGTTATTTTCTTTCAATTTCATTATTTGCTTTGCTAACCCCCTTGTTAGAATAGGACCTCATAGTAGCTGCATTGTTAGAGTTGCATTCATTGAAAAATAAAAAATACAAAAATATTATTCTTTTGGTGTGATATTTTGAGACAACAAACAAATTTTACTTGATTCCAAGGTAAAAGAGTTTTTGGAACCAGGAAAGGCCTCCTCGTGAACATTCACATTTATCTTCTACTGAGCGGATTTTGGTACATCGCAAGACAAACACTGAACGTTGGAGCGGATCCTTAAAAAGATTTACTTTTCAAGAGAGGAATTACACTATGGATTCCTGCCATTGACCTTGTGCAAAATGAGTTCCCAACAGAATTGGCGCTAGAAGGAGGGCCACAAAACGAAGAACCTACTCTTGGAAACAAGAAAGATTTGATAAAGTTTCAAAAGTTTTGCACTCTTGCAATAATCTGCACTTTGCACAAGTTCAAAAAAAAAATTGAGTTTTTCAGAAATTCAGGTGAGCAAGTCCGCAGATCCGTAGCTCTGTAGATCCGTAGCTTCGCAGGTCCGCAAATCTACAGGTCTATAGCTCTGCAGATCCACAGGTCCATAGCTCTGCAAAATTTTGTGGTGCACTATTTTGAGAAAGTGTGTTTCTCCAGAGGTGCACTTTTCTAGAATAAACACAAGTTCCTACAACTCAGTCACTTTCATAAGCATCACAGTGATAAAGGGATTCCAAGAACTCCACCCATTCACATTACACATTTCATCGTCATCATTCACTCTACATTCCACTTCACACATTTTTGTCACTATGCACCATGTCTTTCTTCAATGCCCAAAGTTCACCTTTGAACCTAAGTGGACAATTACATGATTTGCCCAAAAATCCTAAAAAGTTTTTCCCATGGTTCATCTATGGAGAATCATGAATAGTAGAAGATCATATCAAAGTTTTCAAAGAGATCTATAAACAAAACCAAATTCAACATATGGATGTGGTATGTCACCTTTTTCCTTACACTTTGGGGGAAATTGCATTCAATTGATACCTCAATCTTCCACCGGCATCAATAAGGGATTGGAACTCTTTTGAGAGCAACTTTCTAGAGAAATTCAAGATCTATGTTGATCCAGCTCTTTTATATCATTAGTTCATCTCAATTAAGAGGGATCCCCATGAGACTATTTCACAGTTTAATCATCATTTCTATAGGATGTATCAAAGAATGGAGTTTCCATACACTGTACCGCAAGAGGCTACTATCCAAGTCTATTTTGGGACAATGGATTCATTAACTTCTATTTTTCTAAGAAGGCTCCCACCTAGAGACATTGATACCATTGAAAAGGTTTTCAAAGAGGTTGTTACATTCACAAATTAGGTTACTACTACTCCAATGCCAACAATTACATATTCTGGATATGGGTCTCAAAAGACCTCTTTCTTTGAGCAAAAGGCAGTTGCATCCGTTGGAGTAGAAAATGATGTGGTTAGAGAGCTTAAGGCCATGAAGGATATGATGCCTCTTTTATCCAATGAACTTGTGAGAATAAAGTTGAATTCTTCAAGAAACCAAGGCAATCATCCAAGACAACTTTCTACCTAGCACAATTATTCTCAAAATCAGAGCAGAAATTTTGGCCTCTACAACAACATCAACAATGAGAATAATCGTATTATAGGAATGAGTCCAAGTAAAAATGGGTATGGGCACAATGATGTTTTGGATCAGCCTCCCCAAATCATGGAGAAACAACCTTTGCAATTTAGTGCAATGATGTTTGAATCATATGATGAATCTACAGGAGGACTAAATGATGAAGATGGTCAAGAGGAGTTTGCATTCCCATTCAATAAAGAAATTCTTCCAAGTGTCGATGTTGCAATAAGTTTGGATATGCCAAGAAGTTTTGATAACATGAGAAATTTTGAAGTTCTGAAACTCCATGAAGTTGCAAAAGGTGATGGAAATGCAGAAGATCCTAAGGTTGGTGAGATTTTTGAATCACAAAGTCATCAAGAAGAAGACACCAATTCTTCCTATGGTGATATTGATTCCCCATTGGATAACGATAAGCCGCCTCCTTCAAAACAAGATTTTTCATTAGAAGAGATGGATAGAGTGTTCAATTTGGTCTCAAGCTTGACTAAGGAAATGTCTATTTGCAGGTATTCCACACACATATCAAACCACACAATAACTGAGTCATGTAGGATCCATCCATTTGGGTTCCATTCAAAAGAAAGTTTCCCCGATTTCTTGTTAGCTTGGGAGATTGCTATGGAGGGAAAGTATGATTTTGAACAAACTTCTTTGAGATACAAGGTGGAAAACATCTTGGTTGATAATGATAATGAATCCTATAATTCGAAAGGGAGGCTAGGAATTGAGTTTCCTAGTCTAAGGGAACCTAGAGCGGAACCTATAAGTGTTTCCATGTGCACATGAAGTGGTGTACCATGAGATGAGACCGCTAGAAGGAGAAATTACAATGTGTGAGTGTACCCCTATGGTGGGGGACTTGCTAGATCAGGTGATATCTTTCCATTATCCCTCCCAATTTGATGATTTTCAATTTGAATATGATGCTAAAGGTAAGAGAAATTGTTTGTGGATTAATCATGGCTATAAAGAGTTACCACAACTTCTAATTTTGTGTGATTTGTGCCCAAAATTTGAACCAAGATTGTCCAAACTTTATTTTTCTGAGTACAAAGACAAGTCAGCATTTTTGAGAACTATATGGGGTGGTTCATTACTATTGCACGTAATAAGAAATCTACTAACAACCATCCCACATTCTTGTTATTCAAAGTTTTTTGTAGATAAGTTTTTGTTTTTGTTTTGTTTTTCTTAGTCCTTTTTAGTCTTTCTAGTTAGGTGTTGCATGTTTCCTTTTAGTCGTGTGTTCTTTTTCTTTTTTTTAGTTATGTTAATCCTAGGGGGTAAGGTGTACTTGGGATTTTTCTCAAGATTTTACTAACCACTCTTTGGTCCTGATTTCAGGAGGAAGTATTTCTTTGTCAAAACATTTGGATGATTGTGTGTTTTATACCCACCAAGAAACAGACATTTCTTGTAGAATTAGGGGACTTTCAGTCTGGAAATCAGAAGCCTAGACCAACAAGCTCTCCACACTTTGAAAATTTTAAGATTTTAACATTTTGGGTGCTATTGAATTCAAGTCGAAGATGATGAGAAATGATCCAAACTCTAACTAGTTCAAATAGGAGGGGTCTCCTCGAAAGGTTGCTAAGATCATTGTCTGGCATGAGAGTTTCCTAAAAAGTTCTAAAAGAGGAACGCAAGGGATGTTCATAAGAGATCGAATCTAACAAATGAAACTGATGTTCTGACTACATAGTCTAAGTGTAGTCAGGATGCAAAAAATTTTTTTTTTTTTTTTTTAAAAGGAAGAAAAAAATGGTGTTAAGTTTGAAGGATTCTAAGATCTGAAATGGCAAAAGATACGCGCTTGTTTCATCAAAAGCAACATTCTGAATGACATAGAGCAATATGTAAAAAGGCCATAAGTTAAAAGAATGTGACATCCTACCAAGAGCCCTCGAACTAATTCTCTCATCTGGTCAAGCAATTGATTAATAAAGAGCCTTCATGGAGATTCTGAATGAATAAGCTAGGAGGAGTCAAAGATTGTTTTGAGTTGTCAGAAAACGCTGATTGGTTGCAGCTTGACACATCAAAAGGGATGAATACACAATGCACACATTGAGCTAGAAGGTTTCGAGTTTTGATATTTTGACTGAGAAGTTATCGAAAAGATGCTTGGGATGTTCGAAGCTTGGTTGGTGTTTGATACACATTGGAGGAATGTTTGCTGATGAAAAAATGCCTTGGTCATTTCTTCCTTTTTTCGAGGCTATTTGTTGTGGTGTCCACAACACATGCCCCATTCCTCACTAGGAATGGGGACCCCCTACTTTTTTTGACTCTCGTACTCACAAATTGAGTCAGGAGAAGAATTTTTGTTTGAAAGTTGAGTCCAAAAATCACAAAAAAAATCAAAAAATTGAAAATCACAAAAAATCAAAAAATTGAAAAACAAAAAAAAAATCAAAAATTGAAAAACACAAAAAATTTAAAAATTTTTAAAAAAAAGAGTTGAAAAAAGTGCTGCACACTCGTGCCCATGACGCTCGAGCGACGCATTCCTCGAGCCATGCGCTGTGCGCCCAAGTGCCCACGCGCATGCACAACACTCATACCATGTGCTCGAGCACCCCTACGCTTGCACGATGCTTGCATCACACACTCGTGTGCCTGCCACTCACCACGCACCCGCATGCATGTGCACTCGCACGCCAGCGTCAAGTGCTCATGAGCCACGCGCCCGTGCGCATGTGCTCTCGCGAGCTACACACCCATGCACCACGCACCACCTCACATGTGCACTTTGCCACGAGTTTGTGCCTCGCATGTGTGCACTCTGATGCATTTTGTATGTGTGCATGTGCGCATGATCAAGGCACCTTGTGTGCATTCGTGCTACGTGCTCCCAAAGCACCATGTGCCCTTGTCAAGCTATTTTTTCACCTTCAGTTTTATCCGAATAGCCATAAAAGGGGTTTAAAATATATCATTTAAGTATAAGTTTAATTCCTTATACTTAAGATATATTTTAATATATGCAAAAAATCTTTTGAGATAGGTTTCAGACCTCCCGGAGATAAGGTAAAGATTTTAGAAAATTTTAGGGCTTCAGAAATCTAGACTTAGCCAAATTTCAAAGCTTCAGAAATCCAAACTTAGCCAAATTTTAGGACTTCAAGATTTTAGACTTAGCTAGATTTTAGGATTCATCTCCAATTTTTTTTGAATGGCTAGTGTGTCTTTACTATGCATTGTTAACTCTACGGACTAATGTTTGCTTCTTTTGTAGGTAAAAATGGCATCCTCAACTTGTTGAGGTCATAACTTTTGACTCGGGCCTCAAAATTCAGAATTGCTTACATCATTGGAAAGAAGAACTGAAGATCTAATTTTAGTCCCTAAAATAGTGAGCCTTTGGTAGCCCAATTTTAAGGATCGATGAAGGTTTTGACTTGAAATTTTGAGCAAAAGACCTCCAAAAAGGTCATTTAAAAATGCCTAGAAAATTTGTGAAAAAATATGAAAAAGTTGCAAACATTTGATCATCTTGGATAATCAAGATCAAATGGTTTCTTGCTGGGAAGGATTGGATAGGTGGAGAGAAGACAAAGGTCAAAGATACAGAGGTTGGACGCATAAAGTAAATCAGGTTCCTCATCTTATGTAGCTTTTTGGGACAAGATTCAATGCAAGTGCCTTGAGATTTTTGATTGAAGTAGAGGGAGTGCAAGTTTATGAAAGTAATTAGCTATAAAGAAGGTGTAAATCATCAAAAAAGTTCATGGATCGTATAAAAAAAGTGATCTAAAACTTTATTTGACCAAAACTCTGAAATTGTTTTCAAAATTGAGAACTTTGATTTTTTGGTGAATTGAATTCTATAGCTCCATAGGTATGCAAGTCCACAGGTCAGCAGCTCCGCAAGTACGTAACTCTGCATTTTTTGAGCTTCACAATTTAGAGGTGCATCAACAGTTGACTGGTAGTTCCAAAAATATCACTTTCCATGCATTGGGAGCACATTCTGATGGCAAGTTAACTCCAACACACATCAAGTGAAGGGCCAACTTCTATTTTCGGTGTCTCCATGCACTTCTACTTCAACTAATGGCTCTATCCTACTTTCTCTCTCATGCTTTCATTGTTTTTGACATGTAAAGGGCTCATGCATCCAATTAATGAATAAAATATGGATGGAGTCCCTCTAAGCACCAGTTAGATTACCAGTTTGTATTTATTTAGTTTGTTTTAATGTTTTAAAAGCATTTTATTGCATTAAGATATCTCTCACTCTCAACACAAATTGAGGAGATGATTTCTTATAAATACCCCATTTTAAAATGTAAAAAGGGCCGCCGTTATTATGCAATAAAGTTATGCTTTTGGTGCTAGCATTTGGAGTGTAGTTATTCTTGCCTGAATGTGTCATTATTTTATGGATTTTATTCATGAGATTGTGATTGAGCCAAAGGTTTATTGCATTGTTTCTGGTTGTCCGATCTTTTAGTTCTGATGTTTGCTGTAGATATATGAATTCCATTGACATAACGAGCTTGAGAAGAGATCACCCGATTGTGTCTACATAGCTTTTTGTCTCACATGAGCGCACTTTCCGTGGCCTTGTAATTTGATGAAGACTGAAACATCATCCAATTTGTTAAAGATTCTCATCGACGATTGCATGAATGGATTCTAGGAATCGCTGCTCCTATTTTCATTGGTTTCCTACCGATTTCTTTGAAGGTTTAACTCACAGCGTGTTGTTTTCTGTAGCTTATGTCCATTTAGGAATTTCAATTTCAAGTTATTTGATTTCATGTTATTTGCTTTTAGTTTCGTTATTTGCTTTCCTAACCTCCCTGTTAGAATAGGACCTCATAGTAGCTGCATTGTTAGAGTTGCAGTCATTGAAAAATAGAAAATACAAAAATATTGTTCCTTTGGTGTGATATTTTGAGACATCGAATAGCTTTTACTTGATTCCAAGGTAAAAGAGTTTTTGGAACCAGCAAAGGCCTCCTCGTGAACATTCACATTTATCTTCTACTGAGCAGATTTTGGTATGTCGCAAGACAAACACTGAACCTTGGAGCGGATCCTTAAAAAGATTTACTTTTCAAGAGAGGAATTACACTATGGATTCCTGCCATTGACCTCCTGCAAAATGAATGCCCAACAGGTATCACTTAGAGAATTTTGTGAAGATAAGAGAAAAGAAGCACCAAGGACACATGTAAATAGGGATCTTAGGCATAAAACAAAAAAAGTAGATGTTCCCAATTTTGATGGATTGAAAAAAAAAATGGCATATGATTGGCTACAAACACTAAACATGTACTTAAGATTTAATACCATGACTGAAGAAGATGCACTCCAATTTTCCATTCTCCATCTAGTTGGCATAGCAAGTGAATGGTGGCACTATGGAAAGAGCACTCGAGGCCATGATAATATTACTTCATATAAGGATTTCACACAAAAATTTATGAAAATATTCGATCGAAAACAGCCCCAAGAAGACTTCAAAATACTAACACATATCAAACAATATGGATCAGTTGAAAGTTACATTAATGAATTTGACAGAACATTAGTAAAGTCACAAAGATGCATGAGGAAAAGCTCACGTATTTATTTATAGAAGGGCTAAAAGAACCACTCGGGGGATTAGTCAGTTCATTGAAACCTAAGAATCTTGAAGATGCATTTGAAGCAGCATTAAGTCTAGAATCTTCAGCAAATGTTAGACCAAAAAATAGCTAGGTCAAGATATATCATAAAGGGAATGGCTCCTATGAGAAAGAGAACTTTCACAAAAAAGAGGAATCCCACAAAAAATTTCTATCTGAAAGGGAGAAGAAAAAACTAAGAAAACAAAATTGATGCTTTAAATGTAGAGGAATATGGGAAAAAGGACATGATTTTAGCAAAAAGAGACTATGCTTCTAATGCAAGGAGGATTGGGAACCTAGCCATAAATATAGAAAAATAGAAAGAATACAAAATATTGAAACCATTTATGATGAAGAAAATGAAGAACATACTCGCAAGTAACTAAGGAAAGGAGGAGGAGAAGAAGAAGATGAAGAAGATCTTGGGGTAATATCAACTTTCACTAAAGCATCTAAGCATTGAGTAATGAGAATTAGGAGCACTCTTCAAGGGAAAAAATTTATAACTTTAATTGATAGTGGAGCCTCTCACAATTTTATTAATAAAGAATTGGTTAAAAAGTTGGGATTGAAAACAAAGAATTTTAAAGGTTTTCCAGCAATACAAGCCACAAGATCATTAGTCAAGTGTACGGAAATAATTCCCCAACAAGAATTTATGATGGGAAAAAATTGTGTTAAAGAAGACTTACATGTGGTACCATTGCATAGCAACATAATCTTGGGGTCACCTTGGATTTGTTCCCTAGGATGCTTTAAGTTTGATTTAGCCAATTTGAAAATCTATTTCATGCATGAAGCACAAGAGATAACCTTAGAAGGAATTTCAGATGGATAACCTCAATTAGTTTCCTACAAAAATATTGAAAGAATATTTAGGCATGGAAGAGGAGAATGGGCTACCCAATGCTTAGTCTTGGATAAATCTACCTCAAAAGATCCACCTATACATATTGATATTCAACCCATCATCAAAGAATATAAGAAAGTATTTGATGAAATCCCACCAGGTCTACCCCCAAAAAGAGGTTTTGAACACATCATAGAACTAGAAGAAGGAGCAAAACCAGTAATCACTACTCCATATAGAGATCCCCAAAAGTATAAGGATGAAATTGAAAAAAAAATTAAAGAGCTCCTAGAGATGGGGCACATACAACCTAGCTCTAGCCCATTTTCCTCCTCATAGTACTTGTTAAAAAGAAGGATGGAACAATGAAAATGTGTATAGACTACAAAGCATTAAACAAAAAGACTATTAAGAACTGCTACCCCATTCCAAGAGTGGATGAGCTTATTGATGAACTACATGGGGCTAAATACTTCTCTAAAATTGATTTAAGGTCAAGTTGTCATCAATTAAGGATGCAGGAAGAGGACATACCAAAAAAAACTTTTAGATATCATTATGGACATTTTAAATTCTTAGTTTTACCATTTGTCTTTACAAATGCACCGGCCACTTTCCAATCATGTATGAACCATACTTTTTGAAAGTAATTCAGAAAAATTTTACTTATATTTTTTGATGACATCTTGATCTATAGCAGGATGTGGGAAGAACACCTACAACATATCAAAGAAGTCTTAAGCATTTTGGAATCAAAATCCTTATTTTCAAAAGCCTCAAAATGTGAATTTGGACTAGAAGAGATTCTCTATTTAGGCCACAAAATAAATGTAGGAGTTAGTGTGGATGAAGAAAAAATTAGAGAAATTAAAGAATGGAAGATACCTAAAACCCTAACTCAACTTTGAGGTTTGATTGGGTTATGAGTTACTACAAATGCTTTGTGAAGGGATTCTCTAAAATTACAGCCCCCCTTACAAACTTAACTAAAAAGGGATCTTTTGGATGGAAGGAATTAACCCAACAAGCCTTTGAAAGGTTAAAAGAAGTAATGAGTTCATGCCTAGTTCTAGCCATTCCAGATTGTTCACAACCATTCGAGTAGCAGTGTGATGCATTAGGAGAAGGAATTGGAGCAGTTCTAATGCAAAATAAACATCCCATCACTTTTGAAAGCCATAAATTGAATGAAAGTTAATGACACTACTCTATCTATGACAAAGAAATGTTAGCAATTATGCATGCTCTAACTAAGTTTAGACAATACTTAGTATGTGGAAAATTCAACATCAAGATTGATCATAATAGCCTAAGGTTCTTTATGAATCAAAAGGATCTCAATGACCGTCAGCAAAAATGGGTTAGCAAAATTTAGGCATATAACTTTGACATTGAATATGTCAAAGGGATAAATAATATGGTAGCAGATGCCTTGTCATGAAAATATCATATAAAAACAATAACAAGTTATAGCCAAGATTGGAAAAAGGATATTATAGCTGAGTACACCAAAGACCCACAAACAAGAGGAATCATGGAAGGAGACCCACCAAGTGACGAATATAAAATAGTTGAAGAATTCATTTTTTATAAAGGATATTTCTTGCAGAAAATTCAAAGATAAAAATGAAGATTATGGAGGAATACGATGATAACCCCTTATCAGGACACCCAGGATTTTACAAAACTTACAAGAAGATTCGAGTAAGATATTCTTGGAAAGGCCTCAAGAAAGATATAATCAAGTATTTTTAGGAATGTTTAACTTGTTAGAGGAATAAAATTGAACAAACTCACCCAGCAGGATTACTACAACCACTCCTCATTCCAAACCAAAAATCGGAAAGCATTTCTATGGACTTTATTACAGGCCAACCCAAAGTATAAAAGAAAGATTGTCTATTTGTGGTGGTAGACAGGTTAACCAAATATGCACACTTCATGGCTATCTCCACTCAACATAAAGCATCTCAAGTTGCAGAGGTATTTTCTAAAGAAATCTTTAGGTTGCATGGAATTTCAAAGAACATTGTTAGTGACAGGGATAGTAAATTCCTTAGTCTGTTTTGGCAAGAGCTTTTCCAATTAATAGGAAGTCATCTAACTCCTAGCACCAGCTATCATCCTCAAATAGATAGGCAAACTAAAATTGTTAACAAATGGATACAAGGATATTTGTAGAACTATGTAACAAGCCAACATAAGGCTTGGGTAAAATGGTTATATTTAGAAGAATATTGCTATAATACTACTTATCATATGTCCATCAAAATGAGCCCATTCAAAGCTTTGTATGGGTACAAGGCAACCACATTTGGAGATTTGGTTAATGAAAAAAGCAAGGTACTAGGAGCCTAGGATTTTGTTCAAAAAGATATTGATATTATGAACACTCTTAAAGATAATTTGCACCATGCTCAAAATCAACAGAAAATGTATGCAAATCAGAAGTGCATAGAAAGAGTATTCAAAATCGTTGATTAGGTATTCTTGAGATTACAACCCTACAAAAAATCAACTCTCAAAGAGAGCGAAGTGGAAAAATTGAAGCCACATTTTTATGGACCCTACAAAATCTTCGGGAAGATAGGTGAAGTGGCTTATGAGATTGACTTACCTGAGGATAGGAGAATACACAACATTTTTCATGTATCCAAACTTAAGAAGGTCATCTTAGGACAAAGAGTAAAACCCTGCATGGAGTCACCACCACTAGATGATGAAGGGAAACTCATCTTGGAACTAGAAGCAATCATTGATAAAAGGGAAAAGATAATAAGGAATCAAACCATTCCCGAATACTTGGTTAAATGGAAGAATCTACCTACAGAAGATGCTACATGGATGGGTGAAGAAGTTATGTCTCACCCAAAGTTTCTTGAGGACAAGCAAATTTAGGGAGCTTGGATTGTCATGAACCCTTGAATCATGTACTTGTATATAACTATGTATATTTGATAAATTATTAATCTCAAAATCTTATTATGAGATTAAACATCTGACATTTAATTATCAAAACTCAATTTTGATGAAATATTTGATAGTAACTACTAATCTCAAATCTTCATCATTTAAAATTAATTAATTATTAATTAAATTCATTAATCTAATTAATCATTCATTATTAGTTAAAATTAATTAAGTAATTATTAATTAAATTCATTAATCTTCATTATTAGTTGTCAACTTTCATTTTTATTAACTATTAATTGATATTAATCAACTCGCATATAACCAACTCTTATAAGACATTATATTGATATTAATTATTCATATTATCAATCCTCATATTTATCATGTCTTTCTATAAACATGTGAATAAGTTTGAAAGAATGCATTGCGTCACTTGGCACAGTATTAATTAAGGTTGACCACCGAATAGGAAGGAAAAGTAAGAAGTTTTTGGCAGTTTGAAGGAAATAATGAAAAGGTTTTGGCAGTCTGAAAAGTGATTTGGAATAAATTGAAAGTATTGAAAAGGAAACAATGAACGGGTTTAAGAAATAACTTTGCATTAAAACTTGGCATGTAAGCAAGTACATCCTTTGAAAGCAGCATCAGCCTCAAACAATCAACCATGAACCCAAGTCCACATGGGGGATCTTGGTTAAGGATAAGTGTTAATAAGCATATAGTGTGACCAGCGAGGGAGTTGGAAAACTTCCAAGGTATGAAATTATTATCCTTGACATATATAGAATTATTTTCCACCATTTCACCATGTAATAGTGAAAACATAATTTTTTGATATATCTATATAGAATTTTAAATCTTTCCCACCATGTAATAATAAATATAAATAAATAAGGTCTTTAATAATATTAAAATAAAAATGTATGATTATAAATTTAAGATATGTCTCTTGAAGTAGTCACATGATGGATAGGGAGTGTGCACAGGGGGAGGAGTAAATCAATTGTGTTGGGGCAAATGAATTCCAATATGGACTAAGGTCTGAGGGAGTTCCAAGCTGAGCATGTCCAAACTCAAAGCTATAGTAAATCTTCCATTCATCATGGGACCTACTAAAAGGGAAACAATTATAAAAAATCTACTCATAATAATAGCATTAAGTGTTTTCTCTTAAGAATAACTCAATTCAAGATAGAATTTCTCTCTAACATTAATTTATATATTTATTTATGTTTTAGGACCACTTAATTTTTGACCTAGGAGAAGTGGTCATTACAAGTGATGAGGAAGATGTTGAAGAGACACAGCAAGCACCATCTCCTTCTCACATAGTTATGAATATTGAATCCATGCAAGTAGATAATACACATATAATAATGGATGCAAAAGAGAATCCTTTTTCAAGTTATGGGTCATCAATGTTGGCAATATCACTACCTATACCATCTTTGATGAGGAAGAAGAAGAAGTGGAAAAGAAGAAACAGGTAGAGGAGAAGAGAAAAGAAGAAGAAAAGAGGAGAGAAGAAGAAAAGAAAAAAGAAGAGAAGAAATAAGAAGAAGGAAGAAAGAAATAGAGAGAAAAAGAGAAGAGGAAAGAAATGATACAGAAAAGAAAAAAAGAGAAGAAGAAAAGAGAAAAGAGAAGGAAAAGATAAAGAAGTAAGAGGAAGAGAAAAGGAAGAAAATAGAAGAAGATTCTGAGCTAAAGGAGAGGTGGAAGATTGTGATGCAAGAATCTACATTATTGTCCATACTAAAACATGTAGAGTTAGAACCTGGGAAGGTAGTGTTTCAGCATGAGGCTAGCATACCTTATGTAGCCCCAACAATTGTATCTATTGAAGCACCTTTAACTAGCCCATCATCAATAGTCAAGCTCGTGACAATACTATCTAATGATGATGATGATGACTATAAAGGGTTAATGAGCTCATTGAGCAAGTTATTTGAAAAGAATAAATATGTAAAGTCTTTGGAGAATACATTAACTAAAGTACTAGAGAGAATGTAGAAGATAGTTACTACAATTATAACTAATCTATACTTGTAGTCAAAGGCTAAATAATTGGTGAAATATTTTGATGAAAAATTCACAACCTTGTCTGAAGTTGCTTCAGCACAAGTACAAGCAAAACATGATGCATCACTTTTTGATATAGTGTGCATGAATGTAAGCAATGATTTGAAGGCACTTGATGCATGCAAGATCTGTCCATCAGATCAAGAAATCAATTACAAATATGCACCAAAGAAGACCATTTCTTCTAGCACTTCGATAGCATAAAAATACTCTGAAGTACGAAAATGGCTCCAAAAAATCTCCTAGAAAAATCTCCCTATTCTTTAAAAAAAAAACTTCACCAAGAGCAATTTCTCTCAAGTCTCCCTTAATTTCCCAAATGACATCCTACCCCCCTTTTTATACAAAATAATTTTCCTAAATTGGCTCAAAACCAATTAAGGGTATAAAAAAAAAATCCCCTTCGAATAACCCCCTTTACCAATTTTACATTTTGGCATTTATATAATTTTAGGGGTTAATGTTGTTATAAATAAATCTATTTTAAGGGGGCTTCGTTGTTTGATACAGGTTAAATAACACATCTGCCATGCATTTAACAAGCCACATCAGTGGTATATTGGCACATAGCTATTTTAGGGGCGGCCAGGTCAAGGGTTCAACTCCCACCTATGCATCTTTTCAAACGGCTTTGGCAGCATTCATAGTTTAAATAGAAAATCCATTACAAAGTTGCTAAATGCTCCATGTGGTCTAGTGGCAAGGAGGGAAAGTAGGGAATGAGAGGTTGAGGGTTCAAACCTCTTCAACAAATTTTTAAACCACCAAATTTGAGCTTGAGGTGCCATGTGGCACTATTTTATTTGCTCATATTTTTGACATGTGTCATCACTTGAGCTGCTGATATCATGATGACATCATCACTATTACATTTTGCCTCCAAAATTCAAATAGCCATAACTTTCACATATGAAGTCTGTTTTTGATGAAACAAACATTGTTGGAAAGCTCTCATCAGGCTCTTCATTTTGAAATCCATTGTTGATCACTTTTGAGATGGTTTGATTTCACCCCTTATCTAGCCCTCTGGTCTACCTGTTGACAAAAACTTTGACCAAGCATAACTTGCACGAATGAACTCCTTTTTGCTCCATTCAAGTTGCATTGGAATTAGAACACTGAGATCTTTTTGATGGTGCAAAAATTTGAAGATTTGAAGACACTTCAATTTTCACTAAAATTATCCACTAGATCAAGCCTCCCCACTGAAGACCTTTTGGACCTCCAAAAGTGACATTTACTTTGACATAAAGTGAGGACTTGGCATCCCCACTTGTCCTGTATCATCTATACATCTGGATACCTAACTCACAAGCACAATGAAGACTGCAACAACATTGTTGATCATAAATATTATTCTATCACTTCCATAAGCATCTACATTAGTTGTCGTAGCCACTAACCAAAAAACATTGACTAGCATCAAGCTGAACAATAATGCAAAAATGAAAGAGAATAAATCAACAACATATCGATCCTTCATAACAGGAAAATTTTTACCCAAGGAACCATCCATGCTTTCAATCATCATTCCCTCATGATGTACTACAAGTGCATCCTGCAACATCTGACCCTGGTTAGCTACTCCAAGTTCAAGTGTAGAACCACTTGTACTAACAGACATAAGAGTTAACTCTTTACTTGCATTAATTACCCTCTTTAACTGCCCTGTGTTTGCAAAAGAACGATCAGTCTTAATCCTGTGAGAATGTACAACATACTAAATGCCATCTTTAAACAAGTGATAATGATTCTTCTCCTTGTAGAAAATTACTTTTCTATCATAAAGATAAGGGCTACCAAGCACTATCCCACAGATATCCAGTGGAACCACATCAAACTGTACTTTATCCACAAACTTACTAGTGATTACGAATCTTAAGGTGCATTGTCTTGTTACTTGTAGCTTATCATTTTCACAAATCCAACCTAGTGGATAAGGTTTCTTATGTAATGTAGTTTTCAATCCCAAGTTTCTCACAATACTCTTAGAAATCAAGTTCACTTGAGAACCACTATCTATGAGTGCATCAATTTTAGTGTTCTTAGCAACAACCCTTAAATGAAAAAGTTCATTCCTTTTCTTATCTTCAGACAAATCATTTTTTGTAGAAGTAGAAGCACAACTAGCAACTGAAACACTAGAAATAGGAGCTTTACCTTTCAAACCCATAGCTGTTATCTTAGTCTCATCATCTAAATCTGAACCAAGATCCAAAACAACATTTGATGCTTTCTCCTACCTTTCTATTTCTGATCAAATTTTTGAGCCCACTTAGGCTTCAATTCGGGATGCAACTTCCAACAATGTTCTTCATCATGACCCTTCTTGTCACAATGAGTGCAAGAAAGTTTCTCATCCTTCTTGACTATAGCTTCCTTCTTTCCTTTCTCTATCTCTGCATTCTTAAAATATTTCTTTACATCATTATCAAAGTTATCAATAAAAGATCCCTTACCTCTTGACTCTAAGTGTGTAGCTTGAACTGACACTTCATCCAAATTACAAGGGTTCAATACCAAAATAGAATGTCTAAGGTAGGAATGAAGACCTCCTATGTACTTCAACAAAGTATCTTAGGTGTACAAAGGAACATTCAAAGCAATAACCCTTTTTCTAAATTCATGGGTGTACTCTTGGACAATTTGATCTTTCCCTTGCCTAAACATTTGCCAATCCATTATTAACTATTGCATATGTCCTAGGGGATAAAACTGCTTCTTAAGAGCATTCACAAACTCTTCCCAAGTTAAACTGACTCTACCATGTTGTGAAACTTCTACCTTAGTCTTACTCTCCCACCAGGTTAAAGCTATACCTCCTAACTGAAGAGTAGCTAATTGAATCGTATCAACATCATCAAATAGGTTCTGGACTCTATAGTAGACTTCTACTTGTTGAATCCAATCATCCAATTTTTCAGCATCAAGTTCACCACAATACTTAGGCAAGTCAAATTTTATATCCAGTTTGATCTTAGGCTTATAACCACTCTTAAAAGGATTAAAAGAAGTAGAATGAGGAGAAGATGGAGAAGAACGAGAAGATGAAGAAGATGATGAAGATGGGGACGAAGGTTTAGGAGGGTCACTACCACCTCCTACTCCTTTGGCTTTGTCATCCTTTAATGAGGATTTTTCTTCCTCCTTCTTCTTAGCCTTATTTGCCTTTCTCAATTGTCATTCATGTCTCTCTTGGAGAAGAATGTCCACCTTAGCCTTGATCTTGAGGAACGCTCTTCAAAATTCCATCTCACTGATCTCATTAGGAACCTCCATTCCAGAAATAGACATCTTTGGAAATGTCCTATGCTTCCCAATCTTAGGATTAAATTCTTCAAGCTTGCCTTCGCCCTTTTGAATCCTAGATCTTGTTAGCATTCAAGAAAACAACTGCAATAATAGTCAACTGGGCTCTGATACCACTTGATCTGATGGACAGATCTAGACTAATTGCAATATTGAATGCTTAAATAAAATCAAATTAGCGGAAGTCTTAATACATTTATACATAAATTAAGCATCAAAACTCAAAAAAAAAACTTGAGGAGAAATAAACAGAATTGAGAGAGAGAAGAAGATAGAAAGTGCAAACAAAGTTTGATTTCAGAGTTTGCCACAAATGTGAGTACATCTCTGAGTTGGCTCTAATAGAGTACGATCGATTTGATTAATCTCCAGAAATCAATTACAAATATGCACCAAAGAAGACCATTTCTTCTATCACTTCGATAGCATAACAATACTCTAAAGTACGAAAATGGCTCCAAAAAATCTCTTAGAAAAATCTCCCTATTCTTTTAAAAAAAACTTCACCAAGAGCAATTTCTCTCAAGTCTCCCTTAATTTCCCAAATGACATCCTACCCCCCTTTTTATACAAAATAATTTGCCTAAATTGGCTCAAAACCAATTAAGGGTATAAAACAAAACATCCCCTTCGAATAACCCCCTTTGCCACTTTTACATTTTGGCATTTATATCATTTTAGGGGTTAATGTTGTTAAAAATAACAAATAAATCTATTTTAAGGGGGCTTCATTTTTTGATACAGGTTAAATAACACATCTGCCATGCATTTAACAAGCCACATCAGTGGTGTATTGGCATGTAGCTATTTTAGGGGCAGCCAGGTCGAGGGTTCAACTCCCACCTATGCATCTTTTCAAACGGCTTTGGCGGCATTCATAGTTTAAATAGAAAATCTGTTACAAAGTTGCTAAATGCTCCATGTGGTCTAGTGGCAAGGAGGGAAAGTAGGGAATGAGAGGTTGAGGGTTCAAACTTGCTCAACAAATTTTTAAACAAACAAATTCGAGCTTGAGGTGCCATGTGGCACTATTTTATTTACTCATAATTTTGACATGTGTCATCACTTGAGCTGCTGATATCATGATGATGTCATCACTATTACATTTTGCCTCCAAAATTCAAATAGCCATAACTTTCACATATGAAGTACGGCTTTGGCGGCATTCATAGTTTAAATAGAAAATCTGTTACAAAGTTGCTAAATGCTCCATGTGGTCTAGTGGCAAGGAGGGAAAGTAGGGAATGAGAGGTTGAGGGTTCAAACTTGCTCAACAAATTTTTAAACAAACAAATTCGAGCTTGAGGTGCCATGTGGCACTATTTTATTTACTCATAATTTTGACATGTGTCATCACTTGAGCTGCTGATATCATGATGATGTCATCACTATTACATTTTGCCTCCAAAATTCAAATAGCCATAACTTTCACATATGAAGTTCATTTTTGATGAAACAAACACCATTGGAAAGCTCTCATCAGGCTCTTCATTTTGAAATCCATTGTTGACCACTTTTGACATGGTTTGATTTCACCCCTTATCTAGCCCTCTAGTCTACCTATTGACCAAAATTTTGACCGAGCATAACTTGCATGAACGGACTCATTTTTGCTCCGTTCAAGTTGCATTGGAATCAGGACGCTAAGATCTTTTTGATGGTGCAAAAATTTGGAGATTTGAAGACACTTCAATTTTCACTAAAATTATCCACCAGATCAATGCATCAAGGAGTTAAGAAAGAATATTGATGAAGGCAAGAAGTTGTATGGAAATTGCACATTGTTATACAAATACCTAACAGATTTTGAGAATCAGTTAAAGGGTCAAATGATTGAACTTAATACGTTCACTACAAGGTTACATTTTCCAAAAGTTAGCATTGAGTATTTTGGAATTAAAATTGAGAAGATCCATGATGCAATCAAAGGAATAGAGGCTGATAGGAAAAGGTATTAAAAAGGTTCACTACTCTTAGGGATATTTTGTCACCTAAGATTAGTATTTTGCAGAGGCAATTGGAGGAGTCTCTTGCAGCCAAGGCCTCCTATGATAAATTTTATGTTGACTTAAGCATAGTTGAAGTGGCATCTTATGCACTTTGTGAAATAATCAATATATCTTATATAATGAAGGAAAATTGGAAGAAATAAGTTGAGTGACAGAGACTTGTCTATGTAGATTATTTTTCCAGAATATCAAGTTGATCAGTAGCAGGCTATGAAGTTTTTGTTTACATTTTTTGAAACCTTTGTCATTGATGTCAAAGGGGATGTAATATATGTAAAGAAAATTGTATGTACTAAGGAGGAGTATATGTGTAGCAAATTTTATATGTATATGTAAGGTGGGGTACACTTATGTGTCAATGTAAGGAGTGATTAGGAATGTAATGATCCATCAAAACATGAATAAAATTATTATGTTTTGAAGATAATTTTGTGTAGTTACTTTTATTTGTTTTGTTTTGTGTGACATCATTTTGGGAATTATCCAATTTTCCCAAATATTTCCATAAATACCAAAGTGGGAGATTGTTGGAAATAAGGTTAGTTAGATGTCTAGAGTGTTTTCATTTATGGCAATATGTATTCAACATTTTATTTATGTATTTACAGATAGAAAATTATTTAAGTGTTGGGCAGTTTGCAACAGTACAGAGACAGATGTGATGTGTACAAACAAAACACTTCAAGTGAGCTAATGCATAGTTGAGGATAGCTTTATAACAATGTCATGATGATGTAAGTCAGTGTGTAGATGTGTACGGACAGTATGACACAAGTTACAATTAAAATACCAGTTCAAGTATTTAACAAAATAGAATAGAGCATATCAGAAATATGAGTTGTACAAATTAAGGAATTATTTTGGTGACAAAATAATTACTAATTCATGATGAGATGACTTTTTGGATATCAATCCATAAGTGATTATAAATTATGTCAAGTGTGTGAAGACATGAAGGCCGGTTGAGCAGAGAACTATTAATTTGCGAGATATAAGTAAAGACCTTATCTTGCAAAAATAATGTGAATTTTATGTGAAATATGTGTTACATTCAAACTATTGTGAAGATAGCTTGAAAGATATGTGAGCCTTATGTGATATAAGATCTGATGTATGATTAGATAAAGTGTGAGTTTCAGCAGTGAGATAGTATTATATGTATACCTATACTTGTGAAGAACATTATTGATTATTGCATGTTAGGGTAGTGGGATCTTCTTCCATACATTTTATTTGATCTACCAACTCCTAACAAGGTTGAAGAAACTCCTAATAGGGTTGAGGCTTCTAACAAGTCCTATTCCTCTTATAAGGACTTGAGACACTATATGTATGTCATAGACTCCTAACAAGGTCAATATCCTTAACAAGATTCTTTTATTTAGTGGATCATCTAGTGGGTATCAACCCCACTGGGGTTTTCTCTTGTCCAAGCTTTCCCTAGTTAACAAATAATGGTGTTATGAGTTCTCTATGTATATGTTTATATTTATTGTTCAGCATTGTTGGTTTACTTTCATAAACAAGTTATAAAGTAATTAACAATATTCAGTTGTGGGCAAAAGTTTATAGAATACTGATTCAACCCCCCCACCCCTCTCTCAGTATTATCTATTTCTAACAAGAGTGTCCCACCAAATAATCTCATTGCATAGGCTATGAAATCATCATAGCCAACATCACAAAAGTCAAAGAAGCATAAGACATTAGTTTCTTTAACCATAGATGCAAATACATGACATTTGGTGGTAGAGATAGTTGAACCTGAAAAGGAGGGAAGAATTGAGGAATTAAATCCAAATGATTTCCAAATAAAGAAAATTGATATATGGTCAACAAATGGAAATAAAAAAACATAAGAATTGAAGATAGATTGGAGGAATTCAAATCAGCAAAGGAGACATTAAAAGCCTCCAATAAGGAATTAATTGATTACATCATAGAAATTATTGGACCTTTAGTCATAGTTTCCATGGATATTGTTTCTACAAGCACATTTGATCCAAGGACAGAGTAGAACAAGAAATTTTTGTTGAAACTATAATAGGAGAGGTATTTCAAGAAGATTAGTCAAGCATGGCTCAAATATTTGAAGGCCCAAGGGCCTCCTCGAATCAAGAACTTGGGAAATCTAATTTTAGATATGGATAGGTTGATAGAAGTTGTATCTATACACCAAGACTCAATGCAAATGGAGTCATGGAAGCTAAAAAATGAATTGGTGTTGCTCCAAGAAGTGATAAGCATGAAGTATGATGTTGTCATCAATCTTGGCATCTTTAGGAATAGTAAAGATCCATTGCTTCACTAGAAGCTATCAATAGAATTTAAAAGGGAAAGCTTGGATAAATTTGAGTAGGAGTTGAAGAGTGTGTATGAGGATGCATAGAAATTAATTGAAAACATCTATGTATATCTCAAGGATTTAGACACTGATTCATATATAACTATGAACAATAAATTAGTAGACATTTAGTGAATGAAAGTGAATTTCCTAGAATTCATAAAATAATCCACTAGCCTTTCCAACTTTTAATATTCTAAGATATTAGAGCTAGTTGTTGTTGATGGAACATTAAAGAGGATGTCAAAAAAGCTCCAACCCAAAGTTACCATAGTGGAGGATCTAATAGAAGAGCATGACTACTAGGTGGTAAGAGCTAATAATGTTTATATTCAAGTGTCAAAGAAATAAGGATGGTACTAGATGCATTCAAGGTGTATAAGGCCATTTCCACAAAGAAGAAGTGAAGCATTATAATTCTTTCCATGATGATTCTTCAATCTAAATTTTGCCAAGTTTCATTCTCTCTCTACTTCCTTTATCTATTGTAGCTAAATATGGCGATTCTCCTCACATGCATATATTTTTAGTGGATGACTAATATTCACTCCTTTTTTGAGCTAATTCCCTTCGAATTCTTTTCAATGTAATCATGCAATGTAATTGGAAAAATCTAAAGGGGCCTATATATTTGATTTTGAAAATTAATAGAAGCATTGGAAAACTTTTGGTGTGAATTGGCTTTGTAGTTAGGTCTATCTAACTTACTTTGATGGTTTGTTACTCATTGTATGTTAGATTAGTTTTTCTTGGAGTTGAAAGACATTTTGATGTGAAGTTGTTGATTTCTTTCTAACTTGAATGTTAGTATAGTACCAATAGTATAGGAATACTAAGTTATTCTTTTCATTTGCAAGTATATTTCATTTCTTGGACTGCATTTCATCTTCTTAGTTTAGTGTTTCATTGTGTATTGTGGAACTAGAGTTGTAGTGAGCTGGGAAGTTGTTGTTGGGCATACTTTATCTAGATTGAGAGCCACTAAGAGCCATAGATGCTCTATTTTAATTTTACACCTCTTGCATTCAATAATTTAGGTAGTAGGGGTAGGAGTAGGAATTATAAGTAGATGTTAGAAGAGTTGAAAAATAGCTCATATTAGCCATATCATTGGGTGGAGTGGATTGTTCAAATCCTTCAATTTGCTTCATTTTCTTGTGGTTATAGGCATCCTTCTTGGCTTCTATTGCTCTCTAGTTAAGAGCATACCCCTAAAACCATTGATTTATTAAAGATAGAGCCTAACACAAATATTTTCAATCTAAGGGAACTATACCTTTCAATTCATAGGGTCATGATAGATTACCTACACTAACCCATATGTTGGTAACATCCTTAGTTTTCTCCACACATCGGGAATTTTGAGAGTCAAGGTATAAACCAGACATAGGAGGACAAACTATTAACTAACAAGTTTTTGGAGATTTTTTTATGTTTTTTTAAAAAATTTTATGGGTTTTTGGTTTCTTTGAATAAAAACAAACAATGAAAGAATGTAAAAGGAAAAAGACTCCTTGGGCTCAATTTGATGGATCTTTCCACTTGTTTTCTAAATGGGGAAGGTTTTAAACTTTAAGGCACATCAAACACACCAACAACCTATTCAGGTTTCTACAAGGATGTACAAGCTCAACTAGGGGATGTCCTCAATAAATGTGAGGTATGTGAGGCTCAAATCTATAGATGAAAGAGAATGCTGCCAAAATAACTAGGAGGAAATGGTAACCCAATTTCCACCATCACTTCCCAAAGGTATAAATTTCTTTGGGGCTTAGCAAAGATTGAATATATTCTACTTCCAAGAGGCATGTCTTTAGATTCAAGCCACACTATTTATACTTTGTCAGAACACAGGAGTTCAAGTCATCCCCTAGAGTGATCACTTCTCTAGGTAGGCCCCCTAAAAATAAAATTCAAAATCCCTTATTTATAATCCCTTAAAAATCCTTAACAAAGATGCAATTAGAAAACATAAATAATAAAATCTTAGGGATTAAAACACAAAGGGATTCATTTTAAGCCCAAACCCAAATATGAATGATTTATTTTAAACCTCTTTTTTCACTGTTGGGAAAAAAAAACAAGTTGAACAAAAGAAAGAAATGATTTTACAATGAAAAAGGAATAAAATGATCACTTTTTACAATTCAAATAAGAAGGTTTTGGAATATGTGCACCTTGATTTGACGCATTCCATTTTTTCCCATTTTTGGATCCTTTGACCTCCAAGTTGCCTTCACAAACTTCAATCAAGTGCATGAAATCATGGAGAAATAGGAAAATTTAAATGAAATACATTGAACTATTTGATTCCAACTTAAGAGAAAACTCACATCATGCATTAAAATTTGTGCAAATAAATTGCAAGCTACTTACCAAAATGCTTTTTTTTTTTGGCCTTTTGACCTAGTTAACAAGATTAGTTCTTTATGCCAAGATTTCATGATGGACCTATCTTTCACCAAGATGAGAATGAAAAAAATGATCCTAGACTTACTTTTGAGAGAACTTTTAATCCTTTGGTATATTAGATGAATATAATATGGTGCTTAAGACCTTAGTTTCAAACAAGATCATCACTTTACCATACAAATATAGACCTTATAAACCTAAGGTAAAACCTCCATGGTGGAGATATGATCACTATTGTGGCTACCATAGAAACAAAGGTCATAAAATAGAAGATTGCATTCAGTTGAAACATAAAATTCAAGCTCTTATTGATGATGGGATCATTGATGTTGGAACCTCTAATGACTCATGTGGTGAGGATACTTCTCTAGAGAAAGATCATATTGAGGAACCTATATCTAGTAGTGGTTCCTTTGACACCTCCACTTTTTCCAACATGCATGAAATCCCTAAAAATTCAAACCTTTCGAACATACCTCCATAAAAAAAAAAACCTAATGCTTTTCGTATTGACTATGCATATGTTGGAATACTTTAGAATAACTAAGAGGGGGGGAGTGAATTAGTTATCCAAGTTCTAGATGTATAAATAAAAAATTTCATTGCTTAGTGAACCCATTCATATCCATGCATGCGTCCATAAGATTATGTAGGTTACTCTCAAATCAACTTACAGAAATGTAAAGCATGAAACATAACAAATTCATCATCACACTTGACACAATGATTTACATGGAAACCCAATTTGGGAAAAACCACTAGTAACATGCTACTCCTTTTCACTCTTTTGAAGTGATGCCCTATAAAAGTTCAACCCTGTTAAAGGTTACAATATACACTATTAAGTGTGACCCAATTAAGGGATTTCAATCACCCTATTAGAAGTGACCTTTGTTAGAGGACTTTAGGCCATTCACATGGAATGCCACCTGACAAAAGGATTTACAAATGACTGTTAGGTCAACCTTACTCCAAAAGATTTACCCTAGACTAATACAATTGTCAGAGTAATAGTAGAGCTTTGATCTTATACAACTTACAACTTCTCTTATAGATTATAGATATCTATTCAATCCTCAATTCTTCTTGGCCTTCATACTTTGTAGCTCTGTTAGCTTGTTCACCCTTCAATCATTCATCTCCTTAAGCCTTCTTGCTTAACATGCCATTGCAAACTCTTCTCTTGGGTCACTTGATGAAGCAAAACCCTTAACTCCTTCTCTTCCTTAGGTTCTCACTCATAACAACTTTGCTTCATGACTAAACATTCCTATAAGTAGGAAATTAGGATATTTTCCCCTCATTTTCCATTGTCAAAATTTAGGGCTTGGATGGATTAGGTAAGATACAATGTATCTACCCCATATCCCATATCTCTTTTAGAAACTTCTCCTAAAATCCATTTGAATTCACCTAAGTTACCTCAAATTTTGTGCCATTAGCTCATCAACCGTATCTTCCACCTAGTTCACAAAATTCAAGAAAACAAACTTGTCAGCTCAGATTTAGCAAATCCTTGATCTAATTTATGCTTCTGGTGAGATTGGGTGTCAGTTTATAAGCATCAACATTTCGGATCATACTCAATCATCCATCATCGGGAAGAGAGAGCTAAGGGAAAAAAAAAGGTTGCAAACCCAAACTAAATAAAAAGAAAAGGAGAGGGGGCCAAGGAGGATAGCATGTAAGCCAAGGTGACAAAAGATTAAAAAAGAAGAAAGAGAGAACAGAGGCCAAAAAAAATAGACAAGAGAAGAAATCACCAAAAAAGAAATCATAATACCTTAAAAGAACTGAATAGATGGGAATACCAGAAAAGACAAGCTATAAGTAAATAAGATAAATAGTATATAAATATATATATATAAACATGAAGAAGACTAAGAAAAATGGAGGAACGTAAACTTGTGTATGTATGCATATATGTATCTATATATACGTACATCCCTATATAAAAATATAAATATAAATATACTAACTAAAATAAACAAAACAAAATATAAATATAAATATAAAATAATTAAATAAATAAATAATGATGATAAGGATAAGAATAACAATATAAAAATATTGATAATAACAATAATAGAGAAAAAAACTATAGTAATACTAATAAACAAAAAAATGGAATAAATTAAGGAAAAATAAAAACATAAATAAAAGAGTCAATGAAAATAATGCGAAGATTTGTTAAAAAATAAAAATAATAAAAATAACAAAATATACAAGAATAAGTATATACACACACACACACACACACACACACACATGTGTATGTGCAAGTATATATATACATATATAAATATGTAAGTATATATGTATATATATACTTGCAAATACACATGTATATATATATACATAAGTGAAATATTTAAATGTAGGTATATATGTATCAATATATACATATGTACCTATATAAATAAAAATAAACCTACTACCAAATACAAAAAATAAAGAAATGGAAAAAAATTAAATAATAATAATAATAATAACAATAACAATAACACACAAATATTGAGTAATAACAATGATAGTGAAAAAATAAAAGAATAATAATGATAATAAAGAAATAAAATAAATAAAGGAAAAACAAAGAAAAAAATAAAATTAAAGAAAGAAATTAAAGACAAGATTAACTAAATTAACAATAATAAAAATAATAAAAATGAGATATATATGAATATATGTATGTGTGTGTGTGTGTGTGTGTATTATGTAAATATATACACTTACACACACACACACATATCTATATATATACATATAACCATATATATATATATATATATATATATATATATATATATATATATATATATATATATATATATATATATATATATATATATATATATATAAAATACCTCAAAATAAAAACAAAACCATCCTCGAAGAAGTGGGTCAAGGCTGAGAAGGGGTAAAGGTGGGGGGGGGGGGGGGGGGGTGGAACGGGTAAGGGAAAGAAACAAGAGGGCATAGACAATAGAAGAAAGAGGCGAAAAGACAAGAGAAGAGCCAAGTGAAGCAGAGGGCTACATAGGTCAACTAGGCGGATGATGGGGTCTCTTGATGGAGGATAAAAGTGGATTCCAAGCTAGGATGAGGGCCCATCATTCATCTCAATTGAGATTGGTGGGGTGATTAAATATTTTGGTCGCCTCCTTCGTCTTCCTCTTGTAATAATTGTCCTCTTTAACAAGGATTTGAGTGTTTTCCAAACAAATATGACGTTTGGTTGAAGATGAATGCTCGGTTAAGTAGGATTTAATCACCCTATCATGCTTGATGTCAACACTATACTCCTTGATTCTTGTGGTGAAAGATCTGCTTGTTTCACCAGTATAAGGTGTACCACAAGAACACAACACTTTGTAGACTCCAGATTTTGAGAAGGTGTCTCTAGAGTCCTTCAGCAAGGGTAGGTGCTTTCTAATGGTGGAAAGGGGTTTGAAGGCACAATGAATTCCTTTTTTTTATCAAAATTTTGGATATTTTGTGGGAGATCTCTTTAATAAAAGGGAGGACAATGAAGGGGGTCACCCTTCCTTGAGAAGGGATGGGTCTCACAGCGGAGTGAAAAGTTCTTACTTGTCAAAAGGCTCTGGATATATGTTTGTTAGAATACCCATTGAGTCTAAAGACTTGATGAAGGTGAGATAACTTTGGTTAATGTTGTCATCATCACAAATGTGAAGGGCCTTAAGGGAGAGGGTTTTTAATACCCCTACTTTTTGGTGAGGGTAATGATGGAACAACGAATGGAGATATAGATTTGTGTGGGTGGCTTTACAGAACACCTGATGACCCAGGGAGCCATTAGGTTTCCTAATTAGTAGCATGTCAAGGAAAGGAAGGTGATCCTCCAACTCCAACTCTCTAGTGAAGGAAATGCAAAGTGACACATTGTTAAGGTGAGTGAAAAACTCATCTAATTTTTTGAGCCCATGGGGCCAGCAAACATTAGTGTCATCAAAATAGTGCTTCCACCACTTGAGCTTGAGAGGGAAGGAGTGTAATGCCATTTCCTCAAAGTGTTCCATGTAAAGATTAGCAATGATCGAGGATGGAGGGGAGCCCATCACCACCTCATCGACCTGTTCATATATAATACCTTGGAAGGAAAAAAAGGTCAATCTGAGGCACAACTCCACTAAAGTGGCGACCTCTTGATTAACCTTGCGTTTGACAATTTCAATAGAGTCAAGAATGGGAACCTTAGCGAGTGTTGTGTTCTTGTGGTATGCCTTATATTGGTGAAATAGGTAGATCTTTCACCACAAGGAGCATAGTGATGATATCAAGCATGATAGGGTGATTAAATCCTCCTTAGCTAAGCATTCATCTTCAATCAAACATCATATTTATTTGGAAAACACTCAAATCCTTGTTAAAGAGGACAATTATTACAAGAGGAAGATGAAGGAGGCAATTCAAATATTTAATCACCCTACCAATCTCAATCAGGATGAATGATGGGCCCTCAGCCTAGCTTGGCATCCACTTTTATCCTCCACAAGAGACCTCATCATCTACCTAGTTGACCTGCGTAGCCCTCTGCTCTACTTGGCTCTTCTCTTGTCTTTTTGCCTCTTTCTTCCCTTGTTTGTGCCCTCTTGTTTCTTTCCCCCACCTCTTCCCCCCCCCCCCCCCCCCCCTTTTCTATCTCCCCCCCTCCCTTTACCCCTTCTCAGCCTTGAACTGCTTCTTTGAGGATGTTTTTGTTTTTATTTTGAGGTATTATTATTATTTGTGTGTGTGTGTGTGTGTGTGTGTGTGTGTGTGTGTGTGTGTGTGTGTGTGTGTGTGTGTGTGTGTGTGTGTGTGTGTGTAAGTGTATATATTTACACAACACACACACACACACACACACACACACACACACACACACACACACACACACACACATATATATATATATATCTTTTTATTATTATTATTATTATTGTTAATTTAGTTAATCTTGTCTTTAATTTCTTTCTTTTCTTTGATTTTGTCTTTTTTTTTTCCTTTATTTATTTTATTTCTTTATTATCATTATTTTTCTTTTATTTTTCACTATCATTGTTATTACTCAATATTTGTGTATTATTGTTATTATTATTATTATTATTTTCATTTCTTTGTTTTTTGTATTTGGTAGTAGGTTTATTATTATTTATATAGGTACATATGTATATATTGATACATGTATACCTACATTTTTTGCTTATGTATGTATATATATATATATATATATATGCAAAAAGAAACTAAGACATATATATATATATACACATACATATCTATATATATACATACATATCTATATATATACATACATATCTTAGATTCTTTTTGCATTTATATATATATATACTTATTCTCATATATTTTGTTATTTCTATTTTTTAGCAAATCTTTGCATTATTTTCATTGACTCTTTTACTTATGTTTTTGTTTTTCCTTAATTTATTCTAATTATTTTGTTTATTAGTATTACTATATTTTTGTTCTCTATTATTGTTATTATCAATATTTATTTTTTATTATTCTTATCCTTATTTATTTATTTATTTATTTTACATTTTTATTTTTATTTTATTTTTTTTGTTTTAGTTAGTATATTTTTATTTTTATTTTTATATAGGGATGTATGTATATATAGATACATATATGGATACATACACAAGTTCACGTTCCTCCATTTTTCTTAGTCTTCTTCATGTTTTTATCTATATATTTATTTACTATTTATCTTATTTACTTAGCTTGCCTTTTTCGGTATTCCCATCTATTTAGTTCTGTTAAGGTGTTATGATTTCTTTTCTTGTGATTTCTTCTCTTGTCTCTTTTTTTTTGGCTTCTTTGCTCTCTTTCTTCTTTTTTAATCTTTTGTCACCTTGGCTTACGTGTTGTCCTTCTTGGCCCCCTCTCCTTTTCTTTTTATTCAGTTTGGGTCTGCAACCTATTTTATTTTTTCTTAGCTCTCTCATCCTAATGATGGATCATTGAGTATGATCTGAAATGTTGATGCTCATAAACTGACACACAATCTCACCAAAAGCATAAATCAGAATAGCATGGACTATGGAAATCTATTACAATAAATCTTTGATCTTTAAAATAATGCAGTAGCTCGGCATTATCAATTTTTTGATGCTCAAAACATACTATGTTTCTTGGCATCTATTATGAATTCACTCGGCATCAATTAAACTTTACTTGGCATCAACTATCTTGCTCAACATCCACTAGAATTTTCTTTCACTCAGCTCCAACTAACTTTCTACTTGGCTTGCATTGTCTTTGCTCGGCACCTTATACTATCCACTCGATCAAGCTTGGTAGACAAACTTTATGTAACTTGTTCTTCTAAACTTTGTAAGTGTAGCCAACATTTGTAACCTTAAGTAGATTATCAATATATCATGTCATCATTGTCTTAACTAATCCTTGTACTTCATTCATAATCATAACTCAACCTTTCCTCTAGGTGCTTTTGTTACATCTTATTGATCAAATTCTCTTCACCAATCAACTAATTGATAATCACCAATCAACTAATTGATAATACTTGAATCTTATAAGTAGTTTTCTTACTAGAAAATAGTAGGTTTGACATCAATGACAACACAATGATTCAAACACATAGTCTTCTTCAATAATCTCCCTCTTTTAATGATCTATTTCAATCATATTTCAACAATCTCCCTCTTTGGCATTGATGGTAAACCAAACTGATCAACTAAGTCAATCAAATGATGAAAATCTTATTCAAGCAAACTAACTAGGTTAAAATAGTAAGACAATACCAAAAAGAAAAACTTGTATCAAAATTTCTCCCCCTATCAAAAACTTCTATTTTCTTATTAGGTTACAAAATGCCTTCTTATGACTCCCTCTAAGTTCCTTCTTGTATCTTTTTCATCATACATGTGTTTTCTTCTAATATTGCTGACCACTAACACTCTTCATCTCTTTGACAACAATATCTTGATACTTCCTTCTTGATTAGGAATATCTCCCTAAACATTTTTACTGGTTTTATCAGTAGAATATCTCCCTTTTATCAGTAAATCTCTCCCTATTTTTTGGCTCTTGATCAATATCTCCTCTCTGTGTTTTGACTCTTGATTAGTAGAATATCTCCCTCTTTGACAAAATGTCAAAGACATATCATTGCAACATCTTAAACATGCAGATATAGGCTTTTTTAGTTTCTCCCTCTGTCACCTTGCTTGTAACTGATTTGAAGTTTCAACTCTATGATTACTTTAGGTAGCTCCTAAAGTAACATCCTCTACATCAATGTGTAACATGTGAATATCAACTTGTTCAATGCAGGGAACTCCTCTTGTTACTTAGATAACTTTTTATAGGGGTATCACCCCTAATTTACCTCTTAGATACTCATGAGCATCCTTAGGTAATGGTTTTGTGAAGATATTAAAAATTTTCTCCTTTGTGTTAACATATTGCATCTTCATCTCTTTATCTTGAACTAACTCTCTCAAGTAATGATACTTGATTGCAATATACTTAGTCTTTGTGTGTATCATTAGATTCTTTGATATATTGATAGCACTTGTATTATCACAATAAAGTATCACCGGTTCTGTTATTTCTTCCTTCATTCCTTTGAGTAGTTGTTTGATCCATATAATGTTTCTATAATTTACAGTAGCAACAACATATTTAGCTTCAATAGCAAATTTTGAAGTACAACTCTATTTCTTGCTAGTCCATGTAACTAGTCTCTTGCCTAAGAAAAATGCTCCTCCATTGGTGCTATTTATGTCATCAATGTTTCCAGCCCAATTAGCATCAATGTAGGCTCTTAATTCAAAATTTTCATTCTTCTTGTACTATAGACCAAATTCGTCTATTCCTTTCAGATATCTCATTATTCTCTTCATAGCCATTAAATTATTTTCCTTGGGATTGGCAAAGAATCTTACAACTATCCCTATAGATAATGCGATACTGGGTCTGCTATGTACTACATATTGCAATTTTCCAATCATAGACCTATACACCATTTGGTTCACCTAAGCAGAATCATCATTCTTTGACAACTTGTGTCCTATCACCATAGGTTTACTTACTAGTTTGGAATTCTCTAAGCCAAAAGTTTTCAATATCTCCTTGACATACTTTAACTGAGTGATGTATATACCATACTTCTTCTGATATACTTGCAAACCCACAAAAAAAAAAATTTCTCCAAACATAGACATTTCAAATTCTTACGTCATTTGTTTTGCAAAATTCTTACATAAAGCATTTTGACCTCCAAATATTTTAGATAATAGAATACCTTATCCTTTCTCTATCTTTATGTATAGATTGTTGTTATCATCAATCCTTTCAAATCCAATCTTCATAAGATAATTATGAAGTCTCTCATACCATGCTCTATGTGCTTGTTTCAAACCATATAGAGCTTTGTGCAGTCTACATACCATGTTGTTATTATTATCATCAACAAAACCTTCAAATTGCAAAACTTCAAATTGTTCTATGTAAACTTCTTCCTCTAATATGCCATTCAAAAATGTAGATTTAACATCCATCTGATAAACTTTGAAACCTTTGTATGCAACATAAGCAAGTAGAGTTCTTACTCCTTCCAATCTAGCAATAGGGGAAAATGTATCTCCATAGTAAATTCCTTCTTCTTGTGCATATCACTTGCAAACTAATCTTTCTTTATTTCTTGTGGCTTCACCATTCTCATCTAGCTTGTTTCTGAATACCCACTTGGTACCAATCATATTCTTGTCTTCTTGTCTAGGAACTAGACTCCATGTTTTGTTCTTTTTTATTTGTTCAATCTCTTCTTCCATGGTTTTGTACTAGTCAGCATCTTCTAGTGCATCTCTTCTTGATTTGGGATCCTTCATGCTCAGAAATATGATTCACTTCTCAATCTATTTCTTGTCATTTTCCTAGCATCTTTATCTCCAATTATTTGAGTAATAGGATGATGTCTTTTGACATATTTGGACAATCTTGGCTCAGCTCTTGTTTCTTCATTTTGTCTTTCAACTCCTGAATCACTATATATATCTCTATCAAGTATCTCAAAATCTCTTTCATGTGTACTAATCTTAGAATTAGAATGTGCATCTACTTCATTCTGTAACTCAGTATCTAAATGCAACTTGGTTTTTGAATGCAACTCAATAGTCACTAAAATTTACTGTTGGTTTGTTACTTGATTTGTAGCATCTTCTTCGGTAGGAATTCCTTCATAAATGTATACAAATGATTTGTATTCTTCTAGATTTTTTATAGGTTTAGCCTCATCTACTTCTGTATATTCATCAAAATTCACATTTGCACTTTCCACAATTTTGTTGGTGTTTGTATTCAAACACTTATAAGCTTTACTTCTTGTGGAATATCCTAGGAATATACCTTCTTCACTTTTTGCATCAAGTCTTCCATTCATAACATCATTGAGAATGTAACACTTACTTCCAAATACCTTAAAGTATTTTACATTGGGTGGATATCCATACCATTATTCAAAAGGTGTTGAATGAGTATCGTTCTTGATTTTCACATAGTTCAAGGTATAGAAAGTTGTACTTACAACTTCTCTCCAGTATTTCAAAGCAATATTCTTCTTCATCATGAGTGTTCTAGCATTGTCCATTATAGATCTATTTCTCCTTTTAGCTATTCCATTTTGTGGAGGGGTTCTAGGGGCAGATGTCTATCTTTTGATTCCTCTGTCATGATAGAACATCTCAAATTCACTTAATGTAAATTCTCCTCCTCTATCAGATCTCAAACATTTTAAACTTTTACCTATTTCTTTCTCAACTCTTGCCAAGTACAACTTAAACATTTGAAAAGCATCAAATTTTTGTTTCAAAAACATAACTGTCATCAACCTAGAATAATCATCAACAAATAGCATTATGTACATATCTCCCTTGTATCTTTGTTCTTCAATAGATCCACACAAGTCAGTATGAAAAATCTCTAGTACTCCTTTAGAGGTATAGTTTTTACTCTTAAAACTTGACTTTGTCATTTTGCCTAGATGACATTGTTTGCACACTACATTATCAGGGTTCTTCAACTTAGGCAAAGCTCTAATTTTCTTCATGTTATTGATACTAACCAAGTTATCAAAATTAACATGACATAACCTTTTGTGCCAAAGCCATACATCATCAAATTTTGTAACAAGACAAGTAACATCCTCTATATCAAGATAAAATAGATTACTTCTAGTTTGATCACCTTTTTCAATTAGTTTCCCATTTATGTCATATATCTTAGCAATCTTGTTTTCAAATTCAACCTTGCATCTCAAATTGTTCAATTGTGACACTCAACAAGTTATAATTTAGTCCTTCAACATAGTAAGCATTGTCACATAAAATCTTATCTATAATTTTGATAGAACCTTTTCCTTTTATCAAACATAGTGCATCATTACCAAATCCTACACTATTTCCATCATAACAATTTAAGGTAATGAACTTACTTTTATCTCTAGTCATATGAAGTGAGCATCCACTGTCAATGTTCCATCTATCATTTTTGTTCACATAAGTCACAAGTGCAGTTGCCTCATCTTCATTAGATTCATCCTTCATTGCAACATACATCACTTCATCATCATGTTCATCAAAATAATCCCTTGCTTCCTCTTCAACAATGTAGCATGAATTTTTGCCTTTATCTTTGTAATCTTTGCTATCATCTTCTCTTATGATATTGTACTTGTCACCACCTTTGTAGTTCTTCTTCTATGTACATCTTATAGCAATATGGCCAAGCTCATTTTAAATGAAACAAATGATGGGTAACTTACCTTTGAACTTGCCTTTACCTCTTTGGAAGCTCTTTGCCAGTAGTGCTTCTAGTTGTTAAACATCTTCCTCATTTGTATCACTATCACTGGATACATATTTTATCGTCATCTTCTTCTTCGGTTTCACTTCATTAGAGTCTTTTAATAATAGCTTAGCTTTGAAAGCAGATTCAAGACTCTCAGGTTTGTAATTATCAAAGTTAGATAGCTCAAAAGTAGTGAGTCTACCTACTAGACCTTCGCGAGCTAGATTATTTCATAGAATACATCTCAATTCTTGAATTTTAGAAAATTTAATAGCATAAATAGGTAGTAATGTTCTCAAGACTGCTTAACACAGTATCATCATCTATCTGACTAGTAGCTCCTTTTATTACACTAACAACTCCTTTTATTCTACCAACATATTGAGCAATATTTTCACCTTCTTCCATTCTCATATCATCAAACTTACCTCTCAGACTCTCAGATTTAGCTCCTTGAATATTTTTTTCTCCTCCATAAATGATAGCTAAGGCATCCCACATTTTCTTTGCACTATCAAGATCTTTGATATCATCAAATTTGGCATAGCTTAGGGCAAAGGAAATCTCCAACATCACATTATTATGTTCTTTCTTCTTCTTCATATCTTCAGTAGTTAGAACTCCAATTGGATCAACATGTTCCATAGAAATGGTAGATTGTGCATGATCTCCAAGTCCTCCAAGGTGTAGCTTCATCAAAAAATTTCATGCAAGAAAGTTATCTCTATTGAGCTTGGGCACTTCTCTTTTAGACATCTCAATCTTTATGCTTCTAGTGCTTTAAAACTAGTCCACTTAAGCATATGGCTCTGATACCAATTGTTGGAATACTTTAGAGTAACTAAGAGGGGGGGGTGAATCAATTATCCAAGGTCCAAATGTATAAATAAAACTTTTAATTTCTTAGTGAACCCATTCATATCATTGCATGCATCCATAAGATTATGTAGGTTACTATCAAATCAACTTGTAGAAATGTAAAGCATGAAACATAATAGATTCATCAACACACTTGACATAATAATTTAAATGGAAATCCAATTTGGAAAAACCACCAATACATGCTACTCCTTTTCACTCTTCTGAAGTGATGCCCTGTGAAATGCCAAACTTATTAAAGGTTACAATACACACTATTAAATGTGACCTAGTTAAGGGATTTCAATCACCCTGTTAGAAGTGAGCATTGTTAGAGGACTTTAGGCCATTCACTTGGAATGCCACCTAGATAAAGAATTTACAAATGACTGTTAGGTCAACCTTAATCCAAAGGATTTACCCTAGACTGATACAATTGTTAGAGAGTAACAATAGAGCTTTGATTTGATACAACTTACAACTTCTCTTGTAGATTATAGATCTCTATTCATTCCTCAATTTTTATTAGCCTTAATACTTTGCAACTCTAATAACTTATTCACCCTTCAAGCATTCATATCCTTAAGCCTTCTTGCTTAACATGCCATTGCAAACTCTTCTCTTGGGTCACTTGATGAAGCAAAACCCTTAACTCCTTTTCCTTAGGTTCTCGCTCATAAAAACTTTTCTTCATAACCAAACATTCCTATAAGTAGGAAATTAGGATATTTTCACACTCATTTTCCACTATCAAAATTTAGGGTTTGGATGGATTATGTAGGATACAATGTTTCTATCCCATATCTTATATTACTTCTAGAAACTTCTCCTAGAATCCATTTGAATTCGCCCAAAAATGGTTTAGCTCAAATTCTATGCCTCAAGCTCATCAACCTTATCTTCCACCTAGTTCACAAAATTCAAGAAAATAAACTTGTCAACTCAAATTTAGCAAATCTTCAATCTTTAAAATAATGTAGTAGCTTAGCATTATCAACTTTCTAATGCTCAGAACATACTGTGTTGCTTGACATTTATTATGAAGTCACTTGACATTAGCTAAAGTTTACTAATGCTTAGCATCAATTAAACTTTACTCAGCATCAACTATCTTGCTTGGCATCCACTAGAATTTTCTTTCACTCAGCTCCAACTAACTTTCTGCTTGGCTTGCACTATTTTTACTTGGCACCTACTATCCACTCAGTCAATCTTAGCAAACAAACTTTATGTAACTTATTCTTCTAAAATTTCTAAGTGTAGCCAACATTTATAACCTTGAGTAGATTATCAATACATCATGTCATCACCATCTTAATTGATCCTTGTACTTCATTACATAATCATAACTCAACCTTTTCTCTAGGTGCTTTTGTTACATCTTATTGATCAAATCCTCTTTATCAATCAACTAAGTGATAGTACTTGAATCTTATAAGTAGTTGTCTTACCAAAAAATAGTAGGTTTGAAACACATAGTCTTCTCCAACAATCTCCTTCTTTCAATGATCTCTTTCGATCAAATTTCAATATCATACCGTCAAGAGCTACCTCTAAAATAAATTCAAGGTGATCTCCACTTGGCTGCAAATCTTTTACATGCTACTAAGACTAAAGACCCTCAACTTTAATTCAATGCTATTCTTCCTATGTCCACTTCAACTATTCCTTCATTATCCCTTCAAGATCCTATCATGTGAACCTCACAAGCTCCTTTTTCCTTAGAAGTGGCTCTATGTCAAGAGGACTCTCAAAAGGCTAAAGATATTAATGTCAAGAAATATCAAAATCAAACACCTTTTCATCTCCTTCAAGATATCACCTTTCCATATCCTATATCTTATCCACCTCCTAATTATAATGAATACACCACTTCCAATAATTCCATTGAGATTATTGAAAATTGTGAAGAAATCACTATTCCTATGTTATCTAATGAAACTCTTAAAGATCAAAGTATCCCCTCTTATTTTGCATCTTCATATCCACTTCAAAAAAATCCTCAAGCTTCAAGATCTTCTCTAAAAGAAATTCTCCTATCAAATCTATGCATGTGTCTATTTAGGGTCTTTTTCATGTTACTCACTCTAAAGATGATGATATCCCTATTGATTATCCATTTGCATCTCTTAAGTGTATGCTTGGTCCATATCCATCTAAGCTAAAGCCTTCAAACATTCCTTCCATATTGGGGCCTTATGCTTCTCTATCTCCTACTTCTACTCTTGTCTCATCGTTCACTTCTCCCTTTATAACTCAAGATCAACAAAGACACTCATCTTTGATAAACCTTCATCCATCTTTCCATCTAAACTAGTCATATCAGCCTTATTCATCCATAAATCCCACGTCTTTTGGAATAAATTTTGATGTACAACATAATAATAAATACAAGAATCCATTGGAAAATAAATATCACTATGTCTTATCTAATTGACATGTGAATACCAAGAGAGGAATAAAATTCAAGAGACCACAAAGGTCCACTAATCAAAGAGCTACATCAAAGAAAATATGGGTCCCTAAGTCCATTATTGAAGAAATTCATTCTAAATCATCCAAACAAAACAAAACAAAAATCTACATGAATTCCAAAGTCTCTTTTGAAAGACTTGAATATTGAAAATAAATCAAAGTTGGCATTCATGCTTCCAAAGGCTTCCACTCTATCTTCTTCCAAGTATCTTCCTCAAAAGCTTCCAATTTTTTCCACTCTATCTTCTTCCAAAGGAATCCTACCACCTCATACATCAAAACCTCAAGCTATTTCATCCATGATTCTCTATCATTCCACCACCCTTCAAGGTGTGTGGAAATGTTGATCTTTCCCACTTTCTCACCTATCCTTATGTAATTCTTTCAAGCCTACACTTTCCTACTATCCATACTCCTTCTAGCTTTCCAAGATATGACCTCTTATCTTCCATATACCTTTTCTACCATCTTCCTTCCATAACCCTATCAACATCTTTGAGCATAGATTTATATGGGCTTGGCTTATCATGACCTATCCTTCAAATAGTAGCCCTATCTAAATTGAAAAATATTGAAATCTTTCCAAGCCAAAATAAAATGGAAAATGAAAAAAAAAATGTGCCTTGGTGAAAACATGGTAACCATGCACCTTGGTAGAAAAATTAAAGAGAAATAAATGTGTCCTATGGTCAAAACTACTTCTTGTGGGACCTTGGGTAAGTACCATGATGAAAATTTTGCAAACATGCACCATGCGCAATTCTTCCATCATCCATCTATCACCTCTTCTCTCTTTGAGCTTGAAAATGTTGATCTATCCTTGCATATTGGATATCTTATCCATTAGATTCCCTATCATGCTTTTCCATTCACTCATAGCCTTCATATCTAGCTTCATTCTTATTACTCTATCCTATTGCTATCCTATCTAGTTGATCCCTTAGTCTTGATCACAAAAAGAAAAACATGGTTCTCATATGCCTCTTAATATGTTTACTCCTTTAGATTACATTCTTTCATGGTGTCTCTCTTATTGGCTTCCACTACTTATCATGTATGTCATCTCACTTATTAGCTTCCACTTCTTATCCTATATGATATCTCTCTTATTGGCTTTCACTACTTATCCTATATGTTGTCTCACTTATTGGCTATCTTCTTATCCTACCTACTATCTCCTTTCTTGGATTTATTGTCTTATCCAAAACATGGTTCATATGGATTTATTTCCCTATCTTGGGTACTATTGAGGAGTAAATCCTTGATGATCACATTCATCTTGCACCATTCATTCTTACCTATTCATCTTATCTACCTTTCTAATCTAGCATGTCCTATACATTTCTAGGCACTAGGACAAAATGATTTGGTCTTGCTTAAGAGCTAGTTAATCCCACCAAGTGGTGAAAACCTAGGAAAAGGTGCTACTTGAGACCCTTTCACCTGTTGGTCTAATTTTTCACAATGTAGAAATTATGGAAAATTTTAGTGAAAATTTATTTGAGTCTTAAAATCTTGGAAATTAGGGTTTTGTTCCTTGTATTTTTCAAACCCTTAGATTGCCCTAGTTTTAAAAACCCTCAAAAAAATTTATTGCTTTTACCCCAAGGAAGGACTTGCACAAGCATGAATTCATTATAATTTTGTGTAAACTTTACATGGTCGTGCTTGGCCTATAAATTATTTGATCCTTCTATTAGGAAATACCTCTGATGACACAAAGTCTTTATAATCGTTGATCTTGTTTAGATCAACGGGTGTTGCATTCCTACAATTTTGAGATGCAAGGTTTTTAAATAATATGGGCATGCAACTCAGTGACACGTAGCCCTTGCCTTTTTAAAGTTTTAGTGAACCGTAAAGTTTATTGGGAGTCATAAGTTGTCAAAAACTTTTGCAGGTTTGTCAGTACTTTTTGTGCACGTTCTAGATTTCCTACAATATCATTGGATGAGTTACTAATAGAGATATGCCTTTATCAGCAAGAAGCATCAACCATTGATTTCATTTGAATCAAGGGCTAGTGCTTTTTTGCAAGAAGGAGATGCTCATGAAATAAATAATACGAGGAAGCGTCAATAGGACAAGTGGCACAGTCTGACAAGATGGGCCTGTTGTTCTCAAGGATGATGTTGAGATGTCTTCCGTGGCAAGTGTCAGACAAGTTGGGATGGTTGGAAAATTTTTATTCATCACTTTAGTTAATGTGGTGTTTAAGATACCTGATTCTATAATCATAGATCTATCAAAGATCAAAGGCCAGCACATGCCCGCATTTTGAAGCTGCATGAGAGATAAATAATGTGGGCAAGCAATTTTTTGACATATGGCAAGGTGGGGTCGAGAATTTTTAGTGTGTGTTGTGGTGTGCCAAGCTGTAAAAAAATCGTTGATATGTACTGCCAGTTATGCAAATAAAGTGTTTCATTTTCCAAGTCAACTGAAGCTTTGTTAGATTGTAGATCCTTCAAAGATCGAGGGTTGGCACACACCCACATTATGAAGTTTCTAGTCAAATAAGGAAAGTTGGAATGTGCCAACTTGACACGTGGGAATAATGACATCAAGCACCTACTCACTCAAAAGAAGATATGGGACCCGCTGGCTTGGAAGTTGTCAAAAAAGCACAAACTCATATAAAGGCTTCCCATTGATCAGTATAGCTGACAAGATTTTGTTCAAATGTGAATTGATCTGATCATTGATCTTGTCTTGATCAACGAGTGGCACTTCCCCATAATTCTAAGGTGCAAGAAATTTGAGAAATGTGGGCAAGTGATATTATGACATGTAGCCTTGTTTTTTAAAGTTGTAAAGCTTGTTGCCTTTTAAATCAAAGCCATCCGATCTGGTGAAATCTACGGATAGGATTCAAATTTGGTTGCAATTTGGAGGTAACAGTTACTGAGAGCAAATATGGTTCAGATTTCATTCATGTGATTTCAATGTATGAAAGAGCTCATGATCTCACCATTAATGAATCACCAAAGTGCAGAAAGAACATCAAAGCATACAAAATTCTCAAAGCCAGGGTACAAAAATTTTAGCTAGCAATCCAGTAAAATTGTAGAAGAAATCACATAGTGTAGAAGTGCAAATTCTAGTGGGTAAGTACTCTGTAACTCTTTAAAAAATTCAAGTATCTGTTGTTATAAAGTTTCTAGGGTTTTATTCAAAATGCCTCCCCAAAAAGAGTTCACCGAACAAACAGATTATTTGAAGCATTTTGTGCATGATGATTTTCTTGAACAATTCCCCTTATTGGTACATGAAATAACTAAGGGGAGGGAACTCATTCCAAAACATAGCTGTAGCAGAAGGTTTTTATGACAGAGCAAATTGGGTAAGAGATGCCCAAGTTTCCATGGGGGGTCTGGAGTTGTTTAAGAAATGGTTTTCAGAGCAAAAATTGGACACTCCTATGAGAAATGTATGAGAGTTTGACATTGGTAAATTAACAGTCCCCACAGTTTTCTTTGATAGTGATTTGTTGATGGATTTGGCCAAGAAATATGATTTGATTACAGGGTGGGTAAAGAACCATGTTGGAGTGAATCTCTTTAGGGTTTTCCCTGAATTAATTAGTGAGGTTTTTAACCTCAATCCTAACCATGTTGTGCATGAAACTATTGATATGGATGACCTTCAAGCAAGGTATGATGCACAAAGGATTTACCTAAGAATAGGGCCATTGCAGAAGAATGCTACTAAAATTGGCACCTTGCCTATGATTACAGCCAACACCCCACAACCATTGCTAAGAAGGCATTTCAGCCTAAGAGCTCAAGCATTATATTTTTCTCTTTGCAAGATTTTTGGGATGGATGAAGTTGATCAAATCCTAGGCTCTATTGTCCTTATCATGGCTCAAACTCTTCAATTTGGGATGACCACTATTTTGGATTTTGCTACTTTTCTTGCAAAAGAAATTCACAATGGCCTGGTGGGGATAGCATGAGGAAAAGTGGAAAAACCATTCTATTGGTATTCATTGCTTATGCATGTATGCTTGAACAAGGGATTTACCTTCTTCTCCAAGGGTATAGAGCTAGAAATGATCAGGGATGGAGAGAGGAATCCAGTGCAGTTGTGGAGTGTGGATATGACTTCAGAAGCTATAGATGCCAGCTATGTGAGATTTGATAGATACTTTGCATCAAAGTATAGGCTGATTTTGAAAGGGGACAGCCCTAGAATTCCACAAGAATTGTTAGAATTGGTCAGACCTAAGGACCATGCACAAGGACTATTGGTTAGTCACAATTGGGGGGATATAGTCCCTTATAATGTTTCAACTGTAATAAGAGTATATGGTTTTTTGGGAAAGCCACATGTGTTGCCTTTTCATGTGCCCTTGAAGATAGGGATAGCTGAACTCCTATGGAAAATAGGCACTATATATGAGAGGGAATTATCTAAGAAGGGTACCTTTTTTCCAATTGTTACTGTGGTACACGATTTTTCCTTTGTCAGGAAGGGGTGGAAGCACCTGAATTTGTTTTTAGATCAATATAACATGGCATAATCTCACGTCAGATTTATTGATCCTGAAGGATTCTATGACTTCTTAAGAGAGAGGGTGTAAGCTTCTCGCATGGTACAACAAGTTTATTATCCGGAGGATATAATCAAAAATATTTTCACTTTGCAAGAACAAGAACTAAGGAAAGAAAAATGGATAGTATTTAGCAAGACCCTAGAATTTATTAATGCTTTTGACCCTCAGTATGACCCATTGAAAGACAAAAAATATTGGGGAGCCAAAATGCAAGCATTAATGAATAATTTTTCTATGATCATCCAAACTATGAATGAAAAGAAAGCCATGTATATTGAGATATATCCAGATAAGGTTGCAGAAGTACAAAGGAAGATAAGTAGCAAAAATATAGTGGCTCCTAGCCAGTATACATTACAGAGAAGGGCACGTTATGTCATGGTTCAAAGTGTGCAATAGGAACCCCTTCATCAAAGGCCAAGGTCAGGAAGTCCATTTGTAGCCAGCTCTCCAAAAAGGCAAACATTAGAGTAGGGGTCTTCTTCTTCTCAAAAGGAACAATAATCCCCAAGTCAGTCCCCAATCCAGATAGATGATGAAGCATCTCTAAAGGTGTAGCTTAGAAAAATTGGTGGAGAAGGGGATGTAATTGTTACATCCATAGATTTGGAGATTAGAGAACCACAAGAACCTCCTATGCCTTCCTTGGATTTAACTGTTGCTGATTACCAAGGTAAGGAAATTGATCCAATAGTTGCCCAAGCCTTTGAAAGTTTTATTAATGATGAGAATTTTGTAAAATCTAGGGCTTTTGCTCAATTTTTGTGGAGATTAAACATGGGAAATTTTAAAAAAAACCTATGAGAAGATCAAGGCTGAGCAACTAGACAAACCTGATTCAGATATTAAGGAAAAGGTGAAATCTAAATTTTTGAATGATTTTGCTCAATTTACTCCTGAAGCTGGGAGGCAGATAGTTAGACAATTAGGAGTCCTCCTTCTGTCAGAATGGGATATAGAAAATGCCATTGTTTTTTATTTAGTAAGGAAACAAAGGAATGTTCAACTAAGGACTGTTGAAGAAATACTACAGGCTCATAGAGGAGTCAAATTTAGTGATGACCACCAAGCCCTTGTTATATGGTGTTGGGCATTCATTTTGCACGAGGTCAACAGCAAGAATCCATAGTGTAATTCCTCTCTTCAAAAGCAAATCTTTTAAGGATCCACTCCAAGGTTCAGTGTTTGTCTTGCGACGTACCAAAATCCGCTTAGTAGAAGATAAATGTGAATGTTCACGAGGAGGCCTTTGCTGGTTCCAAAAACTCTTTTACCTTGGAATCAAGTAAAATCTGTTTGCTGTCTCAAAATATCACACCAAAAGAACAATATTTTTGTATTTTCTATTTTTCAATGAATGCAACTCTAACAATGCAGCTACTATGAGGTCCTATTCTAATAGGGGGGTTAGCAAATCAAATAACAAAATTGAAAGAAAATAACATGAAATCAAATAACTTGGAATTGAAATTCCTAAACAGACATAAGCTATAGAACACAACACACTGCGAGTTAAACTTTTGAAGAAATCGGTAGGAAACCAATGAAAACAGGAGCAATGCTTCCTAGAACCCACTGATGCAATCGTCGGTGAGAATATTTAACAAATCAAATGATGTTTCACTCTTCATCAAATCGCAAGGCCACAGAAAGTGCACTCATGTGAGACAAAAAGCTATGTAGACACAATTAGGTGATCTCTTCTCAAGCTCGTTACGTCAACAAAATTCATATATCTGTAGCAAACACTAGAACTAAAAGATCACACAACCAGAAACAACACAATAAAACTTTGGCTCAATCACAATCTCATGGATAAATCCAAAAAACAATGACACATTCAAGCAAGAATAACTACACTCCAAATGCTAGCACCAAAAGCATAACTTTATTGCATAATAACGGTGGCCTTTGTTACATTTTACAATGGGGTATTTATAAGAAATTGTCTCCTCAATTTTTGTTGAGAGTGAGAGATATCTCAATGCAATAAAATGCTTTTAAAACATTAAAACAAACTAAATATATACAAACTGGTAATCTAACTAGTGCTTAGAGGGACTCCATCCATATTTTATTCATTAATTGGATGCATGAGCCCTTTACATGTCAAAAACAATGAAAGCATGAGAGAGAAAGTAGGAGGAAGCCATCAGTCAAAGTAGAAGTGCATGGAGACACCTAAAATAGAAATTGGCCCTTCACTTGATGTGTGTCGGAGTTAACTTGCCATCAAAATGCATTTCCAATGCATGGAAAGTGCTATTTTTGAAATTGGCAGTCAACTATTGGTGCACCTCTAAATTGTGGAGCTACATGAAAATGCGTAGCTGTGGACCTGTGGACCTCAACTGAGTCAAAAATCTCAAAAATTTTCTAAGTGTCAAAATTGAAATTCTAGCATCTAGGTTTTGTTCATCTTCATCCTAAAGATATGTTTGGATATTTGCCCTTGAATTTCTCTATAATCTCAGTAATCTTTGTAGCATCGAGAAGATCTAAAACCTCATACTTATCTTTGACCTTCTATCTATAGTTGTCCACCTCAATTCGAGTTTTTGCAAAATTCCCAAGTTTGGTATCCAACTCTAACAATGCTTCTTCTATCCTGAAGGCTTGTCTGATGTCTTCATCACTGGATGCTTCCTCTAAAGTCTTTTTGAAGTTTTCTACAACTACCTCAACTGGTAAAAGCTTCTCTCATTCTTCATCTTCAAAAATATCCAAGCATGTATCACTATATAATTTTTCTGCTTCCAAAATTCACTCTCAAGCTTGGTCCTTGAGCCTATGTATCTCATCATGCAATGTTTCCATCACTTTATTTCCCTCTACAATATTTTCTATCGAATCATCTATCATGTCTAGCTCTTCACCAATATATACATCAATTAGAATGTGGTACCTTTGTCCTTTTATGGCTTGTAGAATTTTCAAATCCTTGCTCCAAACCTATACCTTATCCATAATGCTAAAGTCCTACCTCAAAATTGCCATGATCTTATCAACATTGTCTTGTGTAGCATGTAATAATTTTAGACTTCCTGTAATTATAGTGATACCCCTATCCTCAAGGTTGTCTCGCCAATCCTGAAAAGCTCTTAGAAATGGATTGAGCCATACATCTTCCCCTTCTTTAAGAATGGTAGTCAAAGTATCCTTAGGGCATTCAGAATCAAGAGGACCAATAACTTTAGCTAGATATCCTTTCAAGATCTCAACTTGCCTTCGAAGTGCTCTAATTTCAATCTCATCACATTTCATATGGTTAAGAACCTCTTTGACTCCCATAGTCATAATCTATTGAGAAGTATCTCATGTAGGTTTCCCTAACATGATATCCTTTACTTCATAGTCCTAAAGGTTGACGACTTCTTCATCTATACCTTTCGGGGGATGAGCCACTTGTGCAAATAAGTCCTAATTTCGAGTAGTGGTAATGAATGCAAATGGTGTTGCATCTTGTAATGGAGAGTCAGGCTTTTTCAAAATCTCTGCAATGTCACAAATATCATCCTTTGAAGCAAGGAATTGATGCTTAGCACTTCTCATTATTTCCTTCCGAAACCATCTCGGGATATGTCTTTCTTTAACCTTGGCTCTAGATGATGAAGGGATGTGTTCAGCTACCTCCTTCCTCTGTCACTTTTGCTTGGAGTTTCTTGTTATGAGGGTTCTTTTTCTGAAGTCTCAATTTTTGTAGATCCTATAGTTTGATCCTCAACTTCTTGGGAAGGCTATTGTATATATTCCATTACCTGTGCCTCTTTTTGTGGTTCATTAGTAGTCCTTGGTTCTGGTTCTCCTTGTAATGATGATCCTTTTTGAACATGTTCCTCTAAACTTAGAGGTGGAGGTGTCACTAAAACCTTATCTACCATCATAGCTTGAGGTGAAGATGGGGGGCGTTGGATGAGGACCTTGTGTCTCAGGTGGCATCTGCATCCAATCTTGCTGTTGAGATTCACCTGTAGGAGTATCTCTAATCTTATCTCCAACCAATTCTGTACCCACTGGCATGAAATCAAAATCTAGAATGGAGAGAATATCATCACCTAGCTCTCTTTGCTCATTCACCCATCATTGTACTTCATCTTTCGAAGAAGAGAGCTCTACCATTTTAGCTTGGGTGGGTGGTGGGGTATTTGTGACATTCTTCTTTCTTTCCAATTCTGTGGCTTTGGCAAATAGAGTTTTCCCTTGTAAAGGCACTTGTTCTTCCTCCCCATCTAACTCTATTTCATCCTCATCTGATTCTTCCTCAAAAATGGTTTTAGGAACAAATGGATTAGGCACTAATCTTTTACGAACTCTTTTCCTCTTGTTCATCCTAACCTTAACACTCCTTTGCTTCTATGGAGCCATAGGAGAAGTGGGTTCTTCATGCATCAGATGAATGGATGTCTCTGGAATCTCTCCTTCTTCTTGTTGGCTTGACAAAATAGGAGGCAATGGAAAATCAACTTGGATATGAGAAATTGCAAGGTCTCAGGGGTCTTGGGAAGTAGATTCATGTTGCTACACAGGGGCCTGTTCTTCAACATGCTCTATCTAGATCCTCTGAGGAGAGGCTCTCTTCCTCTTCTCTTTCTTCTTCTCTGAAGGATGGTAGTATCCCACTAGACAATCAAGCTAGTAGACTGTTTCTGACCTGATAGGAGACTAGAGTGCAAAGATAGGAACTGTGACCTTCCTCCCCTTTACCCTTTCTGGGTGAGCATGTGCATGGAATATCATTGTGTCTGGAATCAGATCAAGTGGAAAGGGTTTCTTGATCCAACTCTTTGTCATTCTAATGAAATGTCTTGCTTGATGATTAATATCATCTCCTTCCTCCCTATATACTTTTGCATTTAGAATGGGCCTCTTGCCAACCTTATCTATATTGAATAAGGGATCCAGTAGCCCCTGCAAATCTTGTAGCCTTATCTCATCCGGGATGGTCAAATGGAGAGCCTTCTCTACTAAATATAAAGTCATTCTACAATAGTCCCTGATACGAACATCATAGTCATTTGTGCCATTCATCCAATGATCTCCAATGGTGTCCTCATGGTAGATCTCTTTTCCTGCCAGATTTTCCACTTTACCAACATTGTCGAAGAATGGCCAGGGAGAGTTATATTCTTCGAGGGGATAGTTCTCCCATTCCCATTCAAAAGTTGGGATATCCTACTTTCTCTTTACCTGGTATGCTCCTGTTACAAATGGCCAATCCTAACAAGGTCTTCATTGTTTCTTGATCCTCTCATAAGCTGACTCAATCTTCCGAGAAATTTCCATTAGAACCAACTTGTCACTTGGGTACCTTGGGAGCTTCTTTGGATGGATAGATGTACCACCAACCTAAATGTATGTGAATGTCCGAAACTGGATAAAATATGCATTGAGAGCTGTGATTTGTGCCTTGGCCTCATCAGACAATCTCTTTCCATAATCACCTTCGATGAATCAAATGATGGCAAAGATAAAGGCATCATTCACAATCCTGTACTCTTTGCTTTATGGCTAGAGCTTCTTCTTAACTAGTTGAGGATAAACTATATACGACCATTCGTTAGGGTCCTGCATGCTACCCTTTTTGTACAATTTGGGATAGTCAGTGGCTCTTGTTGCAAGTAGATATACCACATAAGAAGTCATATAAAACTTCTTCTTGTCCTTTACTATCCGCAACTGATCACACATGTTCTCACTAAGTGTGGTGGCCCAATCTAGTGGCATTTTTGCGTGTCTGATGGTTTCAATGAAGTTAACCATGAATGGAGCAAGATGACCTACTGCAGGCAATCCCATAACTCTACTCAGAAGAATGATTGAATATCCAATGTCATCCTTCATGTATTCTCGTGCCATATCTACTTTACTGATTGTCTTTCCCCGAGATGGCTTCTCAATGAAGTATGAGGAATATTTGATGTCCATGGCCTCCTGGTGATGATCCTTATGCCAACTCTCAGCCACTTCATATGAGAGTCTGATAAACTGATTAGCTCTAGGTAAGTGAAAAACTCTCTCGATATTATCAGGTCATAGATCTAAGACCACTTCCCTAGTGACGCTCTTTACCACCCTTTCCTCAGGAACAAAATGTCAAGATAAGGTCAAAATCAATTCAGCTAACTGAACAGTCCTAGGATGTGATGTTGCATTTACCAATCCAGACTGGATTAAGGTAGATCTCAAAGAAGATCTTTCAGTTGGGTTGTTACAAACCCTAAAAAATTCTCCCAAGTCCATGTCTCCAAGTTCTGTGTCTTTGATCTCAGAGTGTTCATTGTACAATCATGACTTTGGGGTTATGCCTTGGAACTTGTACACAACTGGCTTTGCTATTGATCCAAATGTGGACTCCATATGATTATATTACTTGTACATCACAAAGAAAAAGAATGATTAATCACTGGATACATATAAAACATTTTTAAAAAAAGAAAAAAAATGATGTTCTAGAATTTATTTTACTTCTTGTGATTTTTTAATTTTATTTTTTAATTTTTTTTATTTTTATTTTTTACTTTTATTTTTTTTATTTTTTTGGGTTTTTGAGATCATATATAAAAATTTACAAAAAACAAAAATAAATTTTTTTTTAAAAGTGAGAAGGGCGGCGGTGGCACCGCGCGCGCGCCAAGAAGGGCGCGGCAGAGGCCCTATGCGCACGTCCATAAGGGCATCACGACAGAGCGATGCACGCAGCAGCTACACTATCGCACGTCCATAAGGGTGCGTGGTGCGATGGCCGCATGCGACCCTGTAGGCGCAAGAAGTGACCACGCACCACACATCCAAAAGGGCATCGTAGCTGAGTGGCACGTGCGCGGCGCAGAAGGCCCGCGCAATGACCGCGCCATCGTGCATCCAAAAGGGTGCACAATGCAGCGGCCACGCGAGGCCCTATAGGCACGCGCAGCGACCGCGCCGCCATGCATCCAAAAGGGCACGCAATGCGACGGTCACGCATGACCCTATAGGCACGCGCAGAAACCATGCCGCCAAAAGGGAACGCAAAGTAGTGGCCATGCGCAGCCCAGAGGGACGCGGTGACAGCATCATGCACATGCTAAGAAGGGCACAACGGAAGCATGTCACATGCTTCTTCTCCTACGCGCGCGCGCTCAAGTGCGAGACCATGGAAATGGAGGGGGGGAGGTTTCATACCTTCCTCTCTCAACTCTACCAAAAAAAATGAAGTGAAGAAATGAAAATAACAAGGGGGAAGGAGGGGGTTTTATAACCCCACTTCCTTCCTTGTGGTTTTTGCAAAGCGCGCTTGCCTCGATATGTGTACGGATAGAAAATTTATTTTATTTTTATTTTTATTTTTTTTCAATTTCTTGATTTTTTTTCCCACTCTAACTGATTTAATCAAGACTTTCTCCTTCTTCTGATTCCTGAACTATGAGTCTGAGAGTCGAAAGAAAGTAGGGGGTCCCCATTCCTAGTAAGGAATGGGGCATGTGTTGTGGATACCACAACATATGGTCCATGGAAAAAAGGGAAACTATCATAATGCATGAGATTCCCACTGCAGAGCATACTGGTGCATTGATAGTGTTCAAGGCTGGTGAGATAGGTAGTAAACAAATAATTGGGATGGCATCAGAGATGCTAAAATTTGGTAGCATGGTGTCTGGCCAAGAGGAAGATAAATTTTCCCAACTCAATGCTAGGTTTGAGGAAGTTTTGAAAGCATATGAGGAGAGGGGTATACAAATACAATCATTAGAAAATAAAGTAACTCAAATGGAGAAGATTCTTGGGAATAGAAAATTAGGAGAAACTAATAAACCTAGGATTGCATACCCCCCACGGCCATCTATTGAGCCTTTCAAATCAACACCAATTATTGAGATACCTGATACTCCAGAAAGGCCTTAGTTCTATACTACAGAGGATTTTGAAGAGGAGAAAAATAAGTTATATGTAATGCATGTAGAACTTAATAATTAGTATGAAGAAAAATTGAGGCAAGGTATCATGTATTTAATAGACAGGATAGAATGGCCCACATTTTTTGATCAATTAGCAAGGATTTCAGCTATTAGAGATGAATTGAAAAGAAATGAATCTATATTCAAACCCATTGTACAAAAATGGACAGAGAGAAATGAAGATATCATTGCTATGTGTATATCTGTTATTTAGCAAACATATCATCAAATAGAAGAAATTTTTGATTTACTAAATAAGTTGCAAGGTTTTGATGATAAGCAAGATTCTTTCTACAAAAGATTAACTATTTGTTTTTCCAATTATTTTGCGAATTTTTTTTTATTTATTCCCTTGTGCTCTAAAAACAATTGATAAAATAAAGGAAAAGGAAGAATGGAAGAGGGAACTAGATGAAGTCTTTTGTGAAAGAATAAATAAAGTTATAAATGAAATGGGCCATTTGTTATGGGAAATGAAAAATGAGGAGTTGGTAAAAGTATAGTTATTCTATAATATCATCAAAAAATATTTTGTTGATTTAGAGGCAAATGCAAATTGTTTAATAACTATACAAAGAGAAGTTCTAAATTTTGACTGGCCGGAGGACACTACCTACAATAAGTGGAAGGAAGAGTTTATGTCTGCAAAACAAATAGAAGGAGATGATGAGGTGGAGGATGATGATAAAGAAGATGCTACAAAAGTAGAAGCCACCTCTACTATTGATGATAAAGACAAAGAGGACCCTCAAGTAGCAAGAGATGACTCATCACTGTCACATTTGATGACCACCTATCTCGAGGAACCAGAATGCTAAAGGAATCTGATCAAAGTATTTTTGCCTTTCCAAAGGAAATAATAGAAGTGGACCCACAAAGGAATATTCAATGTATTAGCCTTTCTATTATTTTCATTTTGTCTTTTGTTATAGGTGTATGTAAAAAATATTTTTGAAGGACACCTGTCAATCACATCTGCCCTTTGCTTGTTGCAATTCATGCCTATATAAATGAGTTTTCAAGGCAATGTGAGGGTTTGAATTTTGTATAATTTTTAGTCTTTTGAGAGAATTCAGTCGGTCCAATAGTATGCAGTTGTTTTGAATTTTCTTCCAATTGTACTCTCTGATAACATATTGAAATGACAGAAAAAGCAATCTATTCTGGGCTTTCAATTGATTTCTATTGGTCGTTGTATTAGTCACCTGAAAGGATAATACAAAGGGGTATTTACACTATATTTGTGTCATCAATTTATGTCTCCTTTTTATGGGTTTGTCTACTTTGAAGTCATTTTAAATAAGGTTTATCTTGGTTGAATGCAATCTGGATGGGTTGTATGTTGATATCACTATTGCTTTTAATTCAAGGAATTATAGAAATGCTTCAATGAATCAGTAGGTTTTATGAGTTTCTAGAAAGGATACTTCATAAGAATGGAAATGGTTGATTACAATTTATTAATTCATTTACAAGTTATTTGAATTAGATCTCCCACCAATAGTTAATTTTTTGCCCAATGGATAAGGCACTAGTCACATAAGTCAGAAGTAAGCAAGTGTGAATTCTGTTGTTGCATATCAAACCATTTTTTAAAAATCAAAATCATTTTTCATTCCAATTTGTTCAAAGTTATACATACCTGTCACTACTCATTTATATCTATTCTCTGAGTCTTAAGTAGCTGCTATTTCTAGGAATATTTGTAAATCCTAGGAGAATTATGACTAGATCTGCTAATAGGGGATGCATATAGATTTAAGAAACTTTTAGAGAAAATTGATAAATTGTGTATGTGCCTGAGGGTAAAAGATGAGAATCAGAATGAAACTAAGATAATTTCATACCATAGTTTGCATTAGAATCATCCCTAAGTATACTTGCCTTGGTTTAGCAGAGCCTAAGAGTAGGAAACCATCCTTTGGTTTTGTTGAAGTTGGGTCATGGTGGTTTATTCATGTAATTGCTACTAGGAATTGGCTAATCCTTAGATTGTGTGAGTATTTTCACTGTGATATTGAGCATTTTTTTGTTCAGTAGTTTGAAACAACAACATCACCTATGTTCATCAAAACTTTTCTTTGTGCTCATGAACCATTCAACTCATTTTTTTTTTTCCTTGCCTAGCTTGGAACTGACTCTCGTCTAGGTCTAGGGGGCCACAAACTGCTTATGCTTATTAGGGTCTCTTTGTTACATTGGTGTTTCTTTTCAAGCTTGTTCAATAGTGTTTTTCAACACTTCTCCCATTAACATTGAGTTTTTCTTAAAACTTATTGGATACTTTAGCTATAGTCTAGGATTTTTCAATAATTCTCATTGGAAGACTTGAGTCCTAAAGAAGACCATCATGTGAATTCCACACATGCACTTAAATTAAATGTTGTTTGGGACTTGTTGACTTATTTTACTTTGTATGTTGTTTGTGATGATTTATTTTCTTGGTGTTCCCTCCCTAATAGTCTCTTGAGAATGTCATGGACTAGAAACCTAGGGAATGAGTTATGTTTTCTTTTTCTTTATGCCTATGGATATACCTTGTCAATCTTAGGTGTCTTGAGTATCTTTCTTGTCCCACTTAACACTTAGGATCCACAATGTATCATCCTTGTCTTTTTTTTGAAAGTGTGTTCTTATGGTCATCTCAACATTTTATGTCTTGATGTGAGCATAATCTTGCTATACTAAACCTAGGCAATCTAACTACACTAGTCATCTTGACCTATATGTCTTTGATGCATAGGTTAGGTTCCCACATACCTATTCAATATAGATCATATTCATATCATCATAGTTATACTAGTGAATATTTTATGATCTTTCTATGTCCCTAATAAGGGCCAGTGATAAAAACTAGGACCTACTTATATAACCCTTGCAATTGCACATTTTCACACTAGCTTGTATTCTAGGGTTCATTTTAGCTTAGCTTTGCATTTTCTATGTTGAGAGAGTCTTCTTCATCTTTCATGGGTGTTTTTGTCAACTATATCCATTTCCTCAATTCTTCTTGACCATGTCCTCATCATCTTCTAATCTTTTCATATCATTGCTCTCTTCTTTTCATATCATCATAACTTGGGGTTAATCTAAATAATTATATCTAATCTACCCCTTATATACTCTTTTGACCTAATTTTTGAACTCCTTGGATTTGAATGAAAATTTCACCCTTGCCTAATTTTGACATCCTAGATCTATTTTTAGGATCAAAATTGAAATCCTAGTTTATCTTGATGGTCAGAATTAGATTTTAAAATTCTTCCTTATTCTACATAGCTGGATGACTTTTTGAGCCTTAATCTCTAAAATTTCTAGGGAAACCATCATTTCTACTCTCTTCCATTTTTCTTATACATTCTACTCCATTTAATTTCACCTCTTCATTCTTTGACCTAGTTCTTATGCTATATCTTCTTGGTCAAAAATAGTCAAACTAGGGCATATCTTCATTCCTTGGTGGTTACTTCTTGGTCTTCATCACTTATTTATCATCATGGAATTTTATTTATCTTTACTTGATTTAGATCCATCTCATTTCTATATCTCCTCTATCTCATTTCAATTTCAATCCCAAGGGGGCATGAATATTCTATCATTGTTATCCTACTATGGCTATCTATTCCTCAAAAGCATATTCTTGACCTTTCTATTTGTTCTTGATTTGTCTATTTTATTTTGGCTACTTGTCTTGACATATTAGTTCTTGTCTTGGGTATTGTTATTGTATATTTATCTCTCCTAATTCTTAGTTTTGATGCTAACTGACTGTGCATTAAGGATTTTCTATCTTTTTGTGTTTCATTCTTTAGAGTTAAATTTAAATTACCTTCTACTTTCTTAGCTTCTTCATTCTTTGTCTTAATGTGTTCCGAGATCAATCACACATTAGTCAAAGAAGGGAAAATATAATCACTAAAAAATGGTCATCAAGACTATGGGCCCCCTTTCAAGAAATTTTGCATAATTTATTAATCACTCATCTTTGATCAAAAATCTATTAATTCAATTATAACCAATGGTTTTGCTTCTTTATCCTAAGTATTTTACTTAATTGAAAGAAATTGCTTACTTTTAATTAAATAAATCCCCCACTTCCCGCTTATCCTAAGAGAACACACATAAAGCATTATTCTTATTTTAAAAATGAAAGAAAGGGCTTTTTGTCTCACATGAGGGACACACTTGCCAAGGTGTGTGGAATCTTCATTCTCCTCCACACATCTCTCACATTTTTGAACTCCACCATCAATATTGATTAGGTGGTATGTGTACACATATATCACACAAGATACATCCTCCACCCTTGATTAAGCCTCTCTTAACTTTTAATCCCAACCATCTATTTTTCTTTAAAGAGAGGGCTCTCTCCTCATTCTCTAATCTAGGTATTTTATGTTAACATTATGTTGCATGTTTTCTTGGTGATTTTGGAGCACTCATTTGACATTCATCATGCATCTTCATGGCATATTACCATAGATTTCATTTATTCATTTATATTAGATCATATAAGTTAAGTAGGAAGGCTTTGTAATATTCTCATTTTTTTATTCTATTTTTCATTTTCATCTCTCATTTAGCTTGCATTGCATTTGTATATTGATTCTCAAATATTAGCATTCTTGTTCTCATATTTGAATCTCTCATTCTATGGCTTACCTTGCAAGGGTTGCATAGCTTGGTTCATTTGAGAGACACCACACTAATATTTTTCACCTTTTCACATCATAAATAGAGAGCTATAAGCCATCTCTTAAGATGCTCTATTTCATGGGTATTCTTAAGTATAATGGTCTATATAAGTGTGCCACATTTTTGGTATATACATATAACTAGTAGATCTTTGTTTGTATTAGTGCTCCTCTATCACTCAATTGGCACTAATCTTCCTAGATCTAGTTACCTTGAATTTTGAATTGAAAGGATCAATGTCCTTGACTCCCTCTTTGAGTTGTGTGGGTATAGTTATGTGATAAACTTATGATTTTATATCCTTGACTCACATTTATCCCTTAGCATTTAGGAACAAGGAAAGATTAATGTGTAAAGGTTATTCTAGAGAAGAAGCTTTAGATAATGGTCAAATGTTTTTACTAGTAGCCATACTCAAAGGCATGAGAATATTTCTTGCATATGCCAGCTACAAGAAATTTAAATTTTAATAGATAGATGTGAAATCATTTTTTTTAATGGTGCATTGGCAGAATAAGTATACATAGAGCAATCAGATGGGTTCACTCTATCAAAATATCAAGGTATATTTTTAAATTTGAAGAAATTTTCGTAAGGTTTGAATGGTGTGAAATGTTATACTCATGCTTAGTGAATGTCAATTTCAAAAGGACAAGTGAAGATAACAATGTATTTATAAAATTGGAAGGTGTTAGATTGTTAATTCTTGAAGTATTTGTGGATGACATTATATTTGGAGTATATGATAACATGAGTATGGATTTTTATAAAGATATGAACAAAGAGTTTGAGATCCATGATTGGTAAGATAAAATTCTTTATTGGGTTATAGATAATACAAATGGAAGATGAAAGTCTTATTTGTCTGTCTAAATATGTCAAGGAGGCATTGAAGGATTTGGCATGGAAGATTAAAAATTAGTAGGTACACCTATGGGCATAGATTGTAAATTTTCTAAGGAGGATACTTCAATTTCAATTAATGAGAATCTTTACAAATCAATGATTGGAAAGTTGCATTATATTCTTCATAGAAGGCCTAATATTGCTCATGTGGCTAGAATAGTTGTAGGATTTTAGTTAAATCCAAAGGAATCACATATGATGGAAGTTAATAGGGTATTCAAATATCTCAAATGAACAATTGGTTATGGTCTTTGGTATTCTCACAATGATGATTTTGTCTTGAAATTGTTTACTAATGCAAATTGAGCAGGAAATGTTGATGACAGGAAGAGCGCAAGTGGTGGAGAATTCTTTCTTGGAGAAAGGTTAGTTTCTTGGATAAATAATAAATAGGATTATATATCTCATGCATCAAGTGTGTCATCAATGATAAAGTATAAAGAAGGATGTTTTTTATAGTAGTGTGTGTAAAATATAGCTAATGCAAGAGAATACAATATCACATAAAAATTATGAATGTTGCTACCAAAGAATGTGTCGCAAATGATCACTAATAATGCCATCTTATTGGACTAATGTACCAAGAAAACATAGAGGATGATTCTCCCCCCTAATTATCATCTAGAGAATGGATCACTGCAATGGGTGTAAATCTTCCTAGAATTCTCTTATTATTTGGAATTTTTTCAAAAAAACTTATTAAATTTTTTAATTTCTTATATTACCAAAATAATTTATCAAAAATATTATTTTTATTATTTTTTAAACCCTTTTAAACTTTCCATTTTCATGACCATTGGAATAATAAGGTTATAATATACTTAGATCACTGTGTAAAATACCAAATGAAGGTCTATGCATTACAATTGCAAAAGTAAGGCATACTATTTTTAAAAATATTGCACCTCAAAAGGAGTTTGTATGAGCCTAAACAAAGTCTTGCAAGATGGAATTATGAGATTTTCTACAAAATTCAAGTGTGGAGATCAAAAAATACTTACATTTCATAAAAAGAGTGTGAATGATTGAGATATCACAGTTTGAAAATTATCTACATAATTATTTTTCTCAAATTTTTATCGCACCTATTAACTTCAAATGGCTAAAGACTTGGTCCCTAGTGTCTAATTTGGATGAAACAAAAGTAATATTGAGATTTTTGGGCCTCCTCATTGCAATGCCAACCTTTGATCGCACCACCAAGTTCTTTTGATTTTATGCAAAGGAAATTCACAAAGAGGCCCCCCTAAAATCTACCACAATATGCACTCAAAATATCTTGAATGAAAAATCAATAGCACTCTATAGGCTCTGATACCATGATAGATTTGACTATGGAAATAGTCACCCAAGATCTAGAGAGAATGGAAAACATAATAATAAAATTAAAATAATATACTATGAATAAATGTTATCCTCACAAAGAATGCAATACAATAACTAGATTGACTAAACTAGAATGTTATAATCATTACAAAGGAGGCACCTTGGTTATATTGTCAGGTGATTACAAAAGAGTAGAAGGTAATGACTCATTACATGATAATCAAGAGAAGATTTATAACCCATCTAAGGTGGCATCACATTTCCAAGAGAGGTGGATCATTCTCCAATGTGTACAAAATTATATGTAACATGTGCAAAAAATGTGGAGAGTGACAAATTGATAAGTGTACTAAAGGTAAAGTCATAGATAAAGTGAAATGTCATAACATAATAACATTTCCTATGTGGAAATTCTCTTGAAAGCTTATGTGTGATCCCTAATAAATATTAGGTATAGTGTAATTAGTACCTAGGTGTGATTAACAAGGTAAACTATCTTATTTACACTAAGGATTACAAATACTAATGTTCAAGTCATTAACTACAATAAAATTCATGATTAAGTTATACAAAAAAGGAGGACATAATTTTCATCTAGAATAATTTAAATATCTCAAGGAAACTAATAAATTTCTACAAATGAAGAATATTATCATTATATTAAATTTCTTTCAAAATCCAAGATCAATTATAAGGATCCAACAACATGAAGAATCAAGGAAATATATCAAAATAAGAGAAAAATTAAGGATGATCGAAGGAAAACATTTCTAAAATGGATAAGGATGAAGAAAATTCATGAAGATGAAGCAATTTCAGAAATTGAGTCAGCATTATGAATTGAAGGCTTGAAAATATTAAGTATGAAGATATATCTCTTTATTGCATTAGTGTAAATAAGATAGTTTAACATGTTTAGGTAACATCCACTCATCTTCAACTAATCAAATGATTCCAAGTTGACATATCTAAGGTTATTCAATAAAATTCATTCATAGAGGGACATGTGAAAATATTTTAATATATTACCAAAATGATTTATCTTATTGATTATGTTACTCCTAAATACATTAAGTGTTTTCATTAGTGCAAATTTATGTCAAATAAATAGGTTAGTAAACCTTATTACTGAATAGATGGAGACACTGAACAAAAAATAGTTATCGAGTAGAATGATAACCAAGAAAAATAATAACCAATAATTTTATATTACCAAGAAAAGTATGTTACTAAGCAAGTGTATTACCTAAAGGTTAGCACATCAATTGATCATATTAGCAAGCATTACTGAGGGATACGAGATGAACATGAAATTTTGTAAATTCACTAAATACTATGTGATTGAATCCAAGCAAGGAAATGGCTTACGAAGATTGAGAAGAATATTAGGTGACATGTATTAGGATTAATAAATAATTTAATGGATCCCAAGGTAATGGTATAGACCAATTAAAATAAAGAAAAGGTTATGGTATGTGAGAATGAATGTAGATTGTCGATATGATTATTCAAGAATTTCAAAAATATCAAAACTATAATTATGTAAGTAAAAGTATTTCTATATAAGAATGGATCAAGAATATTTTAGATTGATGGTGATGATGTGAGAGTAAAGAACAAAGATAAGGAAAATAGTGCTACCTTCAAGAGAAGGAAAGGGATATTGGGGTAATCATATTGAGAAGGATGATGAGACTGCACAGGGCATTAAGGATCTAACATAGTGTAAGGTAGATGCATTATTAAAGATCAGTTATTGAATACATTACTAGTATTGTTTTGTATTCTTAAACCCTTTAAGTGTAGGGTAGGCCTTGACAAGCCTTTATTTATAAATCTCTTAACCAAGTATACACTTATAGAGCATTTTGAAATCCTTTAACAAGGTAGACTTTAGCATGTCTTATTTTATTACTCCTAATAGGGTAAATCACCAAAAGTGATACTTTTGTATTCTCTAACTGAGTGACCTTTATGTTGTAGTAGTGAATGATTGTGGGTATTATCCCCACTATAGTTTTTCCTCTAATTGAGGTTTATGCATGACCAAAATCATGTGTTAAATGTGCTCATGCATGTGATGTGATTATGTGTTGAATTTTTTTAGTTATTTACTTTCATTCAAAAATATGGTAATAAATTATGCATGCAAAGTAAGATCTTATGGTCAAATATTAAAATAGATTTGAGGATTAAAGTTTTAGAAGGTATTGATTTACACCCCCCTCCCAACTTCAACACTAAGACTTTCCAAAATTTGGTATCATATATTAGTATCGTATTTAGAAGTCTAACCACTTGAGAGAAAAGATCTAAAAATATGGAAAGCTACAGGTATGAAAAGGTGATTAACAACTGAAACTTATAAAATAAGAAGTCATCAAACTAACAGAAAACCTATAGTATTCACTAAGAAAGAGGAAGGAATTACTCAAGATCAGGTTGAAAAAAAATTAGAACAATTAGAGGGAAGCTTGTTTGATTAATCTAAAGTTATTATATTAGATCTAATAAATAAGAGAAAAAAACTATAACCAAGCAAGTTGATTCACTAAAGAAGGAAAAATGGATCAATTGGTAAGAATATGTGAATTCTTGGAAATAAAGACAAAATATGATGATAAGAGAATGGTAGAAGATAAGAGAAGACCAATGAGTGTAAGGATGAATGAAAAATATGTAAAAAGTTAGAGTTTGACACAAACTATTAGAATAAAGAAAAAACTTATTTATTAAGTTATTTTGACTTGATCATTAAGTTACCTTTACTTCTCACTTAAGATAGCAATTTCATGCATTGGTGACATTTAATAATTATATTAATTATTAAATGATTTATTTTTATGGTTTCTTATTTTAGGTTACCATATCTCCTATATTAGGATTGATCATTGTATACTTTATTCATTCATTTGATCTTATAATATAGTCTTGCATATTTTTAGATCCCAAACCCTTGTTTTGTTATTCCATTCTTCTCGATGATAGGTTATTTTTGTATGCAGTTGATCTTAGATTCATGAAGTTGGATTATCAACTTCTACATGGTATTAGAGTGTTTCCCTATTGCGACTTGTTCCATATTGTTGAATAATTTTGGAGTAATGTGGGTTTTCTCAAATGGATCACATGTTTGATTGATTTTTTTACGAAATAGGGGGTCACTTTTTTTTAAGTGCATTTTGAGCCCAAATGGACCTCACCATTGGATTTGTAGTGCCCAAAAATTCCTATCTATATATAGGATATGTCAAGTTTGGACATAGTTGCAATCTTAGGCAAAAAAAATTGCCCCACAACCTAGACCCGCATCCTGAGGCGATCATTTTACTTTTTTATTAAAAAAATAAAAAATAATGATGTGGGTTTTACTTTTTTTAAATATGTAAAAAAAATGTAATCAAATCAAAAAAATTGTATGCAAGTCCTTTTAAAGGGGAGGCAAAAGGTATGTGCACATAAGTTGGTATCAACACCCTTTGGGACATGTAGATACCTATATCGGCACTAACAATAGTACCTACATTAGTGTTGGCATTTGTGCAAGTCATGATGTCATAAAATTGTGGGCCAAATTTTGATGAATTTCAAACCATCACTCATTTGTTTTTTCTTTTCATAAAAAGAAAGTGATGGTATTTTGGTCATATCTAGGTCATACGGAGGTATTTTTTGATAAATCTTATATTGTCAAAACAATTTTTCCAAGCCTATCAAGATGGTTTAATTTTTATTTTATTCATTTTCTATTTTGATGTTTTTTTTGGCTATCAAGTCTACGTGTTCTATTTTTTAGTTCAGGAGACATATCTTGAGCATTTGGACTCCATTTTTCAAAAAAATTATATCATTGTAAAGATTTTTATGTTCTATTTCTAATGATTCTAGTTTTTCTTCTAGATTTTTTCCTAGGTGCATTCTATTTAGTTTTTTGTATTTTTGCACTCTAGTGAATATCTTGGGTGTTTTAGGTCTAAGGATCATTTTTCATTGCATGGGATGACTCATCTTGGATTGTACTTTCTAGTATAGTAGTCTTATGTCTCTTCTAATTTTTTTGACATTTTTTCTAAGTATTTATGCAAATGCACTAAGATAAAGTGTCATATTTCATCTATATTTTTAACTTCATCTACTTTCCTTGTTTTGCCTTTTGATTCAAGCAATGTCATCTAAGGGCACTCATACATATTACTGTATTTTTGGGATCTACCACATCTTGTGCCTTATTATACATGCACTACTCTGATTCTTGTCATGGAGGGTTGATGTTTTCCTTTTTTATTCCATCTACCTTTGTCTAATGAGTGTCCCTTTTGTGGCATTAACCTCATCAAGTGTCATGAGGTGAAGTGTCTGAGATTGATCACCTCATGACACTACTATGAATTTTTCTATGCATCTTAATCTTGGTTCCTTGACATGCAGTCCTTGTTGGCCACTTTTTTAGTTGAGTGTCACCTCTCCCTTTTCTACATTGGGAAAGTTTCTCCTATTGGTTCTTATGCTTCCTTGGTTCTGTGGAGTGAGCTATGTATTCAAAATTTGTTCTTATGTACTTGGCAGATGTAGTGGTTGGGTACCTATGCATTTTAGTGAGATGGATCATTTACCATATGGATACTTTTCTTTTCATTCCTATTTTGGAGGTATCCTTCCTTTTTTATTGATAAGTTCTCCAAGCTTTAGTGTTTTATGCCATCTATATCTTCAAGTTCAGTTATTAGATTTTATTTTCCTCTTGATTTGAGTAGTGTCATCTAAGGGTGCTCATCTAGATTATATTCTTCTCTATCTTATCTAGTTCTATTTTTGTAGAGCTTCTTCAGATTAGGAGTTATCTTTTAACAAAGTTTGTAGCATTTGTATGCTTCATTAGTGTTCATCGTGATTATCCTTTTGTTCCTATATTCTAGAAAATTCTCTGGTTTGGACGCTTCTACAATCCTCCACTAGTTCTTTCAACATTCTTTCCATATCTTCTTTGAGTAGATTTTTTTCCATGTGGTTTTCTTTATTTCTCTACTTCAAATATTTGGTTGTGATTGGGTAACTCATCATTTGGAGAGTTCTTCCCATGTGGTTTCCTTTACTTTTCATGCATTTTTTGAAGTTGTATTTTTGCTCATCTTAAGGGGGTGTTAGAATAAAGCAATAACTTAATTATTAAATCATCTTGACTTGATCATTAAGTTATCTTTACTTCTTTCTTAAGATAGCACTTTCATGCATAGTGAAATTTAAGAAGTATATTAATTATTCAAAGATTGATTTTTAGGGTTTCTTATTTTAGGTTACCAGGTCTCATATATTAGGATTGATTATTTTATAATTTGTTAATATGTTTGATTTGAAAATAATATCTTTCATATTTTCATATCCCAAACCCTTGTTTTGTTATTCCATTCTTTTCGGTGACAAGTCATCTAATTATGCAAGTGATCTTGGCTTCATGAAGTTGTATTGACAACTTCTACAAACCACTATGATATGAAAAATTAATTACTCAGTGTTAATCATGAGATTGCAAGGAAGGTAGAAGAGACTGCTTGATTGAGATTAGAAAATGAACAACTAAAAAGTGAGCTAAAAATTTAGAAGGAAAAATAGTGAAAGACTTAAGAGATATGAGGAAAACATAAGAAAACTAGATGAAAATTTAAGAAATCATAAAAGACCAAGAGATACTAGTGGACTAGACTATACCAAGCACTCTACAACTGAGAAAAGAGAATCATCAAAGAAAGAAAAATATAAGAATGTGTATGCCACTTAAAAATTTAAGAATCCAACATGTTATCATTGTGGAAAACTTGATCACACAACATATTTATGTAGGAGAAAGTTTGGTAAGTCATTTGTTACTCTTAAATTTGATGGATATTGTTATAACTCTAATAAGTATGGCCATCAATAATTTGAGTGCAGATCCAAGTTTAACACATCCCTGAGATGATAGAATTTTGATGGCTATTGATACACATGTCATAAGTATGGACACAAATCACAAAATTGCATATCACATAAAAAGAAAAATTGGATGTTGAGCAAATAGAGAAATAGGGTTAACTAGGATTACAACACAAGGATTACATGTATAGATTGTGGAAGATATGGTTGCATTGCATAAATTGCATGAGAATGCACATGAGAGGAAGATCTAGTACTTGGAAGGATTCTATCATGGTGTTTTTCCATTATCATCGGGTCAGTCATTTGAGAGAGAATTGTAGGTATTGAACATATACGCCTAATGATGAAGACACCAAAGGAGAATGAAAGGTAGTTGTTGAAGATATTAATAATCTGATAAACAAAACATGGAGAAAGAAGAGTGAAGAAAGTGGAATATCAACTGGATCAGTCAATGAAACCTCATTTTATAGGATTGGGTGACTCCACAACCACAAACTAATCCATACAAGTGTGCATAGGAACTGCATTTGAATTGTTAGATCATTTATTAGTTCCTAAGATTAATGAAATTATATCCAAATTATCATATGTAAAATTCAATGGGATGACTCATCATTGAAAGTTAGTATGGTCAATAGTCATAATCAAGTGAATTGGATAGTTAGTGGAAATATTGTGTGAACAAAGCAAAACTTTGGTGGTCGGTAAGGCTATGAGTCAGTAGATAACTGAGGTTAGAAATAAAGCATTTATTGTACCCTACCTAACCCTAAAAGAACTTTTTACTATAAGTAGGGGTTAAAATGCTCCATTATTTACCTTTCCTACAAGATGATTGAAGGGTGATTTCAAGAAATTTGTGTGAGCAATTGAAAATTGAGTTGTAGATTGTAATTTTGTCAAATATTTGAGTCATTTGAGTGATTTGGAGAAGAATTTGAGTTATCCTAAGTTGCTCTAGTGATATTTTCAAAACCATAGTTTGTTAAGTAACAAAAATGGCATCAAGTTTAGTATAATCTAAGGCACAAAAGGTTACCAAAGTTAAATTGGTGAAGGATGATGACTGTGAAGAACCCAATTACAAATTATATCCATAAATTACAACTAAAACTGATGAGACAAGATAACTTTCATTGTTGCCTCCTAGGATTTTATTGGTCAAAGATATTCAATTGTATAATCACAATAAAATCAAAGAAATATATGAATATGAAGTTTGACAAGCATGCGAGAATGGTAAGTTAAGAGATGAACATGAAAACTTAGAGATGAAAGGTTTGAAACATGCCATGCATTTTATGAAGGCATTCAAAAATGAATTTATCCAAATTGTACTTAGTTTAATACCCTAAAATTGTTCTCTTAAACCAATTTATCCCTAATCTCTAATATTAATTGACAAAGTCCTAATTGTCTCTACTTGATTTGAATATTAATTGATAAAAATCAATAATGTGCAATAATCTTTAAACATTGATGAATTCCTAAATATCAAACTAAATTGGCTCTTAAGCCCTTTGATTAATTAATTTAATATAAAGTTCTAAGACTTGTATCAAATTACTCTATTTTGGTTAATTGCAAATGAAAAAGAATTTATTAAATTATTTGAATTAAATATATATGATCACCAATCATTTGAATTTAAATATTCAATAATTGAGAATAATATCTAATAATGAGATAATATTCAATTAACATTCTTCAAAATCTCCTCTTGAGTTCAAAATTAGTTAGAATTATTTAACTTGAATAAAAAAGGGAAACAAACTAGTTAACTAATTCTCAACTAAGCAGTTAACTCCCTCTTAAATGGAAACTCCCCCTTTGAACTCAACTCTCAATGAATCTTGATCATTCATCTAATTTGATCTAAACCATTAATTTATTTGGGTTTCTTATAAGTTTGGAGCTTCTATCTCTTATTTCTAAGGTGCAAATTTATGACTATTAAAACTCTATTGAACTTGTGCTAGAGCTATTTGTGAATAATTTCTTATCAATTTTTTATTCACTTACATATCATTTAGCTTAATTTTCTTTGTTCTTAGTTGATAGTACTTGTTTACTCATTTAGAATAATACATTATCATCTAGATTAGTTTCATTATTATTGCATTAAAAACTACAAAACATAGCTTAGTCATGCATTTATTTTTTTTAAATCTATCATTCTAACTAGGTTTATGGTCATTGAGCTCTTGGTTCTAAGAGAAATCATTCAAACCCCTATTAGATAAAAGGAAATAGGTTGGCATGTCTAGATTCTTTGTGATGAATAATTAGATATTTATTCATGGATAATCTATCCTAGAAGGACTATGTTGAAGTATGTTACTGAGGTACAATACCAGATTTAGTACATACATTTCTAGCACCCACCATGAGGCCTAAAACAATTAATTTATTGGCTTCATTTCTATTAAATTTGACATTTTTATTTTCTTCTTCTTTATATATTATAGAGGTCCCATCTGGAAAATTATTTCCTCATAAGAGTCTTCAATTCACTTGTATTACATTTGATTCTAGCTCATACAAGCCTTAAAGGGTTTAATTCCTCATCTTGGGTATGATTCTAGGTCATACAACATTTTTGAATCCTCATCTAGGTATTTTCTATCTTGTATAAGAATTTTCATTAGATCTTCACTCATTTATAAAATAAAGGTTATTTTATATAGTTTTTCAGATGCATTTTGACATGTTTATAATACTGACATTGATCTGGTCTTCTATTTTGTATCTAATTTTGAACAACTTAACATTTTCTACAGAATGTGTGTTAAAGACTCCTTGAAACGTTCACTACTTAATGACAATATGATTGCAGCATGCTTGTCAAAGATTCATTTTCAAACCCACTCAAACAATGTGCCTCTTTCTTGCTTTTCACACATAGTGTAATGAGGCCCTTGTTAAAAATTCTTGTAGGATCTTGATAGTAGAATAGGGGACTTTTCTCTTTGTTACATGGAAGTGATTCCCATGTATGTGTTGGAAATGGAAAGGAGTAACTAAGAGGGGAGGGGTGAATCAGTTACTACAAAAACAAATCCAAAAGTCCTTTTAAGATGTCAACACAATATAAAAACAATAATTTGGTGTAACTCAGTTAACATTGAATATATTACTACCACACGGTTAGCACTTGTTGATCTCATACTAGTTTTGACAAGGCAATGCCAAAACACTTAGGTCATTACTTAATAGAAATATGTATGTACTGAGTAAGTAGTTAATGTCAAGCAATTTATGCAGTAAGTGCAAAGCACTAGTATGTATCAAGAAGATGGCATGCGTTGAGTCACTCTAGCGCAAAGCAAGATATATATGCCAAGTGATTCATAGGCTGAGTAAAATAGTGGATGTCAAGTCATTTAGGAGATGAGTTACAACATTGAAGATGTAATGGATGTTGAGCATCAGAGCTTTCAAGTGCTAGGTAAACAATTCTTGGAATAGTTGTTTGTAATGGGACAAACTCCTATGTAAACCATTTTTGGGTTGACTTAAGGATTATTTTATGATTGTAGAAGATGTATATGAAGGTATATCATGAATCCTTATGCACTGCATGCAACCAATCAGATTAAGGGATGTTCTTAGTGGAAAATGGGTGAATCACACTCATTATTTCCTACCTAACCCTAGCTCACCTAAGTCTTCTTAAGGAGGAAAAACCCTAAAGAGTTTGTGTGTGTAGATGAGAAGAGAAGGGAAAATGCTAAGTGCAAAGAGAGCATTCATGGTGGCTATGGAGGTTATGATCATGTTATAATTGCATAATCAGTTAGAGAGAACAAAATAGAGCAGTTAAAGGAAAAAAGAGATGCATCTAATCAAGAGGATCTAGTACACATCAAGAAAGAGAATATATGATATCTAGTAGAGAAGTGCTAACCAAAGGATCAATGCTAAAACATTCTAACAGGCATATCAGTGAAAATCTCTTAATAGAGTATCCTTGACAGGTTTCAAGTCCTAATAGACTTTTGTGTAAATATCTTAACCGAGTGTTTATTTTATTGTAAGTTTAAGTCTTCTAACAAGGCATGCTTCTAGAAGGGTGTTTAAATCGTTTAACAAGGTGAAATATAATAGTCTTTCTAAGCCTTTAATAGGGTAGATCCATAGTTTATGGTCAAACTTATTGTAACCTTCATTGGCTACACTTTATAGTGTAATAGTAAAGATTTTTGGGTGTCATCCCACTTCATTTTTACCTTCTCATTGGAGGGTTTCTAGTCAACAAACTTATTTTGTCATGTGCTATTTTTTTCATGCTATGGATGAACATGTGTAGCTAGCTATTTCAATTTACATGATAAATTGTGAGATGGATGTGTGGTGAATGTTATATGGTTAAATATTTGAAGTTTTGATTTAACCCCCTCCCCTCTCTCAGAGTTTACTTTCCCATTGTTAATTCCAACAATTTGTATCAATGTTTTGTTCTCTGAAAAGGAAAGCTTTGCAACTTTGAGGAAATATTTTGAAGATGGAAGTCTACAAGTTGGAAAAATTTATTGAGAACCAAAAGATTGAAATCTAGCTTTCCCTACACCAACTCAATGAAGCAATAGATGAGTTGAAGCACTCATTAAAAAGAAGGAAAGAGATAGCTATTGAGGAAAATGGCACACATTATCAAGAGGAAGACACCACTGAATTGTGGAAACTCAAGTGATTTTGATGTGGCCATTACAGGTTTGATGGAAAAGCATGGTGCCCTAATTGAAGAGGTCAAAAATCTTAAGATAGAACAAGAAGTCCAATCAGTATTTCTATGTGAGGTGATTGAGTAGAAAAAGAAAGTTGAGGAAGACAAAGTCACGCTTGAAGATGACAAAAGAACACTGACCAATAGACTAGAAGAGAAGACATCAGAGGTACAAAGGATTACTAACATGAAACTAGAAACAATGAATCAAGTGATGATTTCCAATTAGGAATTAAATGGAAAAGACATTGAGATCACAACCCTAAAGTTACAAAATGAACAACTAAGGAATGAACTAAGAAAATAAAAGGAATTTGCTAAAAGTTTTAAAAAACCCAATGAGGCCATCAAATACTTTGAGAAACTAATGCAATCTCCTAGATATAATAATGATACTACTAGTTTGGGATACACCACCACTAAGGAAGGAGAATCATCTAAAAGTGGTAAACAAAGAAACAACAAAGATAAGAGCTACAAACCCACTTTTTATAATTGTGGAAAGTTAGGTCATATAGCCAATGTTTGTAGGAGTAACAATGTAAATTAGAACCCTAAGCAGAAATTCATGGGTTATTATCATAAGTGCAAAAGGAAAGGACATAAGGAATATGAATGTAGGACCAATACCTTAAGTACACAAAGATTTGAAGGATACTACCAGAATTGTAAGAAGTATGGACATAAAGCATATGAATGTAGATCTAATGCCAAGTGGACATCAAATAAGAAAATAAAGGTACAACACAATGGAAAATCCTATAATTGGGATTACAATACAAGGTATAGTTATCACTATTGTCAAAAGTATGGATATGTTGCTAAGAATTGCATTAGAACACATTTCAGAAGTGACTATAGTAGATGGTTGAGTCAAGCTACATGATTTAGTTGTTTGAAGATTGGTCATATCAATAGAGACTATCTAACAAGGTCAAAAGCACCAAGAAATGAATTCAACAAAGGCAAAGTGAAGGTTGGTGTTGAGAAAGTCAAAGTACAAATGAACAAGACATGGAATAAAAAGGAAGATTATAGCACATCAAGTTCAAATGAGGTCACTTCATCCAATGGATCAGGTCATCACATCACCCCCAATTAGGCAATCAAAGGTATGCAGGATTGATATCAAAATGATATGTTTTACATCAATTCCAAGAATCTAAGTACTAAAAAATTATATATGCATGAATTAAGATACAATGGAATAACTAGAACTTGGAAAATCTATAGATTTTTTAGTTTTCATGTTGCTGATGAACATGAAATATTTCATAGTTACTGTTGAGTGTGAATGAAATTTTAGTTGATGCCAATCTATGAAGGTATGGTAGTATTGGCCAAATATTCTATGTGAACTAAGTGAAGTGGAAGTCATGAGTAAGCCGAGTGAGTTGGGAATGCTATATTGACTGAGCTTATAGTTTTTTAAGCATTAAGTATTTATTACAAAATTTTAAGGGTTATATAATCATTTCTCTACTCATTTGCATTCATTTGAGATTGAAGAGAGCATGAAGAGCACAAAGGTGAATTGCAATAGGAGATTCTTTCTTTTGCAAACTGAATTCAACTACAACTCAACATATTCATCAGATTGAAAAGCTATTTAACTAGTGTCGAGTTTCATTGCTTAAGTTTTCATAAACCCTATATATCAATTATGGTAGCAAGTTCTTCTAAAAATGTTGGAAAAGAGGGAAAGGAAGTGTCGCGTGTGCAACTAATTAGTAATGAGATTAGACAACCACTTTTCTGGATAATACCTAAAATTGCATACAAAGAAGACCTATCTAGTATATTATCCATGATACCACTAAAAGTCTTAATGATTTAGGGTGTCAGGTGTTGCTACACATGAAAAGTTGGAAGTATAGGTGACATGGAAATAAGGGAATTATACAATCAACTTTTTGATAATGGAGTTTTAAGGGAAGAGAATAAAATCATAGAAAGGAAAGGGTTAACCCATGCCCTAGATTTCCCTAATGTATTAAGACTGAATTGATCAAGATTGTACTTAGTAGAATACATGAGAACTTCATTTGGCTAGAAGATGGACCCATTAAGATCACTAAAAGGATCATTAGTTGAGTGTCAAGGTATCCTACCCTAGACCAACCCAAGAGCATGAGAAGTGACTCAAAAGAGATAATTGAGAAGGACACAGGTGTAGTATGGAATAATAGGGGAATGTCTATTGATGCTATCTTAGACCCTCTAATTGATTTTGTTGTAAGAGTGATAGCTCACAAGTTCTTTCAATCTAGTAGATTGAATAGTGTGTCTTGCATGGCAATAGACTTGGGATACAAAATAGTAAAGAGATACCACACCTATGACCTTGCTAAGTTGCAACTTTAGTAACTATCCAAAAACTTACAAGCCATAAGGAAAACCAAGAGTGCATATTGTAAATTTGTCTATTTATTAGTTTGTATATTATTTTATGTGCAAAACACATTTCCTTCATTTGGCAAAGTTTCTTGGAAGACTAACAAGTCTATTTCAGTTCAAATTGGAGAATTCATAGAGAAACTTGGAGATAACTTTGAGTCAGTAATGACAAGTTATTTTCAAGACTTTAAGAAGTCTATGAAGCAAAGATTAAGGATACCATTGTCATGAGTTGAGAAACATTGTGATGATGTTTGCTTTGTAGTTGATGTTGATGTGCATCAGTCCTACCTAGGGTTAGATGGCTTAAGCCCTTGCCATATGAGATAAATATTGATGAGGTATTAGTGGCTATTACAGATTTATTGGCAAAGGAAATAGATAAAAGTACCCCATCATTTGGGAATTATGAGGAGCGAAGTCCAAAATTACAATTGACTTGAAAATAGCTTCTATGGTAAGAAAGAAGAATAAACTTGTGAAGAATCTAAATGAAAGATTTGGCAAAGGAGGAGATGAAGATAAATATGAGGAAGAACAAGTCCAAGCCCCTTTGGAAACTACTCAAGGACAAGGAGAAGATGAGGGAGCTCATGAAGAAGATGATGAGGAAGAAGAAGCCAAGGAAGCACCTAAGCCTACTGAAATGAAAAGAAAGACTAAGGAGCCTATAGTGGAAAAACCAAAGAAAAAGGTTATGAAACTGTCACAACAAAAGCCTGTAGCTCCTATTACTAGGGCTAGCATAAGGAAAACCATTAAACAAGTCAAGGTTGCTGAGAAACCTAAAGGTAAAAGGACTATTACTACAATGGAACTGAGCCAATTAGTAAAGAAGACATATGAAAAGAGGAAATATATAGCTCTAGCTGAGTTAGATGAGGAGAATATAGATTTATATGACATGAGTCAATGCAAGGTGGTAAGCCACAATTCCTCCTCTAATTTAGATAATTTGTGTGCTAATATAAAATCAAATGCAGATTTTTCTAGTTTTGAACACATAGATTTTGATAAGATATGTAAAGTTGAACAAAATACTATAGAGGAAGCCATATACGTAATGATGGCTACACTCAAATCAACTCCTATAGTTATTTCCAACTCATTACCTAAGAGTCTTTATGACTGAGTTGAGTAGAAATGTGTTGTGATGTAAAGCCTAATCAGACTCAGGTTTATTTGGCATGGTTTTCTCCCCATATTATTTCTACAAGGGTAAAAAGCTTTTTTGAAAAGGCTTAGGATTAGAAATTTCATAATGTAATGGTGATATTGTAGCTTCGTGCAATTTTATTGAGCTAGAAGTGATTGTGGATTGTAATCACTAGATAATAATAATATTAGACTTTTTTTTGGTGGACATAGCCCAGGGATCAGGTGAACCATGTTAAATCATGGTGTCTTGTGTTCTCTTTTGTGTGATCTATTATTTTCTAATATTGTTTATATTTGCATGTAACTATTATTTCTATATGAGGTTAATCCTAACAAGTGGTATTAGAGCCAAATGGCCATCAAAAATAAAATTTAACTTAGAGTATCGTCATTTTTTTTTAGCTACCCTCTGTAGGAAGGTCTCATGATTGAGTGGAAGCGATGGTAGATGAGGATAAGCTAAAGGTGGAGAAGTTTAATGGGAAAAAATTTTAGTTATGGAAAATGCAAATGGAGGACTATCTTTATCAGAAGGACTTATGGAAGTTGTTGGAAGGAAAATCCAAGAAATAGGGAACTATGATAGATGAGGATTGGGAGATTTTAGATAGAAAGGCACTTGGAAGCATTCAATTATGCTTGGCACCATCAATGACATTTAACATTACAAAAGATGATGATGGAAGAGTTGATGCAAACCCCAACGAAACTATATGAAAAGCCTTCTGCTTCAAACAAGGTATTCCTCATGAAGCATTTATTTAATATGAAGATGACAACAGGTGGATCTATTGTAGATCATTTAAATGAGTTTAATATTGTTACTAGTCAGTTATCTTTTGTGAGTATTAATTTTGATGAAGAAATTAGGGCTCTCTTGATTTTGTGTTCTTTGCCTGAAAGTTGAAATGGCTTGATAATGGTTGTGAGTAATTATGTTTCTAGATCAATACCCTAAAATTTGATGATGTGATTGGTGTTATTCTGAGTGAGGAAACTTGTAGGAAAACTTTAGGTAGATCTATATTAGAAAGTGCTTTGAACACATAAGCAAAGGCAGAATGACTGAGGGAAGAAATAATTCTAGAAATTGTGGGAAATCAAGAGGAAAGTCAAAGGGAAAGGGATCTCAATCCATAGGACCAAGAGATTGTTGGTATTGTGGTAATTAAGGAATAAGAAGAAATATTGTTGGACTTTAAAGAAAAATGAAGGAGATAAACTAGAAGGGAACAAGGAGGTAAATGTGGTAAGTAACAAATCTGAAGAGGATGCTTTGCTTCTTTCTTTAGAAAGTATTGATGATTCATGGATTTTAGTTTTGGGTGCTTCATTTCATGCTACACCCCATAGAGGTTATATAATTGATTATTTCCAAGGGAATTTTGAGCTTATTTATTTGGGGGATAATGAACCTTGTTAGATTGTTGGAAAGGGAAAAGTTAAAATTAAGTTGCAAAATGGGAATCATTGGCTACTACATGAGGTTAGACATGTTCCAAGGATGAGTAGGAATTTAATTTTGGTAGGGAAACTTGATGATGAGGGTTGTGTAGTTACTTTTAATGATAAAAATTGGAAGGTTTCAAAAGTTTGCCTTGTAGTAGAAAAAGGTGTGAAGGTGGGCACCTTATATCTTTGTACGGGTCATATTTCTCCTTATACTTTGATTATTTTAGAGAAAAATGAATGTTTAGGAACAATTGCTATATTTAAGTAGGGAGAACAAACTATTATTGTAGATTTTGATACAATGCTATGGCACCATAGACTTGGGAACATGAGTGAGAAAGGTATGAAAGTACTTCATTTAAAGAAAGTTTTACCAGGTCTGAAATGTGTTAATATGGATTTATATGAAAGTTGTGTATATGGAAAACAAAAGAGAGGGAGTTTTGTGAAGTTTGGAAAGAAAAAAAAAATGAGAGATTAGAGCTTGTGCATATAAGTATATGGGGACCAGCTCAAGTATCTTCCCTTGGTGGCTCTCATTATTATGTTACATTTATTGCTGATGCAACTAGAAAAGTACGAGTTTATTTCCTTAAATAGAAATCTGATGTATTTCAAACTTTTAACAAATGGAAATGCTTGGTTGAAATGAGACCAGAAAGAAATTAAAATGTCTTAGATCTGATAATGGTGCTGAGTATCGCAGTCATGAATTTGAATATTATTTCTCCACCAATGGTATTTGTAGATAGAAAACTATTCCAATGACTTCATGGGAAAATGGAGTGGTTGAATGCATGAATGAGAATATAATGTTGTGTGCAAGGAGCATGAGGTTGCATGTAGGGTTACCTTAAACATGTGGGTAGAGGCTATCAATACTATTGTATATTTGATTAGTAGAGGTCCCTCTACTCATTTGGGTTGTGGTATTCTAAAGGAAGCATGGATTGGTAAGAAGGTGAGTTATTATTTTCTCAAAACATTTGGTTGTGAAGCATGTTCTCATATAGATTTTGAAAATAGAACCAAGCTAGAAGGTAAGTCAAAGAAATGTGTATTTTTTAGATATGGCAGTAATGAATTTGGTTATAGGCTTTGGGATTTTGAAAATCATAAAATTTTAAGAAGTAGGGATGTCATATTCAATGAGAAAGTGTTGTAGAAAGATTTGTTGCAACAACATGAGAAGAAAGAAAATGATTATGTAGTGTTGAATGATACTCCAAAAGATGATGTTCCAGTAATTCCTTATGATCTACAACAACCACAACAATAAATACCACACACCCTAGTGAATGTTAGATGATCAACAACACTAAGTAGACCTCCCAAAAAAAATTATCCTTCTTTGTACTCTATTTTACTTACTAATGTTGGTGAAGCTAAATGTTATGATAAAGTTGTATAGGTGGATACAGAGATTCAGTGGGAGTCTACAATGAAAGAAGAAATGGACTCTTTGTTGAAAAATAAGACATGAGATTTATGCAAGTTGCCTACAAGTAAAAGGGCTTTACAGAATAAATGATTTTACAGGTTTAAAGAAGATGATGGAGGTAAGAAATGATTCAAAGAGAGGCTAGTGGTAAATAGATTTGCATAGAAAAGGGGCATTTTTTTTATGAGATATATTCTCTTGTTGTTAAAATGACTTCTATTTGCATTATTTTAAGTATTACGGCTACTGAAGATTAGCATTTGGAGTAGTTTGATGTTAAAACAACCTTTCTTCATGGTGATTTAGATGAAGAGATATTTCTAGCACAGCCACTGGGATTTGAGGTCAATGGTAGGAGAAATTAGTGTGTAGATTGAAGAAAAGTTTATATGGCTTGAAGCAAGAACCTCGGTAATGTTATCTAAAATTTGATAGGTTTATGCATGAGCATGGATATAGAAGGTGTCACTTAGATCATTGTTTTTATTTTAAGAGGTTGGGTGATGACAACTACATTATTTTATGTTTATATGTTGATGATATGCTTGTAGCTAGGTCTAACATGGATCACATTACAAAGTTGAAATGCCAATTAGCACATTCATTTGCTATGAAGGATTTTGGGGCAGAAAAACAAATCCTTGGTATGAAGATTTGTAGAGATAGGAAGAATAAGAAATTGGCATTATCTCAGGTTCATTATGTTGTGAAGGTGTTGTAACATTTATCTATGGAGAATGCTAAAGCTATCAGAACACCTTTACCTGGTCATTTGAAGTTTATTAAGGAGGTTTGTCCAAAGACACAAGAAGAAGAGAATAAGATGTCCAAGGTACCTTATGCTTCAATTGTAGGAAGATTGATGTATGCTATGGTATGTACGAGGCCTAATATTGTACATGGAGTGGGAGTCATTAGTAGGTATATGAGTCATCCAAGGCTTGAGCATTGGAATGCAATTAAATGGATTCTTAGATATTTGAGAGGAGCATCCAATAAGTGTCTACATTTTGGAGGCTCTACTACTAATTTATAGGGTTATGTTGACTAAGATTTGGTAGGGGATATTGATACCAGGTGCAGTAATATAGGTTATGTATTTACTATTGGTGGAGTAGCAGTGAGATAGGTTTCTAGGTTGCAAAAGGTTAATGCTTTTTCCACTATAGAGGTAGAGTATGTTGTTGCTATAGAAGCAACCAAGTAGATGATATGGCTTCAGTTCTTTCTAAAAGAATTGGGACACCCTTAGAAGGATACTAATTTTTTTATAGACAGTCAAAGTTACATTCATCTTGTAAAGAATTCGACTCTACATTCAAAGACAAAACACATGGAGTTGTGGTACCATTTCATTCAATCAATTTTGGATGATGGACAATTAAAGCTAGAGAAGATACATACAGATGATAATCTAGTAGATATGTTTACCAAGGTATTAACAAGGGATAATCTAAACTCCTCTTTAGCTTTGTTTGGTCTTCTAGAGTTAACATAATAAAATAACAATAGAGTCTAGGGCAGTTTGATATATTCTAGTGGGAGTTATAGGTTTAGCAGTGCTATGATTAGTTTCCAAGTAGGGGGTTATTATTTTTGAGTCTAATCAATCTCCAAGTGGGAGATTGTGGTGATGTGGATCCAAATCAGACTCAAAGGTTTATTTGGTATGATTTTCTCCCCATATTATTTCTATGAGGGTTTGGGGGCAACGCCACCAAGATGGGGTCAAGGGGTTTGGGGGCTGCTATTTTCCTAATGGATAAATTAATCTAGCCCTAATTGTGTAAGTGGTAAAAAGCTTGCATAAAAAGGCTTAAGGTTAGGGATTTCATAATGTAATGGTGATATTATAGCTTCTTGTAGTGGTATTGAGTTGTAAGGGATTTTAGATTTTAATCACTAGATAATAATAATATTGGACTTTTTGTTGGTGGATGTACCCTAGGGATTGGGTGAACCATGTTAAATCCTAGTGTCTTGTGTTCTCTTTTGTGTGATCTATTATTTTTTGATATTATTTATTATTGGTCATTTTTGCCTTCCCACTAAAATTGCCATATTTGAATTCAAACAAAGTAGTGTTCACATATTTGAAAATTTAAATAAAATGGAGCACAAAAATAATTTATACTAAAACCTTAGGTTACACTCTAATTTCTAAGTGACTGTGCACTTTAATATTTCCATGGGCATGCAACTTCCCCATTGTCAAATCTTTTCATGATCTACAATCATCATTATGTCGCTATGTAGAGATGCAAGGGAGTTATTTTATGCAACATAATGATGGCTCAAAATGTGAATTTCAGTGGACCCTTTCTTGTTAGATTAGTTGGGAAGTTGTCAAAGCATGTTGGTAGTTTTTTTTTTTCTCATTGGTTGAGGCGATGACTGTACAAGGTGTGGGCCAGTTCCTTTAGTGCATTTTACTCACTGTCAAATCAAGGATCATCCACATTTGTCACTTTATCACTTTGTGGAGTTTCAAGGTATTTATTTCATGTGACAGAGTGAAATCACACCATGTGGATTGTGGGTCCTTTTTTCCTTGGTGGTCTACAAAAGCAAAGACTTATCAGACAAGTTGGCATACAAAAGGCTTTTGGTTTGTCAAAGTATCAATAGTTTTCAAGGGTGGACCACATATTTCATCTTCTATCAGATCCTCCTAGATTGAATATGATCTATAGTCATCTTTATGTCACTATGAAAAGATGTAAGGGAGTTATTTTATGCAATATAGTGAGGTCTTGTCATGTGTCTTGGTAGGCCTAGTATGAAAGGTAGTTGTAGTTAAGTTAACATTGCAGTTAAGGTTGACAATATTGTAAACCATTCCAATTAAGTTTAAAAGATGGCACATTTAGTTGGTTAAAGTGGTCAAATGTGTGAAGACCCTATGATGTGGTGAGAAGAAATAACACAGTTGGCCCATGTGGCTTATTCTAGTTGTGTGACTGGTTTGACTTGCTAACTTTGCTAATTCATAAACCAAGAACAAGGAAAGATAGGATTTGTTGTGTGATATGATCTTCTAATTGATCTCAACCACTCCAAAGTTATTGTTGTGCTACAAATGATGTAGGGGCATCCCTTAGACCACTTGATTTTCTATTTTGAGGGCTTTAGCAATTATTGGCAACATTTTCATCACTTCATGGTTTTCTTAGACAAGGTTTTCATGATTTTCATGCCTCTACAAGTGTAGAAAATCAAATCTATTGTTGGATCATATTGATTGTTCTCAGAGCACTTCATGCTAGTCATAGTGGAATAAATTTAGTTAGAAATATCTCAGTTATGTCTGAGCTATAAAGGAAAAAATTTGTAATCTTTGAAGAGGTCAACTCTTCTCTATTTTCTCTAGCATTGTTCTAACATGCTACTGTAAATTCCCTTTCCCTTTGAACTTTATGGCATTCTACCTTATCTCCTTCAACCATTGATATATTGTGCAAGACATATTTGCCTCTCATTAGTGTATTGTGAATATCTATAATTTTGCATGATTGTATCTCTTTGATCTATGAATGATATATAAGTGAATCTCATCTTCTGTGTGTCATTTTTTGGGTTTTCTAATCTACATGTGATTGTTAGGTTAACAAAAGTCTGGATGTGTATATCTTTTAGTGTCATGATGGTTCAAAAGTGCATGTATGGGTAAAGATTGGTTTGAACACTCTATTTTGGTGCATAACCCATTAGGTTAGAATAGGTAGATTTTCTTTCTTGCATCTCCTTCTCCCTTTTCCTCTCTAAATGTAGTTAGGTACACCCTGATAGTAAAGAAAGTTGGCCTTCTCTAGAGACTCAACCTCATAGTTCAAGTCCAACAACTTGGAGGTTGTTTCTATGTTTCACAAGGTTGTCCTTAAGTAAGAACTTTGGACAAGGGTGCAAATTTTTGTGCCAACAATTTTTGGCATGCCTGATGAGACTTAGTTAGAAGATTTCAAAGCCTACTAGTGTTAAAAGAGAAGAATTTAAAGTAAATGTTGAGAAGATATTGTTTCTATCAATACTCTAGGTCTTCAAGAGGCTCATTTCTACAAAATAATTGGCCACTCTACACCCTTCATATCTGGTTCCAAGACAAAGTTGTTTTGACTCATGCCCAAAATTGAAACAAGGGCATCTTCTAGAGGCAATCTCTAATATCAAGATCTTTCCTTTTTAAATCCTAGAAGAAGGAAGACTGGATTTTCTCTATCACTAGTTAGGAGTACAGAAGAAATACATACCCCTGCAAGATCAATCTCCACTCCTATTGTTAGATCTCAACCTAGGTTGTCATTAGCTCATATCAATAGATCACTTGCTTTTATGGTACAACCTAGAGCTCATGCTTTTGCCACCTTTAATGGTGGAAGTCCCCTTTTCTTAGCCTAGAGACATGACATACTAGTAGCTACACTTAAAAGTATACTTGATTTTATTGGTGAAACTTCTATCTCTCCCTTAGAATACATTCAAGAGGTTGCAAATTTCTACAATATCCATGGTATTATAGAAGATGGTGTGGCCATTTGACTCCTAGCTTCATTGTTAAAAGGGAAAATCCTACAATGGTATAGTGGTCTATCACATGGTTCTATAATGGATTAGGATGGGTTAGGAGTAGGACTATGTAAACATTTTGAGGAAAAAAGTGACTACTTGTCACTTTTAGAATAGTTATCCACCATAAAAAAAAAAAGCCCCCCATGAATGTATGACTGATTTCAACTAAAAATTTTAGAAGACATGGACAAAATACCTACTTCAATGAAGCCTACCCCTAGTAATGTCTTCTTACATTACCTTATATCTTTTAACAATGATATTGCCACTACAATCCAAACATTGGAGGAGATACCTTACCTGATGCTTATGAAATAGAAATAAGGGCAAAAAATATATTCATACAAGGAGGAAAGTTAGCTCCAAGGTCTTCTATGTCTTTCTTCCCTAATATCCCGAATCACCAACCAAAAATGACCCCTATTCACACAACTTCCACATTACAACCCCTTGCTCTAACCCCTCAAGCTTCCACATCTTTGAATGGAATGGATGAAATCAAGGAGATTATGAAATCTATGATATTGAACATAGATAAAAGATTTCAAGGCCAAGAGAAGAAGTTAGAAGATAGCTTCTCTGTGATGTAGAAGGTGACCAACAAAGTGGTGACTTTAGAGAGACAACAAGCTTAAGGTAATAAGGCTCCTTAACTACAATATTAGACTTTGAATAATGGTAGGCCTCCAAATCACAATTATGGGAATACTTCTTTTGATTAGGGTAGGTAGAACAGTCATGCCTCTACTTCAAGTACAAATCAAAGTAGGGCCATAGTCCCTCAAAACAATATGGCTCAAGATCAATATTTTTACTCCTCCTACAATTACTCCTATGCCTTTTGTATGTGTCAAAAGGCTAAATCTTATTTGGCTTTGACCAATTAGGAGCTTGCAATAGAATAATCATATAATGAGGGCCAATCTAAAGATGCCTTACAGATGCAAAGTCAAGGTGATTTCTCCTTCATGAATCATCAGGTGGAGGAACATTGTAATATAAACTAGGACTCCATTTCTCATAATACTAGGAATGGAAGAAGAGTTGTTGAAGATAGAATAATAGTAGAGGAGATTTGAATGGCCCCTAGGTTATTCCAACTCAACCCCCTACACATGTAGTTCCCAAGGCTTCTACTAAAGCACCTAATGCCTCATTCAATGCAGTAGAGTAGATGAAGAAAAATGTGAATATTTCCATGTGGTATGTTGTTGCTACTATACCCATGCAAAAGAGGCTTTTGTAGCAATAATTTGAAAGTATTGAACCAAAGGATCGGCCACCTAGAATGGAAAATGCCACAGGCCTAGTACAACCATCAAGGGAGGTAGAAACAAGTAAAAAGTTATACATCCTCCATTTTATGTTCCTTTGATTATAGGGGATAAAATAGTCCACAATTGCATGATTGATTTAGGGGCTAGTAGTTCAGTGATGCCTAGGGGTGTTGTTGATGCTTTAGAAATGAAATATGAACCCATTGTTAGGGATGTATTACAATTAGATAGTAGTACTATCTGTTTACACTAATTTAGTATGCAAGTAAACACTTTACTTAATGAAACAAAAGTGTTAACATTAACTAAATTAACATAAACCTCAAGATAGACAAAGAGAAGCCCTCAAATGAGAATATGAACCATTAAGGGGCTCTCTCAATGAGATTTTTCTCTTGATTTATAGATGTTTCTAATTTGGATATGGATTTAGGATGTATGCTCAAGGTACTCAAACTAGCTTTAATGGATTCTTGGAATTTGGATGTGGATGGATGGATTTTTGATATAAAAACTTGATCTCAAAAATGGCGTTGTGGCTTTACTTCATGATCAAAATGGCATTACTTTGTTACTATGGGTGATTGTGTTAAAATGGCTTGGGAGAGGATTCCTTAAATAGGCAAAGGGCTTGAGGGATCAAGGGCTAGGATGCAAGGATGGGAGAAAGTTTATGGAAGGTTTAGATTGAATGAGAAGAGAGCACATGGATTGTGCTTCCTTACAGCCAATCAGGGAGTGACACATGTCACAGGGTCATTAGTTAGAGCAAGAGGGGTTGAGGGGTCAACAAAGGAGGCTCAAATCTCATAAAGACCTTCATAATGGCTTGTAAGAGCAATAAATGGGCTTGTAAGAGTCATTTATGGCTTTGTGGGCTTCATAAAGTTTTATGGTTGGGATATTTGTGAGAGAGTTGAGATATTTTGACTTGGGTTGGATTAAGAAAGTCTTAAGCTTGACTTAGGAATGTACAAATGATTAAGGCTTGGATTAGGCTTGGGTTATGATTAGATTAGGCTTGTTAGAGATGGGCAAGTGGATGGCATTTAATGCGGGTGGGTGAAGGAGGAGATATTTGTTGGCTTTGGCTCGGGTTAGCAAGTCTTAACACATGTTTAGGGAATGTGACAAGGTTAGGGGGGGGATTAGGATTAGGGTCAAAGATAAGGATTGACATCTTCTAGAAGAGTCTAGGCTTTGGATGAGGATGAAGACTTTCTAGAAGAGTCTAGAACTTCCTAGGATGAGGATAAATAAGGTTTTTAGGAAATAAATAAAGTTTTATTTATTTCAAGGGTTTGGGTTGAGGAGATATTTATTAAAATATTTTTAATAAACATGAGGATTAATATTTAATCTTAATTAAATATTTTGAGTTGGGATTAGGGGTAGGAAATGATGGGATTAGCCTTTAATCAAAATTAAAGAAGGATTAGAAGATTTTGGAAGAGGTTAGTGGTCTTAAGAAAATTGGCCAAGTTTTGGGCATAAAATAAATTATTTATTTATTTTGAGATTTTTGGTCAATTTATTAATTAAATAATGTTTAAATAAGGAAATAATGTTTAAATAAAATTTTAAAAATTTTGGGAGGGATTCCTTAATTAAATATTTTTAATTAAGATAAAGGGATTTAATGGCATAAAAATAAATTAATTAATTAATTAATGATGATGTCATCAGGGACTTTTTCAAAAAATAAAAATACTTTATTTTCTAAAGGACTTTTAGGTGTCTACACTATCAAGACTATAGGAATCCTTAGGAATGTTGAAATGGCCCTACGTGCATGTCCTAGTTGTACTATAACTCAAGATATATTAGTTACTGAGGTCAAGCCACACATTTCCATTTATCTGTCAAGAGACTTCACTACCCGAATAGGTGGTTACATATCTTCTAATTGGTCATATATATTTTTTAGAACAAGATATGGGACCAAGGCTTCAATTAGAGTAGAGCCTCTAGCCCTCCATCAATGAGCCTTACATCCCTAATCTCATCAATATGAATTGTACCATCTTAGAGATAGATGAAAATGATATAGTAAATTATCCTGCCACTTCTCTAGCAGAAATACCTGATTTTCTCTTAGATGAATGGGCTAATGCATATCAATTTGATCCCATATTAGAAACCCTTGAGACAAGTCTTGGTACATACTGTGTTTTAGAAAAGGATGCTCTTTTCCCTAACCTTGTAAAAACCAAAGAAGATATGAGTGGGATATGGAGTATGCATTTTGATGGATCAAGGGTAGGTGTGATGTTGATTTCTCCTACACAAGTAAGGTACTACTTCTCCTTTAGTCTCCAATTCAATTGTGCCAATAATGTGTTTGAGTATGAATCCTTGATTTAGGGTCTCCTACTTGCTTAAAAAAGAGGAATTCAAGCCTTAAGTGTATATGGAGATGGTGATTTGGTGGTTAATCATGTAAGAAATTACAATATCACTAAGAATGTCTTGCTCAAGTCTTATAAACATAGAATATGGGATTTTCTTGAAGGTTTCAATGCATTTAATATTTAGAGCATCCCTAGAAAAGAGAATAGACATGTTGATAGACTTGCATTAGTAGGTGTATCTTATGATATCCCAAAGAACCTTGAAGTTGAAAAAAGTAGCAGATTAAAGTGGTAGTTAGGCCTACTAGTCTTGACAACAACACCAATTGGCAAGTGTTTGAATTTGATGCACAAATTGTAAGTTTCTTGCAAAATGAGGTAGAGTTCTTAGAGAAAAATCAATCAAGGTTGCATGGCCAGTATGGGGATCAAATCATCAATTTTAGTTCTAATAAATTTCCTATGGGTCTCATTACTTTAGAGAGTGTCTTTAACCCTAATGACCAAGCATGAACCTAGCTGCTAACAAAGATGATTATAAACCAGTTGTGGTTGTTGATGAAAAAACCTTAAACAAGGGGAAGGTATGTTCTAAAGCTGAGCAATAAATTTGTATTCATCTATGTCAAGAATTTAATGATGTATTTTCTTGTACATATGATGATTTAAAGGGTTTTGACCCAATTTTTTTCAACATACTATAGACATAATTGATAATATCAAACCTATAAGGCAGAAACAAAGACTTGTGAATCCTAAGATTAAACTATTAATGAGAAAAGAGTTATCTAAGCTAATTGAGGCTAATATAATTTTCCCTATCAAGCATTCATCATGGGTAGCAAACCTTGTCCCTATCAAGAAGAAGAATGGAGAAATTAGATTATGCATAGATTTTAGGGATCTTAACCAAGCTTCCCTTAAAGTTCATCATCCTCTCCCTTCCATGGAACAAATATTGTCCAAGGTCATTGTTTTAGAGAGGTTCTCATTTCTTGATGGATTCTCTGGTTACAATCATGTGCTGATCAAGGAGGTCGATAGATACAAGACTACATTCACCACCAAATGGGGCACCTATGCTTATACTAAAATATCTTTTGGGCTAACAAATGCAAGTGCCACATTTCAAAAAGGCAATGGAGATGGCCTTCAAAAACATGATTGAAAGGTTTGTGTTGGTCTACCTTGATGACATGATAGTTTATTGAAAGAATATAGCAAATCATTTTAGTCATCTCAAACAAGTGATCATAAGATGTAGAGAGTATGGAGTATCTTTTAATCTAAGAAAGTGTGTCTTTGCCACTAATTAAGGGAAATTATTAGGACACATTATATCTAAGGATTGTCTATCCATTGATCTAGAAAGAACAAAGGTAATACTTGCTCTTCCCCTTCCTAGTGATAAAAAAGGTCTACAAAGTTTTCTTGGTATAATAAATTTTGTGAGAAGATTTATCCCTAATTTAACTACCATGGTGAAACCTCTTATAGCCATACTTAAGAAGAATATGGTATTTTCATGGACCAAGAAAGGGAAAGTAATTTTTGAAGAGATCAAAGTAGCCATAGCCTCAGCCCCTACTCTCATCAATCTAAATTTTGAGAAGGATTTCAATCTTTATACCTTAGGAGGTGAGTCAATAATTTATGTTGTCTTGACTCAAGAAAATGATAGGGATGAGGAGAAACCTATTTCCTTCTTTAGTGAAGGGATTAAGTAATATGAAGACAAATACAATTATGTAGAGAAGAAAGTCCTTGCAGTCATAAGAGCTTTGAAGAAATTTGGATATCTTCTGTCTTATAACAAGATCCATTTATTAGTATCCCATGCCAGTGTGAAGGACTTTCTTTTAAGAAAAGATATTAGTAAGAAGAGATCTAGATGGATCAATAAGGTAATGGCTTATGATGTGAACATTCAAATTACCAAGTTGGTAAGAGGGAAGGGATTATGCAAATCGATGATCTCATCTCAAGAATCAAATGAGGAATTCACTATGGTATTGACAAAAAAACAAGAAACAAGAAATGATAATCCAAGGAATTGGATGGATGACATGATAAACTTCTTTTTAGGCAATGGATATCCTCAAGGATTGGATAAAACTAAAGGGAGATAGTATAGTTGCAAGAAATTCCTTATTCCATAGTTGATGGTATTCTTTTTAGGAGGGATTTCAATGGAGCCCTATTGAGATGCATTGATATAGACCAAGCCAAAAGAATGATCAAAGAGCTTCATGATGGTTTTGATGGTGGCCACTTTTCAGCAAGGACAACTACAATAAAGATTATGAGAGTTGGTTACTACTAGCCATCCTTGTTTCATAATTGTTAGTATGTGAGGAAGTGTGAAAAATGTGCCTTCTTCTCTAGTAAGTAAAGACTTGCAACTCTTCATATTCACCCCATTTAGGTAGATCATCCTTTTTCTCAATGGGGATTAGATTTCATAGGCCCTATCAATCCACCTTCTCATTCCAGTCACAAATGGATTCTAGCTACTACAAATTACTTTACTAGATGGATAGAGGCAATAGCATTAAAGGATGCAACAAAATATTCAATTGTTGAATTCCTTGATGTTATTATTACCAAGTTTGGTGCCCCTTCAACAATTATTTTAGATAATGCAAAATCTTTTGTAGGAGCTCAAATTTGTGCATGGGTAGTTGATTGCAATTTCTACTTGACTGCATCCTCAAACTACTATCCTTAGGGCAATGGATTAGTTAAGTCATCTAAAAAAAACCTAATCAAGATTATGAAAAGGACTATAGAGGATAACTAGATGTATTGGCATCAAAAGTTGAGGATAGTACTATGGGCTAATAGAATAACACCTAAGAAAGAAATAGGAAATTCACCCTTTATGTTGGTATGGCAGAAAAGCAAGGCTACCAATTTCATTAGAATTCCCATCTCTAGAACTAGATCATCAATTGGAGCTAATGGAAAGTGATCCCATGATAGTAAGAATGGTAGAACTGATGGATTTGGAAGAGAAAATAAAATAGGCCATGTAGACCTTAGAACCACATCAACAACAAATGAAAAAGAGCTTTGGTAAGAAGGCTATGGTCAAAATTTTTAGAGAGGGTGACCTTGTGCTCAAGTGGGATGCAGATAGGGAAAAACTAGTGAGGCACTCAAAATTAGATGCATTGTGGAGTGGTCGCTATGTGGTTATCAATTACAAATAGGCAAATGATTTTTAATTAAGAAGGCCTAATGGTGAAATTCTACCTATTCTAGTTAATGGTATATATCTTAAGTCATGCTTTTGATAAAAGATGAGTATTTCATTTATATAGTTAGGTTAGTTTCCTTCCTATGGTTTCCTATTTTCCATGAAGTGCACAAGCACATGTGTTTTTCGTAGAGGTTTCAAAGGATTTTGGTTCTTGGTTTTAGTTGCAGAGAGGTAGTTTTGAGGTTCCCAAGCATGTTTTTTACAATTTTATGGTATTTCTAGGTGGATTCTCATGATTTCTATGACTCTATTGCCTAATGGATGTGTAGGCTACTGGTCTATGCACAACTGGCTTGCATCCCCCCTAAGTCGCTAGATTTGTTGGTCATTTTTGCCTTCCCTCCAAAATTTCCATATTTGAATTCAAACATAGTAGTGTTCACATACTTGAAAATTTAGATAAAATGGGGCACTAAAATACCTTATACTAAAACCTTAGGTTACATTTTAATTTCTAAGTGACTATGCACTTTAATATTTCGTCAAGCCCGCAACTTCCCCATCATCAGATCTTTTCATTATCTACAGTCATTGTTATGGCATTATGCAAAGATGCAATGGAGTTATTTTATGTGACATTGTGATGGCTCAACATGTGAATTTTGGTGGACCCTTTCCTTTCAGAGTAGTTAGGAAATTGTTAGAACATGTTGGCAATTTGTTGGTTTCTCATTGGCTAAGGTAATGACTATGCCAGGTGTGGGCCAATTCCTTGAGTGCATTTTACTCACCGTCAGATCAAGGATCATCCACTATTGTTGCTTTGTCACTTTATGGAGTTGCAAGATAGTTATTCATGTAAAAAAGAAACATCATGCCACATGGATTGTGGATCCTTTTTTTCTTGGCAGGCCACAAAAGTGAAGACTTATCAAATAGGTTGGCATACAGAAGGCTTTTGGTTGGTCAAAGTACTAATAGTTTTAAAGGTTGGACCACATGTTTCATCCACTTTCAGATCCTCCTAGATTGAAGATGATCTATGGTCATCTTTATGTCACTATGTAGAGATGTGAGAAAGTTATTTTATGCCTCATAGTGAGGTCTTACCATGTGTCCTAGTGGGCCAAGTTTGAAAGGTAGTCATAGTTAAGGTTGATAGTATTGTAAACTATTCCAGTTAAGTTTAAAAGGTGGCATAGTTGGTTAGAGTAGTAAAATGCATGAAGAATTTATGAGGTGGTAAGAATAAATAACATAGTTGGCCCACGTAGCTTATTCTAGTTGCATGACTGATTTTATCTGTTGTATTTGCTTATTCATAAACCAAGAATGAGAAAAGACAAGATTTCTCACGCGATCTAATCTTCTAATAGATCCCAACCACTCCAAAGTTATTGTTGTGCTATGAATGATGTAGGGGTATCCCTTCCACCACTTGATTATCTATTTTGAGTGTTCTAACATTGATTGCAACCATTTTCATCACCTCAGGGTTTGCTCTAGTCAAGGTTTTCATGATTTTCATGCCTCTACAAGTGTATCAAATCATATCTATTGTTGGATCATCTTGATTGTTCTCAAAGCACTTAATGGAAATGCTTGTGAAATAAATTTAGTTAAAAATATCTCAGTTGTGTCTAAGCTATAAAGGAAAAATTTTCTAATCTTTAAAGAAGTCAACTCTTCTTTGTTTTCTTTGGCATTGCTAAGGCATGCTACTATAAATCCCCTTTGCCTTTGAACTATATGGCATTTTTCCTAATCTCCTTTGACCATTGATGTATTATACAAGACCTATTTGCCTCTCATTAGTGTATTGTGAATATCTATAATATTGCATGACTATATCTCTTTGACCTATGAATGATATATAAGTGAATCTCATCTTCCTTATGTCATTTATTAGGGTTTCTTGATCTACATGTGAGCATTAGAATAAAACAATTCTAGATGTGTATATCTTTTGGTGTCATGATGGTTCAAAAGTGCATATATGAGAAAAGATTGGTTTGAACATTCTATTTTGGTGCATCACCCCATAGGTTAGAATAGGTAGATTTATTTTCTTGCATCTCCTTCTCAATTTTCCTCTCCAAATATAGTTAGTTTTACCTTGATAGTAAAGGAAGTTGGCCTTCTCCAGAGACAACCTCATATTTCAAGTCCCAAAATTTGGAGGTTTTTTCCATGTTTCACAAGGTTTTCCTTAGGTAAAAAAATTTGGATGAGGGTGCATAATTTTATGACAACATTAATATTTGCATGTGACTATTATTTATGTTTGAGGTTAATCCTAAAAAAATGGAAATACAACTTACAAATTGAAAGATGGATCAAGAAAACCACTTTAGCCCAAGTCATGTATGAATTGCCAAAAGTAATGATAGATGAGGCTATGGAGTTGCACAAAAGTAAATTTACTCCAAAATATAGAGCATTTAGTATATTAAAGAATAATATAGAGGATTGGTAACTAAGAGTAAATCAATATGGACATCCATTTACAAGTTACTCATTCGTACTATAATAGAGAAAGGTGAGCAAGCATTGCAAGAATCTAAGAAAATTAAGAAAGAGACAACAGAACAAGTAGCAGAGAATGCAAAAGATGAAATAGTCAAGGATGGTCATGTGGAAGGCACTAAGGAAACAATAGGAGAAGAGGCTATAGTTGAAGAAGAGAAGCAATATGATCAAATTGTACCTGAGGTACAAGTGTCAAGAAACATTCCACCACATGTAGACTAGGTAAGTCAGCAGGACTTAGTGAAAATCAAGGATGTTTCTAACAATTCTACTTAGAACATCAATCCTTTGACTGACAATGATTTATAGAAGATATTGAAGAGTTCTTCCATGGAAGCATAGTTATGCACAAATCCTATATTGTTGAGAACTGGTGAAATTAAAAAGGTAGATACGGCAGCAGAAGGGGAGAAGCAAAGAGACACATCAAATGTGCCCCCAAAGGTAAAAACTATAGAAACATAGAGCGCAAGCACTAAATAGAAAGGTGTTTTTATAACACTAGTTCCATTACGTCTTATTTCATTCATTTATAATAAACAAGCCTTAATAATGATTGAGGAAGATGGAACAAAAATCAAATTAGCTTAGGAATCAAGTCCTGCACCTACACCATAAACACAAGGTGAAGAGAAGAAAGAGGATAGTTAGATAGACAAGCCTAAAGAATTTAAGGTGACTAGTGTTGTAGAGGAACAAATAATTATATAGACTCTAGTTAGTTGACCAATTTCTATTACTCCTACCAATAGTCAGGTTCTTCAAAGACCAAGCACTCAAGCCACACCATTGCAAATATCTAGGCCAAGTTTAGAGACATCAAGCAAATCAAAAGACATATCTTATAGAGATGTAAGTCTTGATGAAGTGATTAAACTACCCAAGTTTTATCTATCTACAATCACCATTAAGAAAATGAGCATTCTAGAGGAAGCTCTACATAGGAAGAAACACCAAGAGTTGCTGAGAAGGGAGAATAAGTAGAAGCAAATGCTTCATGACATCAAAGATATCTCTCTTGATGCTTTCAATTTCCCAGCCACTAATGAAGAGAAACCTATTCTTGAGAAATTGGTAAATATTATTGGAAAGATCAATGATGATGACCTAGACTAAAACACCAAACTATTAGAGTAGTCATAAAAGAAGTTTCAAACAAAAGTTCTTGAATAGATATCTAGTGCCATTGCACTAAGATAGGTTGAGTTAGCAACCAAGATGGAAGGTATGAAAAAGGTGTTGGAGAATATTTTTTCTCTATACTCAAAGCTTTTTGATGTTAGTTTATTCACACAAGAAGCATATAGGGCTATTGATAGGCTATAGGGAGATCTAAAGAATACATGTAATATCTTACAACTATCTCCAGGTCAAGGCCAAACTCATTTTTAGAGATTACTCTCTACTCAAGGTCAGCTAGCAGCACTACAAGCATAAGATGCTACCATTCATGCTACCTTGATCAGAATCCAAGCCATGTTGACCCCACACATTGAAGTGTTACACAAGGAACTAGCATTTGTAGAAACATTGATGAAGAAATATTCACATATTTCCACTCATGAAGGCTTAGTTAACCTTGTTTTCAAGCTAGATATCTAGCATCAATATCTATAGGTAGCATGTAATAATTGGGATGTAGCATTAAAGATTATCATTGAGGTCCACAAAACATTTTTGAAAAAATACACTATCAATGTACCACCCAAATGACAAAAGTGTCAAAAAAGGGGGAATGAGAAAGTAAAGGAATGAAGATGGTAAGGGGAACATAGTTTTGAGACAAAAATAGAGGACAATAGTAGTACAACATATTTACTCGGAAGGAGTTATACAAAATTTAGATACAACAAGGAACACTCAACTCAATGGGAGTTATAAAATTTTGAAGAGGTATGATAGTGAAGTCATCACTTGTGCAAAATTTTGAAATTTTGTATGAGATATAGATTATCTGAGTGATGCAAATAAGTTAGGCTATATATGCATGACAAAGTATTTTTTTCACTCATGTCAAAAGGAAGATTGTTGATCTTGGATTGGTTTTGACAAGGTAGTGAAAAAACACTTAGGTCATTACTTTAAAAAAATATGTATGTACCAATTAAGTAGTTTATGCCAAGCAATATACACAATAAGTGTCGAGCACCAGTATGTGTCGAGCAGATGGTATGTGTCAAGTCACTCTAGTGTCGAGAGGGACATATATGTCGATTGATTCATATGTCAAGTAAAATAGTGGATGTTGAGTCATTTAGGAGATGAGTTATATCGTTGAAGATATAATGGATGTTGAGCATCAAACCTTTCAAGTGTCGAGTAAATAGTTTTTTGCATAGTTGTTTATAATGGCACAAAATCCTATGTAAACCATATTTGAGCCGCCATAAGGATTTTTTTATGATTGTAGAAGATATAGATGAAGGTATATTGTGAATCCCTATGTAGTGCATGAAACCAATCAGATTAAGGGATGTTCTTAGTGGAAAATGGGCAAATCACAATTGTTGATTCCTACCTAACCCTACCTCACCTAAGTCTTCTTAAGGAGGGGAAACCCTAAATATATTTTTTGTGCAAATGAGAAGAGAAGGGTGAATGCTAAGTGTAGAGATAGCATTAATGGTGGCTATGGAGGTTAGTATCATGCTATAATTGCATAATCAGTTAGAGAGAACAAAGTAGAGTAGTTAAATGATAGAAGAGATACATTTAATCAAGAGGTTCAATTACACAGCAGGAAATAGAAGACTTTATATCTAGCAAAGAAGTGCTAACCAAAGGATCAATGCTGAAACATTATAACACATGAATCAATGAAAATCTCTTAATAGAGTAGCCTTGACAAGTTTCAAGTCCTAATAGAATTTGCATAAATCTCTTAACCTAGTGCTTATTTTATTGAAAGTTTAAGTCCTCTAACAAGGCACACTTCTAGAAGGGTTTTTAAATCCTTTAACAGGGTGAGACCTAACAATCTTTGTAAGCCTTTAATAGGGTAGATCATAGTTTAAGGTCAAACTTATTGTAACCTTAATTGGCTACACTTTATAGTTGCAATAGTAAAGATTTGTGTATGTCATCCCCACTCTAATTTTACCTTATCATTGGAGGGTTTCTAGGTAAAAAACTTATTATGTCATGTGTTATTTATTTCATGCTATGGATGAACATGTGTAGCTAGCTATTTCAATTTACATGATAAATTATGAGATGGATGTGTGGTGAATGTTTTTATGGTTAAAGATTTGAAGTGATGATTCACTGCCCCCCCAAAGTTTACTAAACATGTTGATCTTAATATATTTAAATGTGATTAACCTTACTTAACTTAGTTGCAAAAAAAATAAAAAATAACATGAACACAAGAGACACTAATATTTAATGTGGAAATCTAGTTTGGGAAAACTACCAATTGCAACTAGTTACTATTTTTCACTCTTCTAAAGTGAACCCTATTAGGATCCAACTATTTAAAGGTTTTAAAAAACACTATTATGTGTGATACTATTAGAGGATTTAATTCACCCCATTAGGAGTGGCCTTGTTAGAGGTCTTTAGACACTTCAATCTAGAAATGCCACCTTATTAGAGAATTTACCAAATGGTTGTTAGGCTAACTCTATTAGGAGATTTGATTCACTGCTACAATTATCAAAGAGTAATAATGACTTGACCTAATTGTTAATGCAACTATCTTTGTTAATTTCAAATATCTATTCTAGCTTGAATACTTGATCCTCTTTGATAAAAATGTTCTTTGCAGATTGGTCATCTCAAATACTCTAATATCATTCAAATTCACTTCCTTAATTTATCTTCTTCAATTACATGCTTTCTCATTTCAATCCTCAACTTTACCTTATATGAATAATTTTTTCAAGTTGGCTTGGAAATTATTTTAATCAAACAATTTCCATCCCTTAAGTTAGATTGAATAAATGAATAAATCTATCAGATTCAATATGATGTTAGTCAGCTAATATAGAATTGAGTACTTGGTCAACTCAGAGAAACTCTTCATTAACCAAGCTAACTTAGTCAATACTAATTTTAGATTGACTTTCCTTTGGTAATTAATTAAACTCGATCAACATAGGATCCATGACAACTTTCCTTTAGTAATCAAGTGAACTTGATTAACATAGGATCTACCTTTGATGCTCGAGTGAGCTCGGTAAAAACTAACTCTAAAACTTTATTATGAATACAATTCTTGACATACACAAGAAACTAGCTTCAATTCCTATGTGAGCTTGGTAATCCCTAACTTTCTTGATAAGGCTTGACATTTTATGTAACATCAAAGACAACATACAATTACATAATTTTTTTCAACAATCTCCCTCTTTGGCATTGATGGAAACACAATATGTCATAGTACAATGGAATTTTAGAGAAAAATTGAAGTAAGGATAATATCCTTAGCTTCATTCTTATTCTCATCCATGAGAACTCCCTTTGACATCAATCTCTTCCTCTCGAATGATTCTCTGATTTCTCTTATTGCAATTTCTCCCTCTGGTAGTAGTCTCTCCTTCTTTATTGATACAAAATTTCTCTAATATAATAGAAAAATCTCCATCTTTGACATCTCATGCCAAAGAAAATAATTAATGGATATGCCATGTACCTTATGTACTAATTCATATCTAATCTACTTTGACAATATTGCATCAACTTGTCTGCTCTTCAAAATGCTTCGTTGATGCATCACTAGAATATTATTAATAAGCTTTAGATAGGGGAATGACCCCTAGATTACCTCTTAGATACAAGAACACATCCTTAGGTAATGGTTTGGTGAAGATTTCTACAATTTGTTCCTTTGAATTCACATATTCCAATCTCACCTCCTTTTATTGCACTAATTCTCTCAGAAAATGATACTTTTCTACAATGTACTTTGTCTTGGTATGCATCACAAGATTCTTGGATATGTTAATTTCATTGGTGTTATTACAAAAGATAACTATTGGATCCTTGATTTCTTCCTTCATACCTGCTAATAGTTTTTTAAACCAAATGATGTTGGAACAATTAACTATTGTTGCAACATATTTTGCTTCTACTATAGACAAAGATGTAATTTTGTTTCTTGCTTGTTCAATATGCTGGCCTCTTTCCAAGAAAGAATGCTCCACCTCTAGTGTTTTTCCTGTCATCAATACTTCCTACCCAATCAGGATCAATGAAGGCTTTCAATTCAGATTTGTCTCCCTTCTCATACCACAAACCATAATCTTCAATACCTTTTAGATACCTCATAATTCTTTTTATTGCCATCATATGGCTTTCCTTTGGATTAGCAAAGAATCTTTCCACCATACCAACTGCTAATGTAATATAGGCCTTGTGTACCACAACTTGAATTTTTCCAATCATTGATTTGTATGTAGTCTAATCTACCTCTTTAGAATCATCATTTTTGGAAAGCTTATGTCTAGTAGACATAGGTGTTCCAACTGGTTTGGAATCTTCCATTCAAGTTTCTTCAATATCTCCTTGATGTAATTTGATTGAGTGATGTAGATACCATCTTTCTTCTATTGAATTTGCAAACCAACAAAGAATTTAATCTCTTGAAACATTGACATTAAAATTCTTTACTCATATCCTCAAAAAAATATTTGCATAAATTATCATGTCCAGTGAATAATGTATCATCCACAAAGATTTATGTCAGCACTATCTTCTTATTTGGTCCTTCCTTAATGTATAGATTGTTGTTGTCATTTGTCCTTTGAAAGATAGTTTTTACCAGATTACTGTGCAATATTTCATACTAGGCTCTAGAGGCTTGTTTGAGAACATATAAATCTTTTTGTAGTCTGCAAATCATATCCCTTTTGTTAGGATCTATGAAATCTTCTAGTTGTTCAATGTAGACTTCTTCTAGTATTCCATTCGATAAAGTTAACTCTACATCCAACTGATATACTTTGAATCCTTTATGTGTAGTATAAGCAAGTAGTTTTCAAACACCTTCTAGTCTTGCAAAAGGGGCAAAAGTCTCTCCATATTCAATACCTTCTTCTTGAGCATAACCTTTTCTTACTAAGCTTTCCTTGTTTCTTGAAACTTCTCCATTCTCATTCAACTTGTTTTTGAATACCCATTTTGTGCCAATTACATTATACTCCTAGGGTCTAGGAACAAGAATCCAAGTTTTATTCATTTAAATATGATCAATCTCTTCATTCATTTCCTCAATCCATCTTTCATTTTCTAATGCATCTTTAACAATTCTAGGTTCAAACTCAGTAAGAAAACATGTACCTTTTAATTGGTTTCTTGTCATTGTGCCTTTTGGACTAATCTACAATGATTTGCTTGGGTGCACAATGCCTTCTGACATATCTATAAGGTACCTTCAATCTGAATTCACTTGGTTTACCATGCTCAAAATAATCTTCTAAAACATGTGTGGGTCCTACTATCTATGACTCTGGTCCTTTAGATTTTGACTCAGTTTGCACTTGTTGAAACTCAAGTCCTTCTAACTATGACTTGGGTCCTTATTAGTGTAAATAATTAATTATTATTAAACTTTACTTAAGTTTACTTAGGTTAAATGTATTATTTTATTATTTATCATATAGACACTTAGGAGTATGCATAATTATATGAGTTGTCTTGTTTACAACACAGGAGTTTGCATAATCATCTGAGTTGTCATGTAGACAACAAAGTTGTTCGCACTCTAATTAAGCACATGGTGTCTACAACATCTCTTTACAAGATACACCTATGTTAAAGCTTATCCTCTCATCATCACACTAACTACTATGCTCAATGGAGGATAATCCACTCTTGGTGGACATGTGCTTAGTTTTGAGGCTTATCACTTTGCTAACTCCTAGTCAATCTAGAGGCCTTTATATATAGGCACTTCTAGTGTGTATGTACACATGATATTCTCATTATTGTTATTCTAATCATCCATTATTGGTCCATATTGTGCTAATGTTTGAGATTCTTGGTCTTGGTGTTATTTTTTCCTAAGGAAAATTCATACATGGTATTAGAGCTGAGGGAGCTTCTTTTCACATAGCCATTGGAGATCATTTTTTTTCACCTCTCAGAGGGCCATGATTGAGAGTGTCTAGAGCCAAAGTGAACCTCACCATTGCATCTAGAGTATTGATTCAATAAATTTTGACTATAAATTTTCCTACCCTAGGCCATAGTCAATTTTGAGGAAAAACAAATTTTGCAAACTGGAACCCAAAGGCCCGATTTGTGGAATTGGTATGATCTTCTAGATCTATGTAATTTATTTTCAGATCTTCATTTTTTATAATCACATCTCTACAATTTTTTTCTAGAACTAATGTATTTTTTTTGAAAAATTTTTGGCCTGTTAGGCCTATAGAGAGAATTTTTTGCAGACAAACTAGGTGGTCAAATCCTGGCACCCGTGGGATATTCCAACTAGATTCCACATAATCTGTCACACTTTAAATCGCAGTGGTCTCCCTTAAATCGATGGTTCCATACAAATCTAGCAGACTTCACTCACAAACCAAAAACTCCTTAAGCTGATTTAACATTTATGGTTTCTTATTTTTAAACATGTATGGCTTTCACCACATAGTGAATATGGGATTAAATCCCGCACCCACTCATCGACAATCTACTCCTGTGGACACCGTGCACCGTTGGCAATTATCTTCCAACCACTGACCTCCCACTAGTGACCGCTCCATGATGTTGGCATTATGCTTTGTTCCTTCCACTATTCTCCTTTTTTTGGCACCATGTCAGACCACTACTCTCAACCATGGCCATGTCAACACCAGTGTACTGCCACATAACCTACTAGCTTGTTGATCCATGTCAGCAAGGCCACATCAGTGCTATGACTTTCCACATAACTAGGACACATTCCCTACCTAGTTAGTGACATGTCAACTACTCATACCTACCTAGCCATCAATCCATACACTATTGACATCATCAACCACATCATTCTATACATACCATAGTACCACATCATCTTAGTTGGCCTTCTTTTGTTGATGTCATCACAAGCACGAGCCTAAATTAAATGGCCATTTGACCATCACCAGTAGGTCAAATTATACTACCGTGATAGTTGTTTGGACTTTAAATTTAACCTTGCAATTTTTTGAGTAGCCCTCTCCATATGTAGTTTTAATTTGACAGTCCAACTTCGGGAGGCCATATCTCAATCATCCAGACTCCAAATCAAATTTTTTGACTTAGGCTAAAAAAAATTATATTTTTAGTGGTGCTATTATTTTTGAGTTTTGGTGGGTAAATTTGTTAGAAAATTCATTTTTTGGCAACTATACCTATCCAATCCTGCATTTTGCAACTTCAATTGCTCCGTATGAGCTCATCTAGACACATTTTTAAGTTCTAATTTTTTTAAGGTGAATAATTTTTTGTCTACTTTCTAGATTTGCAATTAGATTAATAGGCTTTTGTGGATAGAAATGCCACTTTCAGAAATAGGTCTTTTTTTGCATTGTATTGTTTTGATCAAACTTCAAAACAATTGTACATATGAGCTACATTGCTAAGTACCAAATTTGAACTCCAAGAGGAGGTTGTAAATAGAAAAATTAGAAGTCCACTTTTTCCCATTTTGACAAGTGGCCTATTGTAAACACAATACATATAAATTTCCTAAAGCATTCTTTTGGGGGGGTTCTTTGATTGAGTGAAAAGGGGGGGGGGGGGGGTCTCATTTTCTTGTGTCTCCTTGATATTGTGCTCTTTCTTTTGCATTATGGATTCTTTTTCTAAGTTAACACCACATATTTATGCTACTTGGAAAGAAAAGATAAAGGAACCATTGGTTGAAAAAGGTTTATTGCATTATGTAACTATTGCAGCAAATAAACCTGATGATGATGTTGATGAGTCTCATAAAGAAGACTGGGCATCAAAACAAGAAATAGCCCTAGGAACCTTGTTAAAGAATATCTTAGACCCTATCAAATATCACATCAAGAACATTAACAATCCAATAGAAGTCTAGAATAAACTTGAAGCATTATATAGGGTAGTAGATGAAGACATGGCCTACACCATTGAGGACAATCTTATCAAATTGGATCCTAGGAATTTCAACACCATCAAAGATTATCTTACCCAAGTAGACATGTATAGGGCACAACTTAAGGATTGTGGTGAACCCATCAAGGATGGAAAGTTGATCAAACATGTGATGACTCATCTTCCTCTTGAATATGTCACTTTTGTTTCTAGTTATAATACTCACAAGTTAACAATGGCTAGTGCCTTCATTAAGCCTTCATTCAAGTCATTTTCAAGAATGCTAGTCTTAGAACATGAAAAGTTAGTCAGTATGGGAATTATCTAGTCTTCAAAGACCAAAGCCTCAGTAGCTAATCAAGGGAATCCAAGTGGTAAAAATTTCAACAAGAAGCAAAAGTAGTGGAAGGCTAAGCCACAAGATGACACACAACAATCTTCCTCTACACAAAAATATTCTTCACAACAAGGCAAGTCTTTTTCCAAAAATAATAAGAACGGTAACAACTTCAACAAAAGGGAAAAGAAAACTTGTGCCTATTGTAAGAAGAATGGTCATGATGAGCATGACTGTAAGGATAAGTAGATTGATGAGTTTCTAAACTTAATGAGGAAACATAAAATTGATGTACCAAATACCTATAAGGATAAGGGTTCTTCAACTACTTCAAAAGGTAAGGGACAAGCTTTGGTAGAAACTACAAACAATTCTAAGGAATAGGTTCTTGATTCAGGAGCTACACATCATATGGCTACTTCAAGGAAGCATTTTTCCTCTTTGAAACCATCAAATGTACCTTACATCTATGTGGGAAATGACACACAAGTGGAAGTTATAGGAAAGGGGAATGTTGAGTTGGACAATGGAATCTTCAAGGATGTTTTTCATGTTCCCAACCTTAGCACCAACCTTCTTTCCATCTACCAAATAACTCACTATGGATGTGGCAAAAAAATTGAGTTTCTTCCTAATTTAGTTGTGGTGAAAAATCTAAAGGATGATTCTATGGTGGTAATTGGAAAGGCTAATCATGAGATAAGATTTTATTCTTTTTCTTATTTTGTGCTTAAGTCTACTTTCCTTGCCTTGTTGACCCACTCAAATTCACAAAGTAAACTATGGCATGAAAGGTTTGGACATCTCAATTACCGCTACCTTCAACAACTTAGCAATAAGGATATGTTCATTGGCATACCTCAAGTCAAGCATTTAGAGGGTGTATGTATAGGTTGTGAAGTAGGAAAGCATCCTAAAGATAATTTTGACAAGGGGAAGTCTTGGAGAGCTATTTTCATTCATGAATTGGTTCATAGTGATGTAGCTAGCCCATTTCGATTACCATCATTTGGAAAGGCTCGCTATGTTAGCACCTTCATTGATGACTTTTCATGCTACACATGGGTCTTCTTTCCTTCTCATAAGAGTGAAGTATTTGATAAGTTTATCACCTTCAAAGCTCAAGTTGAGAAACAATTAGGGAAAGCCATCAAGATTCTTTGCATAGATAATAGAAGGGAATATGTGAACTCAAGGCTTATAGACTTTTTTACTCATGAGGGTATTGATCTTCAACATTTAGTTGCATAAAATCCATAACAAAATGGTGTTTTTGAATGGAAGAATAGAATCCTTAAGGAGATGACCACTTTTAGGCTTCAACATAAGTCTCTAGATCAAGTTTTTTGGGTAGAAGCTATGTGTTGTGCTAATTACATCAAAAATAGAAGTCCCCATAAGGCCTTAGATAGAATTAAACCTTTTGAGGCTTGATGTGGAAGAAATCCAGGTGTAAAACACTTTAAACTTTTTGGTTGTCCAGCATGGGCAAGGATACCTCCATAAACATGTAAGGCATTGGAACCTCAAAGCAAAACTTGTATATTTATTGGATATCCTAATCACATTAAGGCATACAAACCATTGATCCAGAGGCACATGAAATTTTCTTTGAGAGGATTGTTCAATTTAAAGAGACTTGTCCAAGTTTGGTTCCTTCAACTCCTCCTTCCTCCCTCATGGAAAGTGATGATAGTGATGATAGTGACTTGGAAGATGATATTCCTTCAACTTTGACTCATAGGATACCACCTTTACAGGTTCCACAAATAGTTGAGGATATTCCTTCTTCCTCTTCCACTAGACCTCGTTGGGCACAAAAAACACTTGATTTAGTAGGTTTATTGGTGGGGAATCCTTTAGATACTAGGAGGACAAGGTCACAACACAAATCATTTCCACATGCATATATTACCATTGCTTCGGATCCATGGTCATTTAAGGAAGCATTAGGGATTCTTGAATGGGACAAGGCCATGGAGGAAGAATATAACTCTTTAATGATAAGAAACACTTGGAACTTAGTTCCTCTTCCTAAGGGAAGAAAGTTGATTCAGTGTAAGTGGATCTATCGAACCAAGTTTACAATGGATAAAGGGTGGATAAGCACAAAGCTAGACTTATTGCTAAAGGTTTCTCATAGGTTCCTATTATTGACTATACTGAGACCTTTGTACTGGTAGCTAAGATGAACTCCATTAGTTTGACATTAGCTATTGTTGCAGCTCATAATAGGGTTGTTCATCAGGTGGATGTGAAGAGTGTGTTCTTGAATGGTGATCTTCTTGAAGAGATTTATATGGAGCAACTATAGGGTTTCATTTAGGATACTACTTTGGTTTGCAAATTGAAAAAGTTTATCTATGGTCTTAAGTAGTCTTCTTGGGCTTGGTATGCCAAGATGGATTCCTTCCTACTCTCAGTAGAATTCATCATGTGTCATTTAGATTTGAATGTCTACATTCTTCATAGGGATGACTCACACTTGATACTCGTGCTTTATGTAGATGACTTGATCATTATAAGAAGTACTTCATCCATCATTGCTAGTGTCAAGACTTCTTTGCAAGATAAATTTGTTATGATAGACTTGGGTTTACTTCATTATTTTCTTGGTATTGAGATCACATAGTCTTTAGCTAGGATTACACTTTCACAACCCAAGTGTGCTCTTGATTTACTTGCTCAATTTTTCATGAGTGATTGCAAGCCTACACCTACTCCCTTTCTTTCAAGTGTTAAGTTAGAAGCCAAGTGTTCCACTCCACTTGTTGATGCTACATTGTATAGAAAGTAGGTTGGGAGTCTCATTTACTTGATACATACATGCCTTGACATATCTTTTTTAGTTGGCATGATTTCTCACTTCATGCAAGAGCCACATGAGCTTCATTGGAAGGCCACCAAAAGCATCTTGCACTACATATAAGGTACACATACATATGGGATACACTCTATAGTAGGTATTGGACTATAGCTAGTTGGATATACAGACTCAGACTATGTAGGGGATCTTGATTCTCGCAAGTCTACTTTAAGTTACATGTTTCACCTTGATTTTGGCCCCATTTGTTGGCAGAGTAAGAAGCAAAATACGATTGATCTTTCTTCAATTGAGGCTGAGTATTGAGGAGCTGTCACAACGGCTACAAAATCTATTTGGTTATAGCATATTCTGGGGGAGTAAGGATTTGACATACCTAAACCCACAATCATCTATTGTGATAATCAAAGTGCTATTAAGATCTTAAAATATCCAGTTTAGCATCAGCGAACCAAACACATTGAGGTTCATATGCACTACATTAGAGAGTTGATACATGAGTAGGTCATTGCATTGCAGTATTGTCCTATAGAAGAGAAAGTGACTGATATCTTCACCAAACCCTTCATTAAGGTCAGTATCTTCATTTGTGAGATCTCTTGGGGCTGCAAGATATTTTAGAAAGGGGGGTCCCTTTACTTCTCTCTTCTTTCTTATGGGAGGGAACCTTTCCTCATATGAGGTCTTCTTCTCTCTCATCTTCTTTATTGTACTTATCTCTCTTTTTGGGGGATGGTTTTTCCCATGAGGTTTTCCCTCTTTCTCCATTTTTAGAGAGCTTTCATTGCATTGCATCACATTATTTGTAGCACATTTCATTTGTACATGGGTACCTAACATGGCCTAGTAGCTGAGACCCATTATGCATTTTCATTATAGCTTTTGTGAGCTTAAGTGCATTCCCCTAAGTTGCACTTAATGGGGGTTGTTATTGTAAATAATTAATTATTAGTATAATTTACTTAATTTTACTTAGGTTAAATGTATTATTTTATTATTTATCATATAGACACTTAGGAGTATACATAATTAGATGAGTTGTCTTTTTGACAACACAAGAGTTTTCATAATCATCTGAGTTGTCACGTAGACAACACAGTTGTTCACACTCTAATTAAGAACATGGTGTCTACAACATCTCTTTATGAGATACACCTATGTAAAGCTTATCTTCTCATCATCACACTAACTCCTATTCTCAATAGAGGATAATCCACTCTTGGTGGACATGTTCTTAGTTATGAGGCTTATCACTTTGCTAACTCCTAGTCAGTCTAAAGGCCTTTATATATAGGCACTTTTAGTGTGTATGTACATACGATATTCTCATTATTTTTATTCTGATCATCCATTATTGGTCCATATTGTGCTAGTGTTTGATCTTCTTGATCTTGGTGTTATTTTTCCCTAAGGCAAATTCTTACAATCCTTCAAAATGTGGCTCAAGTTACACTAGCTACAACTTGGTTTGAACTAGGGATTTAGAGGACTTAAGGGGTGAAGACTACTAATTTCCAATTGCATTTTCTTGAACTTTAGTTAATAGTATCAAGTTCAAAGTAGACAAGGTTTTTGTAGTTTTTAGGTTCTTTTTTGCTTTGTTCTTCACTCTTTCTTGCAAACTCAATACATGTGCACTTTCTATGACTTTGTGACTAGAAAGATTTAGACATTTATATGCTTTGCTCTTGTTGGAGTATCCCAAGAATATTTTTCATCACTTTTCACATCAAATTTTATTTTCCTAGATTCTTTCAAGATATAAAATTTTCTTCCAAATACTTTGAAGTAATAGACATTAGGTTTATAGCCATACCATAATTCATAAGGTTTTTGATTTGAGTCCTTCTTCAACTAAACTCAATTCAAGGTATGAGTTGTTGTGCTGATTGCTTTCTTCAAGTATTTGATTACAACATTTTTCTCTATCATCAGTGTTCTTGCACAATACATAATGGATCTATTTCTTCTTTTTTCTATGTCATTATATTGAAGTGTACTAGGTGCATATACATGTCTCCTGATTCCTCTTTTATTGTATATTTCATTGAATTCATTTGAGATGAATTCTCCTCCTCTATCTAACTTTAGACACTTTAGTTTCTTTCTCATTTCTTTCTCTACTCTAGCTAGATATCACTTGAATTTTTGAAATGTTTCAGATTTGCCCTTTAGGTACATAATTGTCATCATCCTAGAATAATCATCAACAAATAAAATAAAGTACTTATCTGCACAATAGCTTTCTATGCCAATGGGTCCAAAAATATCTATATGAACCAGCTCTAGAACTTCTTCAAAATGATAATTCTTGCTTTTGAAACTTGTTTTTTCCATCTTTCTAATTTGACAATTTTTAAACATGCCCATATCAAATTTCTTTAGACTAGGAATGCCTCTCACTCTTGTGTTCTTGCTTATGTTGACAAGGTTATCAAAATTCACATGACACAACCTTTTATGTCATAACTAGCTTTCCTCTACTTGAGCTAGGAAACATGAACTTTCAATTAGATCTACATGGAATATATTACATTTTATTTAATTTTTAGTCCCAAATATATTTCCTTTCCCATCTAGAATCTTAAGCTTGTCATTCATGAATTCTACATTGAATCCAATGTTGTTCAAATGTGCCACACTAAGTCTATTGTGTTTTAGTCCTTCAACCCAGTAAGCATTATCACACCTAAGTTCATCAATCAATGTAATGCAAACTTTTCCTTTTACATAACTATTGAGATAATAAGTGTTTCGCATTTTGCATAATATTGTTATATTGTATTATTTTCTTTTATTATGTAATATTTCACCTAGATGGACATGCAATATGTAAAGATTGCCATGGGATATACTTGATGAGTTGTTCTATAACATTGTGATAATATTTCATGTAATTATTTAATATTGGAGAAAAGAATTAAATTTCTAATATTAAATGTGGGGTCAATGGGTTAGGTAGCACATATTTTATGTAATACCACTTGGTGGTTTTTGTGGGAGTTGCTATTATATAAGTAGCCACAAGGGTAGTTGTAGAGACAACATGGAAGGCAAAAGGGGGAAAAGTCAAGTGGGACAAGGCTTGACAAGTTAGCGAAGGGAGCATTTGTGAAGGTTGGAAGCATGGCATGGGATGTGTGAATTCATGCTTATTTGCATGGATTGCTTGGCAGTGGTTATGGCTTTGAAGGCTTCCATGGTTGTATTGCAATGGTATTTTTGTTGAATAATACATGGTGATGGATGCTTTTGGAGGCTAGATTTTTTCTTCAATGAGGGTTTTCCAAGGTATATCTTCTGTCATATTTTTGTGGGTATGTACTTGTCTATTCTCTTAGATGTGGATTTCAATTATATATTTATTTTAGATCTATTATGGGTCATGTGGAAATGGTTATATTCTTTCTTGCAAGTTTCCTTACAAGTGGTATCAGAGTTATGGTTTTGTTGTTATAACCTTAGATTGAATCCATGGGAATGCATGAGAGGATAAAAGAAAGGGAAAGATACATGAGTTGTTTATTGTAGATCTAAAGGTTTTGGGTCTATTGTTATAATGGGATATTAGTAGAGTTTGGGCATGTGAAATTGTTGGACAAAAGGATTTTTTGGATGCTTCATTTAAATGAGGGTTTTAGGGGGAACTTGAAGAAATTACCTCCTAGTTAAAAATGGACCTTGTCATTGGATCCAGGTCAATGTTTTCATAAATTTTGATATATAATATGCCCTAGTTTGGCCATGTTTAGAGGAAATGAAAGAGTTTTTTAGTTTCACCCTGTGATGGCTGTCAAATTTAATCCCACCAAAATTTTTCTCTCAAAAAAATAAAAAATCATAGTGAAAATGGTAAAATGATTGTTTTGATAAAACAATCATAACATTCTCTTAGGATATCAGATTTTAGACTTCTTACAAGCATTGAAAAGATAATTCAAAACACTAAAATTTGGTGTAGGTTTAGTTATGTGATTTTGACATTTTGTCAAGTTTTAAGAGCTTGAAAGTCATATGTTGTTTATTTTGAGCATAGATTAGGGCATAACTTGGGCATAGAGAGTCAGATTTTGGACTTCAAGTAGTCAATAGAAAGCTCTTGGAAAGTTCTACACATTGGTTCAGATTTGGTGCTGGTTTGGCATGATTTATTTAGTGACATATTGATATGAATAGTTTATGATATATATTGACTATGGTAGTATTGTGAGTTTATGATATTGAATGTTTGGAGATTTAAGATTTGATGTTATTGTATACTCGATTCATATTTCAAATTAGTCTTATGATGACATGGTTATCAGTGTTTGGTTTGGATATGTATGATGACTTGTTGGGTCTACAAGTTGTGCAGTGTTGTAAGTAGTCTATACTTATAGGTTGTATTTATGGTCTGGTTATAGGTTGTCTTTTCCCATTGATCTTTTATTATTGGTACATATTCAGATTGGTGCTTGGATTTGGGTTGTCTATAACCTAAGTCACATGATTTGCTAATTTTTTTTCATGTAGAAAGGATGAAATTTTGTTACTAGGTATAGTCATAGTCAAGGATTACGGTTGACTATTTTATGTTGATGGGTTGAAAACTTTAAGAGTTAGTTACTCGCTTCATGGATGTGATCATGGTGTCATCATGGATGTGATCATGGTGTCATAGATTTTGGCATGACATGATTAAATCTATAGGTGCATACTTGATGTTCATTGGTTTAAATTCCTAATTTGGTTATGGTGGTATATCTTCTTTGTTGAGGATCATGGTTATTTGATTTCTTTTGAGGAGCTCATGATGTACACTTTTAGTTCTTTGATGGTTTGATGCCTTGGTTGATTCTCATGGTTGGAGGATGGTTTTTTCATCATGATGTCATGGATATCTTAGATACATGATTTAGTGGGAGTTTGTGACAATGATGAAATGATAATGTAGGATTATTTCTTGGTTTTTTTTGTATCTTCTTGGTTTGGAGATCTTGGTTTCACTTGGTATTGACATTTTGGTTGTGTGTATAAACTTGGAGGATCTTCATAAAGGAGATGGATTTTATGATGTTATAGATGACTTGGTACCATGGATAAGTAGGAGTTTTTTTTTTTGGCATTGATATATTTATTGAGTGTTTGTAAATGTTGGAGGTTTTTCTTAAATCTTGTTGTTGCAGAAGCATCTTTAACATTTTCATGGTGTACTTGGTTATCTTCATGGTGTGTGAAGATGGTTAGATCATGAGGACTCATGGGTTTCTTGGTTATATTTATCATGTGTGGAGATGGTTCTTCATGGTATGTGGAGATGGTTGCATCTTGAGGACTTATTGGGTTCTTGGTAAAGATGTAGTTTACACTTTCATTTGACATGTTATCCCTGGTGTTAGGATGGTTTCATTTTTATGTCATGGTATACTCTTGATACATGTTTAGATTTTTGACATGTTATAGTATGTTCATATGGAGTATTTTATCTCTTTGTTTAAGATGGTTTAGATCATGTTGTCATGTTTATGTTCTTGAGGCTATGGTTGGAACTTTGACATTGATCTTGGTTTAGTTTATTGGTATTGAGTATATTGAACATAAGCTGGATACTTCATGATATTGTTATATTTCATTTGGAGTTGGCATGGAGATATTGGTTATAGGTGTTCATGGATACTTAGAGATGATGGTAATGTTGATTTCTCTTGGATTAGAGAATTATTTTTTGGGCTAATTATTTAGTTTCAGCAAGAGAGTCCAAGGGGCATTCACCTCATATGGACTTGAGAGGAGAATGTTTTTAGATGGGTCTTAGTTGGATACTTGAATATCTTGATAAGCATTTTTATTCCCATTATTGGTCTACTCTATGATTTGTTACTTGAGATGTATAGCCCATTGTTTCTCTTAGGTGCATTATATTTATGCTTGTCTTTCATGGATATCGATCTTGAGCTATGTATTTGATTTAGTTATGGAGGGTTCATTTGAAATGTGGATTAGCATTGGTTATCTCCATTTGCATATGTTGTTGTGTTGGTTGAGTTTGGGAGATGGTTTTATATTGGGCATATTCCTTGGATTAGGAATGGTTTATGAGTTTGATCTTCTTGTGAGAGACTTACTTCCATGATTAGTTATATGGTATGGTTTGGGTGTTGAGGCTTCTTTTTGGATTTTTATGAAGGTGATCATACTTGTATAGTTTACATCAAGGTGTGTGTAGAAGGACATGATGTAGGTTTTTTATTTACATGGTTTATCTTTGGTCTTGGTTATCTTCCTAGATGTTCAGTTTTACTTACCTTGGATTTGAGAGTGGTTAGAGATTGTGATCACTGGTTTGTGCTCATGTATGTCATGTGAGAGATGACATGGTTATTCCTTTATCTCTTTCCTCTATTGGTTTTTGAGATCTTGGGATATTATTGCAAATTTTTTATGAGAGTTTTTCTTTTAGGTTATTGGTTTATGTGTTGTGGATGTCCTTGAGACTACATAGATTCACTTCTTTGAGATGTTGTGAGTGAATTGGTTATAGATTTAACATTATCTTTTGTAGTAGGGGCTTCTTGGTATATATGTGGCAAGTATTTCTCTTGAGGCTTGTGATTATAGATTACAGTTTGGATATGTTGATGATGTGAGATTCACTTGTTATACCTTTGGAGGTATGGATAGTTGGATGGGTTTGGCACTTTCTATGGGTGCTATTTCAACTATGGATATTTTGACAACCATGGATACATGTGATTAGCTTTGGATCAGATTTTTGTGCTTGGCATTTCAATTGGTATAGGATTTTATGATCCTCTAATGTGATAGGTTGGGTGGCTTTCTATTTGGATGGCTTATATGTATGTTCCATGGCAGTGGTGTAATAAGAGGTGAGATCATTCATGTTTGAGATGTTGGATACATTAATTTTTTTGTGGGTACCAGGATGGAGCACAAGGTTTACTTTGATCCATGATGGTTGATGTATTAGGAGGGATTGTTCACTTGTTCATTTATGTGGCTCCAGATTGACCCTATGTAATGTATACAACAAGTGGGAGATTTTTGATATAATGAGTTTCGCACACATTGCATAATATTATTATATTGTATTATTTTATTTTATTATGTAATGTTTCACCTAGATGGATGTGCAACATGTAAAGATTTCCATGAGATATACTTGGTGAGTTGTATTGTAACACTATGATAATATTTCATATAATTATTTAATATTAGGGAAAAGAATTAAATTTCCAATAGTAAATGTGGGGTCAATGGGTTAGGTATCACATGGTTTATGTAATACCACTTGGTGGTTTTGTGGGACTTGCTACTATATAAGCAGCCATAAGGGTAGTTGTAGAGACAAGATAGAAAGAAAAAAGGGAAAGAGACAAGTAGGACAAGGCTTGACACGTTAGCCAAGGGAGCATTTGTGAAGATTGTAAGCATTACATGGGATGTGTGGATGCATGTTTGTTCACATGGATTTTTTGGTAGTGGCTATGGCTTTGAAGGCTTCCATGGTTGTATTGTAATGGTATTTTTGTTGAATAATACATGGTAATGGATGCTTTTGCAGGCTTGGGTTTTCCCTCAATGATGGTTTCCCAGGGTATATCTTGTGTCACATTTTTGTGGATATGTTGTCTATTCTCTTGCATATGGATTTCAATTATATATTCATTTCAGATCTATTATGGGTTATGTGAAAATGGTTATATTCTTTCTTTCAAGTTTCCTTACAATAACAAGGTTCATCATTTCCAAATCTAACACTCCCACCATCATAGTCTTCCAAGTGCTCAAGTTTAGATTTATTACTAGTCATATGGTGAGAGCAACCACTATCAATAATCCATGTGTCATTTTTGCTAATATGAGAAATGAACGGCATCTTATCATTTTCATTGTTTGATTCATCTTTTACAAAAAAGTAAACCATTTCATCTTCATCACTACTATTAGAGTCTTTTGCCATGTAACAAGATTTCTTACCTTTATCCTTGTAGTCTTTGTAGCTTTTAAAATCTTTCTTGCATTTTTATTTGGCATGCTTCTTTTCTTCTTTGCCTTCTTTGTTTGGACACCTTACAGTAATGTGACCAACTTCTTCACAAGAAAAATAGATTAGAGGTATTTTACCTTTGTACTTTCCTTTTCCTTTAGGTAATCTTCTTACAAGTAGGGCTCCAATAACTTCAAGATCTTCACTAGAATTTTCTTCATCTTCATTGTCAAATTTTTTCCTTTTGAATTTTCCACCTTTCTTCTTGAGTGATAGTTTAGCTTGAAATGCAGACTCAATGCTACCAAAGTTAGGAACATATTTATCAAAGTTATCTAACTCAAAGGTTGGAAACCTTCCCACTAGTACATCCAAAGTTATATCATTTTTAGGATAATATCTCATCTCTTGAATAGATGACACTCTAATTGCATAAATAGGAAAAAGAGTTCTAAGTACCTTGCTGACTACTTTCACATCATCTATTGTCCCTCTTGAGGCTCTAGTTGCACTTACACTTGATTTGATTCTTTCACTATAGTGTGCAATTTTTTCATCTTCATCTAATCAAATTGATCTCTTAGACTTTCTACCTTAGCTCTCCTCACATCTTCATCTCCTCCATAGATATATTTCAATTTGTTCCACATTTCATGAGTAGTAGGACAATCTTTGACTTCATCAAATTTAGCATAATTGAGAGTAGAGGAAATGTCAATTTCATTATGTTGTATTTTTTTTTCTACAAGTTGATCGATAGACAAAGGTTTAGTAGGTGCCACATATTTTTTATCTAGGCATTTCAAGCTTGTGTCTCCAATGGTTCCCGAATGTATCTTCATGAGTTTTTGCCATGCTTGGAATTTGTCTCTATTTAACTTAGGAATCTTCCTTTTGTAAGACATCTTAATCTTTAGCTTAGGTCCTTGAAATCTTATCTGTAAGCACCAAATGCTTTGATACAAATTGTTGAAAATGGAAAGGAGTAATTGAGAGGGGAGGGGTGAATCAGTGACCACACAAAAAAGTCCAAAATTCCTTTTAAGATGTCAACACAATAGAAGACCAATAACTTGTTGTAACTTGGTTAACACTGTGTGCTAGAAAATGTGACCTATTGAGAGCATGAATCAACAAGCAAACATTAGTTCAAATCAAAACATGTAACAAGAATTCATCAAAATGAAAGAAAACTAAACTAATGCTTGCTTGAGTTTTGCAACTCAAAGAAACTAACAAATCAAGTCTTACAGCCACCTCTACAGCTCAACAAATTAGGCACCCATGAGAGGCCTTATTGGTGTGTTAAGATGGAGGGTATGTTTGGTGTGCTCTCTCAAACACAAAAATGGAGTGAATCTCTTGAGTGGATGTGCAAATGTGAGTGATGATGCAATATGATCCTAAACTGCATGAAATGAAGAATACTTCAAGAAATGGCTATGGAGAAAGCCATACTTAAAGCATTATGAAATGAAACAAAGAAACTAACTAAATATGCAAGCTAAACTAAGATGTAAATGAAATGGAGATGAGAAAATGCATGTAAAATAAACCAATAATGCAAATGCAAAGCTAAACTAGCTACCAAATGGTTAGTATTCTCCTAGAAATATCTATAAAAATTCAAACTACAATGAAAACCCTAGCATGAAAACTCAAGACTCAAAATGGCATAGTAACAATGCAATAATGGGAGATGCAAATGCTTGAGACAAGGCCTCTATTTATAGGCTCAAGAGAGGGCTTGGTGAGGTGGCATCCATGTAGATGCCACATAAGGTGACATGCAAGCCATGCAAATGGTCAAGAATTCAAAGTTTGCTCACACATGTGTGAGCAAACTTGAGAAGAAGAGTGGGAGACAAGAGTGCAAAGGGGAGGGTCTAGGCATGCCATCTCACACATGTGTGAGCACACTCTTAGGCTAATAAGGGGGATTAGGGAGATGATTAGGAATGATTAAGTGGGATTAGAGAAGAATTAGTCTTAAGAGGATAAAAATGATGGTTATAGGCTAGGCTATAGGTTAGGCTTAAGATTAAATTAAATGAAATTTAATTTAATAATGGGTTTAGAGGAATTAATAGGATCTGAGGATTAAATGAACAAAATTTATTTTAGAAAGGGGATGATGGAGGATCATGTGTTAAATTAATTTAACACATTAAGGCTAGGAGTATTTAAATACTTAGGAGAATGAACTCATTTAATTAAAATAATTTAATTAAATAAGTAGAAGAATGTGAGAAATATAATAATTAATTAATAATTAATTAGAATGTCATAGGAAATATTAAAATTAATTAATATAGTGTTTAGGGATGATTTTAAGCATCTACAAACACTAAATATTCTGTTGTAACTCAGTTAACACTAAATATATTACTATCACTCAGTTAGTACTGAATGTGTAAATCTTAAGATATTTAAGTGTGATTAACCTTACTTAACTTAGTTGCAGAAATATAAAGAAAATAACATGAACACAAAAGACACCAAGATTTAACATGGAGATCTAATTTGGAAAAACCAACAATTGCAACTAATTATTATTTTTCACTCTTTTGAAGTGAGCCTTGTTAGGAGCCAACCCAGTTAAAGGTTACAAAACACACTATTAAGTGTGATCTTGTTAGAGGATTTAATTCACCCTGTAAGGAGTGGTCTTATTAGAGGTCTTTAGATACTTCAATCTAGAAATGCCACCTTGTTAGAGGATTTACCAAATAGTTGTTAGGATAACTCTATTAGTATATTTGATTCACTACTACAATTAGTAAAGAGTAACAATAACTTGACCTAAATTTTGATGCAACTACCTTTTTTTATTTTAGATCTCTATTGTGGCTTAAATACTTGATCCTCTTTCATCATAATGTTCTTTGTAGCTTGGTCAACTTGAATACTCTGATATCCTTCCAATTCGCTCCCTTAATTTATCTTCTTCAATTCCATGACTTCTCATTTCAATACTCAACTTGACCTTATACTTATATGAATAATCTAATCAAGTTGTCTTGAACATACTTTTAATCAAATAATTTTCATCCCTTAAGTTGGCTTGAATAAACCAATAAATCTATCAGATTCAATATATTGTCAAATGGCTAATATAGAATTGAGTACTCAATCAACTTAGAGAAACTCTTTTTTAATTGACCTAACTTAGTCAATATGAATTCTAAACTAACTTTCCTTTGGTAACTAAGTGAAATCAGTTAACATAGGATCTGCCTTCAATGCCCAAGTGATCTTGGTAAGAACTAACTATGAACTTGTTTATAACTAGAATGCTCAGCATACACAATAAAATATCTTCAATACCTGAGTGAGCTTGGAAATTACTAACTTTTTTGGTAAGGCTTGATATTTTTTTTAACATCAAAGACAACATACAATTGCATAATTTTTTTCAACAATACAAACTAGAAACCTAGATGTTGCTAATAGATTGACTTTGTGGGAGGCAAGGAAAGGTAGTGATTTATTTGGATAGTCTTTTGGCTAGGGGAGAATTCTCTTTTCTCCTATTGGGAAAATCAAAAACCTTGAAGCTCCTAGAATTTTTTAAAGGATGAGCTAGATAGGTGATGATCATGTTCTACATATTTGTGTGACATGACAAGGATAGAGAAGTATGCTCTTCTCCTTTTAGGAGAATCAAAAAAATTAGACCCTTTGATCAGAACTTGTTAGTATTAGGAGTAATTGCTAGGGTTTTCAAACCTTTGAGAATGACCCAAGTGGGTACACATCTTTTTTTGTCTATTTTTCCCTACTATTATAAAGTTAATTTTGTAAAATCAAACAATTTCAAAACCTTGTTAGTTTCATCTCTTGATCCCATCCCATATGTCTTGAGAATTCTATACATGTACTGAGTAGTATCACTCTTAGCATTTCTTTCCAAGGGTGTACACTTGTAGCTTTTGGTGTAGTTGAGAGGTCTCAATATCACTTGCAAGAATTTTGGGGGTTAATGTGAATGGAAGCCAAGTAAACATCTCCTAGCTAGAATCTACTTAGTTCACCTCTGAAAGGGGGCATAACCTTTGTGCATGGATTGGAAAGAATCTCTCCTATAGATCATCACTATAGGTAGAAACCTACATACTTGAAGGTGGTATATAACACTAGCCCGTACTACAAGGGTAACCTTTGAACATATATTATTGATTCCTTAGAAATTCCAAGAACATGAGTGCCCTCTAAGGGGTGACATTATTGTGTGAGGTAACATATACACATAAGATGTGAGATAACAGTTTTTCCTTCGCTACCATTTTTTTTTAGGGATAAGCATGTTTTTTAGTCATTCTTATCTAATTTTGTCAAAAAATCCCTCATCCTTCCATGTTTCTTTGTCCTTGGTTGGATTCTTTGTGACTACTACTTGTTTCACAATCTTATTATTATCCAAGACAAGTCTGGGAAATAACTTGACAAATTAAAAATAGTCAAAATCTACAATTATGCAAACTACAAATTGGCCTAAAAACTTGTATACCCCTATGAGAAATTTAATATGAGATAGATGTTTATAACTTGTTATTGGTCTTTTCTCATCCATAGCCTCATTGTGTCTCATCCTAGGGCCTATGTAAGGAAATTCAAGTGCGGAAATAGCTTCCTACACTAATCCCTTAAGGAAAGTATTGTGCAAATTCCTATTAAATCTTTACAATTTCATATTCAATATTATGTAAACAATAATATTGCAGTCAACCATGGATACAAAAAATAGATAAATAAAGAAAACACATAAACACAAAGATATGTCGGTGGAGAAAAACCTTTTGGTAAAACAACCTCACCCCTCCAAAACTTGCACAATGTATTATCCTCAACATAGAAGGTTATAACATAATTGCAATGCAAGTTCTTTCAATAGAAAAATAACATAGAAGACCAATCCAATAGCAACATACCATAGCAACAATACACTTTCTCACTCTCTAATCTACAACCCTAAAAATGCTTATATCATGCACTTTCCCTTTTAGGGCAACTTCCAAAGAACAACCATACTCAATGATCAATTGCCACATGTCTACACATCTTCACCTATCACTGAATCTTCCAAAGATAGCTCTTACACATCATAGGAATCTATCATAACCATTTTAGCATGATCTCTTACACACAATTCAAGATGTCGATACATACAAGTGGAGTGACACATCAACATGCCAACTAGACATGTACACTCACACTTAATTATATTAGTTGTAAAAAATACATTTACAAAACAAATAATAAGAATAGGAATTATCCAAGGTTGAGACACCTTATTCCTAACAACCTATTCTATCTTATATGGAACTTTGTATAAAACTTAAAAAATCTCTCAAAATCAAAAAAGTGGTGCTAATCCTCATCTGACTTTGCATTTCCTCATATGAGTCCAAAAAACCATCATCTGGAAAGAATTTCCTTGTACAATCCTATTATAAAATTGCTTTTTAGGTCAAAATTTTCTAATTGGTTTCTAATTTTTTCTTGGTTACTGACTGGTAACTCTCTGCATATTCCTATGTCTATAAATAGTCAAAAAATTAAAATTGAAATACTTGATTGACCACTTTGATTTGTGTAAAATTTATTCTCCCATATTTCTTAGCCTACTATATTTTTTGTATTATTTCACCTTGTTGGTGCAAGAGTCATACATCTCAATTTTTTGGGCCATTAATTTGATGGCTCATACCTTGGTGGATATCACTTTCACGTTCACCTTCACTTACTTGAGACAAAGTTTAAATGTAGTCTTGATCCAAACCTATCATAACTTTTTCTATCTTAAGCAGTCATGACTATTGCACTAGGAGTGGAAGAGAATTTTCCTTATATAAACCTGGGTAAGGAAGAGGAAAATATAGAAGTAAAGTTAGAGGTATTTTTAAGTTCCTAATATGCTCTAACACTAGTGAAAGATTCTCATCATCTCCAAGACCTAGTGTAGAATCATCATGATCTCTATCACCTATAGATTGACCTTACATTATAAATACTTTCTCCAAAAATTATAATCATATTTGAAACCCACCATTTCAAGAACAACCTATATAAAAAATATTTAATAGAACTTCTCTTGAACCTAATTTTATCACCAAGAAAAGGAAACTAATGTCTATTTTTCCAAACATAGAACCTTTGCACATAAAACACCTGCATATGGAAAAATTTCATATAGACATGGCTGATCAAAATCAAGATAGGGGAGAAAATAGTAGAGATAAAAATAGGAGAGAAGAAAATGGTAGAGATGAAAAGAGGAAGAAGCAAATAAGAGAGGAGAATATTGGAATGCTTAGAATAACTGAGAGGGGGGTGAATCAGTTATCCAAGGTCCAAATGTACAAATAAAACATTTTAGTACTTAATAGATTCATATCCATACAACCATATCATGTATGCATCTATTAGAACATCCAATACCTTAACTTAGTAGGTCACTGTCCTAGGTCAAAATACCTTTGCAGAAATGTAAGCATGAAATACCAAAAAATCATTCACACAATTTGACACAGATTTTATGTGGAAACCCAATTTGGAAAAAACCACCAGTAACATGCTACCAATTTTCACCCTTCTGAAGTGATGCCCTATTAAAGATCAACCATGTTAAAGGTTTCAATACACACTACTAAATGTGACCAGTTTAAAGGAATTCAATCACCCTATTAGGAGTGATCCTTGTTAGAGGACTTTAGAAAATTCCATTATAATGTCATCTAGTTAAAGGATGTACAAATAAGTGTTAGGTCAACCTTAATCCAAAGGATTTATCCACACTGATACAGTTGTTAGAAAGTAACAACACAACTTGATCTAATAATAAAACACAACTCACTTCTAGATTGCAAATCTCTGGTTTAGTCCTCCATTCTACTTGACATTCATACTCTTCATCTCTAACATCTTGTTCACCCTTCAAGCATTCATCCTTTTAAGCCCTCTTGCTCAGTATACCAATTGCAAACTCTTCTATTTGACCACCATATGAAGCAACATCCTAGACTTCTTGTCTTCCTTAGGTTCTTGCACATGACAACTCTTACGCTTGGCCTCCTATCTCTATAAATATAGAATTTAAGTCTTTTGTTGCTTAACCACAATCATCCATTCTAGGGTTAGGTAAGATTCAATGAATCTACCCACTTTTTTATTTAGTCCCCTCTAGAAACTTCTTCTATAATCATCTTTGAAATTTCCTCAAAATGGCTTATCTTGAATTTTGTGCCACCATCTCACCATATAAATCTTCCACATGCTTCACACAATTCAAGAAATCAAATTTGTCAGCTCAAATTTGTTAAATATTTGATTAAACTCTTTTTATTGTCACTCAACATCCACATTGTTCACTCGGTAATAAGAGTCTTCTGATGCTCTGCCAATACTGGGTTGCTCAACATCAACTAAGTCTTCCTTCCTTAGTCACTGTTGTTAAATACCTGACGCTTGGCACATACTATTTTTTTTGACCCTCGGCACATGCTAAAATTTTCTTGGCCTAAACTAATTTTTGTCAGCTTACATGATTTTCTCAGCTAGGCTTGGTAGACACTTTTTATGAAAAATATTCTTCTAGGCTTAGCTTAAGTAACCATTTACTTTTAGCCTTAAGTAGATCAATAATACATAATATAATCAATATCTTACTTGTTCTTAGTGCTCCTTTTATACACCAAGTAACTCAACCTTTGTCTAAGTACTCTTGTTATCTTATCTTTTTAAATCCTCTTCATCAATCAAACAAATGATAAAGTCTATACCAAAATGTAGTTGTCTTACCAGCAAGTAGCAAGTTTGACATCATTGACAAAATAATGATTGTTCCATGATAGGTTCCATACTTCAAACAATCTATTTTCAACAATCTCCCTCTTTGGCATTGATGTAAAACCAATACCAACAACAACACCAAAAAGAATATTGAAATCTCTCCCTCTATCAATATATGTGCCTCTTTCTTTTTCCTTTTCTAATCTGATCTCTCCCCTCTATCAATACATGTGCCTCTTTTTTTTCCTTTTCTAATTTGATCTCTCTGATATCTCCCTCAATACTATAATGCCCCACCCAAAGATCCTTGGAACAAGGATTCAATACAAGCCAAGATATTTTTTTTACAATTATGAATGCACATGAAAAAATCATACAAGGATCAAAGATCACAACTAAAGACTTCACCAACAAATCTCCAAATGCCACTACTGTTGGAAATGATTGATATGATCATAAGAAAAGTTGTTGGAATAATATATGGAACTGGTAAAAGAATGTCCTCAATCATTGTTTTGTCATTGATGTCAAACTTTCTACTTGCAAGAATGATAATTGCTTCAGTGATCCAAATACTATCAATTAGTTGATTGCCAAGGTGGAGGCAATCAATAAGATGTAACTAGAACACCTAGAGAAAGGTTGAAGTTATGATGTTGTAATAAAGTACAAGGATCAGCTAAGCCATTGATGAAAAAGTGTATTTGATGGAATACTATAAGATACAAAGAATGGGCACACTAAAGCATATCAAAGATTTAAGGTTTTAGCTAAGTCTTTTGTAAAGCTCAAACTAAGTTTATTAGAGAGAAGGAGTCGAGCAAGCTAGTAAGAGCCGAGAAAATTCCTAGTTGATGTCGAGTAAACTTCAGATGCTGAGTAAACTCAAGATGCCAAGTAAACTTCAGATGTCGAGTAAACTTCAGATGCCGAGTGACACAGAGTAGAACCAAGTGCCGAGCAGAACCAAGTGCCGAGCAGAACCAAGTGTCGAGAAGAGTCAAGTGTTAAGCAGAACCAAGTGCCAAGCAAAACCAAGTGCCGAGCAGGTATAGGTGCCGAGTAACACAGAGGTGCCGAGAACCAGTAACTCAATAATGCCGAGTTGTTGCATTATTTTGGAAATCAAAGATTCGCCAGATCTAAGCCGACAAGGTTGTTATCTAGAAATTTGTGAATTAAAAGGAAGATAAGAATGATGAGCTGGTGGCACAGAACACCATGTAGAACAATTTTAATAATACAACTGATGAAGTTTTTAGAAGAGAACAAGATATGGGGTAGATAAATTGTATCCTACCTAATCCATTTTGAAGCCCTAAAATTGGAGAGGGAGAATTGAGCGACAAAAGGCAAATCAGACTCCTATTTAAGAAGACATAAGTTAATGAAGAATGAAGGGAAAGTGAAAGAAAAAGGTGTGTTCAAGCATAAAAGCATGAAATGTTGTAGAATGTGCTAAGGAGAAGAAAGCACAAGAACTCTGTTTGGATAGATGACCACAAGGATGATTGCATTGGCAAAATGAGGAAGAAGACTCAAGGAGATGAAGCTTGAGAGGGAGACAAGCAGTCAAAGCTAAAGTGATTGAAGCCAAGCATAAGGATTGAATTAAAAGTATGATCTAAAATCTACAAAGTATATTGTAAGTTATATCAGATTGAAAGACCATTATCGTTACTTTCTAGCAATTGTAACAGTAAGTCTAAATCCTATGGACTTAGGTTGGTTTAATAGCCATAATATAAGTCCTTTAATAGGGTGACATTCCAAGTGAATGTTCTAAAGACTTTTAACCAGGCCCATTCCTAACAGTTTGGTGAAATCCTTTAACAGGGTCACATATAACAGTGTGTTGTAAGCCTTTAACAGGGCAAGCTTTTAATAGGGCATCACTTCAGAAGAGTGAAAATCAAGTGGCATGTTACTGGTGGTTTTTCCCAAATTGGGTTTCCACGTAAATCATTGTGTCATGTGTTGATTTTGGATGTTTTGTCATTGCATATTGATTTATAGTAACTTGCTTATATGATTAATTTAAGTATTGGATGGATGAAAATGTATATGGATTCATTAAAAGTAGTAAAAAGGTATTAATAGGGAATTTTGGACCTTGAATAACTAATTCACCCCCCCTCTCAGTTATTCTAAAGAATTCTAACAATTGGTAACAGAGCTAACTGCTGATTTAGTTTGAAGGGACTATAAGCAAAAAAGATCAAAATGGCAAAGAGAGAAGTTCCCAAGCTCAACAAAGACAACTTTGTTGCATGGCAAAGTTTGATGAAGCTGCATCTTGGATCCATAGGAGATTATGCCCAAAATTCAATTGTTACTGAACATGTAGATCCAACAGGTGCTCCTGCTGCAGAAGACATGAAAAACAAGCAAGAACACAACCAGACAATGTTGGAAATTGCCTCTGCACTCAGCTATGTTGAATTTGATGATATCAAAGGATGTGATACTGCATTCAAAATGTGGAAAGCCTTATCAGAAATCTATGGAGGAGATTAGAATGTACAAAGAGCAAAAAGAGAAAGTCTCAGAGGAAAGTTTGATGACATGAAAATGGAAGAAAATGAGAATGCTGCTCAATATGGTGAAAGAATAAAGGAAGTGGTAAGTGCAATAAGATGCTTGAGTGGTCAATTGGATGAAGATACTATTAATAGTAAGTTCTTAAGAACCTTTCTCCCTATCTATGCTATTAGAGTATCAACAATACAAGAGCTAAGATGTATACCAGGAAATAATCTAATTTTTGAAGGTATAATAGGTAGACTCACTGCATTTGAGTTATCCAATTTTGACAACTACAAACCTGAAAATGTTGAATCTTCTTTTAAGGCCAAGTTATCACCGAAAGATGTCGAACAGGTGAAATCAAAGAAAGGAAGAAAAATGAAGTATGTATCCAGTGATAGTAGCACTGATGAGGAAGATGTGGAACAATTGGAAGCATTGCTCGCTAGAAGATTGCCTAGGGGGAAAGGAAAATTCAAAGGTAAGATGCCTATCATTTGTTTCAATTGCAATGAAGTAGGTCATATTTATGCAAGATGTCCACAGAAAAAGGATTCCAAGGAAGGCAACAAATACAACAATAGAAGAGATGATGACAGGAGAGATTACAAAGAAAAAGGTAAGAAGTGTTATATTGTTGAAAAAAATTCTGATGACAATGATGATGAAGTTGTTTATGTAGCCATGAAGGACCAATCTGATGAAGAAGAGACCATAGCACTGGTAACATGTATAAACAAGAATAATAGATGGATCATAGACAGTGGATGCTCACATCACATGATAGGAGACAAAAGTAAGTTTGTTAACTTTACTCAGTATGATGGAAATAGTGTTAGATTTGGTAATGATGCTCCATGTCAAATCAAAAGAAAAGGTTCCATTAAGCTCACAGAACAAATTTCATGTGACAATGCATACTATGTTGAAGGATTAAACTACAATTTACTGAGTGTCTCACAGTTAGGCAATATAGGTTGCAAAGTGGAATTTGGAAACAAAACTGCAAAAATCTATGATACTGATGGTAAACTGATAGGAAAAGGAGATTAAACAAAGAGTAATTTGTTTTACCTTGATATGGATGATGTTTCTTGTTTATTTTCAAAATTTGATGATGAATGGTTATGGCATAGAAGATTATGTCATGTCAACTTTGACAATCTAGTCAACATCAGTAAAATGAAGAAAGTCAAAGGTCTACCAAAATTGAAGAAGCCAAATATTTTATGTGCAAACAATCTCAGCTAGGAAAGATGACAAAATCAAGTTTTAAAAGAAAAAACTATACATCTAAAGAGATACTTGAGTTAGTTCACACTGACTTATGTGGTCCAATGGAAATACAAAGTTATAGAGGAGATAAATACATAATGCTATTTGTTGATGACTATTTCAGGATGATGACTGTTATGTTCTTAAAACAAAAATCTGATGCTTTTCAAATGTTTAAGTGTTATGTGGCTAGAGTTGAAAAGGAAACTGGAAAAAGCTTGAAATGCCTAAGATCAGATAGAGGTGGTGAATTTACATCAAATGAATTCGAGATATTCTGTAATGACAATGGAATCAAAAGACAAATGTCAGCTCCTAGAACTCCCGCACAGAATGGAATTGCTGAGAGAAGAAACAGATATGTGATTGACTGTGCCAGAACATTAATGATGGAAAATAATGTTGCTCTAAAATATTGGAGAGAAGTTGTAAGTATAGCTATTCATACACTGAACTGAGTACAAGTCAAGAAAGGTACAAATACAACACCTTTTGAATTATGGTATGGTCACTCACCCAATGTAAAATATTTCAAAGTGTTTGGTTGCAAATGCTTAATCCTTAAAGATGTTAGAAATGAAAATTTTGATGTAAAAAGTAATGAAGGCATATTTCTTGGTTACTCCACTAGAAGTAAGGCATATAAGTGTTTGAATATTAACACTAACAAAATTGTGGAAAGTGCAAATGTAAATTTTGATGAGCACACAGAAGTCCAAGCTGAAATACCAAAGAAAATGGAAGAGTATAGAACCTTTGTGTATTCTTATGAAGGAATGACTGTTGATGAAAATGATGTCAATCAAATTGGAAATCAACAACGAATATCAGTTTTATTTGATTCACAACCAATGAATGTCGACTTGCATTTAGAAGCCGAGTTGCAGAATGAAGAAAATGCACAATCTAATTCTGAAGATAGTACACATAATGAAGAACAACCTGACAATGAAGTGCATAGTAATTTTGAATCTGAAAGATCAAACATGGAAACAAGGACAGAGCCAAGATTATCCAAATATGTAAAAAGACATCACCCTGCTGAAAAAATAATTGGTGACAAAGAGGCAAGACCAATGACAAGGAACAGACTAAGACATGAATCATGTCTGATCAGCAAATCTGAACCCAAGACAGTATATGGTGCATTACAAGATGATGACTGGTATAAAGCTATGGAAGAATAAATTGATCAAATAAGAAAAAACAAAACCTGGAGTTTGGTTCCCAGACCAACTGACAAGAATGTGATTGGCACCAAATGGGTATTCAAAAACAAACTAGATGAGAATGGTGAGATTACCAAAAACAAAGCTAGACTAGTATGCAAGGGTTATGCTCAAGAAGAAGGAATAGACTATGGAGAAACATTTTCTCCTGTTGCTAGAATGGAAGGAGTAAGAACTTTACTTGCATATGCTACCTACAAAGATTTTAAAGTCTATTAGATGGATGTAAAATCTGCTTTCTTAAATGGTATACTAGAAGAAGAAGTCTACATTGAACAACCAGAAGGATTTGTTGATGAAAACAATAGGGATATGGTGTGTAAGTTACATAAAACACTCTATGATTTGAAACAAGCACCTAGAGCATGGTATGAAAGACTTCACAAGTATCTAGTGCAAATTGGATTTGAAAGAACTGATGATAACAGCAACATGTACATCAAAGCAGAAGAAGGTAAAGATATTATTGTATCTAAAATCTTTGTGGATGACATAGTGTTTGGTGGTAAGGAAGTACTTTGCAAAGGCTTTGCTAACAAAATGAAACATGAATTTGAGATGTCTATGTTTGGAGAAATCAATTTTTTTGTTGGATTGCAAGTACATCAACTCAAACATGGAATATTTGTTACACAATCAAAAAACATCAAAGAAATTCTTAAAACATTTGGATTGGAGGAATCCAAACCAATTAGCACACCAATGGCCACGGGAAATAAGCTATCCAAAAATGATGAGTCAGCTGAAGTTAATCAAACAATGTACAGATCCATGATTGGAAAACTACAATATGTTGTACATAGTAGACCAGACATAGCATTAGCAGTTGGAATAGTGGCTAGGTTCTCTACTAATCCTAAAGAAAATCATCTCATTGCAGTAAAAAGAATAATGAGATATCTTAAAGGAACTAATGAATTTGGTCTATACTACAAAAAGAATGGAAAATTTGAGCTCAATGCATATACAAATGGAGACTTGGGAGGAAACATTGATGATAGAAAAAGCACAACTAGAGGTGCATTATTTCTAGGCAAAAGGTTGGTTACCTGGACTAGCAAGAAATAAACATGTACATCATAGTCCACTACAGAGTCTGAATATGTGGTAGCTACAGTCAATTGCACAAACATTCTATGGCTCACACATCTACTGAATGGAATGAAAGAAGAAGTAACAAAACCTGTGATATTGTATTGTGATAATACAAGTGCTATAAACATATCCAATAATCAAGTGATGCATGCAAAAACCAAGCATATTGCAATCAAGTATCATTATGTCAAAGAATTGGTAGAAGACAAACAAGTGAAGTTGGAATACATTCACACAAAGGAACAAACTGTAGATATCTTAACCAAACCATTGCCCAAGGATGCCTATGAATATCTTAGAAGCAAGTTGGGTGTCATACCCCTAACTCAAGTTGTTTAAGGAAACAAGAAAGTTGTCTTGCATCAACAGGAATAAATCATTGAAATATTAACAGGTTGATGCAAAGGATGACAGCAGAAGTAGAAACTCCAAATCAGTCACAAGCATGGTGACAGAAGGAGAAAAATCATCAAGAAGCCAAAGCTTATATTTTGCATGATGAAGATGCTACACCGTTGGCATTTATGTCAAAGAGGGAGAAATATGTAGAAAACTGATCCATACAAAGAAAAGAAGGAGATATATATATGAAAGAGGGAGATATATGAGATCAGTAGTAAACATACAGCAAGACAACGTATACAATCTTGGTGGTAACTGAATTGATTACTTGATTAGTTTGGTTTGCCATCAATGCCAAAGAGGGAGATTTTTGGGAATGATTGAAATGATCATAAGAAAATTTGTTGGAATAATATATGGAACTGGTAAAAGAATTTCCTCGATCATTGTTTTGTCATTGATGTCAAACTTGCTACTTGCAGGAATGACAATTGCTTTAGTGATCCAAATACTATCAATTAGTTGATTGTCAAGGTGGAGGCAATCAATAAGATGTAACTAGAACACCTAGAGAAAGGTTGAAGTTATGATGTTGTAATAAAGTACAAGGATCAGCTAAGCCATTGATGAAAAAGTCTATTTGATGGAATACTATAAGATACAAAGAATGGGCACACTGAAACATATCAAAGATTTAACGTTTTAGCTAAGTTTTTTGTAAAGCTCAAACTAAGTTCATTAGAGAGAAGGAGTTGAGCAAGCTATTAAGAGCCGAGAAAATTCCTAGTTGATGTCGAGTAAACTTCAGATGCCGAGTAAACTCAAGATGCCAAGTAAAATTTAGATGCCGAGTGATACAGAGCAGAACCAAGTGTCGAGCAGAACCAAGTGCCAAGTAGAACCAAGTGCCAAGCAGAACTAAGTGTCAAGCAGAATCAAGTGCCGAGCAGAACCAAGTGTCGAGTAGGTATAGGTGCCAAGTAACACAAAGGTGCCAAGCACTGGTAACTCAATAATGCCAAGTTGCTACATTATTTTGGAAATTGAAGATTCACCAGATCTAAGCCGACAAGGTTGTTATCTAGAAATTTGTGAATTAAAAGAAAGATAAGAATGATGAGCTGGTGGCACAAAACACCATGTAGAATGATTTTAATGATACAACTGGCAAAGTTTCTAGAAGAGAAAAAGATATGGGGTAGATACATTATATCCTACCTAATCCATTTTGAAGCCCTAAAATTGGAGAGGGAGAATTGAGCGGAAAAAGGCAAATTAGACTCCTATTTAAGAAGACACAAGTTAATGAAGAATGAGGGGAAAGTGAAAGAAAAAGGTGTGGTCAAGCATAAAAGCATGAAGTGCTATAGAATGTGCTAAGGAGAAGAAAGCATAGGAACTCTATTTGGATAGATGACCACAAGGATGATTGCATTAGCAAAATGAGTAAGAAGACTCAAGGAGACGAAGCTTGAGAGGGAGACAAGCAATCAGAGATGAAGTGATTGAAGCCAAGCATAAGGATTGAATTAAAAGTATGATCTAAAATCTGTAAAGTATGTTGTAAGTTATATCAGATCGAAAGACCATTATCATTACTTTCTAGCAATTGTAATAGTAAGTCTAAATCCTATGGACTTAGGTTGGTTTAATAGCCATAAGATAAATCCTTTAACAGGGTGACATTCCAAGTGAATGTTCTAAAGACCTTTAACTAGGGCCATTCCTAAAAGTTTGGTGAAATCCTTTAATAGGGTTACATTTAACAGTGTGTTGTAAGCCTTTAACAGGGCAGGCTTTTAACAGGGCATCACTTGAGAAGAGTGAAAATCAAGTAGCATGTTACTGGTGGTTCTTTCCAAATTGTGTTTCCATGTAAATTATTGTGTCATGTGTTGATTTTGGATGTTTTGTCATTGCATATTGATTTACAGTAACTTGCTTATATGATTGATTTAAGTATTGGATGGATGAAAAAGTATATGGATTCTTCAAAAGTAGTAAAAAGGTATTAATAGGGAATTTTGGACCTTGAATAACTGATTCAAACCCCTCTCAATTATTCTAAAGAATTCTAACAATTGGTATTAGAGCTAACTACTGATTCAGTTTAAAGGGACTACAAGCAGAAAAGATCAAAATGGCAAAGATAGAAGTTCCCAAGCTCAACAAAGACAACTTTGTTGCATGAAAAAATTTGATGAAGCTACATCTTGGATCCATAGGAGATTATGCCCAAAATTCAATTGTTACTAAACATGTAGATCCAACAGGTGCTCCTACTACAGAAGACATGAAAAACAAGCAAGAACACAACCAGACAATGCTGGAAATTGCCTCTGCACTCAGCTATGTTGAATTTGATGATATCAAAGGATGTGACACTGCATTCAAAATGTGGAAAGCCTTATCAGACATCTATGGAGGAGATCAAAATGTACAAAGAGCAAAAAGAGAAAGTCTTAGAGGAAAGTTTGATGACATGAAAATGGAAGAAAATGAGAATGCTGCTCAATATGGTGCAAGAATAAAGGAAGTGGTAAGTGCAATAAGATGCTTGAGTGGTCAATTGGATGAAGATACTATTAATAGTAAGTTCTTAAGAACCTTGATCCCTATCTATGCTATTAGAGTATCAGCAATACAAGAGCTAAGATGTATGCGAGGAAATAATCTAAGTTTTGAAGGTATAATAGGTAGACTCACTGCATTTGAGTTATCCAATTTTGACAACTACAAACCTAAAAATGTTGAATCTACTTTTAAGGCCAAGTTATCACTAAAAGATGCCGAACAGGTGAAATCAAAGAAAGGAAGAAAAATGAAGTATGTATCCAATGACAGTAGCACTGATGAGGAAGATGGAACAATTGGAAGCATTGCTCGCTAGAAGATTTCACAGGGGGAAAGGAAAATTCAAAGGTAAGATCACAACTGAAGACTTCACCAAAAAATCTCCAAATGCCACTACCTAACTGACATGACATAACTAAAGAACAAAAACCAAAGATGACATCAAAACACAAAACCTTTGATCTATTGAAGCATAGAACCACTAGCATTCCTAAAGGGTACTCAAAAGTCCAAATTGTGTTCTTTGAAAATAGCAGATATGCCCCTTTTTTTTTGTGTGAGAGAATTAACAACTAATAGTCTCGCATGAGGAAGTACCTCTTTGCACAAGCAAGTACACTAAGCCACATGAGGAAACACCATCTTATGCAAGAAATTTTTAGGTTTAGTAGCCAAAAGCATTGTACTGGTGTTGAGGTCCATGTAAGGAAGTTCCAAGAGCCACATGAGGAAATGCAAGGCCCTGCACAAACCTTCCATAATCTCACATAAGGAACCACAAAAGCACACTAGAAAACAAGGAATAAAAAGATATAAAAGATTATTCCTCCACACTATGGAGTACCAAATCCACAATCAAGGCATAGACACTCGAATCATAACAACTGAAAGATAGAAACCAAAACTAACCATCTAAACATAGCAGTGAAGGAAAAGTACTAAAAGAAACATCACAATGTATGAACATAAAAAAACTCATGTGTGGTTTTTCCCAACCATAATAGCATCATGAGATCTCAAATTTCCTAGTCATCCCCCACTCATAACATCCCAGACTGCCAACTAGATAGTTGGACCTATCTTATGAGGACATCACTACTAAAGCATAATAACATTATAAGAATAAGAAATCTAATATGCTAAACCAATAAGCAATAAATATTTCAACTAAGAAAATATCATCATCAAATCATATGCTAAACATCATAATAATAGGAAATCTAACATGCTAAACCAATAAGCAATAGATATTCCAACTAAGAAACTCACATCATCTAATCATATGCTAAACATAATAATATAGGAATGCATTAAATAAACTAACATCATCTAAAAATAATATCTAATCATTCCAATAAAATCATAAATCACAAGGAATAATACTCCAGAACCTAAAGTACCAAGTGAAAACATCTAGCAACAGTTGCACTAGGGCAATAGACTATCTTTGTATACTGGTTCCTAGTAGTGGTGAAGATAGCTACACCTCCCAACCATTTGGAACCCATAGGTCCACTCTTGTCATGCTGATGGAGATTATGATCCAACCACAAACACATATCAAGAAAACATCCATGGCTAATACTCACACCAGACAATAATGATGGCTGAAACTAAGATCATGAGACAATGCAAGTACTACAAGTCCTAATTAGACACTCAAAGGGTTACTATATAGGGTTCATCATGGAGAGTCACTTGGCATTGGAAAAACCAAGCTAGTATTGGTAGCATCAACTTCCTAAAGGAAGGTGTACAATCCTAGCAGCATCAACTTCCCAACAGAAGGTGAACAATCTAACTTTTAATTATCTTAAATTTTATTGCCACCTAGTATTTTATTTAGTTATCACTTGATTAAAAAAAATTCACACAAATGCACTAGGTATGGACTCTAGTTTGAGGAGATAGAATCCCCCTCCATATGCTACCCTACCCTACCCATGCTTATCCAATAATGAGTTCCCATAAGCATGCATATTTCCAACCCAACCCAAATGATCATAACTCTTGGAAATACCATAGAAGATCGAGCCTTGCAAGTCACCTAAAAAATGTACATACACATGGTCATGTGTAGCACACCACTATCACCAAGATCATAACACAAGGACTAGATGAGAATACAAGAAAAATATCACTCAACTGAAACCAAACTCGGGAGGATGGATTCTACATGAAACCCAAAGAATAATAAAACCATAAATCATGAACTCACTCCACCAGCCTCAATCTAGGAGTGGATTCCACATGAATCCCAATGATGCAACAAAAGAAAACATCATGAACTCACTCAACTAGCCTCAATCCAAGAGCATGGATTCTACACGAATCGTTGTGTCCACGAAACCATAGCAAAGGTCCAAAAGAAATAATAATACTAGATATAAAATCACTCAACTAGACACAAAGTCCAGATTATGGATGTGACATGCATCCTAATGTAAACATAAAGATGTAACAATGGTCTATCTGGCATCCCAATAGATGATCTAGGTCCATGACCAACATCATGCCAAGAAAAATTGAGAAAATAGGGTGTTACACAAATCGAGGTAAAAACCACAAAACTCAAAATTTTCAAAAATAAAACCCATTTGGTCTCAGGGAAAAAAATCCACAAAAATCCAATAAAGTTTGGGTTTGGATTTTGTATGCAGAAATGGCCAGCATAACAATGTAAAACCCCAAGCCCTCATCTCAAAAAATAAAGAAATTCTCATACTCACCCAACTCAGTAGAGCTGGCACATAGAAATGGAGGGGAACACTAGTTCTTATCCTCTTAAAAAATGGCTACCAAATACAAAAGTAGAAACAAAGCCAACACAATAAAATTGGAGAGCCCTACCTCGCAACCAAAAGGGAAAATGAGAATCTGAACCATAAAATAAAAATCTTGCAGAAGCAACCAAAAATCGTGGCAATCTAAGGTCTTCTTGAGCTGGATCCAACGAGACTGATCTCGTGATGATCCCACACCCATAGCTCCCACAACAAACAAAATAGTAATTCCTCATGAAGAGTATTTTGGTTTTTACTCTCAAACTTTCTAATTCAAAAGTGAGAAGTGAGGAATTAAATTTCCTTTTAGATACTTATTTACTTTTCAAGTAAATAATGGATTAGAAAAAATAACTAGGAGAACTAGTTAACTTGAATCAACCCAATCAAAAATAGGTTATTCCAAGTAATTGGAATTCATCTATGCAAATGTTTCTATAAATTAAAAACAATAAAAATAAAGCTTGAAAACCCAAAATCACAAAAATTTCTTTAACAACTTCCGTGACAATGCAAACCTCTCAATGCACAGACATGCTTACTAGTCTAATCACATAACGCAAATGAGTTTGGGTTTATCAAATCACCAAAAGGTTTAATTTAAAAATTAAATAGGATACGTCAACCATATAAGGATGATATTCGTAAAATATGAACAACTAAATCACTAACTCCATGTGCCACTACTAGGGATATAAATCATGCATACTAAAACACAAGATCAAGTGGCACAATTGTATATAATAACATAGCCAAAGGAATATATGCATTAAATACTCAATTTAACCATTTACTCAATTATACTAAAATAATCCATTTACATCACTCACATTCGCATAAAGCATCACAAAGAAAGAATGAAGTAAATAACCTTTACATTTAATCCAACATATAACCTAATTGAAGATATGTCCAATTATTGGATAACCAAATATTGTCATAAAACATATTGTCATCTCAAAATGGCATCATCATGCAAATATGATCAACTAAATAGCATATTAGTCTAACATCTATGATACCAAAATCAAAGTATAGAAAGGTAAATATTTGCATCATATAACCAATGAATCCAACATGGACAATCCATTTCTAATTATTTAAGCATTTAATAATGGTTGATTAAACAAAAATAAAAGGCACTTAAAACACATAAGTGAACATAGTTATATACATAACTAACCACTACTATAGGAACCTAGTCCAATGTAGTAGGATAATATTACATAGTGCAATCTCTGCACACATCTTAGGGTAATCATGGAACAACATCATGATACCACATTGATCCTAGTAACCACTGGCACAAACCTTAGTGAAACCATCTAACACATCATAATCTCATAAATTAGCTATAATCATAATCAAAGAAGTTGATACAAGAACATAAATCCAAACACCTCAAGCATGAAGACCACGCATGGTCCCAATTATGATCACTCACTAAGAAAGATCATCAAGGTTGCATCCATTAGGATGACTTAAAAAAATCAAATGGGAGAGGCACTACAAATACATTCTTTAGGTTTTAGGTACAACACTTTGTTATGTGCTCTCTCTTTCTCTTATATCTCCCTCTTTGAACTCTCTCTACTATCTCCCTCTTTGACAAAAATGCCATATACTTCTCATCTATCAATGCAAATATAGTCAATTTAGGTTCACTCTATGTCATTTTGCATGTAACTATAAATCTTCTAATTTAGCTCCTTCATTACTTTAGGCAGCTCCTAAAGTAAGATCCACTGCATCAAATTTTAAAATATGACATTCAACTCAGTTGATGCAGGGCACTACTCTTGCTTCTTAAGTAGATTTGGATAGGGGTATCACCCCTAGTTTGCCTCTAAGATATGCATATGCATCCTTAGGTAAAGCCTTTGTGAATATATCAGTTATTTGTTATTTTTTATTCACATATTCTATTCTCACTTCTTTGTCTTGAACCAACTCTCTCAAGTAATGATACTTGATTGTGAAGTCATTTTTCTTTGTGTGCATCACAAGATTATTTGATATATTTATAGCACTTGTATTGTCACGATAAAGTACCACAAATTCAATAATTTCTTCCTTCATTCCTTTAAGTAGTTGTTTGATCCATACCACAACTATACAATTCATTGTAGCAACCACATATTTAACTTCAACAATGAATTTTGATATACAATTTTTTTTCTTACTAATCCATGAGACTAATATTTTTCCTAATAAAAATGCTCCACCACTTGTACTTTTTTCTATCATCAATATTTCCAGCCCAATTAGCATTTGTATAGCCTCTCAATTTAAGCTTATCATTCTTCTTGTAGTATAGACCATAGTCTTCTATTCCTTTTAAGTATCTCATGATCCTTTTAAAAGCCATCAAATTATTCTCCTTAGGATTTGTAGAAAACATTTCAACAATCCCAACAACTAATGCAATGCCAAGTCTGATATGAACTACATATTGTAATTTTCCAATCATAGACCTATTAAATGTTTGATTTACTTCAGCAAAATCATCAATTTTGGATAGTTTGTGTCTTGTTGCCATAGGAGTACTAACAAGTTTTGAGCACTCCATACCAAAAGTTTTCATTATTTCCTTCACATACTTGGAATCAGTGATGTAAATACCATATTTCATCTAATATACTTACAATCCAACAAAGAACTTTATCTCTACAAAAATAGACATCTCAAACTCTTTCTTCATTTAGTTTAAAAATGTCTTACACAACGCATTTTTTACTCCAAATATGATATCATCAACAAATATTTTAGTAAGTGAATCCCTTTACCTCCTTTTTTCTTCAAGTACAGATTGTTATTATCATTGGTCTTCTCAAAACCAATCTTCACAAGATAGTTGTGAAGCCTCTCATACCATAGTCTTGGAGTTTCCTTAAAACCATATAGAAATTTGTGTAATCTACATACCATTTTCTTGTTGTTTGGATCAAAAAATCCTTTTGGTTGTTCTATGTCAACCTCCTCTTCAAGTATACCATTCAGAAAATTTTGACTTCACGTCCATTTTGTAAAATTTAAAACCTTTGTATGCAGAGTAAGCAAGCAAAGTTATTACTTCTTCCAATCTTAGAACTGGGAAAAATGTATATCCATAGCCAATTCCCTCTTCTTGTTCATATCCCTTTCAAACTAATCTTAACTTATTCCTTATGAATTTATCATTCTCATCTAGTTTGTTTCTATACACCCACTTGGTTCCAATCACATTCTTGTTCTTTGGTCTGGGTACTAGAGTCCATGTTTTGTTCTTATCAGTCTAATCAATCTCTTCTTTCATGGATTTACTTTAGTATTTGTTCTCTAATGTATCCTTCACTAACTTAGGCTCATGCATGCTTTAAAAACATGTATCACTTCTCAACCTATTCCTTGTCATTGGTCTAGCTTCTTTATCTCCAATAATTTGTCCAACAGGGTGATTTTTTCTAACATACTTTGACAATCTTAGTTTTTCTCTTCTTTCTACAATGGGTCTATCAACTTTAGATTCATTGTGCACTTCTCTATTAGGTAACTTGACATTCCTTTCATGTACACTGATCCTAGTATTAGAAAGCACCTCAGCTTCTAACTACAACTTGGCTCCTAAATGCAACTCGGCATCCATTTGATGTGACTCAGGATCCATTTGATGTGACTTGGTAGTCACTAACACTTGTTATTGTTGATTTAAAACTTGGATCTCAACTTCATTAGTATTCATGTCTTTATAGCAGTACATGAAGGTTTTTTACTCTTCAGGTTCCTTCTTAGGTTCAGCTTCATGTACCTCTGTATATACATCAAATTTTACATTTGCACTTTCCACAACTTTTTTAGTGTTATTATTTAAACACTTATAAGCTTTACTTCTTGTGGAATATCCTAGGAAAATACTTTCTTCACTTTTAGCATCAAATTTACCATTTCTATTGTCCTTAAGAATGTAAAACTTGCTTCAAAATACCTCAAAATATTTTACATTGGGTGAGTATCCATACCATATCTCAAAAGGTGTGGAATTTGTACCTTTCTTGACTTGTACTCAATTTAAGGTATAGAAAGTTGTGCTTATAGCTTCTCTCTAGTATTTCAAAGTAATATTCTTCTCCATCATTAGTGTTCTAGCACAATCCAATACAGATTTGCTCCTCCTTTTAGCAATCCCATCTTGTGGAGCAGTCTTAGGTGTAGAATTTTGTCTTTTAATTCCTCTTTCATTATAGAATATCTCAAACTCATTTGATGTAAATTATCCACCTTTTTCAGATCTCATACATTTCAAGATTTTACCAGTCTCCTTTTCAACTCTTGCCAAGTACTAATTAAACAATTAAAAAGCATCAAATTTTTATTTCAAAAACATAAATATCATCATCTTAGAATAATCATCAAAAAATTAGGATGATGTACTTGTCACCTTGTAGCTTTGCACATCAATTGGTCCACATAAATCAGTATGAATTAATTCTAAAATTTATTTTGAGGAGCGAGTCTTACTTTTAAAACTAGATTTTTTCATCTTGCCTAACTAACATTGTTTGCAAATCACATTATCATGTTTCTTCAGTTTTGGGAAACCTTTGACTCTTTTAATGTTACTAATACTGACTAATTTATTTAAGTTAACATGACATAACCTCTTGTTCCATAGCCACACAACATCAAATTCTACAACAAGACAAGTAGCATCATTCATGTCAAGATAAAAAAAAGATTGCCTCTAGTCTGATCTCCATTTCCAATTAGTTTTCCATCAATGTCATATATCTTAGCCTTCTTATTATCAAATTCAAATTTACAACCTAAACTATTCAATTTTGACATACTCAACAAGTTATAGTTAAGTCCTTCTACATAGTAAGCATTGTCACACATGATCTTTTCTATCATTTTTATTGATCCTTTACCTTTTATTAGATAGGGTGCATCGTTTCCAAATCCAACACTATTTATATTGTAATATTCAAGGGTAATGGACTTACTTTTATCTCTTGTCATATGATGTGAACATCCATTGTCAATGATCCATCTATTACTTTTTTTCACATAAGATATTAATGAAATTGCCTCATCTTCATAAAAATCATCTTTCATAGAAATATACACAACTTCATCATCATGGTCATCAATTCTATCTTTTGATTCCTCTTCAGCAATGTAGCAATCCTTCTTTCCTTTATCTTTATATTCTTCCCCATTCCATCTCTTTTACCTCTATATTTATCTCCACTTCTATTGTTCTTCTTCTCTAGACACCTTGTAGCAATATGACCAACCTCATTACAATTGAAACATGTGATAGGTAAATTACTTTTGTATTTCTCTTTCCCTATGTGAAATCTCCTAGCTAGTAATGCTTCAAGCTCTTCTACATCATCTTCATCTATGTCACTATTACTAGAAACATGTTTGACCTCTTTCTTCTTCTTATCTTTAGGTTCTTTCAATGTCAATTTAGCATTGAAAGTAGATTCAACATTTTCAGTTTTGAAATTATCAAAATTAGAAAGTTCAAAATAATGAGTCTACCCATCAGTCCTTCAAGGGTTAGATTACTATTAGGAACACACCTTAGTTCTTTTATGAAGAGACTCTAATAGCATAGATAGGTAGTACGGTTCTCAATACTTTGTTGATCACAATCTCATCTTCAATAACACCATTTTCTCCTCTGATAGCATTCACAACATCTTTGATTCATGTATAATACTAGACTATAGTCTCACCTTCTTGCATTCTCATGTCATTGAAATTTCCTCTTAGAATTTTTGCTTTGGCTATCAAAATATTCTTGTCTCCTCTATAGATCATCTCTATAGCATCCCACATCTTCTTAGCAGAATTATATCCTTTGATTTCATCAAACTCTGAGTAGCTAAGGTTAGATTCAAGCTCTAACATTGCCTAATTGTATTCTTTCTTTTTTTTCAAATCATCAATAGTAGGAGCTCCAGCTAGATCAATATACCTAGTATTAATGGTAGATTGTGCATAATCTCCAAGTCCTCCTAGATTTAGCTTCATCAAACTTATCTATGCAGGAAAGTTTTCCTTGTTTAGTTTGGGCACCTCCTTTCTGTACGTCTTGATCTTTAGCTTTTAATACCTTCAAACTATTTCCTTACAAGAACCAAATTCTCTAATACCAATTGTTGGAATGTTTAGAATAACTAAGAGGGGGTAAATTAGTTATCCAAGGTCCAAATGTACAAATAAAACTTTTCAGCACTTAACATATTCATATCCATAAAAGAAAATCATACATGCATCCATTAGAACATCCAATACCTTAACTTCGTAGGTCACTACCCTAGGTCAAAATAACTTTGTAGAAATGTAAGCATGAAATATTAAAAACTAATTCACACAATTTGACACAAGGATTTTATGAAGAAACCCAATTTGGGAAAAACCACTAGTAACATGCTACCAATTTTCACTATTCTAAAGTCATGCCATGTTAAAGGCCAGCCCTTTTAAAAGTTACAATACACACTATTAAAGGTGACTTGGTTAAAGGATTTTAATCACCCTATTATGAGTGAGCCTTGTTAGAGGACCTTATAACATTCCATTAGAATGTCACTCGATTAAAGGATTTATAAATGAGTGTTAGGTTAACCTTAATCCAAAGGATTTATCCAAACTAATATAGTTATTAGAAAGTAATAGAAGGACTTGATCTAAAAATAAAACATAGCTCACTTGTAGATTATAGATCTTTGGTTCAATCCTCCATTCTGCTTGGCATTCATACTCTTGATCTCTAACAGCTTGTTCACCCTTCAAGCATTCATCCTCTTAAGCTTTCTTTCTTTGTATGTCAATCGCAAACTCTTCTATTCAGCCACCATATAAAGAAACATCCTATACTTGTTTTCTTCCTTGGGTTCTTGCACATGAAAACTCGTTCTTTTGGCTTTCTATCTCCATAAATAGAGAATTTAGTTCTTTTTCTTCTTAACCACAATCATCCATTCTAGGGTTAGCTAAGATTCAATGAATCTGCCCACTTTTTCATTTATTCCTTTCTAGAAACTTCTTCTACAATCCTCTTTGAATTTCTCTCAAAATGGTTTATCTTGAATTCTATGCCACCACCTCATCATAGGAATTTTCCATGCACTTCACACAATTCAAGAAATCAACTTTGTTGGATCAAATTCATCAAATATTTGATTAAAATCTTTTTCCTATTACTCGACATCCACATTGTTCACTCGAAAAAAATAGTCTTCTTATGCTCAACCAACATTAGGTTTCTCAACATCAACTAATTCTTCCTTGATCAGTCAATATTATTATTTACCTAATGCTCAGCGCATACTATATTTTTCTAATGCTCGGCACATGTAGAATTATGCTTGGCCTGAACTAAGTTAGCTCAGCTTACATTATATGCTCGGCCATGCTTGGCATAAACTTTTTATGAAAACTCTTCTTCTAAGCTTAGCTTAAGTAACCATTTACTTTTAGCCTTAAGTAGATAAACAATACATAATATCATCAATGTCTTACTTGGTATTAGTGCTCCTTTTATACACTAAATAACTCAACCTTTCTCTAGGTACTCGTGTTATCTTATCTTTTCAATTCCTCTTCATCTATCAAACAAATGATAGCATTCAAACCAAAAACTAGTTATCTTACCAACATGTAAGAGGTTTGACATCATTGGAAAAATTATGATTGTTCCATGATAAGTTCCACACTTCAAACAATCTCTTTTCAATAGATAAAATATAAGAGGACAGAGAAAAAAACAACAATCATTGCTCTAAAAATGAAGATGAGGAGATACGTCAAGAAGAAATTAAAATGTGTTAGTAAGAAAAAAACTTCTTTAAAATGGTGGAACTCCTGATGAAAGAAGATAAATAAAAATACTTCCCTAATCTATCTCTCAAAGGAGCCAAAATTCCCCTACACTAGAATGTAGTAACTATATTGTACTAGCTAAGGAATTCATGCACGATAAGACTTACCTTATGCGCATGTTTCCACAAAGCTTGGGTGGACAAGGCATAGAGTGGTTTTCTAGGTTACCCACTAGAATAAAAACCTTCTATCAAATCACAAACTTGTTCATACAAAAATACTCCTACAATATTCAACATCTTGTTGCTATGAAAGATCTTTGTAGCATTAAACAAAGAATGGGAGAATCATTCTTAAACTTCCTTCAAAGATGGAGACAACTATACACTATATACTCTTGAAAGATCCCTAAATATGAAGGACTTGATATCTTCATGGATAATTTTATACCTGATTTTGGTTATAAACTACAACTCCAAGGACCCGCTACATTTGACAAAATAATTAAACAAGGTGTCTGAATAGAGGAGTTCATAGTTAAGAAAAGTTTATTGATCCTACAAAAAGAAAACAAATAGGGATCTAGTTCAAGTAAAGACAAGATCCAAATATGTCAACAAAATTTATAATGTAGTGAATTATCGAGTAGTGGATATTGTAGCTCCTAAACCTCCTAAAATTATCTTAATTCCATAAGTAGCATACAAGCAACCAAAGATGTAGAAAACATTTCCTTAGATGCTAGAACAATGAGAAATATCTTCAAAGACAAACCTTGGGCTCCTAGATGCAAGTGTGAGTATACACATCTTGGTGAATCCTTTAAAGGGGTCTTCAAAACACTTCTAAAAAATCAAATCATCACTCTTCTATATAACTCTTGACCATACAATCCACAACTTAGACATAAATGGTGGAATGATGTTGATTACTATGAATACCTCTACAACAAGGGTTACAAAATTAACAATTATATACAATTTAAATATAAGGTTTAAGACCTTATTGACAATGGAGAGGTAGTTGTTGGAGGACATGACAAAAATTCTGATCACAAAGAATTCAAAGAGTCATTCCCCAAGCACAAAAAGGAAAATTTATCTAAATCAAATAACAACACAAAGGTCAACTATATGTACTCTAATAATGGAAATTTAATCAATATGGTTGAGCCTATTGAATATGAGTACTATGACATCATAACCATAAAAAGGAAAAGAGACAACACAATAAAGCCCAAAATTCTATTTGTCCTTAAGGGAATGGAATATGTTGTACATGATCAAGGACAATACCAATCATGTGCCAACATTCGTACACACTCTCATGCTAAACTAGTACTCAAAAGTCCTACACCTTCTACATTTAAACAAGAACAAACCAAAGACAAACCCAATTTTGACACTACCAACAAGAACTCAAAAAAAAACATATTCCACCACTTAGCAAATATATCATCCTAGGACAACTACAATAAACCAATGCTCATATTACAATCTTTGAATTACTCAAAATTTTTCCTACACATAGGGAAATCCTAGACAAAGCCCTTGTTAAGGTAAATTTTCTGAAAGATTTAGATATTGGTTAGTTTTAATCCATGGTGGGTCATCTAACTTTTTCATATTACTTGTCCTTCTCTAAGGATGATACCAACTCTCTGAGTCATGCTCTCAACCAAAAGTTTCACATTGAGAGCATAGGCCATAAGATGTGTGTCCACAGTGTATTGATAGATGGAAGTATTAGTCTTAATATTTGTTCTACTAATGTATTAACTCAACTTGGCTATAATGAGGATTCCATTTATCCTCATAGAAGAATCACTATAAAATCCTATCATGAGGAAGAAAGGAAATTCAAGGGACTTATTGTGTTACACATCAGAGTGGGATCTGTGGAGAGCAACATGATATGCTAAGTTATTAACCTACCCTTGGCATACAACATACTACTAGGTAGACCTTGGATACACAAGATGCAAATAGTTTTTTATACATAACATCAATGTATAAAATTCCATTTTCAAGGGGCAAAAGTGATTATACCTACTAATGTTAGTTATGCTTGTAATGCACTCTCTCAAGCTATAGATAGCTTTGTACCAAACAACAGAGAGACTATTGAACACCATGTTGAAAAGTTGAAAGACATGGAAATTTCTCTTAAATTGAAAGATACTAGAATGGGAGAATATGAAGTCAAACATGTATTTTCTTTGGCATTACTCCCACCATATCCCCAATGCTATGGGAGACCTTCTCAAGACAAGAAAAATTCTATTATACAACCTAAGATGGTTTGTAATGGAACTTTTGTATAGAAAAAGGTACCCCTAGAATATGAGAATGACGATAGAGGCTTTTAGCTTGGCTATACAGGGGAGAAGACATAGTTGACACTAAAATCAAAACTTGTGAGATAACCTTTGAAAGATATGGTTGAGGCCTTAATCTAATGAAAAGACTAGGATATATAGGAAACATTCCTCTAGAATGAAACAAAAAAGGCTTGATCAACCCAATTTAAGCTAGATTCAGAAGACCTCATGATAAAATGGGTATATGCTTCAAGAAAGTGTCATTTAACCTAGGAATAAAAAAAAATTGTGCCAAAAAATAAGGATCAATTAGGGCCTCCAAATCAAGATGAAATCTAGGATGGGGAGGATAGTATTCCTTATCCCATTCCTATAGAACTATCTACACTATTTACAAAACCTAATAATTTCATCCAAGTTAGCATACCTTAAAATGGTAGTCATTTTGATGAGACTACTCCAATCACTCCTACGACATGTGAGAAGCTAAGAGGAATTTTAACTATAAATCTTGATTATCAAGGTGAATTGTATAGACCTACATAAATTAAAAATCAATTTGAATTATGTTAATCTAGTCAAGCTCGATTAATTGAAAGAATTAATAAACTAGGGACATTGATGAAAATATTGATTCTCATGAGTATGAATTTGACTCTTTATCTGATGCAACTATGGATAGAGAGATAGACATGGTCTATACATATGAAAATTAGTTTAAAGTAGGAGAGGGGCCTAGGTTTAGGTTTGATGAGTCCAATTCTACTCATGTTAACTTGTCCTCTTCGAATGATGTTAGGATTCAGAGTGATTCAAGCATACCTCTATATTAGATCACTTTAGGCCTTGAATTATTAATCCACACTTTTGATGAATATGTCATGAATGTATTAGAACCTATTGATTCTCTCTCACTAATCTAGCCTAAGCTCATAGAATGAAACTCTAATTCTACATCTAGGGAAGTCCCAATGTTCCAAAGTGACTATTGCTCTTACCTTATACTTAAATGTTGTTGAACCTATAATGTCCTCCACCAATGAACAAAGTTTGAACATAAAAAATGTTGAAATAAAATATCTATTGATCTTAGATTGGTTTTGACAAGTGGATGTCAACACACTTAAGTTATTTACTTAGTTCATGTCGAACAAGTAGTACATGTCGGCACAACATGTATATATTAGACCATACCAAGTCATAGTGAGTTTCGAGCCACTTATGTGCTGAGTCACTCAAGTGTTGAGTAGATAGTGTATGCCAAGTGATTCAAGAGACAAGTAAATAGTGGATGTCAAGTGTTGTAGATGTCAAGTCATACTATAAATATTAGAGCATGTCGAGCACTAGAGACTTCAGATGTCGAGTAAGATAGTTTTGACATATTTATTTGTAATGGAAACAACTATGTAAACAATTTTTGAGCCAACTTAAAAGTGAAATATAATATTTTGGAGATAAGGATGAATCTCAAGTTAGATTCCCAATGTAATTACATGTAGCCAATCAGAAAATGGCAAGGTTTAAGTGGCAAAATGGATGAATCTTAGCTCTAGATGCATACCTAACCCTAAGTCACTAAAGTCTTCTTAAGGAGGACAAACCGTAAACTCTCTAGTGAGTGTGTAAGGAGTTGAAGGAGCAAAGAGAAGAGTTTGCATGTGAAAATAGAGCATTCATGGTGGCTTGAGAGTTATGAAGTGAGACAGCATTATAGAATTAGTTAGAGCAAAAGAGAGGATAGAGAAGAGTATATAGCAAAGAGACATCTGATCAAGAAGGATCAAGAAGATATTGTTTAGACGTGATCTATTATCAAGAAATCAAGTGCTAACCATAGGATCAATGGTGAGACATACTAACAGGTGATTTCAATCAAAATCTCTTAAAAGAGTAATCCTAATAAGCTATATGAAATCCTTTAACAGGGTGCTTACTTAATTGTGAGTTAAAGTCTTTTAGCAAGGCACACTTCTAATAGGGTGTTGAAATCCTCTGACAAGGTGAGACCTAATAGTTTGTGTAAGCCTTTAATAGGGTAGACCTTTCACATGGTAGATCATGTTTCATGATCAAAACATTGTAACCTTCATTGGATGAACTTTATTACTATAGTAGTGAAGATTTGTGGTTGTCATCCCCATGCCAGTTTTACCTTCTCACTAGAGGGTTTCTAGGTAATCATATCTAGTGTCATATGTGTGTGAATGCTTATATATTTTACATGTTTTAGATGTACATACTTTACATGTTATTTTAGTTTACTCATTGAATGTATGAGATGGATGTGTGGTGAAATTTTTTATGGGTCCAAGTTTAAACTGTTGATTCACCCCCCGCACCCCCCCCCCCCCCCCCCCCCCAAACCCCCCACAAGAAGTTTACCTTTCCTATTGTAATTACAATAATTAGAATCATAACCAAGTTCTCTAAAAGAGAAGCTTTGCATCTTGGAGGAAAGATCTTGAAATGAAAGTCTACAAGTTAGGAAAGACTATTGAGAATCAGGAGATTAAAATACATCTCATTCTACATCAACTAAATCAAGCAAGAGAAGATTTAAATAAATCTTTGAAGAGAAGGAAGGAAATTGCTATTATGAAGAATGACACAATATACAAAGAGATAGACACTACTAAGCTATTTTTAGATGGAGACTCAAATGAATTTGATGCAGTAGTTGTAGATCTAATGGAAAAGAATAGAGCCCAAGCTGAGGAAATTAGAAATTTAAATTTAGAGCAAGAATCACAAGCTATACTACTATGTGAAGTGGTTGAATAGAAGAAGAAATTTGTAGAAGAAAAAGCCATGATTGAAGAAGACAAAAAAATTTGGCCAACAAATTGGAAGAGAAGTCAATAGAGCTAACCAAGATTTACAACATGCAATTGGATACTCTAAGTCAAATGATGAATGCCAACTATGAATTGAATGCCAAGGACATTGAGATAACTACATTAAAGTTGCAGAATGAACGATTGTAGAGTGACCTAAAGAGGGAAAAGGGATTTTCTAAAAATTTCAACAAACCAAATGAAGCCATCAAATACTTTGAGTGATTATTGAGATCCTCTAGATCCAATAAGGATACATCTAGACTGGGATACACAACTATTGGAGAAGGAGAATCATCCTAAAGTATTGAAGAAAGGAACAACAGAGGTAAGAACTCCAAACCTACTTGTCATAATTGTGGTAAGAAAGGACATACTGCTAGTGTGTGCAGGAGCAAGAATATAAATTAGAATGTCAAGCCCAAGGACATGGTTCACTATCATAAGTGCAACAAGAAAGGTCATTAGGCACATGAATGCAGAACCAAGACCATGATACACAAAGATTTGAAGGATATTGCTACAACTATCAAAATTATGGATAGAGCTTTTGAATGCAGATCCAAACCTATGTGGTCATCAAACAAGCAAACAAAGGTAAGGAAGAATGGAAACTCTTATAACTAGGATTGTAATACAAGGTATAGTTGTCATTATTGTCAAGAATATGGAAATGTTCCTGAGAATTGTATTAGGACACACTTTAGAGGTAACTACCAAAGGTGGTTAATTCAAACCACATATTTTAGCTATTTGAAGGTTGGTCACATCAGTAGATATTGTCCAACAAAGTCAAAGACACCAAGTTGTGAATTTGATAAAGGAAAAGGGAAGGTAGATGTTGAACACATCAAAGATGAGGTGAATAAGACATGGAAAAAGAAAGATGATTATAGCATATCAAATGGAGTAGTGATCACTTCACCCAATGGGTTAGGTGACTATACCTCATCAAACTAGCCAATCAAGAGGTATGTGGGACTGATTTTTAAAAGTTATATCATATATTAGTTCCAAAAGATTTATTACTAAAAAGACTACATTAGCATGAATAAAGATGCAAGATGTTGTTAGGAATCCAAGATAAATGTTTTTTAAGTTTTTCATGTTGATGCATAAAATATTTCCTATGTGTGTTGAGTGGAATGCTAGAAGATGTCAAGCTAACAAACTAGCTAGTTGATGGTGAGCTCGTAGTGGCTGCCAAGTGATGGAAATTTCAATAGATGCCAAGTGAGCCTAAAATTTGTTACTACTGAGCTTACAGTTGTGTAAGCACTTAACATTTATTACATGGTTTTCAAAGGGTATTTGATCAATTTTTAGCTCATTTTCATCATTTCAAATTCAAGAAAGAGCGAGTAGAGTAGAAGGCAATCTAGAAATCCATTCAAAGCAATTGTAGAAGGTTTTAGCACCGATTTCACACCAATTTGTCAAATTTTATAAGATATTTATCGAGAGCAAAGCTACACAATTTAAGTTTTCATAAACCCTAGTTTCACATTATGGCATCAAGTTTGAAGAATGTAGAAGGAAAGAAAGTTTTGAATGGTCATTTAGTGAGTAATGAGGTCAAGCAACCCATTTTCAAATCTATTCATGATATTTCTTACAAGCAAGACCCTTCTGGTGTATTGTCAATGATTTCACCAAATGTGTTAATGGTACAAGATGTAAGAAAATGATATAACTATAAGATTGGTAGCATTGGTGAAATGGAGATTAGGGAAGCATTTGGAAAACTCTATGATAATGGTGTAGTGAAGGAAGAATTCAAAATCATAGAGAAGAAGGGATAGACATGAGCCCTAGATTTTCTAAATGTGTTTAAAATATAATGGATTAGGATAGTGCTTAGTTGAATTCATGATGTTTCATTATGGTTGGACAATGGATCTATCAAGATAACTAAGAGGATAACTAATAGTGTTACTAGTTACTCAACCCTAGATCAACCTAAGACACTAAGAAATGATTCAAAGGAGGTAATTGCAAAAAATACTAGAGCTATATAGAACAAGAGAGGCATGATAATAGACATTATTATTGATCCATTGATTGAGTTTTCTATAAAGTTTATATCACACAATTTCTATCAATCTAGTAGATTAAATAGTGTTCCCTGTATAGCTATGGATGTTGGTTATAAAATTGTCAAGAAAGATCACACATATGATCTAGCAGAGCTACAATTGCAACAACTGATGGAGAACCTTAGAGCAATCAAAAAGAAAAAGAGTGCACAATGTAAATTTGGTTCTATATTGATTTGTATATTCTTTTATGTTCAAAACACATTCCCCTCATTTGGTATTGTGGGATGTAAATGCAATAGATTAGTGGTAGATACATATTGGTGAATATATTTAGTAGTTAGGTGAGAATTTTGAATCTTTAATGACAAGTTATTTTGAAGACTTCAAGCAGTCGATGAAGAAGAGACTAAGAATACTAGTATCTCTAGTAGAGAAATAGTATGATGATGTATGTTTTCTTTTGGATGATGATTATACATTTGTACAATTTGCTACACCAAGAGTGAGATGAATGAGGCCACTTGGTTATGAAATAAATGTAGATGAGACCTCTGCGATTGTTACTACATTATTGGTAGAAGAGGTAGATAAAACTACAAAAGTATTTGGAAACTATGAAATGTTAAAGTCCAAAATTATCATGGAATTGAAGGCTACTTTTTCCATGAAGAAAAAGGAGAAGATAGTGAAGAAGTTGAAAGCTAATTTTGGAGAGGGTTTCGATGAGGAAAAAGAAGAAGAAAAAGAGGATGAAGAGGAAGAAGAAACCAAAGCATAAGCACCTCTTACACTAACTCAAGGTATGGGAGAAGAGTAAGAAGAGAAGGAGACTAAATTTTTCAAGGGAGAAGAAGCCAAGGAAGCACTTACTTGTGTTAAGCCAAAGAAGAGGAAGGCTAAGGCTCAACCAGTGACTAAAGTTAAAAGGTACCTAAGTCAAGTCAACCCAAGCCTACTACAAGAGCTAGTACACATGCAATAGCTCAAAAGGCTAAGGAAAAGACCAAACAAGCAGAGCAAGGAGGTCAAGAGAAGAAAAGACCAAGAAGAAAATATGTTGCATAAGTAGAGTATGATGAAGAGAAAATAGAATCAAATGAAAATAGGAAATTTAAGGTGGTGAGTAATAATCCTCTTTCAAACTTAGACAATTTATGTGAAAATGTTAGAAATAGTGCAAACTTATCAGGAATTAGTCATATAGATTTTGACAATCTTGGTAAAGTGGAGAAAAATCAAGTGGAGAAATCCATATATGCTATGAAGGGAAAAATTTAAGACAACCCCACGAGAAATTGCCAACTCAATGACAAAGAGTCTATATGACAGAGTTGAGAAAAAATGGCACTATTGTCTAAACTTGGAGAGACAAATTAGAGAAACTTCTTTAGCCCAAGTGATACCTAAACTAACTAAGGCATCGATTGCTAAGGCTATGAAGAAATATGTAGTTAGGTTTAAACCTAAATACAAAGCCTTCAACATTTTACAAAATAATATTGAGGATGTTGTCAAGAAGTCCATAGAGATGTGGAAGCTCACTTATGGGTTGACTATAGTCAAGGAAGGAGAACAAGCACCCATTAAAGTGAAGGATGATGAAGAATATGATCATAATGACATAGCTAAAGGAGGAATATAAATGCAAATAAATGACAAGGAAATAGAAGAGCTAGAAGAATAGAGTGTGCAAGACACACAATTGTCAAGTGTCAATCCTCAACATGTCACAAGGGAGACTACTAAAATAGTAACTGTTAAGGATTTTTATGATCTATTAGCTCAAAACATCAATCCCCTTACTAAGGAAGATCTTAAGAAGATATTAGATCATTCTACACTGTAGGCCAAACTTTGTGATAATCTTGTTCTAGTAAGTATAGATGAATTACAGAAGATAATGACTGATACTGCAAGGGAAAAGGTGAATCCACAAGAATCACTTTCCATCATCCCTTTAATAACTAATGTACAACCTTTGGTCCAAATACCAGAAGATATAATTTCCAAATTTGATATAGTAGAGAAGAGCACAATGGAAAAACAAGTTGATATTATATAATAATAAGCATTATGTCAGATAGACTTATCTACACCTACTGCACAAGATCAAGGTGCAAGTCAAGTCATTGTAGTAGAATAGAGAAAGTCTAAAGAGAGTGAGATGACACCACAACTAAAGAAGCAAACTAATATTCAAGCCCTAGTAAACTTACCAGTATCTAGCACTCCATCAAGTCATACTCTTCAAAAGAAAGTTGAGCATAGATGTAACTCCATTATAGATCTCAGTGCCAAGCCTGAGTTCATCAAAGGTTGAAGAATTAATTCAATATGGAGATGTGATCCTTGATGGAGAAATAATTTTTCCAAAGTATGACTATGATGGGCATATTACAGTAGGCCCTAGCAAGGAAGAAGCATCAAGAAATGCTTAGAAGGGAGCACAAAAAAAGTAGGTACTACAAGATATTAAAGAAATCTTTTTAGATGCATTTAGTCTGCCAACTTTGGATGAGACCAAGCCACTAATGGAACAACTAATAGACATAGTGGAGAAGGTTAGTAATGAATACCTAGATACTAATGCAAAATTACTTGAATGGTTAGAAAATAAATTCCAAAGCAAAGTGAATGAAAAGATATCAGGTGACATAGCACTAACAGAAGTTGCATTGGAAACCAAGGTTGAGGATGTGAAGGTACTTGAGAACATATTCACATTATACACTAAATTGTGCAATTTCTCAATCTTCACCCAAGAGACTAGAACTCACATTCTAAGTCTAGAGAGCCAAATTATTGCATCAGGTGCAAAACTACCTACGAATCTAGGTTAGAGTGAGAAGCATTTTAGGACATTGATTCAAACCCAAAGTTAGTCAGCTATATCGAAAGTAGATGAGGCCAATATAAAGGCCAAACTAACTAGCATCTAGGTAACTCTCACCCCCAATATGGAAATTTTTCACGAGGAGCTAGCCTATGTCAAAACCTTAATAAAGAAAGACCTAAATCTTTCTACTCTAGATGGTCTAGTTCACCTTGCTATCGAGCTAGCTATCCAAATCAAGTCATTGGATGTAGCATGTGAGAATTGGGATGCACTTTTAAGATGATATTGGATATCCATAAATATTTTTTGGAAAAACACACTATAAGTGTATAGCCCATTGACATAAGTGTCAAAAAGGGGGAGAATAAGATAGGGGAGAAATATTTTAAATGAGAGAATGGGAGAGACATAAGGAAAGTGATAAATGGGGGAGAGTAAGCAAAGAGGGAGAAGCATCAAAATACAAGAAGTATCACATGAAAGAGTATCAACAAAACAACATGAAGTCAAAGTGTATTAGTAGAGGCACATTTACTTAGCAGGAGTACATAATTTTGGTTATAGAATAGACCTATCAACTTAGGGGGAGTTATTAAATTTTGAGGTATACAAATTATTTTAAAATTTTGACATTTTTAAGTTTTGTATATAAGGTGAGTTGAGATATGTTAAGCTCTTAAGATTAAGGATTGTCAATGTATAATCAAGTGTTTTTGACACTCATGTCAAAGGGGGAGATTGTTGATCATAGATTGGTTTTGACAAGTGGGTGTCAATACACTTAAGTTATTTACTTAGTTCATGTCAAACAAGTAGTACATGTCAAGCACATGTATATATTAGATTATGCCAAGTAATAGTGTGTGTTGAGCCACTCATGTGCTGAGTCACTCAAGTGCCAAGAAAATAGTGTATGCCAAGTGATTTAGGAGCTAAGTAAATAGTGGATGATGAGCATTATAGATTCCAAGTCATAGGATAAAGATTAGTGCATGCTGAGCCTCAGATACTTTAGATGCCGAGTAAGATAGTTTTGACATATTTGTTTGTAATGGCACAAACAACTATGTAAACCATTTTTGAGCCAACTTAAAGGTGAATTATGATATTTTGGAGATAAGAACAAATCTTAAGTTGGATTCCCTATATAATTACATGCAGCCAATCTAAAAATGGGAAGGTCTAAGTAGGAAAATGGATGAATCTCAGCCATAGATTCATACCTAACCCTAAGTCACTAAAGTCTTCTTAAGGAGGAAAAACCCTAAACTCTCTAGCAAGTGTGTAAGGAGTTGAAGGAGAAAAGAGAAGAGTTTGCATGTGCAAACAGAGAATTCATGGTGGCTTAAGAGTCATAAAGTGAGATAGCATTATAGAATCAGTTAGAGTAGAACATAGGATAGAGAAGAGTATACAAAAAAGGGACATCTAATCAAGAAGGATCAAGAGGAAATTGTTTAGAGGTGATATGTTATCAAGCAATCAAGTGTTAATTGCAAGATCAATGCTGAGACATTCTAACAAGTGATTTCAATCAAAATATCTTAATAGAGTAGTCCTAATAGGCTATATGAAATCCTTTAGCAAGGTACTTACTTAGTTGTGAGTTAAAGTCCTTTAGCAAGGCACACTTCTAGAAGTGTGTTGAAATCCTCTAACAAGGTGAGACCTAACAGTCTTTGTAAGCCTTTAACAAGATAGACTTTTCATAGGGTAGATCATGTTTCATGTTCAAAACATTGTAACCTTCATTAGATACACTTTATTATTGCAATACTGAAGATTTGTGGGTGTCATCCCCACCCTAGTTTTACCTTCTCATTGGAGGGTTTCTGGGTAATCATATCTAGTGTCATATGTGTGTGAATGCTTATATATTTTACATGTTTTAGATGTAAATGCATTACATGTTAGTTTAGTTTACTCATTAAATGTATGAGATGCATGTGTGGTGAAATTTTTTATGGGTCCAAGTCTAAACTACTAATTCACCACCCCCCCCCCCCCCCCCCCCCCCCTCTCAGAAGTTTACCTTTCCTATTGTAATTCTAACAATATCTCAATCAAATAATAAAGAAGAAAAAGAACAAATTATCTAATGGTAAAAATTGCATTGTGGTAGTATCAAAGCCAAAAATAGTAAAAATAAAAGATGCATCTAATGTTGAAAACCTCTCTGAGGTGCCTGAAGATGGTATATTTGATGCACTTCCAATTCACTTTCAATAAAGATCATTTATACTAATAGAACCAACACAACTAGTGAACTTGAGTACTTAGAAAATCCATATGTTATACACCTTACACAATCCTTATCAGTAGAAGAGAAATGATAATTCATATATTTCTTTTGGGAAAAGAAGATTAACTTTACGTGGCCATATTTTGATATGCTAGGTTATAACCTAATCTTATAATGCAACATTTGTCCATTGTGCTAGGTTTGAAACCTGTAAAATAGAAACATTGGAAGATGCATCCACATATTGTACTCTTGATAAAAAGATAAACTAGAGAAACTATGGAAAGTTGGATTCATCTAATCCATTAATTATGTTGAATGGATCTCAAACATAGTGTTAGTTGCCAAACCTAAAAAATCTATGAGAGTGTGCATTGATTTTTGGGTCTTAAATAAAGCATGTCCAAAGGAAGACTTTCTGCTACCCAATGTTGACATGATAGTGGATATAATGAATGTATATGCAATGTCCCCATTAATGGATATCTTCTCTAGATACAACCAAATCATAATTGCACCATAAGATTAGGATAAAATAGCTTTCACATGTTCTTGGGGTACACTCTATTGAAATGCAATGTCATTTGGTCTAAAACATGTTCGAGCCACATATCAGTGTGTAATTACCACTATCTTCTACGACATGATGCACAAAACTATGAGACAATGGTGATGACACATTCACTAAGAGCATGCAAAGGATCTTAAGAACTTGGGCCCAATCTTAGACTGCATGGAACAATTTAGCCTCAGACTAAACATGGAGAAATGTGCATTCAAAGTGACATCAGAAAAACTACAGGGATACATTGTTTTAACAAAAGGCATTGAGGTGGATCCCAAGAAAGTTAAGGTTATCACATAAATGAAATCACCTCAAAACATCAACTAGATGAGAGGACTACAAGGAAGATGTCAATCTATTCTTTGGTTCATATCATAGCTAGCTAACAAGTCAAAACCATTTATCAACTACATAAAGATGTGACATATAAATGGAACAAGGAGTGTGACAAAATCTTGGCTCAACTAAAATAGTATCATGCCAATCCACCTATATCAATGCCTCATATTCAATTAAAGCCTTTAATCTTGTTCATTTAGAGGAAGATACATCCTTGGTATTCTTATTGTCTCAAGAATATCAAGACAAGAAAGAAAGTTCTATCTATTACATCATTCAGACACTAATCTCTTACGAAATGAAATATAGCACTATTGAGAATGTTTGTTTAGTAGTTTTCTTTGCTTCCTAAAAGATTAGGAACTACATGGTGACTCACTATACAAAGTTAGTTGCAAATATTGGTATATTTAAGTATCTATTGAGAAAAGAAACTTTAATAAGAAGGCTAGCTAAATGGGTAATGATTCTAAGTGAGTTTAACATTGGATATGTGGATAGAAAGGATATCAAAGAGAAATTCATCATTAATCAGCTAGTAGAAGAACCATTATATGATCTTCAACCTCTGAACATAAAATTTTATGATGATTTTATACTACTTCTAACACAAAAAACATGGAAGATGTTCTTTAATAGTTCTTTTATTCAACATGGATTTGGTTGTGGAACATTGTTCATTACACCTTAGAGATATCCTCTACCTAAGGCATACAAGATTATCTTCCCTTGTACAAATAATATTGTTGAATACAAATACTTAATCAATGGTATGAATATTGAAATTGAATGGAAGGTAGATTAATTTAACATATTTGGAGACTTACAACTAGTGATCAATCAAGTCAACAACATCTGCTAGAAAAAAGATGAGAAATTAATGCCCTATAAAAGAATGGTAGATGACTTGAAGTAGTACTTTGAATATTTCACCTTTCATAAAATACCCTAAGTGGAAAATAAGGAGGTCAACCCCATAGCTACTTTGGCATTCCATGATTCAAATTTTAGAAAATGACTTTTGACATGAGTTCCTGGTAGGGACATTATACTACCCTTCCTATGAATCTCCTATCTCCTAGATGATATGTTCTATCATAGGACAAGATTCATCCCACTACCACCATATTTACTCTTACCTAAATGATCATATCCTTCCAAAATCTCTAACTTGAAATGAAATACATCTGCTTATCTGCAATGCTTCATGGTATGTCATCATAGAAAATGGCTTATGTAGATGGGGTCAAAATGGTACCCTCTTTAGCTATCTAGAACCTAATGATTTCAAGTGTTTTTTTAGCTAGGATACATGAATAGATTTTTGGATCACACTTGAATGGCCTAACATTAGCTCACAAACTTATTAGAGCTAGTTACTAGTGGCTAGAAATGGAAAAAGAAGTTATTTAGTATGCCAAATCTTGAAAGAAATGTCACCTTCATAGTAATATGATCCACACTTTAGCCAAGGATCTAATTCCATTCAACACATTTTGGCCATTCCAAAAATGGAAATTTGATCTAGTGGGGCATATCAACTCATCCTCCTTGAACGGACATAAGTTCATCATAACAACTATAGATTACTTTACAAAGTGGGTAGAGGCAGAACCTCTTACTGAAGCTACTAGGGAAATGGTGGTTATGTTCTTTCTAAACTACATCATTTGTAGGTGTGTTGTGCCATCCTCAATCACCACAAATAATGGGGGGTAGTTCAAGAATAAAGATCTAAAAGAACTCTATGCTAAATTCAAAATCATGCAGTATTGGTCTTCCATCTACTACCCTTAAGGTAATGGACAAGTGAAAGCATCCAACAAGGCTATTCTAAAAGTCCTACATCCCACAATAAAAAAATGTGGAAGGGACTAACACCTTTAAATTAATTTAGCTATGTGGACTTACCATACTAGCATTAGAATACCTAATGGGGAAACACCCTTTCCTTTGGTGTATAGAGTGCATGTTGTGCTTCCTATTGAGGTAGAGACTCCTACTCTACAGGTTTCTCTGAAATTCAGCCTCATTATTGATGATTATTATCAAATATCTTAGCTACAATATCTATAATTATTGGATGAACACTCTCAAGTAGTGTTTAATCATTTAAGAGCTTACTAGAAGAGAATGTTGAAGAGATGCAACAAGAAGATAAAGCTAAGGGAATGTGTGTTGGTTTAGTTCCAATGATCCAAAATGTCCAAATAAAATGGGTGTCCACTATAAGATTCTATCTCCTATTGGATGGCCATGTGTACCTTGACTCATTTTATATGGATACTTTAGTGAGGTTGGATATTTTCCTTGTCTATTTGAGTGACTTGTCTATACTATTGTAATTTGGATAAATATCCTAGGGTGTGAACATATGGATCACTAAGGATAGACAACACTACATTCTATCCTAGGTTATGAATGGCAAAGGTTCATAATGGATAGAACCCTTAAATTACCTAGTAGGAGAAGGAACTATTATGTGTCTAGTGTACTTGTATGCAAGAAACATCATGGTCATCCTGGCACTTATTCCTTGATGCTTATATACACTTGCTAAATCAACAGGAAAGGATATTTTGGTCATTATGTCTTCTTGTGCCTTAATGCTTACATCTACTTCCAAAAAAATTTTGACTAGTTTCATGTTTATATTCTCATGGTAGTAGTACTAGTGAGGGTTTTATGAAATCCTATAGCCTTAACAGAAATTCTCATTGATGAAAAATATACCATACTAGTTCAATGACCAAGTCCTAGGATTGTATTCAGTTTAGATTTGCATTCCATCTTAGATTTTTATTCTAGCATGGTTTAAAAAGATCATTTGCTTGGATCTGAAAAATTGAGGGGTGGAAGATTGTCCATGTGTCACATATTCATCTTGATTGCACAAGTGATCAATCATGCACCCTATATTTAGGAACTTGATCAAGTATATGTCATGAACTATGTACAAAACCTACATGAGATGTTAGTAGCTTTCATTTTACATATACATCCATACATATAGACAAAATACATGAACAGAAAAAAATATACATATATGAATTCCATACATCATCCATTTACATCACATCACATAGTGCATATGAAAAAGTAAAAAAAGAAATACATTATTCATACATATGACCAATGGAAAAGGAATCATATACATCCTCTACTGCATACATACATCTACTATCATCATGTAAGATAGAAATCCATACATAAATTGCATTGCATATCACATAGGAAATTAAAATATCATCTAAGGTATGCCTCATGAAAAGAAACATGAACACTTTAAGATATATGTAATGAGATCAAAAGATGAGTTTTTAGATCTATATATTATCAAAGAAATTGGGGTGATACAAAAATGTGTGCTATTCGAGCACTACCAATGTCATAGTCTTGAAATGATACAAAATATGAAATGCTACATTACAAGACACATCAAGGAATACATCATGCTTGGAATGAGATATAAGAGAGTGTGCATAACTACATCCCTCCCCTTCATCACCTAGAGGCCAAGGAGGCAATAGAGCACATGTATGTGGTGGATGCATTGCACCATAAAAAGCTTGATCATACTCCAAATATCTAGCTACATGTCAATATATGGGTACTTCCACTGCATATTTTGATGCCTACACTAGGATCTAGCCTAACCAACTAAGGAGGAATTGGAATAGGAACTACTCTTTTTTGAGAACTAACCACTATTTCCTACACTAGGATCTAGTCCCTTGTTGTGGTTCCTACTACTACTATATTGGAGGATTCTTAGCTAGTTTCTAAGCTACTTGTTCTAGCTATACTTGTACTCCTCTACTAGGTAGATCTATAAAGTGCAAAAGGGGTGTGTTGCATAGTGAACTTTGTGACCCACAACAACCTATCCATCAAGAAAACCTAGAAAATAATCCCATCCCTTAACAATCATAGCACCCATGTCCTTCACCATCTTCTTCACAACTAGCCTCTAACCCTAGCACTTCCTCACCACATTAGCAAAGTGGGCATAGAAAGTTTACTCTTATAAGACATCTTGCATACAGTTGAACTATCTCCATACTTGGCTCAAGGGAAATCTTTCTAAATGTTGTGGTGATATCCCAATGAGGGGTTGTGACACCATCATGTAGGAAAATTCTAATCATGCATCCCCTCAAGACTCTATCTCCCTCAAGGGCCTACATATCACTGAGGCCAAATCCTCAAGTTGTCTCCTCTAATATGTTATCTTACCCAGTCCATGCTAGGTAAGATCTATTGTATATCTCATGAGATAGCTTTGTTGAGTCTATCTTTGATTATCAAACATTGGCCTCATAATGGGAAGATGCTCCCATTCCTATATCTATATAATAAGGACACCAATTTCCATGCTCTTCATGCCTTGATACATGATCCCATGCATCTCATGGTACATATGGGCCAACATGCATTGACCCCAACCAAAAACTATCAGCCTAATCATAAGCTACTTGAGCATCTTCCCCCATTCGCATAATAGGCCCTGCTAGCTTCTATATAGAATAAGTACACACCCAATCAATCCTTCTATGACACATGGTAGTAGAGAAATGTTTCCATATCTATAATTAATATGGTCCTATCTAATAGGTCTCTAAAGAATTTTGCCATCCTAAAAAACACGTCATAATGTCTCGATCTCGAGTCTCAAATATGTGTCATACTCCACCTGAGGACCATGGACTAGCATCCAAAGAATATTATACATATCCTTTCAAGTCACTATCATCTCTCTAGTAGGAATATAAAATGTGTTTGTTTCACTATAGAAATGCTCTACAAGTTCTTTCAGTAAACTATGATTCATCTAATTATTGAGTATATCATGCAAGGGTGAGTATCCAAGAATATTGAATTGAACCAATTGTATCTTAGACAACTAATGAATAAGACCCTATATAGGTGGATGAGTAGACCACAAATCCATGTGCAATAGATCAACCTATACAAACACAAAAAAAAGATACCTATCAGTAATTGATCAAAACAAGTTCAAAATAGGCTTAAAACATACTAAAAACTATGAAATGGACACTAGAAAAGATGCCAAGTTGGCATACAAATATATTGGAACAATCAAAAATTTAAAATTATATTTATACAATAGAGAAAACAAGTCTTCTTTTCCATACTAGTAAACAGGATCAGAAAAACTAACCCCAAGGATTGTACGAGTCATAATTCACTTCAAGACGAGGATATGTCCTTGTACAAGAACTCCCACCATGTCATACAACTAGAGACCCTATTATAGCCCTCCCAAATGATAGATGGGTCCTTCAAAGACAATCCTTTATAGGATCCTATATGAGTAAAGGGCATAATTAAACTTTTATGACAAGTCTCACACAAGGATTCCCACCATATGGGATGAGGAATTAGGGTCACATACGAGAAAATGATTAACTTGAAAATAAAAATGTGAAAAAAATGAAACTTTTCAACAAATTTTGAAAAATTTTACATCTACAATGAAGTTTTTCTAGACTTGGTAGGGGTGGGTAGTTCTTTGGGTAGTTGTACTACCTCTAAATCTCAAAATAGTGTTTGTGAATGGGGACCACCAATTTTGCCTCAAATATCACATTACAAAAGATAAAAGCAAAAAAATGAATTAAAAAGGACCTTTTTGACCCTTATATAGGTTTTTACCTAAATTTTAAAAGTTCTCCAATTGGCACGAAAATCACCCCCTACCTAATTTGATAGTCTCGGATCCATTTTTGAGATTGAAATCAAAATCTGACACCTCAAAACAACTCAAAATTATGATTTAAAAATTTGGCACTAATGTGATTAGACGCTTGTCAAGTCATTATTTTGACACAATATTCATCCCAAAAACTCATCAAATCAACATGTTATTGAACATTTCAAATTTTTAACCCAAAGTTAACTTTGGTAAACTTGGTTAAATATGGCCTAAAAACTTGCAAAATGGACTCCAATTCCTCTGCAAATCATTCCAAATCAATTCCAACCTATCCTACATTATTTTGAATATTTGATTAAATATTTATCTTCTATCATATTGTTTGAAATAATCTTTCTTTTTGTGTCATCTTTCGGTTCCACTCCCAAGGGCTAAGATGGATGCATTTTTTACATAATCAAATCTGCTACAAATATGAATTTGTTCAAGACTCACAGTCTTCATCACTAGGGGCATCTCATTGTTAGGGGCATATCCAATTTCACATATATTATATCAAATTGAGTATCCCAAGATCTATTTGGGCTATCTCAAATATCTAGGCACATGTCAATTCCTATGACCCATATCAATCTAATGTTGTCTTCTCTATCATTTAGGCAATTGACTTCTTGTCAATTATTTTGATCAACTCATAACAGTTATTTTCATCTCTCAATGGATAGATTTTTGAGTGATCTATCTAAATTTTTGAGGATTAAGATATATTCTAGAGATAATTGAGATCTTTGAAATGGATAGACATTCATCTATTCTATATGAATTTCTGAGGATTAAGCTTCATTTTGGAGATAATCATGATCTTTTGAATGGACAAACATTTAGTTGTTCTATCTAAATTTTTGAGGATTAAGTATTGATCTGGAGATAATCTTAATCTTTTCAATGGAAACTTTTCAAGTGTTCTATCTAATTTTTTGAGGATTAAGCTTCATTCTAGAGATAATCCTGATCTTTTCAATGGATAGAGATTCAAGTGTTCTATTAGAATTTCTAAGGATTAAACTTCATTCTAGAGATAATACTACTTTTTAATGAACAGTTGTCCAAGTGTTCTATCTTAATTTCTAAGGATAAATCTTCATTCTAGCTATGATCCTAACTTTTAATGGATAGACATTTAGGTGTTATATGTGAATTTCTGAGGATTAAGCTTCATTCTTGAGATGATCTTCTTTTTAATGATCAGGCAACTAGGTGTTCTATCATAATTTCTTAGGATCAAGCTTTGTTATGGAGATGATCCTTCCTTCTAATGGATACACATTTAGGTGGTCTATCTAAATTTCTAAGGATTAAGCTTCATTTTGGAGATTATCCTAATCTTTTCAATGTACAAACATTCAAGTGTTCTATCTAAATTTCTGAGGATTACGCTTCATTTTAGAGATAATCCTACTCTTATAATTGATAAGTATTCAATTTCTAGTAATCCATATCAACTCAATTCCTAAGTATTTATTTTTATTCAACCAAGTCTAGAATCAATTCTATCTCATCAATCAATCTCCACCCCATCAAGCTCGAAATTGATCTCAATTCTCATCATATGCTTCAAAGTCATATTGTTCTTTGAATCAATGTGTTGCTCACACATTAATTTAAAGAGGGTAAAGTATAATAGCCTAAAGTTTCTCTCTTAAACCCCTAATCTCCAATATTAATCAACAAAGTCAAAATTTTCTCTACTTGATTTGAATATCAATTGCTAAAAACCAATAATGTACAATAATCTTTAAACATTTTTGAATTCCTAAATATTGAACTAAATTGGTTATTAAACCATTTGATTAATTAATTTAATATAAAGTTCTAAGACTTTTATTAAATTAATCTATTTTAGTCAATTGCACATGAAAAGGAAATTTATTAAATTAACTGAATTAAATAATATATTATTAGAAATTGTTAGAATTACTTTAGAATAACTAAGAGGGGGGGTGAATCAGTTATTCAAGGTCCAAATGTCCTATTCAAAATTTTCACTAAGTATAGTGAATTTATTCAACCATTTATTCATCCAAGCTTTAACTTATCTAATCAACAAGTTACTGTAAATCAACATGCAAGTATAACACACAAGAAATCAACACATGACACAATGATTTACATGGAAATCCAATTTGGAAAAAACCACTAGTAACATGCTACTCAATTTTCACCCTTCTGAAGTGATGCCATGTGAAAGGCCTACTCTATTAAAGGCTTACAAAACACTATTAAATGTGACCTTGTTAGAGGATTTAACCACCTTATTAGAAGTGGGCCTAGTTAGAGGACTTTAGAACATTCACTTGGAACGCCACCCTATTAAAGGATTTACAAATGGCTGTTAGGCCAACCTAAGTCCATAGGATTTTCAAATCTAATACAATTGCTAGAGAGTATTAGAAAATCTTGACCTAGCTACAACATAAAACTTATCTTGCAAATCTCATATCACTTCTCAACTCATACCCTTGTCTAGCCTTCAATCTCTCCAACTCTTAATAGCTTGCCCTTTCTTTCAAGCTTTGTCTCCTTGAGTCTCCATACTCAATGTACCAGTGCAATCATCTCTTCATGACCACTCATAGAAGTAGAGCCTCTATGCTCTTCCTTCTCCTAGATGTCTCCTCCTTGACACCCTTCTAACTACTTCATAGATTTGGCACTTTAGCAGCAATAGTATCAACAACTCTTTGCTTCTTGGTCTATGAATTCTTAAATAGAAGTCTTGGAGTTCCTTTTCTCACTTGATTCTTCCATTTTTTTTATTTTAATTTGCATGGATTAGGTAGGATTCATTGCATCTAACCCATATTCTATTTCCTCTAGAAACTTCTTGAATAATCCTTTAGAATTCATCCAAAAATGGCTTACATAGGATTCTATGCCAACAACTCATCATCCTTATCTTCCAACTCATTCACAAAATTTAATGTAACCACTATGTCGATTTAGACTTGGTGAATCTTCATCATTTGAAATAATGCAGCAACTTGGTACTATTGAAATACTAGTGCTCGGCACATACTATGTTACTCGGCATCAACTGAGTTTTTCTTGATGCTCGACACCTGAAGATCACTTAGCACCAACTAAAATTTTTTTGATGCTCGGCATCTAATCTTCACTCAGGTCATGAAGATCACTTGGCAAACACTAGAAATTTATGTTGCTTGGCTTCTACTGAGAATTTTCTCGACTTCAACTAACTTGCTCGGCACCCATTGTTGATATTAGTTTAAGCTTTGCAATCAACCTTGTTACAACTTCTTCCTCCAATGTTTCTAAGTGTGACCAACCTCTTTATCTTTGAGTATGTCATCAATACATTACTTGACCATTATCTTAACTGATCCTTGCACTTCATTACAACATCATAACTCAACCTTTCCCTTAGGTGCTCTTGTTACATCTTGTTGATCAAATCCTCTTCGTCAATCAACTAAGTGATAGTACTTTGATCTTATAAGAAAATATCATCCCTAAAAATAGTAGGTTTGACATCAATGGCAAAACAATGATTGAAAACATTCTTTTACAACAATCTCCCTCTTTGGCATTGATGGAAAACCGAACTGATCAACCATCAAAATAAACCTTTCAACCACAAGCTTACTAGGTTAGAATAGTAAGTAAAATGCCAAAAATTAAATTGTAACATCACATCTCCTACTACTGTTCTAATTGCTTCATTTTAGCTTCTCCCTCTTTCTTGTTGTATCCTTGTTCTTTGTCTTTCTTCCTCTATATTGCTCAATTTCTACTGTTCTAATCAACTTCTAAAATCTCTTTCTATCTTTATTTGATCAGTTGTCTACTTCTCTCCTTTTTTTTTTATCCTTTATCTTCAATAGTTGTTGATCATTTGTTTACTTCTCCCTCTTTGACAACAATGCCAAAGACATATTAGCATCTTAATATGTAGATGTAGCTTCTTATAGGTTCATTTAATGTCTCCCTTTGTCACCTTGCTTGTGATTGAGAATTTTAGCACTTCTACTACTTTAGGCATGGATCCCAAAGTAAACATCCTCTACATCAATGTATCAGATCTTCAACATTCAGCTTATTTGATGCAAGGCATACTTTCTTTTTGGTTCAAGTAGCCTTAGCTAGGGGTATCACCCCTAACTTACCTCTAAGATACTCAAAAGCATCTTTAGGTAGTGCTTTTGTGAAGATATCAGTTATTTATTTCTTTGAGCTAATATATTCCATCTTTATTTGTTTGTCTTCCACCAACTCTTTTACATAGTGATACTTGATTGCAATATGCTTAGTTTTGGCATGCATTACTAGATTCTTTGATATATTGATAGCACTTGTATTATCACGATATAGTGTCACAAGCTCAATTACCTCTTCTTTCATAACTTGTAGCAAATGTTTAATCCATACAATATTGGTGCAGTTTATAGCAGTTGCCACATATTCAGCTTCAGTAGTAGACTGTGAGGTGTGGCTTTGCTTTTTGCTTTTTTATGTAATCAACCTCTTTCCTAAGAAAAGTGCTCCTCCACTGGTGCTTTGTCTATCATCAATGTTACCTCCCCAATCTACATCAGTGTAAGTTTTTAGTTCAAACTTCTCATTCCTCTTGTAGTATAAACCAAAGTCATTAGTTCCTTTAAGGTATGTCAATATTCTCTTCACTACCATTAAGTGATTTTCTCTTGGATTTGCAAAAAATCTTGCTGCTATTCCAATAGCTAATGAAATGTCTAGTCTACTATGTACAATAGATTGCAGCTTTCCAATCATTGACCTATAAAATGTCTAATTTACTTCAGTAGACTCATCATTCTTGGATAGTTTATGGCCTATTGCCATTAGTGTGCTAACTGGTTTTGAGTCTTCTAACCCAAATGTTTTGAGTACTTCCTTGATGTATTTGGATTGGGTCACAAATATTCCATTCTTCAACTAATGTACTTATAATCCAACAAAGAATTTTATTTCTCCAAACATTGACATCTCAAATTCATGCTTCATTTGATTAGCAAAATCTTTGCACAAAACATCTTTTCCTCCAAATATTATATCATCAACAAAGATTTCTAATATCAAAATATCTTTAGCTACCTCAACTTTGATGTACAAGTTGTTGTTTTCATTTTTTCTTTCAAATCTTATCGTCACAAGATACTTGTGCAACCTCATACCATGTTCTAGGTGCTTGCTTCAATCTATAAAGTGTTTTGTGTAGCTTGTAGACCATGTCCTTGTTCTTCTTATCAAAAAATCCCTCTGGTTGTTCTATGTAGACTTCCTCTTCCAGTATACCATTCAGAAAAGTAGACTTCACATCCATCTAGTAGACTTTGAAACCTTTATATGCAGCATATGCAAGTAATGTTCTTACTCCTTCCATTCTTGCAACAAGGGAAAATATCTCTCCATGATCTAGTCCTTCTTCTTGTGCATAGCCTTTGCAAACTAATCTAGCTTTGTTTCTTGTTATTTCACCATTCTCATCAAGTTTGTTTCTAAACACCCATTTGGTACCAATCACATTCTTATCAGCTGGTCTAGGGACTAGAGACCAAATTTTATTTTTCTCAATCTAATCTATCTCTTCTTTCATGGCCTTATACCAATCATCATCTTGTAGTGCATATTTTACTATTTTGGGTTCAACCTTGCTTAGTAGACATGATTCATTCCTTAGTCTATTCCATGTCATTGGTCTGGCATCCTTGTTACCAATGATTTGATCTATAGGGTGATATCTTCTTACATACTTGGCTAATCTGGGTTCAATCCTTCTTTCCATGTTTGATCCTTCAACTTCAGAGTCATTTCATTCTTCTTCATCTAGCATTTCATCATTAATTTCTTGCATACTATTTTTAGAATCAAAATGTGCATTTTCTACATTCTATAGCATGACTTCTAAATGTAGCTCGGCATTCACTAGTTGAGACTTGGCATATACTAAAGTTTGTTGTTGATTCCCAACTTGATTTATAGCATTGTCTTCAACTGTCATTCCTTCATAGAAGTATACAAAGGATCTATAATCCTCTATTTTCTTTGACTTGTCAACCTAAACTTTTGCATGCTCATCAAAATTTACATTTGCACTCTCCACAACTTTGTTAGTGTTAACATTCAAACACTTATATGCCTTACTTCTAGTGGAGTGTCCAAGAAATATGCCTTCATCACTTTTTGCATCAAACTTGTCATTTATAGTATCTTTTAGAATATAGCATTTACAATGAAATACTTTGAAATGTTTAACATTAGGTGAATGACCATACCATAATTCAAAAGGTGTTGCATTTGTACCTTTCTTGACTTGAACTCTAGTCAATCACTGACCTATTCCTCCTTTCAGCAATACCATTCTATGATGGAGTTCTTGGTGCTGATGTTTTCCTTTTAATACCTTTGTCATTGCAAAATATTTCAAACTCTCTTGATGTAAACTCACTTCCTCTATTTCCTGTTTCCTTCTCAACTCTAGCCAAATACCACTTGACATTTGAAATGCATCATATTTTTTCTTTATGAATATAGCAGTCATCATCCTAGAGTAGTCATCTACAAATAGCATTATGTATCTGTCTCCTAGGTAACTTTGTACTTCTATTGGGCCACATAAGTTTGTATGAACTAACTCTAGTACTTCTTTGGAAGTGTATGTTTTACTTTTGAAACTAGACTTAATCATCTTCCCTAGTTGAAATTGTTTGCACATTGAGTTTTCAGGTTTCTTCAACTTGGGCAACCCTCTAACTTTCTTTTTCTTGTTGATGCTAATCAGATTATCAAACAATCTAATTAGGTTTCCACAATCCATTAGACTTTTTAATCTTTTGCTTTTGGATTTGATTGTGTTCATTTTTTTAGCATCAACATTTTAGATAACACTCTGTGATCCATCATCAGGACGAGAGAATGCAAGAATGAAAAAGTCAAAGAGTGATGATGGATCACAGAGTGTGATCCGAAACGTTGATGCTAAAAAAATGAACACAATCAGATTATCAAAGTTAACATGACACAGCCTTTTATGCCACAACCACACATCATCAAATCTAACAACAAGACATGTTGCATCTTCCATATCTAGGTAAAATAGATTACTCATAGCTTTTTCACCCTTTCCTATCAAATTTCCATTAGTGTCATAGATCTTGGCAGTTTTGTTTCTAAATTCAACTTTGCAACCTACATTACCTAACTGTGATACACTCAACAAGTTGTAGTTCAATCCTTCAAAATAATATGCATTATCACATGAAATTTTCTCTATAAGTTTGATAGAGCCTTTTCCTTTGATTTGACATGGGGCATCATTACCAAATCCAACACTATTTCCATCATATTGAGTAAAGGTAATGAACTTACTTTTATCTCATGTCATGTGATGTGAGCATCCACTATCTATGATCCACTTATCATTCTTGTTCACATAGGTAACCAATGCTATTGCTTCATCTTCATCTTTTTCTAATTTATCCTTCATGGCTACATAGACTACTTCATCATCATTCTCATTAGAGTCTTCTTCAACAATGTAACATTTCTTGCCTTTCTCCTGGTAATCTTTGTTGTCATCTTCTCTTTTGTTCCTGAACTTGTTTCCATCTTTGTAATTTTTCTTCTGTGGACATCTTGCAACTATATGACCTACTTCATTGCAATTGAAACATATGATAGGGAGCTTACCTTTGAATTTTTCTTTACCTCTATGGAATCTCCTAGCTAGTAGCTCTTCTAACTTTTCCACATCTTCCTCATCTGTGTTGCTATCACTGGATGCATGTTTTCCTTTTCTTCTTCTCTTACTTGATGTGTTCTCCTCGATATCTTTTATTTTCATCTTGGCCTTAAAAGTAGATTCAAGGTTCTTAGGTCTATAATTGTCAAAATTGGATAGCTCAAATGCAGTAAGTCTTCCAACTATTCCTTCAAAGGTTAGTGTGTTCCCTTGTACACACCTCATCTCTTGGATGGCTAAAACTCTTATAGCATAGATAGGGAATAGAGTTCTTAAGTATTTTTTGATGGATGTTTCTTCTTCCAATTGTCCACCTAGACTTCTTATTGCACTCACCACTTCTTTTATTCTTGCAACATACTAAGCAGCATTTTCACCTTCCTTCATCTTCATGTCATCAAACTTTCCTCTTAGACTTTCTCTCTTTTCTCTCTATACATTCTGATCTCCTCCATAGATTTCTAATAAGGTTTTCCACATTTTGAATGTAGTGTCACAATATTCGATGTCATCATATTCTGCATAGCTAAGTGTAGATGCAATCTCCAACATTTCTTGTTTATGCTCCTTTTTATTTAAATCATCTACAGTGAGAGGTCCTTCTGGAGTTACACATTCTATTCCAATTGAGGTTTGTGCATAGTCACCTATTGATCTAAGGTGCAATTTCATCAAACTCTTCCATGCAGAAAAGTTGTCTTTGTTGAGCTTAGGAACTTCTCTCTTAGACATCTTGATCTTTCTTCTTCTAGTACCTTGAAAATAAATCAGCAGATGGCTTTGATACCAATTGTTAGAATTGTTTTAGAATAACTGAGAGTTGGGGTGGGGGTGATGGTGGAGGTGTGAATCAATTATTCAAGGTCCAAATGTCCTATTCAATCTTTTCACTAAGTATAGTGAATTTATTCAACCATTTATTCATCCAAGCTTTAACTTATCTAATCAGCAAGTTACTATAAATCAACATGCAATTATAACACGCAAGAAATAAACACATAACACAGTGATTTATGTGGAAACCCAGTTGGAGGAAAACCATGAGTAACATGCTATTCAATTTTCACCCTTCTGAAGTGATGCCCTGTGAAAGGTCTTCCCTGTTAAAGGCTTACAACGCACTATTAAATGTGACCTTGATAGAGGATTTAACCACCTTGTTAGAAGTGGGCTGGTTAGAAGACTTTAGAACATTCACTTGGGATGCCACCCTGTTAAAGGATTTACAAATGGCTGTTAGGAAAACCTAAGTCCATAGGATTTTTAGATCTAATACAATTGCTAGAGAGTATTAGAAGATCTTGACCTGGCTACAATATACAACTTATCTTGCAGATCTTAGATCACTTCTTAGCTCATACCCTTGTCTGGCCTTCAATCTCTGCAACTCTTAACAGCTTGCCCTTTCTTTCGAGCTTTTTCTCCTTGAGTCTCCATACTCAATGTACCAATGCAATCATCTCTTCATGACCACTTGTAGAAGCAGAGCCTCTATGCTCTTCCTTCTCCTAGATGTCTCCTCCTTGACACCCTTCTAACTACTTTGCAAATTTGGCACTTCAACAGCAACAGTATTAGTAGTTCTTTACTTCTTGGTCTATGACTTCTTAAATAGAAGTCTTGGATTTCCTTTTCTCACTCGATTCTTCCATTTTATTAATTTCAATTCACATGGATTAGGTAGGATTCATTGCATCTAACCCATATTCTATTTCCTCTAGAAATTTCTTGAATAATCCTTTAGAATTCGTCCAAAAATGGCTTACATAGGATTCTATGCCAACAACTCATCATCCTTATCTTCCAAATCATTCACAAAATTCAATGTAACCACTATGTTAGCTTAGATTTGGTGAATCTTCATCATTTGAAATAATGTAGCAGCTCGGCACTATTGAAATACTAGTGCTCGACACATACTGTGTTACTCAGCATCAACTGAGTTTTTCCTGATGCTCGGCACCTAAAGATCACTGGACACCAACTAAAAATTTTCTAATGATTAGCACTTGATCTTCACTTGGCTCATGAAGATCACTCGGCAGACACTAGAAATTTCTCTTACTCGGCTTCTACTAAGAATTTTCTCAACTTCAACTAACTTGCTTGGCACCCACTGTTGATATTAGTTTAAGCTTTGCAGTCAACCTTGTTACAAATTCTTCCTCCAATGTTTCTAAGTGTGACCAAACTCTATATCTTTGAGTATGTCATCAATACATTACTTGACCATTGTCTTAACTGATCCTTGCACTTCATTAGAACATCATAACTCAACCTTTCCCTTGGGTGCTCTTGTTACATCTTGTTGATCAAATCCTCTTCATCAATCAACTAAGTGATAGTACTTGGATCTTATAAGAAAATATCATCCCTACAAATATTAGGTTTGACATCAATGAAAAAATAATGATTGAAAACATTCTTATAGAACAATCTCCCTCTTTGATCTTCAACAACAATGAGCTTTTTAACCAGATTTCCAACAGCAATTACTTTAATTTAAATATTCAATAATTGGGCATAATATCTAACAATGAGATAATATTTAACTAATATTCTTCAAATCTCCTCTTGAGTTCAAAATTAGAAAGAATAGATTAACGTGAATAAAAAAATAGAAACAAACCATTTAACTAATTCTCAATTGTAGTTAACTCCCTCTCAAATGGAAACTTCCTATTCAAACTCAACTCTCAATGAATCTCGATCGTTCATCTAATTTGATCTAAACTATTTGTAATTCCCCACCTAGAGATCCTTGGAATAAGGGTAAATAAAAGCCAATACTTCTTTTTTTCAAAAGAATAAGCATGGAATCAAACACATAAACATGCAATCAATCAATAGATCGTAACAAAAGACTTAACCAAATGATCTACAAATCCAACAATCTCCAAGAATTACTACTTAATGATGCAATCAACTAACTATGAAAGTATGAAAATTATGAAACCTAAAATCTCTAATTTGTCAAAGTTTAGGAAGGTGTGCAATCTCAAAGGCTAATCAAAACACCCAATCATGATTTCTAGATATAGATGAAAACATCCCTCATATCTCGCACAAGGAAACACTAGCCTATAGTCTTGCATAAGAGAATAACTTCTCACATGAGAAATTACACCACTAGGTGTGAGAGAATGCCCTCTCATATGAGAGAATGCAAGAGGGGCCAGCCAAAAATACTACCAATAAGTTAGATTCTTGAACGAGCATCTTCTTGGTCATGTGCAAGGAAACACGTTCTTGCACGACCTTTCAACATGCTCTGTGTGAGAGAATACATTTCTTGCACAAGAGAATGTATTCTTGCATAGGGAATCTCCTCTCAAGGGTTAGGTAAGGAATTAGAAAAAGAAAAAAAAACATGCAGAGTATAAGATAGGATAATTTCCTCCACACTATGGGGTACTAAATCCACAAGAATTAAGGCTCAAAAACTTAAATGAATGAAAAACTACTAAGCATGCTAGAAGGGATGAACCAACCCTCTAATCACCTAATTAATAGCATCTAGAAACAATGTGGAAAAGTAACATCATAAAAAATACATGAGAATAAATTAACTATCTCTGACAAATGAATTAACATATATCAAATGGGACATACTCCAAAAGAAATGGGGAACCATGTGAGCATCTAGCTCTAGAACTAAACATGGAGAAAGGAAAACTATGTGCATTAGTCCCCAATAGTGGAATACACCTCCCAACCATGTAGAACTTGTAGGCCCACTCTCATCATGCTAACAAAGATAATGATTTGATCTCAAAAACACATAAGACAATCATCCATTGCTAACACTCATGCCAAACAGTATAGAGGACTGAAACCAAGATCATGAGATAATGCAAAACAACAAGTTCTGAATAGACACTCTATGGGCCTACTATGTAGGGACTCTAGTGGAGATTAGATCACTTGGCATTGTAGAGATCAAGCTAAGTGCCTAATGGAAACACTACCTTGGGAGGCCATAGTGTTGTATTGCTAGATGTACTACTCAGACATTTGGCCCTCGGATAAATCAACAACCACATACCTTCAAAATAGTCGTAAAAGCATATAGCATTTTCTTATCTTAATTAATTACCTATAAGTTTACTTAGTTATCACTTATTAGAAACTTCTACATGTATACCTTGTCAGGAACATGACCTAGGGTTACGAGAGAAGCCCCTCCACAAGGTAGTGTGATGAGTGCCTGTAGGAAATGTAGTTTCCCAACCCAACCTCAATGAACATAACTCAACTAAAAAACAAATGGGAGTTTGGGTCTTACAATAATCAACAATAGCATGGTCACATGCTCATGTGTGGGTACACCAACTACACGATGATCATAAATACAAGGTTTGGATGAGTAATAAAAAGGTGAAAGTAAACAAATCACTCAACTGACTATATTTAGGAGTACAAATTTGGGACAAATCCCAATGCAATAAAATAAAAAAAGGATTAAAAAGATATCCCTATAGATAATCTAGATCCACAACCAATTACATTTCTAAGAAAACTTGAGAAATTAAGTGGCACACAAATCAAGATGAAAACTAAAAAGTCAAAAACTTTGAAAATAAAACCCTTTTTCCCTTTGGGTATAAAATCCATGAATATCAAATAAAATTTGGGTTTGGAGTCGATATGCAAAAATGGCCAGCATAATAGTGCAAAACCCCAAAAACCCCCATCCCAAAAATAGGGAAATGCTCATACTCACCCAAATGGCTAGAGTTAGAAACCAAAAATAGAGGGGAACACTAGTTCTCAACCTCCTAACAAATAGCTACAAATAGCAAAAGAAAAAATCGAGCTAAAATAGTAAGATAGGAGAGCCCTACCTGATAACCATAAGGGAAAATATGAAAATGTGAGCAATAAAATAAAAACCTTATAGAAACTATTGAAAGTCACGGCAATCCAAGGTCTCCCTGAGCTGGATCCACAAGACCAATCTCGTGACGATCCCACACTCGTAGCTCCTATAGCAAATAGAATAGTATTTCCTCTTGAAGAGGATTCAAAATTTTCTCTCAATTTTCTATTTCAAAAAGTGAGAAGTGAAAAATAAAATTCTTTTTTGGATATATATTCACTTTTCAAGTGAATAAAAGGATTGGGGTAATTAACCAGATCACCTAGTTAAACCCTTAATCAACCCAAACAAAAATAGGCTATTTCAAGTAATTAGAATTCAACTACGAAAAAGCTATCGAGAATTAAACTAGTTTAATCCAATAAAAAAAATCCCTTGAACTATAAAATAACAATAATCCAAAATAACTTTTGCAACAATTGTCAACCTCTAAATGCAAAGACATGCTCACTAGTATAATCACATAATGCAAATGAGTTTGGATTTAGTAAATCACTAGAAGGTTTAATTAATCAATTAAATAGAATATGTCAACCATACAAGGACAACATTGGCTAGGTAAGAATAGTTGAATCACTAACTCCATGTGCCACTATCAGGGATATAAATCATGCACATTAAACAACATTATCAAGTACAATTGCATGTAATAACATAGCCAAAGTGATAAATGCATTAAATCACATTAATAACCATTTATTTAATCACATTGAAAATAATCTATTTAAATCACTTAGTGCATCATTGAATATCCCAAAGCAAGAATGAAGTAAATAAACGTAGCATCAAATCAAAGTATTAAGAATTCAATAAGTCCATCATATAATCATAAACAGAGTATATGTCTGAATACAAAATAACCAGATATCATCATAAAGTATCATGTCACATCAATAAGCATCATCATGGAAATATGATCAAACTGAATAGCATAGCATCTAACATCTATGATACTGGTAAATCAAAATATAGTATCTAACCATTAGGTCATCTCAATTGTCCTCAAACATGAGTATCAAAGTATCTCTCAAAACCAAAATACAAAGTACAAAATGCAAACACAGGAGGCATTACATCCTCCCCCACTAGACATAGGCTTACTCCTAGAAGCTTGCAAAAAGATAAGGGTACAAATCTCTCAACTGTGTAGCATATTGCTAAGTTGTAGAAGTCTCATTGCTCAAGTCCCACTGGACCCTTTCTTGCTCTATCCTGACCTCTGAGGATCAGCCTCTGATGCTAAATGATATGGACAAGCTCCAAAGAAAACTTCTAGTCCTCCACCTGCAAAGCATCCCAATCAAGTACATGGATCAAATAAGGAATATATTGCCTCAAAATATAAATATAGAAAACATCATGGATGCATAATAGGCTAGGTGGAAACACTAGTCGATAAGCAATAGGGTCGATCCTCTCAAGGATCTCAAATGATGTAAAAAAACATGGTGTCAACTTAGAGCCTTTCCCATAACAGATGGGGCTCTTCCTTGGATGCACTCTCAAATAAATTGCGTCACTCAATTGAAAAGTGACGATCCAACCTATGGGCATCTATATACAACTTTTTCCTATGCTGAGCAATTTCCAAATGCTCTCTAATACAAACAACCTATTGCTCCATATCTTGAAGCATCTCTAGACCTAAAATTACTTGGTCCTCTAAATGATCCCAACTCAAAGGAGTGTTGCATGGTCTATCATACAAGGCCTGAAAAGGTGACATGCCAAGAGAACTATGGTACCCATTGTTATAAGAAAACTCAACAAGGTACAAATCGTTCTCCCACTTCACCTGCATTTCTATCACATACATGTGAAGCATGTCTTCCATAACCTGCTTCACTCTCTCTATCTGGCCATCAGTCTCTGGGTGGTATGCTAAACTAAAATTGAGTTGTGCACCCAAATCATGCTAGAGAGATGTTCATAGTGATGAAGTCAAGACTGGATCTCTATCTAATATAATCCATCGAGGGATTCCATGCAAATGAACATTTTCTTCCAAGAAAAAATGTGCTACAAAAGAAGCTGTGTAGGATGCTCTCATGGGTAAAAAATGTGCTACCTTGTACAACTTGTCAATTTTCACCATGACACAATCATTTTGTCATGATTACATAGGTAACCATGTGATAAAATCAATCAATATAGTATCCCACTTCCACTCTATAATGGTATGTAGCTACAAAAGGCCTACCAAATGTTTATGGTTTGCCTTCACTCTCTGGCACTAAAGACATCGATTAATAAAATCAGCAACATTAATATGGTGTATGATGTGCTTTCAACAAAATCAAGGTACAAATATCACTAGATGCTAGCACATAGATGAACCCCAATGTCCCAGTAGTCCATCAAACTCTAGAAAATAACCTGTAAGCCTCCCCTCAAGGGTATGTCAAGACTCAATCTCCACCCTCACCTCCTAATACCATGTGTCACTAGGCAAGGCCTCAATGATACAACCTTGTAACTCCACTCCTAATGACAAAATTGATATCTCATGTCACCTCCTACTCAAGGCATCCATAATGAAATTTTCTTTCCCCTTGATGTTGTGAACATCAAAAACATATTCACATAGGAACTCCATCCAATGGCATTGTCGTGCATTTAGGTTTGGTTGGGAAAGATATACTGCAAGCTATGATGATCACTATGCAGCTCAAACCTATGTCCCAAAAGGAAATGTCTCCAATGCACAAGCACATGCACCACTGCCACAATTTCTAAATCATGAGTGGGGTAGTTAATCTCATGGTCACACCCACACCCTCCAATGAAGCATCTGTGCACACCATAAAATTACCAACAAGATTAGGCATTGTAAAGATTGGTGCACTAGTCAATCACTCTTTCAGAGTCTCAAGTGCTAACTTACACTGGTCTGACCAAACATACTTCTTCCCTTTCCTCTAAAGAGAGGTAATTGAATGAGCCACTTATGAAAAGTCCTTCATGAATAGATGGTAGTAACCTACCAATCCCATGAAGCTAAAAACCTCTAAAACATTAGTGGGCATTAGCCAATCCATGATAACTCAAATTTTCTCTAGGTCCAATGCAATACCATCACCTATGATTATATGCCCCAAATACTTCACCTCAAACTTGAAGAATCCACATTTACCCAAGTTTCCATACAACTGATGGTCTCATAAGCATTGCAACACTCAGTGTAAATGGACCTCATGCTCCTCAAAAGTCTTTGAATAGATCAATATGTCATTCAAGAAAACAAGGACATACTAATTGAGGTATGTGCAAAATGCTCCATTCATCAAACTCATAAACATTGATGGCACATTTGTTAACCAAAAGGATACAACTATAAACTCATAATGCCTGTAGCATGAATGAAAAGTTGTTTGATTAATGTCAACCTCATGAATCAGAAGTTGATGGTATCCCAATTTCAGCTCAATCTTCAAGAATACTCTTGCTCCCTTCATCTAATAAAACAATTCATCTATTCTTGGCAAAGGATATTGGTTCTTCACCATCACCTTATTCAATTTTCAATAGTCAATGCATAACCATAATGACCCATCTTTCTTCTTCTTAAAGATGAATGGTGCGCCCACGGGGATACATTAGGATAAATATGGCCCTTGGCCAATAATTCCTCAAACTAAAATCTAAGCTCACTCAACTCCTAAGTAGTCATACAATAAGGATCTCATGAAATTAGTTCCACTTTTGGAATGAGAGCTATACAAAAATCAATGTCACATTCTAGCAGAATTCCTAGTATCTCATTAGGGAACGTGTTTCAATACTCAGGAAGGAGTGGGTGATCATCAAGTGTCACCATATGGCTCTTGGCCTCTTCAAGGTTACTAAAAAAGACCACAAACATTTGACATTCATGTCACATACTCTTCTTTAGCTGCTTAATTGAAATCATCTGAAGTGAGACTGGCCTCTAGATCCCTAAGAGTTCCACCTGTCCATTTGTGTCATCCACACACTGTACCAACTTACATAGACAATTTATATTTCTTGATGTGCAACTAACCAATACCTACTCAACACAATATCATAAGACCCTAAGGATAGGATTTGAAGATCAACTTTGGTGGTTAAGGTGCCCAAGTCCAACACACACCCACTAACTATGGAATCCACAATCACCTTAGAACCTGTAGCTTACTCAACTTGCCACCTATCAACCCATTGTGAAGCCACTAGCCCAAATCACTAAATAAGGGATGGTGAAATAAAATAATTGGATGCACTAAAATCCATTAAAACAATAAAAGAATTACTATGTAACATAATTGTAGCATTGACTACAGTACCTTGGTGTTTAGCTTAATAGTTTTCAACTGCTACGATTACCCTATGGGATCTATCTACATCACCCACGGTAGGTTCCAACATGGTCATACCTCTGCTAGGTCTTGAAGATGCCTTCATAGGACACTCCATTTATTTATGGCTAAGTTGACCACATGAGAAACATGCTCCTCCAAAACTAGATCTAGATCCATGTCCACCCTAGGAAGTGCTAAAGTATGGTGCACTCCCTTAGCTAGATTCCTATTGATTTCCCTCTTTTGGACAGCTTTGTTGGGATTTTTGATCTTGACTCTAGTCACAACCATTTCCTCTTGTGCTACCAAAAATCTATCCACCTTTATGAGGGTGACATTGGTGTTGTCGATCTTGACCCCTTTGACCACCTTGTGAGGGTGCTAACTAGGATTGACCTTGCCCTGCAACCTATGTTTGATGAGGTGATACACTCTATCCAATGGATCATGTATTGTGTCTTTGAGAGCCTAATCCACCACTAAACCCCCTAACCACATTTCTCTTAGCACTTCTTGTCTTCTTAGTGGCAAGTGCAAGTGTCCTAGGCTGATGAAGATAGACATCCCTAATAATAGAGTCTTTAAGACCCCTGATAAAATGTTATGTGAGTACCTCATCATAACGGTAATAGGAGTACTATCTTAGAAAAAATAATTGCCTCTCATACTAATCCATTATCATATTCCACTATCTGATATCATGGAACTTATCGGCATGAACCTCACAGTACAGTGAAGATAGGAATTTCTCCCTAAACCTCTCCTCAAAGATCTCCCACATGAGATCCATTATACTGATCTAGACTTCTCACTCTCCATATCCCACTACATAGATCCATGTTCTCTCAACTTTGTAATGGCACATTGGACTTTTATGTTTCTTTCATATGGATATAAGGAGAAGCAACACCCCATATCTATTAAGCATGTCTTAGCCTTCAGAGCTCCACCTAGGCCATCAAATAATGGTGGTTTAGACCTCTAAATGTCTTTCATCATGTCCACTCAGATAGAATCTCCATAATCCTAACCATGGCATCTTTTATGATCACCTCTACCACTAGGTGGTGTGCGATAGTGTTCACTTTCATGCCCATTCTCGTCTTCACCTCCATGCTCTAACATGTGGGAGTCTCCATGGTGAGATTCCTCTCCTTGGTCATAGTCCTGTTGGTTTTCCTCTACTCAAGGTCTCAACCAAGATATAATCTATTGCAATAAGGGAAACATTGTCATGACATCACCTTGACTGTTATCACCTTGTCCTCCCCCAACTTCCTTACATTCTTCCCATTATGTTCTTCTTCATTGTTATAATGTTGGCTATTAACCCAACCACCAAGTCTACGTATAGGAGGAATCACTAAAGGAGAAACAAGATAATGGTTAGAGTCATGTGTAACAATCATAACTATCACAAGCATAAGCTAAAATGAGATACCATAGCACATAAGCAAAATAATATCATAGTGGGAGCATAACACAGAGATCCCAATGTTGCAACATGAGCTTTGATACCAAATGTAATGCCCCACCCAAAGATCCTTGGAACAAGGATAGATAAAAGCCAATGCTTTTTTTTTCAAAAGAATAAGCATGGAATCAAACACATCAATATGTAATCGATCAATAGATCTCAATGAAAGACTTAACCAAATGATTCAAAAATCCAACGATCTCCAAGCATCACTACTTAATGACAAAATCAACCAACTATGAAAGTAAGAAAATTATAAAACCTATAATCTCTAACCTATCAAACTCTAGGAAGGTGTGTAATCCTAAAGGGTACTCTAAACACCCAATCTTGTTTTTTAGATATAGGTGAAAACACCCCCTATTTCTCGTGCGAGGAAATAGTAGCCTATTGTCTTGCATGAGAGAATACATTCTTGTGCAAGGAAGTGCACCATTGGGTGTGAGAGAATGCCCTCTCACATGAGAGAATGCAAGAGGGGCTAGCCAAAACCACTACCAATAAGGTAGATCCTTGCTCAAGCATCTACCTAGTCATGCATGAGGAAACACCTTCTCACGCGAGCTTTCTGCATGCTCTAAGTGAGATAATGTTTTCTCGCATGAGATAATACATTTCTCACACAAGAGAATGTATTCTCACATGGGTAATTTCCTCTCTAGTGTGAGGTAAGGTAGAAGAAAAAGAAAAAACAACATGGAGAGTATAAAATAGGATAATTTCCTCCACACTAAGGAGTATTGAATCTACAAAAATCAAGGCTCAAACACTCGAATGAATGAAAAACCAATAAGCATGCTAGAAGGGATGAAGCAACCATTTGATCATCTAATCAATAACATCTAGAAATAATGTAGAAAAGTAACATCGCAATAACATAAATGAGCATTAATCAACTATCCCTAAGAAATGAATTAACATAAATCATGTGGAACATACTCCAGAAGAAATGGGGAACCATGTGAGCATCCAGCTATGAAATTGAACATGGAGAAAGGCCAACTTTATACACTAGTCCCCAGTAGTGGTAAAGGTAGTTATGCCTCCCAGCCACATGGAATCTATAGGCCCAGTCTCATTGTGCTAATGGAGATAGTGATCCAACATCAAAAACACATAATGTAATCATCCATGGCTAACACTCATGCCAAATAGTACAAAGGACTAAAACCAAGACCATGAGACAATGCAATACAATAGGTCTTGGTCAAATCACACTCCATGGGTCTACTATATAGGGACTCTGATGGAGAGAATATTTCTTGGCATCACAGAGCCCAAGCTAAGCACATAATGTAAACACTCCCTCAAGAGGAGATAGTGCTATGTCACCAAATGTACTACACAAAAATTTAGCCCTCAAATAAATTGACAAGCACATACATTTAGAAGATCCAAATATGTACATAGCATTTATTATCTTTAATTAATTACCCATAAGTTTATTTAGTTATCACTTATTAGAAACTTCTACACATATACCTTGTCAAGAACATGACCTGGGATTATGAGAGGAGCCCTTTCACACTAGCCTACCCTACATAACCATGCTCATCACATGATGAGTGCTCATAGGCAATATGATTTCCCAACCCAACCCCAATGAACATAACTCAATTGATAAATAATCGAGAGTTTGGGTCTTGCAAGAACCAACAAGTGCACACTCACATGCTTTTGTATGGGCACACCAACTACATGATGATGATAAATACAAGGGTTGGATGAGAAACAAAGAGGCACAAGTAAACAAATCATTCAACTAGCCTATATCTTGGAGTATAGATTTGGCACAAACCCTAATGAAATAAAAGACAACAAGGGTTAGAAAGATATCCCTATGGATAATCTAGATCAACAACCAATTGTAGTGCCAAGAAAACTTGAGAAATTGGGTTGAAAGACATGCAAATCAATGAAAAAACCCAAAAAGTCAAAAACTTCAAAATTAAAACCCATTTTTCCTTTGGGTACAAAAGCCACAAATATCAAACAAAATTTTGGTTTAGAGTTTGCATGCAAAAAAGGCCAACATAAGGTTGCATCCCAAAAAATAGGGAAATGCTCATACCCACCCAATCAAGTAGAGCTAGCAACCAGAAACATAGGGGAACACTAGTTCTCAACCTTCTAACAAATAGCTACCAAAAATAGAACCAAAAATAGAGTTGAAATAGTAAAATAGGAGGCCCTTACCTGATAGCCAAAAGGAGAAATATAAAAATGCGAGCAGTAAAATAAGAACCCTAAAAAAACTTTTGAAAGTCACAGCAATCCCAGGTCTCCCTGAGCTGGATCCAATGAGACAAACCTAACCCATAGCTCCTACAGCAAACAAAATAGTATTTCCTCTTAAAGAGGATTTAGAATTTGCTCTTGATTTTCTATTTCAATTAGTGAGAAGCGAGGAATAAAATTCATTTTTGGATATATATTCACTTTTCAAGTGAATAAAAGGATTAGGGTAATTAACCAAATCTCCTAATTAAACCCTTAATCAACCCAAACAAAAACAAGTTATTCCAAGTAATTGGAATTCAACTATGACAAAGTTGTTGGGAATTAAAATACTTCAATCCAATAAAAAAATTCCCTTGAACTATAAAATCACAATAATCCAAAATAACATTCACAACAATTATGAACCTCTAAATGCATAGACATGCTCATTGGTCTAATCACATAATGCAAATAAGTCTAGATTTATTAAATCACCAAAGGGTTTAATGAATCAATTAAATAGAATATTTTGACCATACAAGGATGACATTGGCTAGGTAAGAACAACTGAATTACTTACTCCATATGCCACTATCAGGGATATAAATCCTACATACTGAACAACACGATCAAGTGCAATTACATATAATAACATAGCCAAAGTGATAAATGAATTAGATCACATTAATAACCATTTATTTAATCACATTAAAAATAATCTATTCAAATCACTCACTACATCATAAAATGTCCCAAAGCAAGAATGAAATAAATAGTCGTAGCATCAAATCAAAGTATATGAAATACAATAAGTCCATCATATAATCATAAACAGAGTATATGTCTGAATACAAAATAACCAAATATTATCATTAAGCATCATGTCACATTAATAAGCATCATCATGCATATATGATCAAATTGAATAGCATAGAATCTAACATCTATGATACCAGTAAATCAAAATATAGTATCTGACCATCAGGTCATCTTGAATATCCTCGAACATGAGTATTAAAGTATCTCACAAAACCAAAATACAAAGTATAGAATGCAAACATGGGAGGCACTACAACATTAATTTATCTAGGTTTCTTATAAATTTGGAACTTCCATCTCTTATTTCTAAGGTGAAAATTTATGAAACCAAAATACAAAGTATAGAATGCAAACATGGGAGGCACTACAACATTAATTTATCTAGGTTTCTTATAAATTTGGAACTTCCATCTCTTATTTCTTATAAATTTTGAACTTCTTATATATATATATATATATATATATATATATATATATATATATATATATATATATATATATATATATATATATATATATAAAATTGTTATTGTATTGAAAACTACAAAAATATAGCTTAATCATGTATTTACTCTTTTTAAATCCTTCATTCTAACTAGGTCTATAGTTAGTGACCTCTTGATTCTGAGAGAAATCATTTAAACCCCTATTAGATAGAAGGAAATAGGTTAGCATGTCTATATTATTCATGATAAATAATTTTACATTCATTCATGGATAATCTAGCATAAAAGAACTAGCTTGAAGCGTGTTGTTGAGGTACACTATCACTTTTAGCAAATACACTTAGTAGAGTCCATGAGCAATCCATGTGGTTGGAAGGTCTGGTAAAGATCACTAGAGATGTAATGTGTTAGCATGAATGTTGAGGTATTCCTTTGGGGGCATATCCAAAGCATTGTTGGAGATTGACATGTTAAATTCATGACAATATTTGTCATTAATGTCAATATAGTATGATTTTGTAAAGACTGGAAGAGTAGAAAATAGAGAATGGGGTCATAAGGACTATGTATTAATGATAAATTGAAGTGTGATTAAGGATATGTTCTAGAGTATGTCCTAATGACGTGGACAAGTGTGCATGCAAAAAATCAAAGAAATGTGAAAGCTTTTTGTGATTTATAGAAGACAGTGTGCAAACAAGGTACTTGAGAAGTGGTTTGTGGTGTTCGGACTATTTTCTAATTGGGATAAAATTTTGATGAGATCCTAATGATAGTAGAGATCCTAATGATAAAATCAGCAAGTGCACAAGGTCCAAAGTCACACATGTGAACATTTGTAATTATTGTGAGCCAAAAATATTTTGTAATTATGAACATATGTAATGAATTGTAATATATTAATGAGGTCCTATTATAATTAATTAGGAAATTATCAAGGAAAACTCAGTGAATTATTTTGAGAACATGGTATAAAAGAAGGTTAGTTTCCTTGTGATGAATTATGTAATGTGTGTAAGTGAAAATTGTGAAAGTAATATGCAAAGTTGGTAAATGTGAGTAAGCAATCAAAGGGATCAATATGATACAAATTTGAAGATCCAGTATTGAGATTTGAGAAAGTATTTGGTGCGATATTTGCATATTAAGAGGATAGAGAAATAATTTGAGTTGTAGAGATCAATTTCATTTCTATTATTCTGAAAGGAATAATACAAAGGCTAGTTGGACAATGAGTTCAATGGTCTTGCCCCTGAAGTTATTTGGACAATAGGTCCATCTACCTTCTACAACTCCTAATGGGGTTGGTAAAACTCCTATCATGGTTGGAATCTCCTAATAGGGATTCAAAGTTGTTACCATGAATGTTTATGATACTACATTGGGAGAGTATTCTAAGCATTGAAGAGTATTGATATGTTGCATTCATGATTGGATTTGTCATTGATATCAACATAGAAGTAATTTTGTAAAGACATGTATTCTTAGTATGCATAGAATCTAAGGATGCTTTAGATGATATGTAGTGGAGGACATGTTCATGAGGTTTTCTTGATGATGTGGTTAAGAGGACTAAGTCTAAGTCAATGGTGTACTGAAGTTACACTTGATTTACTACAAGCAGTGCAGAAATAGAGTATTGGAAAATAGAGTTCTGATGATCTATCACTATCTTTCATCTTAGATGTAATGAAGAGATGCATAGTTCAATAGTGATAGAGGAAAGTTGTGTGATGACACCAGCATGTGTGCAAGATATGGTTTTACACGTGTGAATTTTTGTATAGACTATGGGCCTATAGTGCTATTGTAATTGTGAATTAATTAATTATCTTATTTTAATTAATTGGGAAAACCGCAAGGCTGACTCAAGGAACTATTATGAAGATATACTATAAAATAAATTTGTTTCTTTCCTTGTGATGTGATCTTGATTTAAAGGATAAAGTGGAATGTGAAGTATTAGTGCATAGTGTGAGAAGGAGAAGAATGCTTGTTGAATATGTGTAAGCGATCCAACAAATCATTGGATGCACAGTATGAGATCTGGTTACAAGATCTAAAGGAGTGAAAGTCTAGTTGAAATGACAAAGATAGAGGAAGTACATTTTAGTTCTATTATTCTACAAGGAATAATATAGAGATCATTTGGACAGTAGGTTCTTTGATCTTAACCTTGAATTTTTTTGGATAGTGGTTCTAGTTGTCTTCCACAACTCCTAACAAGGTTGGCACAACTCCTAATAGGGTTGGAATCTCCTAACAGGGATACAAAGTCTCCTAATAGGGACTCATATGTACTGAATGTTGTAAAAGACTCCTAACAAGGTCTATCCTCTAACCAGGAATATTTATATTAGTATATCATCTTATGGATACCATCCCCATAGAGGTTTTCCCTTTGATCAAGGGTTTCCCTAGTTAACATATATGGTTTTCATTGTGTGTGAGGATCTTGTTGTGGTTTTAGTTAACATTAATCATATGGTTAAGATTGTTTAAAGTAAATAAATTATTGTAATAATAGTCATATAACTAATTCACACCCCCCTCCCCCCCCCCCCCATCTTATGTATATCAGTGGACTATATATTCTAACAATTGGTATAAGAGCATTAGGTCCTTGAAGATAAGGCTTAACAACTTTGGGAGATCAATGGAGAACATGTTCAGGAAGGATAGTCCAAGATTTGATGGGGCCAACTATGATAGTTGGAAGGAAAAGATGAAGACTCATTTTCTATGCATGGGTCCAAGATATTAGCTTTTGATGAAAGCTAAGAATGCAATTATTGAAGAATCAAAACTAGAGGAATGTAGTGAGGGAGAAAGAGATTTGTTCATGTGTACCATGAGAGCCAGAGAAGCCCTACTATTAGCTCTTCCATTGAATGAATATAATTTGGTAAAGACATTTCAAACTTCTCATAAAATTTGGAAAGTGATTAGAAGTTACTTTTGAAGGTGATGACCATGCAAAAAGAATGAAATTGCAAAATTGGATTTGAACATTTCAAGATGCTTAGATGATGGAAGATGAATCCATAAGAAGTTATGTTGGTATAATATTAGAAATTTTTGCAGGTATTCGATCTCTTGAAGGAACTAAACAAGATGATGAGGTTATATGGAAGATCTTGAAAATTTTATCACTACCATTCAAGAAAATAGCTCAAATGATTTAGCTAGTAATGCCCTGCACCAAAGATTTCACAAAGGAAGAATTGCTTGGAAGAATAGAATCTGTAGAAGCATAAATGAGGCAATCTAGAGAATTAGCCTAAGTTGAGATAGCTTTCAGTGCTTTAAACATTCAACCTAATTTTTCAAGAAGTATAGGCAACTTTTCCAATAGTATCAGATCCCAAGAAGATAAAAAGATTGAAGAAGGAATACCCCTTCTAGTAAGAAGAGAGAAAGATGGTAAGAAAATATTTAAGTGTTGGGCTTATGATGAATATGGTTTAGAGGAAAATTTAATCCTAGAAGAGATAAGGATAGAAATTTCTTATATGCTAATGAGGATAATGAATCTGAGAAAAATATTATAGTAAAAGTGATGATAAATTAGGATTTATGGCTATTAAGGAAGATAATCTTGATAGAGAAATTAGAGAAGAGAGAGCTCTAGTTACCCAAGTTGAGAAGAAATCAAATTGGATAATTGATAGTGGATGTTCACATCACATGACTGGTGATGTAAACAAATTTTTCAAGTTTAGAAATCATGATGGAGGTATTATTAGAGTTGTTAATAATGCAACCTATCATATTACAAGGATTGGATCTATTACTCTTGATGGTAAAACTAATACAGATGATGTTTACTTTTTTAATGGTTTCAAACATAATTTATTAAGTGTTGGATAGTTTGTAGACAAGGGATATCTGTTGCAGTTCATAGAGAAGACTTGCATTATCAAAGACAAAGATGGTAAGTTGATTGGTACTGGAATCAGATCTAGAGATAACGTATTTTAGTTGAATCCTATTGAAATAACATGTTTGGTTGTTGTAGACACCTAACATCATCCCAAATGCTATATTAATTCATTTAAATTTTCTTTTGACATTATAATTAATTATTTTTTAATTAATTATATTTTTCATATTATTCTACTTATTTAATTAAATTTTTTTAATTAAATAGGTTCATTTCCCTAAGGTATTTAAATTTAATTTGAATACTTCCCCTCTAATGTATTAAATTCATTTAATGCATAGTGCTCCATAAATCCCCTTTTAAATAAATCTTAAATTATTTAAATTCCCTCCACTTTATTAAATTCTATAATCCTATGATTAAGTTAAATCTTATTTAGTTTAATCCTAATCCCATCCTAAAACCTAGTCTACACCCATCACTCTCATCCTTCTAAGTCTACCCACTAGTTAATCTTGCCTAATTATCCTAAAAACCTTTCTAAACACTTTTAGCTCCTAAGTATTTTCTCACACATGTGTGAGAATCTCATGAACCAATAAAGCTTCCATTGTATTATTTTATTCACACCTCTTACACATTTTTCCCCCTTTCCTTTCTCCAAGGTTCCTCACACATGTGTGAGAAAACCTTGAACCATCACTTTCATCCAAAAGGATTATGTTGATCTTTTCTTGGCTTGTCCCCTTAGCCCATGTGTCTCCCTTGTGGCACTTATGTGGATACCACATAGATGCCACCTCCCTAAGTCCTCTCTCAAACCTATAAATAGAGCCCTTGTCTAAAGCATTTTTCATCTCCCTCATTTGCATTGTTATCATGCTAGTTTAGAGTTAGAGATTTCTAGAGATTTTAGTGTTTTATGCATTGTTACTAACCTTTGGTAGTTGTTAGATTTCATGTTATTTTCATTGTTGACTTAGTTTGATTTCTTGCATGTATATCCATATCCTTTACATGCTTTCAAGCATGGTTTCTTCCATAGCCATTGCTTGAAGTATTCTCCATTCATCTTAGTATAGATTTATTATCATTTATCAATTATTGGGATTCATAGTTGTGTTTGGGGAGAGCACACTCACATCCCTCCAATATAAAGTACACCAACAAGGCCTCTTATGGGCACCCTTGTTGAGCTACTTTGATGTTGTGTGGAAATGCTTTCTTTTCGGTTGTATTTAGTTGTAAAAATCAAGTCTAACATTAGTTATTTTCAATTTGTTTTGAATATTTGATATGCATAAGAATAACTAATGTTTGTTTGTTTACACATGCTCCCAATAGATTAGGTTTTCACACATACTGTTGCAAAGGTTGACAATAATTGGTTATGGCATAGAAGGTTTGTGATATAAACTTTGATACTATTGTAAAAGTTAGCAATACATTTGTAGTGAGAGATCTGCCAAAGGTTATTAAGCCCGCTAATGTTATCTAAAATTAATGTATTTTGGTTAAGCAGAGGAAATTATCTTTTCCTAGCAAGAAGTTCTCTACTACATAGAAATCGGAGATTGTTCACACAAATCTGAGTGGTCCTGCAAGAACCAAAGGGTTTTGTGGTGAAAGTTACTTTATGATTTATGTTGATGATTTCACTATGATGATGTGGGTATTCAGAAATAAGATGAATAAGAAAGGAGAGGTTGTGAGAAAGAAAGCCAAAATTATTTGCAAAGGTTACTCGTAGCAAGAAGGAATAGATTATGAAGAGACATATGCACCTATGGCAAGAATTGAAGTAGTAAGGATATTCTTGCCTTATGCAGCAAGCAAGAATTTTAAGGTTTATCAAATGGTTGTCAAGTCAACTTTTTTGAATGAAGAACTTGAAGAAGAAGTCTGTATTGAGCAACCTAATGAATTCCCTCTGATAAAAGATAAAGAATTTGTATGCAAACTAAGGAAAGCACTGTATGGTCTAAAGAAAATGCTTAGAACCTAGTATGCAAGGTTGGACAGGTATTTGTCTAAGCTTGGATTTATCAAAAGTACATTAGATGGTAATTTTTATTTAAGGAAAATTGATGATGATTTATTTATCATTGTAATATTTGTGGATGACATAATATTTGGTGGAAATGATAAATAAAGTGATAATTTTTCTTCAGAGATGAAAAATAAATTTGAAATGAGCATGATAGGAGAAATGAAGCTTTTCCTAGGATTGCAGATTACACAGAACAAAGATGGGATATTTGTTTCACTAACCAAGTATCTAAAAGATTTTTTGAAAAGAATTTGTTTAGAAAGTTGCAAATTTGTTAGTACACCCATGATAACTAGTCACGAGTTATCTAGTAAAGATGAAACACCTTCAATTGAGCAAAAGAAGTATAGATCTATGATTGGAGGATTGCAATATTTGACTCACACCAGACCAAATATAGGAAATGTAGTTGGGATTGTGGCAAGATTCTAAGATTATCCAAAAGAGTATCATTATGCAATAGTAGAAAGGATATTCAGATATTTTAAGGGTACATTTGATTATGGAATTTCATATGATGAATCAAGTGACTTCACTTTGTGTGCATATACTGATGCAAATTGGACAGGCAATATGGATGACAAAAAGAGCACTAGTGGTGGAGCATTATTTCATAGAGGAAGATTGGTTTCTTGGTTGAGCAAGAAATGAGACTATATATCCTAGAGTATGGCTGAGGTAGAGTATGTTGCAGTAGCAAATAATTGTAATCAAGTTATGTGGATGAAAAAAATGTTGATGGCTATTGGGATTGAGTTTATAGAACCTATTATCATTTACTATGATAACACAAATACAGTATGTCTAAGAATCTATTATTGCATTCTAAGACAAATCACATATCCATTAAGTATCATGTTTTTAGAGAGAAGACAACTAAAAAGGAAATAAGGTTGGACTGTGTAACTACTAGAGATTAGATTGAAAATATCTTTACAAAGATTTTTCCTAAAGATACTTTTTAATACCTAAGAAGTATGTTAGGGCTTATGCCCCTACCTATTTCAGAGTAGATGATGCAAGGAGTGCATCAATCCAGTGGTACAGAGCACTATGTTTGGACTGGATTGAATGTTGATGCTTCTTGTATGGGGGAGTATCTAGCATGTACTGAGACATTGAAGACTTGGTATTTTGGTAGTTTATATTAAATAGTGTCTTTGGACACTTTAGCAGATTGAAAGAGTTGGAAGAAGTATTGTGTACTTGTATTGATACCTTTGACATTGATGTCAATGGGGGAGAGAATGTGTACATGAAAAACATCTCTTAGGCAATGAGGAGAGAAAATATGAAAGAAGCACCTATTGAGGTGTCAATAAGGGAGTGTTATCTCTTTAGGGAGATTTAGAAAGAATATATCAGTGCACAGACGAGTATGTCAGTGTGTAGAAGAATATGATAGTAAGCAGAAGGATATCTCTATGGGAAAGATATGCAACCTAAAAAGTGTTGTAATTTGTTCACCTTGAACAACTTATGACCAACAACCAGAAGATTTTAAATTGATGAAGAGGATTTGAGAAGATGACAGCAGCAACAGCAAAGTACAGTTTGGCATTCTTAGAACTTAGATTTTTTCATCTATGTTGCCATCAATACCAAAAGGGGATATTTTTATCAATTCTAAGCATTGAAGAGTATTGATATGTTGCATTCATGAGTGGATTTTTCATTGATGCCAACATAGGAGTAATTTTGTAAAGACTAGAAGAATAGTAGTCGGTAATCTTAGTATACACAGAAGCTAAGAACACTTTAGATGATGCACAGTGGAGCACATTTTCTTGAGGTTGTCTTAATGATGTGTTTAAGAGGACTAATTCTAAGTGAATGGTATACAAAAGTTACACTTGATTTACTAGAATTAGTGTAGAAATAAAGTATTAGAAAATAGAGTTATGATGATCTATTGTTATCTTTCATCTAAATTGTAATGAAGAGATGTGTGGTTCAATAGTAATAGATGAAATTTGTATGATGATACCTACATGTGCGCAAGACATGGTTTCACACATGTAAATTTTTGTATAGAATGTGAGCTGTCAGTGCTATTTTAATTGTGAATTAATCAACTATCTTATTTTAATTAATTGGGAAAACCTCAAGGCCGACTCAAGGAATTATTATGAAGATATGGTATAAAGGAAAGTTCTTTTTCTTTCTTGTGATGTGATCTTGATTTAGAGGATCAAGTAGAATGTGAAATATCGGTGCATAATGAAAGAAGGAGTAGAATTCTTGTTGAATGCATGTAAGTAATCCAAGGGATCATTGGATTTGCAGTATGAGATCTAGTTACAAGATCTGAAGGAGAAGAATTTTGGTTGATATGATAGAGACAAAGGAAGAAGTATTTTTTAGTTTTATTATTTTGCAAGGAATAATGTAGAGATCATTTGGATAGTGAGTTCTTTGATCTTAAACTTGAATTTTTTTGGGCATGTTGGTGTTTGAAAATGTATTCAGGTTTTCAATTATCCCACTGAGAAATTGACATATCTAGGGGCAGCTAACTTCCATTTTCAACATGCCATTTCTGACAATAGGCCAACTATAAGGCATGACCCTTCTTCTTCTTCAGGCTCTGCAAAACCTTGGCGGGTGGACCTACAGATTCTTTATATGATACCAGTTATCAAAGCATACACTGAATCTAATATGAAGCAGATAAAATTCTTATTTATCCTAATGACTCATGAAATAACATCAATCTACAGTAGCTAAGTGTAGGTCTAGGAACCTCATAAGCTGAGTGAGGGCATTCTATTATAGCTCTTCAACATAAAAGGGGAAAAGTGTTTGATTATTGATGTTGAGTTTCAACAAATCCTCAAATATGCAGAAGTATAACAAGTGATCCTATAACTGATCAGTGCCTAATCCATTGGGCAATTCCATGAATTCAAAACATACATCTGTGACATCAAGACATATCTTGTATACCCAGACATTAGATCTATCTAACCACCTTGTGATTCAGACATCAGTGTTCATTCAGGTCTCATTCTCATAAAATATCCTTCTCAAATAACCAGTAACCTTGTTTAAACATATCAAGCATTTACTTGGCCCTTTGGTCCAACAAAAAAATACATCAAACATACAACCTAAAAGGGATGCAAATGGATCTTAAATCTTTGTTCCAAAACCACATAAGACTTACAGATTGCTGAGACAGGAGACAAGAACTAGAATGAAACTAGTGAAATTACTGCTCATATGTATTCATTTCCTTGAAACTATACATTCAGATGCATGAAATCAAAACATGAAACAACCTAACATCTTAGAACTATCTATATTTATCTTTCCTATTATTGTTCATTCAAGAAGAATTTGTTGAAGAATGGAGGTGGAATCACAGTTTTGGATCCAAAGAAATGGTCTCACAGAATGACTGCAAATTCCCTACCAACAATGGTTTCTTAGTAACAAAAAATTGGAACCATTATAATGAATGAAAGATAGAAAGATATAGACAAGAAAGAATTCCCAGATTGAATCTGCAATCGACATTTGTCCATTTGAAATTCAATCTCTTGCAACTGAAAAACCTCTCTCCTCTTTCCACATATTAATCTAATTTTGTTTTCATCATTCATGTAACTAGTTTGCAAATATCCTTTCCTGAATGATGAAAACCTATGAGTCACCAAAATAACTGAAAACCCAATGAAATGCTTGGCAAAAATTAAGTTTTACTGAGTGAATGTGAGCAAAGTGAACTCCAACTGCATTCTTACCAAGTTTTACTAATCCTCAAACTAGATTTTCAATTTTTACCCAGTCCATTGAGAAAGCCCCAAAATTCACATTTCTAGCTATAATTCAAACTAGGAAGCACCTGTACAAAAACTGACTTCAAAAATGGAAAATTTGGATTCTCACAATTCTAACAGTATATGATAAGGCATATCTAGCCTCTTGAAAATGCCTAAAATCTTCATTTGAAAAATAGTACCCTCTAGTTGAATCAGACTTGCAACTTACGATTTAAAAAATCAAAATTTTAAAAATCTCTGATGTTTAGACTTTATAAAAATGACCTTTTGGATTTTAAAAAAAGTTCTAAACGTGCATACCCACTGCCCACTGAGAAAATAATTTAAAAATTATTTTTTAATTCCTTTAAAATTTTCCCTTACCCTCTGAATTTGGGGTCAAACTTCTATTGACCAAGTGCCACATGTCACTCTATGATTGGCCTACATGGTCTACATCATCCACCACATGTCATCTTCTCACTACTTTGCCATGTTATCTTCCCTACAACTTTCGCTTGGCAAGATAATGAGAACCCTCAGATCTACCACGTGGCATGATCTGGTGCATCTCTAGAATTGCTCACCACATCACCTTGCCTCAAAATCTATACCACATGGCACCTTGTGATTCATCAAGAACTCCACATCATTGCCACATCAGCGTCACTATCTCACCATGTTAACTCTCATGCATCTTTCGCTTAGCGAGATAGCGAGGGCTGCTCGATCTGCCAAGTGTCGCAATCTCATGCAATCTCCATCTTTTGGCACCGTGTCATAATGGTTGTACTTTCAAGCAAAATCTTTCTTATGTCTCGCTGACATTACTCAGGCCCATGTGTAGGTTATAGCCTTTCCAAAAGCTCTTTGTCTCATAGACATATTAAAATGGAGGCGTTGGAGTATTTGAACAACTAAGTGTTCCCCACCACAGTAAATGTGGGACAAAACTTTATAACCCTACAGTCCTCTACTATAAATTTGACTCATCAGAGCTTTCCTGCACATCTCCTTAATGGACATGGAGTTCCCACTAAATTGTTGAAGCCATCTTCAGTCCAGTGGGAGGTATGTCACACATAGTAGGCTTTACGTTGTTAGGGATCCACTCCATAAAGTACGATGAAATCTTGTTCTGAATGTTGATCATCTGCTCATCCACTTCCTTGGTGCTCATTTTGCCTCTGAACATGGTAGAGGCTATCAGGTACCTTCCATGTCTTGGGTCTGCAACACACATCATGTTCTTTGAATCCAACATTTGTTGTGTGAGCTCTAGAATAGTTAGTGCTCGGTACTACTTTATGATTGTGCGGCGTGAGATGCCTCTAATTTTTGAAGCGAATCCTTTTCTTTTGATTGTCTATGACTGTTTTCACTCACATTATGTGTGGGTTTCCCTCCTTCCTCCTTATTTTCTCATAAAGCTTGATAATGTTAACTTTAGCGCTGCTTGTAATGCCCACCAAATTTGACCCCCTAGGAGTTTCAAGCATAGGTTGGTTGAAGATTTCTTCACTCTCTTCCTTCTGAGAAGAAGAACGAGCACAAAGGTTGTTGGTCGGATGCAAGAGGGGCTCATTGCTAGCCGTGGGTTCTTTTTTTAAATTGCATGAACTTTGTTTTCCCTTTTCTTGATGTGCTAACTCCACTCTTTCCATCATGGGCTATGCTCTTGCTATGTGGATCTCTCTTATCGATATTGATTGCATTGTATTGGCATGTTGAAAACTTTGTGCGTGGAGAGTTTCTTTTAACACATTGTTTCCTTCCATTGCATGGCCTACTCTGTGTATAACATGGGAGCTCTTTCTTCTTTTATTGACTGTAAATTATTTTCTTTGTGGTCTGCTATGTGTGCATTGCTCTTTTGAAGCTGTGGACTCTGTGTTAAAGCCATGGACTCCTACTACACGTCCATGTGAGCCTCTTTTTTATATACTAAGAATGGTGATCTTGCTGCAAGAGGCATGTTTCTTTCTTATCCAGTACAATTTGGTGTTGTGGACTTGTATTATGGTTTGAAAAAAAAATTACTGGTAGATTCTGCTTTATTTATCAAAGGTCATATTAGTATTTCCCATAGCTTCAGACATCGAAGTATTGACATCTCCATTGAAGCTATGGCAGCTAGTTTAGAGAATGAAATTAGGGTATGGCCTATACAAATATTTAATATCCAGATGTGCATCATATTTACTATGATCACCATACATAATCCTGCAGCAATGAACCTAATTCTTCTTTTATCTTTAAGGTTTATTTATTCCAATTTATCCTAGTTAGCTTTTTTTCTCTTTTTAATGTTGTGGCCCCATTTTCTTTGACTACTATGGCTTTCAATTTCAGTGGTCAACTTGTTCCCTGGCAATGAGAAGAACTTTCCCCTGAGGCAACTACATGGTCATTTTTCTTTGATAGGCTTGCATGCCTAATGCATCTTGAAAAGATGAGTTAATGATGCCATCCTCTATCTAATCTCCAGCATTGGTGCTTTCAACTCCAACTACCTTTCTTTTTTTTGGATCTAAGTATTTCTTTGAAAAAGTGATAGTACAAAATGCACAAGATCTTGATCACAATCAAACTCTTTGGCTATCCTATTAATCTCTTTGTTAAATGAGCACCACCTTTTGTGCTAGGATAATGCCTTCTCTTCACATGTCTCATAGTAAATTACTTTCTGACATGAATTGCATTTAGCTCCATCAGAGTTTTCAGCAAAATCACAATAGTGAGAATGACAAACTGCTAAGTGATAGTGTACATGTAGCATAAAGGCAACAGCTCATTCTACGACAATCACCTCTCTTGCCTTGATACTTCTTTTCTATGACTGCTATAAGTGGCTTTCATGAGAGTCTCAATGTTGTCCATTGAACATTTATGGCTTCATTCTTCATCAGTACAATATACTTTAATTCGTTAATACTTGGAATTATGAGAAAATCGAAAAGAATTTAATCTTCCATTAGTCCCACATACGTTGATGAAATTAGTCAAGCTTCAAAACAGGCTCGATTAATTTTTTTTTTTTTTTTGAATGACTGAATTCTCAAACTGATCTATTAACCATTTGGCACTGATTAGAAACAAGTTCGATCACTGATTAATCAACTAGAAACCATTTTACCACTGATTTGCAAACTGCCAATTTAATGTCAGGAGGTCCGTTGACTGCCTTTAAAAATTGACCCAAACAACTGACCAAGCTCTGAAACTCAGGATCTCTTTTCTCTCTGACATGTTCAACAGGCCTGCCAGATCTCATTGCATGATGACATCAGGGTCAAAAGATATTGACCTCCGAGGTTGCCAACTTAAATTCACCTATAGATAAACATGTTAGAAAACTAGAAAGTGCGTTTGGAAATGGCTTGGAAAATTGGACAAATGGGCACTTGAGGTTCTGAAAATTGAGGCATTTGTACTTTTCCATGAGGAGAATACAATTTTGTGAGTTGGACTCGTGATGAATCATGGGACACATTTGGCGAGAGTGCAAAGTTGGCTACCTAGATTTGCAAGAAAGAGGACATCAGTAAAATATCATTTTTTGTGAATGGAATGACCCTGGTAAAGTGTGAAGACGGATTCGTCAAGGTTTGAAAACTGATACACTTGTAGTATTTTTAGGGTAGAATGCAGGGGAACAAACCATTTGATCTAGGCAATCATGGATTTTAAGTTACAACAGCACAAACAAGGCTATGGATCAGTTTGCATTTTTTATTACCAATGAAACTTTATAAATTACATTCAGAATCGCATTTGAAAACTGATCAAACAGATTCATCATGAGCTAAAACTTGAAACTTAACAAGTCCTTGACATCTACAATGCAACGCAAAAAGAATCTCAGTATTTTGGTCAATTGGGTCAAAGTTATGGCTTGTCAAACAAGGCTTCCCAAAATTTGGATTTAATTGCAAAAACATGAAAACAGTGACTGACCAACTTTGAGGGATTCAAAACCTAGTCAAATGAACTTGAAATGACTTGAAATCTGAAACCTAGGTTCTCAAATTTGGATACTAGACACTCTCGAAGTGGTGATTCCTAAAACATTTCTGGGTGTGAGATATTCACTTGCAAACACAACCTCCTGTCGTTGTTTGACACTTAGGTGAAAATGCAAATTTGGAACTAGCTCAAAACAAGACTATACGAAATGGATCAGAATGACAGTTTATCACCATGAAACACATAAATGCAATGAATGAAAGGTGTTAGAAACATTAAACACCTCCAGGGGCTCAAATGGACAGCTAGGTACATAGGCATTAAAAAGCATTTATGGGGTTTGATTTCTCAACATTTTAAAATGTGACTAAAAATGAATCATGCAATTTTTAGTCCCAACAGTGGCTCTGTCTGGGAATGCATACCCCTTGCAAGCATGGCAAGATTTCAGATCTTTGGGAGAAGTAGACCACACATCTGAATAGCAAAACTCTCTCAAACAGCTTTATTGAAAGCAAGAAACTACTCTAACTATGTCCACACGATGACCCCGGTCCACCCAAAATTTTCAAAACTTCTTACCTCTATCAAAAACCTGATTCTCATTTACATCTCCCTAAGGTAAACTAAAAACCTCATTATCATTTGTTTCACCCAACGTATCAACATTTGCAGTCAGCTCAATAGGCAAAACAAAACTATCATGTCTGATTTTTATATGCACTATGAAAATGATGATAGTTTTGTTTTTCCTATTGAGCTAATTGCAAACATTGATACATTGGGTGAAACAAATGATAATGAGATTTTTAGTTTACCTCAGGGAGATGTAAATGAGAATCAAGTTTTTGACAGATGTAAGAAGTTTTGAAAATTTTGGGTGGCCCGAGGTCATCGTGTGTACATAGTTAGAGTAGTTTCTTGCTTTTAATAAAGTTGTTCAAGAGAGTTTTGCTATTTAGATGCGTGGTCTACTTCTCCCAAAGATCTAAAATCTTGTCATGCCCACAAGGGGCATGCATCCCCAGACAGAGCCACTATTGGGACTAAAAATTGCATGATTCATTTTTAGTCACATTTTAAAATGTTGAGAAATCAAACCCCATAAATGCTTTTTAATGCCTATTTACCCAGCTGTCCATTTGAGCCCCTGGAGGTGTTTAATGTTTCTAACACCTTTCATTCAGTGCATTTATGTGTTTCATGGTGATAAACTGTCATTCTGAGCCATTTTGTATAGTCTTATTTTGAGCTAGTTCCAAATTTGCATTTTCACCTAAGTGTCAAATAGGGCAGTGGGTCCAACTTTCTTGCACAACTCTTAACAGGGTTGGCAACACTCTTAATAGGTTTGGAATCTCCTAATAGGGATTCAAAGTCTCCTAACAGGGACTCATATGTACTGACTATTGTAACAGACTCCTAATAGGGTCTATCCTCTAACAAGGAATATTTATATTAGTACAACATCTTATGGGTACCATCCCCACTAAAGTTTTCCCCTCTGATCAAGGGTTTCCCTAGTTAACATATATGGTGTTAAATGTGTATGAGTATCTTTTTGTAGTTGTAGTCAGTATTACTCATATGGTTAAGATTGTTAAAATTAAATGATTGTGATAATAGTTGTATAATTGATTCACCCCCACCCCCCTCCCCCCCCCCCCCCCCCTCTCTTAGTTATATCAGTGGACTATATATGAAGAGGATTTGATCAAATGAGATAACAAAATCACCTAGAGAAAGGTTGAGTTATGCTATGAAAAAGTAGTACAAAGATTAGTTAAGATAGTGATGATATAGTGCATTGATTATCTACTTAATGTTGCAAAGGTTGGATACATTGATTAAGTCTACAAGAGCAAGTAAGAAGAATTGAGTCGGCCAAGCTTGACTGAGTGGATAGTAGGTGCTAAGGAAATTTAGTGCAAGCCAAGTAAAAAATTTGTTGGAGACAAGAAAATTCAAAGTTCAGTGTATGTCAAGTGATATGGTGTAAGCCAAGTAAAGTTTAGCTAATGTTGAGCACCAGTAAACTTTAGTTTTTGTCGAGTTATCTAGTGGATGACAAGTGGAAGAATAGTATGGAAGCCGAGTGATAGAATATTGATGTTGAGTGTGAGTATTTATGTTAAATTGTATTTTTGATGAATCTGAGCCAACTATTTTGTTTTCTTGAATTTTTTGAAGCGTGTGGAAGATAATTATGATGAGTTGGTGTCACAAAATTTGCACTAAACTATTTTTAGGTGAATTCAAAGAGGATTGAAGAAGAAGTTTCTAGAAGAGACTAAAATGAAAAGATGGGTAGATTCATTGAATCCTACCTAATCCTACCTTACTCTATAATGGACAATAGAAGATGAATAAAAAAATCTTAATTTTCTATTTATAGAGATGGTTGGTCAAAAGCAAGGTTGGTCAATGATAGAGAACCTAAGTTAGACAAGAGGTCTAAGGTATTGCTTCATTTAGAGACTAAATAGAAGAGACTTTTATTGGAAAGCAAAGCAAGAAGGATTAAGAGTATGAATGCTTGAAGGGTAAACAAGTTATCAGAGTTGAAGTGTATGAAAGCCAAGCAGAATGGAGGACTAAAACAAAGATCTATAATTTTCAAGTGAGTTGTAATTTGTTATAAGATCAAGCCTTAATGTTACATTCCAGTCATTTTACCTATCTAGGGTAAATCCTTTGGATTAAGATTGAACTGATAGTCATTTGTAAATCCTTTAATCAGGTGACATTTAAAGTGAATGATCTAAATTTTTCTAACAAGGCTCACTCCTAAGAAGGTGATTGAAATCCTCTAACCAAGTCACATTAATAGTGTGTAATATAAAATTTAACAAGGTTGGCCTTTCATAGGGCATCACTTTAGAAGAGTGAGAATGAGTAGCATGTTACTGGTGGTTTTATTCAAATTGGGTTTCCACATAAAAGCATTGTGTCAAATGTGTTATTGAATCTATTATGCTTCATGCTTATATTTATGCAAAGTTAATTTGACAATAACCTACAAAGTTTTAGTGATTGTATGATCTAATGGATGCATGCATGAATATGTTTTATGAATATGGGTTCATTAAGCTAGAAAAAGTTTTATTTGTACATCTAGACCTTGGATAACTAATTCACCCCCCCCCCCCCAAGTTATTCTAAATAATTCCAATAATTGGTATCAGATTCATCTACTTAAGAGGAGTAGTTTGAAGGTACTAGAAGAAAAAGTTAAAGATGTCAAAAATAGAGGTACACAAGCTTAACAGGGACAACTTTTCTGCATGGAAAAGTCTGATGAAGCTACATCTAGGAGGTCTTGGAGACCATTCACAATCTACCATTGTCAATGACCATGTTGATCCTGTTGGAGCCCTAACTATTGAATATCTAGAAAAGAAGAAAGAACATAATCAAGCAATGTTAGAGATTGCCTCTTCCCTAAGTTATGCCAAGTTTGATGACATGAAGGGTTGTGATAGTGCAAAGAAGATGTAGGATTCTCTTCACACCATCTATGGAGGTGACCCAAATGTTTTGAGAGCCAAATCTAAAAGTCTTAGAGGTAAGTTCGATGATATGAGGATGCAAGGTGAGAATGTTTCTCAATATTGCTCTAAGATAAAAAGATATTGTTAATGCTATAAGAGGATCTACTTGTAAGATAGATGATGAGACTCTATTAAGAAAATTTTTGAGAAAATTGTTTTCCATCTATGCTATTAGAGTTTCTACAATACAAGAACTGAGATGTATACTAGGTTCTAATCTTTCTCTTGAAGGTCTAGTATGTAGGCTCACTACTTTTGAGCTATCTAATTTTGACAACTTCAAATATGAAAATGTTGAATCTACTTTCAAAGCTAAGTTGTCATTGAAGGAACCTAATGACAAGAAGAAGAAAAAGGTAAAATATGTTTCTAGTGGCAGTGATACAGATGAGGAGGATGTAGAACATCTTGAAGCACTACTAGCAAGGATATTTCACAGAGGTAAAAGAAAATTCAAAGGTAAGTTACCTATCATGTGTTTTAATTGCAATGAGGTTGGTCATATTGATGCTAGATTCCAAAGAAGAAGAAGAATAGAGGTGGAGAAAAATACAAAAGTAGAAGAGATGAAGACAACAAAGATTGCAAAGACAAAGACAAGAAGTCTTGCTACATTTCAAAAGAAGACACCAAAGATGGATTTGACAATCATGATGTTGAAGTGGTGTATGTTGCAATGAAGGATGATTCTGATGAGGATGAGGCAACTACAATAGTGTCTTGTGTGAACAATAATGACAAATGGATCAGTGATAGTGGATGTTCACATCACATTACTGGAGATGAAAGTAAGTTCATTACCTTGCATTATTATGATGGAAATAGTGTAAGGTTTGGTAATGATGCACTCTTTCTAATAAAAGGAAAAGGATCTATCAAACTCACAGAAAAGATTTTATGTGACAATGCTTATTATGTTAAAGGACTTAACTATAATTTGTTGAGAATATCACAGCTAAATAGTTCAAGTTGAAAGGTTGAGCTTGAGAACAAGATAGCTAAGATATATGATACTAATAGAAAACTAATCGGAAAAAGTGGTCAAAATAGAGGTAATCTATTCTACCTCGATATGGATGATGCTACTTGTCAAGTTGTAGAATTTGATGATGTGTGGTTATGGCACAAGAGGTTATATCATGTTAATTTTGATAACTTGGCTAGTATCAGTAATATGAGAAGAGTTAAAGGTTTTTCTAAGTTGAAAAAACTTGATAATATAATTTGTAAATAATGTCAGTTAAGCAAAATGACAAAGTCTAGTTTTAAGAGTAAGACTTACACCTCCAAAGGAATTTTGGAGATTGTTTGTACTGACATGTATGGACCAATTGATGTGCAAAGATACAAAGGAGATAATTAGATTATGTTATTTGTTGATGATTATTCTAGGATGATGAAAATTATGTTTCTAAAATAGAAATCTAATGCTTTCCAATCATTTAAGTGGTACTTAGAAAGAGTTAAGAAGGAAATAGGTAAAAGCTTGAAATATTTGAGATCTAACAGAGGAGGATAATTTACATCAAATGAGTTTGAGATGTTTTGTAATGATAGAGGAATCAAAAGACAGACATCTTCCCCTAGAACCCCTCCACAAAATGGAATTGTTGAAAGGAGGAATAGATCTATAGTTGACTATGTTGGGACACTCATGATGGAGAAGAATGTTGCTTTGAAACACTGGAGAGAGGTCATAAGTCCAACTATCTATGCTATGAATTGTGTACAAGTCAAGAAAGGTACTCATTCAACACTTTTTGAACTATGATATGGATACTCACCCAATGCAAAATATTTTAAGATATTTGGAAGCAAGTGTTATATTCTCAAAGATTTTTAGAATGGTAAATTACATGAAAAAAGTGAAGAAGGTATATTCCTTGGCTATTCCACAAGAAATAATTGGTATAAGTGTTTAAATTATAACACTAACAAAGTTGCAAAAAGTGAAAATGTGAAATTTGATGAATATACAAAAGTTCATAAGGTTGAACCTATGAAGGAACCAAAGGAATACAAATCTAATGAAGATGTTGTAAATCAAGTTACAAATCAATAGCAAGTTTCAGTGACTATTGAGTCACATACAATGAATGTCGAGATGCATTTAGGAACTGAACTACAGTCAAGTGCTGAGTTACAGAATGAAGTTGAGGCACATTCTGATTCTAACATTAGTGTACATGAAAGAGATGTTGAATTACTTGATAGATAAGTACATATTGATTTAGAAGTTGATAGACCAAATGAGGAAAATTGAGTAGAACCAAGAATGTCAAAGTGTGTCAAAAGACATCACCAAGCTGTACAAATTATTGGAGATAAAGATGCAAAACTAATGAAAAGGAACAAGTTGAGATATGATACATGTTCTTTTAGCATGAATGAACCTAAAATACTAAAAAGTTTCTTAGAAGATGTGGACTAGAGTAAAACCATTAAAGAAGAGATTAAACAAATTAAAAAGAACATGACATGGACTTTAGTTCCTAGACAAAAAAGATAAAAATGTGATTGGAACCAAGTGGGTGTATAGAAACAAGTTAGATGAAGATGGTGAAGTCACAAGGGATAAGGAAATATTAGTTTACAAGTGGTATGCACAAGAAGAAGGGATAGACTATGGAGAAACATTTTCTCCTATTGCAAGATTGGAAGGAGTAAGAACTCTACTTGCTTACTCTACATACAAAGGTTTCAAAGCGTATCAAATGGATGTTAAATCTACATTTCTGAATGGCATATTGGAAGAAGAAATCTATATAGAAAATATAGAAGGATTTTTTGATGCTAAAAACAAAAATATGGTGTGTAGACTATATAAAGTTTGATATGGTTTGAAGCAAGCACCAAGAGCATGGTATGAAAGGCTTCACAGTTATCTTATGAAGATTGGATTTGAGAGGATTAATGATAATATCAATCTATACTTGAAGACATAAAAAGGAAAAGGTATTTTACTATCTAAAATTTTTGTTAATGATATCATATTTGGAGGTCAAGATACTTTATCTAAAGCTTTTACAAATGAAATGAAGAAAGAATTTGAGATGTCTATGTTTGGAGAGATCAAGTTCTTTGTGGGTTTGTAAATACATCAGATGAAATATAGTATATACATCACTAAGTCAAAATATGTAAAGGAGATACTGAAAACTTTTGGATTGGAAGATTCCAAGCCAATAAGAATAGCTATGGTGACAAGGTACAGTTGTCAAAGAATGATGATTTAGCTAAGGTGAATCAAACATTGTATAGGTCTATGATTGGAAAACTACAATATTTAGTACATAGCAAACCTAATATTGCATTATCTATTGGGATAGTTACAAATTTATCTACTAATCCTAGGGAGAATCATTTGATGGTTGTTAAGAGAATAATGAGATATCTGAAAGGAAAAGAAGACTATGGTCTATACTACAAGAAAATTGAGAAGTTTGAGTTGAGAGCCTACACTAATGTTGATCGCGCTAGAAATATTGATGACAGAAAGAGCACTAGTGGAGGGGTATTTTTCTTAGGAAAAAGGCTAGTTACATGGATTAGCAAGAAACAAAATTGCATACCTCAATATACTATTGAAGTTGAATATTTTGTTTCTATAGTAAATTGTACAAACATTGTATGGATCAAACAACTACTCAAAGATATGGAGGAATTCACTAAACCTGTGATACTTTATTGTGATAATACAAGTGATATAAATATATCAAAGATCCCTATGATGCATAAAAATACTAAGCACATTGCAATCAAGTATCTTTAGTTGAGAGAGTTAGTTCAAGATAAAGAGATGAAGATAGAATATGTGAATACAAAAGAGAAAATAGTTGATATCTTCACAAAAGCATTACCCAGGGATGCTAATGAGTATCTAAGAGGTAAACTAGGGGTGATACCCCTATCCAAGGCTATTTAAGAAGCGTGAGAAGTTTCCTGCATCAATTGAGATTATTGACATATGTTACACATTGATGTAGTGGATCTTACTTGAGGAGCTGCCTAAAGTAATCAAAGAGTTGGAGCTACAAATTAGTCACAAGCTAGGTGATAGAGGGAGAAACTAAAAGTGTTTCTATCTGCATATTAAGATGACAAGTCTTTGTAATTTTTGTCAAAGAGAGAGAAAGGAAGAAAGGAAGAAATATTGAAATGAAGAAATGTGGAATATCTACTCAGAGGGAGATAATGTTGAGGGAGATATAAGAACATATAGACAGAGACAAACGCCTAAATATTAGAAAGAGGGAGTGATCAAAAGGGATTCATAAGTATGAGTTGATTTTTTGTTGATCATAACATAATTTTGTAACCTATATAGAAGATGAAAGCTACTAATAGAGGGAGAGATTTCAATACATGGAATTATTTTCTTTTTGGTATTATTTTTGGTACTGGTTTGCCATCAATACCAAAGAGGGAGATTATTGAAAACAGATTGATACAAGTATGAGAATATATTTTAATCATTGTTTTGTCATTGATGTCAAACCTACTACTTGCTAGTAAGATAACTACTTAGTTGATTTGAGTACTATCATTTATTTGATTGATGAAGATATTTTAATCAAATGAGATTACAAAAGAACTTAGAGAAATGGTTGATTTATGGTATGAAAAAGGAGTATATAGATCAATTAAGATAGTGATGATATAGTGTATTGATTCTACTTAAGGTTGCAAAGGTTGGATAAGTCTAGAAAAATAAGTAAGAAGAATTGATTCTACTAAGCTTGACCAAGTGGATAGTACGTGATGAGAAAAGTTAGTGCAAGCAGAGCAAAAAAATAGTTGGAGCCTAGCAAAGTCAAAGTTTAGTGTATGCCAAGTGATACAGTGTAAGCTGAGTAAAGTTTAGTTGATGTCAAGCACAAGTAAACTTTAGTATTTTCCAAGTTATCTAGTGGATGACAAGTGGAAGAACAATATGGAAGCCGAGTGACAACATATTGATGTTGAGTGCCAGTATTCATGTTAAATCATATATTTAACAAATCTGAGCTGACTATTTTATTTTTTTGAATTTTGTGAAGTGTGTGGAAGATAAATATGATGAGTTGATGGCACAAAATTCATGGTAAACCATTTTGAGGCAAATTCAAAGAGGATTGAAGAAGTTTCTAGAAGGGACTAAAATAAAAAGATGGGTAGATTCATTGAATCCTACCTAACCCTAAAATGGATGATAAAGGATGAATGAAAAAAGATCTTAATTTTCTATTTATAGAGATGGCTAGTCAGAAGCAAGATTGGTCAATGTTTGAGAATGTAAGTTAGACAAGCGGTCTAAGGTATTTCTTCATTCAAAGACTGAATAGAAGAGACTACTATTGGCAAGAAAAGAAAGAAGGCTTAAAAGTATGAATTCTTGAAGGTTGAACAAGCAATGAGAGCTCAAGTGTGTGAAAGCCAAGTAGAATAGATGACTGAAACAAAGATATATAATATACAAGTGAGTTGTAATTTTTCATCAAATCAAGCCTTACTATTACTTTCTAATCATTGTACCAATCTACGGTAAATCCTTTGGATTAAGGTTGACCTAATAGTCATTTGTAAATCCTTTAACTAGGTGACATTCCTAGCAAATGATCTAAAGTCCTCTAACAAGGCTCACTCCTAATAGGGTGATTGAAATCCTCTAACTAGGTCACATTTAATAGTGTGCATTGTAACCTTTAATAGGGTTGGCCTTTCATAAGGCATCACTTCATAAGAGTGAGAATGAGTAGCATGTTATCGATGGTTTTTCCCAAATTGGGTTTCCACATAAAATTATTGTGTCAAATGTGTTATTAAGTCTGTTGTGTTTCATGCTTACATTTCTACAAAGTTGATTCAACGGTGATCTATAAAGTTTAACTGATTGTATGATCTAATGGATGCACGCATGAATATGGATTCACTAAGCAATGAAAATTTTTATTTGTACATCTAGACCTTAGATAACTAATTCACCCCTCAACCCACCCCTCCCCCCGCAACCCAATTATTCTGAAGAATTCTAGCACACTATATGAATTAATTTTAATATCTTCCTTGACACTATAATTGATTATTAACTAATTAATTATATTGATCATATTCTTTTACATATTTAATTAAATAGGTTCACTTTCCTAAAGTATTTAAATTTAATTTAAATACATCCCTCTAATGTGTTACATTTATTTAATACAAAGTGCTCCATAAATCCCCTTTTAAATAAATTCTAATTTATTTAAATGCCTCCAGTTTATTGAATTATCCAATCCTATAATTAAATTAAATCTCATCTAATTTAATCCTAATCCCACCTAAAATCTAACCTACCACCCATCACTCTCATCATCCTAAGCCTACCCACTAGATAATTCTATTTTATTAAGCCTAAGCACTTTCCTAATCACTTTTTAGCACCTAAGTGGTTGCTCACACATCTATGAGAAACTCAAAGTTCAATGAGCCTCCTTTCATTAATATCTCCAAAATGATTCTTGCATCCTTTTCCCCTACTCCTTTTCCCAAGGTTGCTCACACATGTGAGCAAATCTTGAGCCACTCAAATCATAAAGTTTTTTTTTTTTTTTTTTTACATGGATTTTCCTTTAGCCCATGTGTCTCCATTGTGGCACCTATATGGATGCCACATAGATTCCACCTCCTTAAGGTCTCCCTCAAGCCTATAAATAGAGCCCATATCTCAAGAATTTTTCATCTCCCTCCATTGCATTGTTATCATGCTAGATTTATGTTAGAGCCTTTTAGAGATTTTATGCTTAGAACTAACCCTTGGTAGTTGTTTTCATTAGATTCATATTTCTTGCATTCTCATTCTAGATTTTCATTTTTAGTTTGGTTATTTGCATCCACTTCCATATCCTTGAATTCTCTCAAGTATGGTTTCTTACGTAGCCATTGATTGAAAGTGTTCTTCATTCATCTTAGCTTGGTTTCATTGATCGTTTATCATCTTGGGATTCAACATAGTTTGGTTTGAGGAGAGAACATCCACATACCTCAATCTTGAGCACACCAAAAAGGTCTCATTTGGGTTCCCTTGTTGACCTACTTAGATTTTTTGTGGGATCCTTTCATTGGTTGTAGTGGTTCTAAAAATCAAGCAAATTAGTTGTATTTTAGTTTAATTGAATCTTGAAATACATATACAACTAATATTTGCTTGTTTATGCATGCTCCCAATAGAGAAGTATTTTCATGTATACATTTTGGCATGTTCAGTGAGACCCACATTTCTTTTTCACACCTAAAAACTATTAAAGTTTGCAATTTTTGGGGGAAAAAACCACGAACTGTTATCTACATCTATGCATAGTGTCATCTACATAGATAAACTGTCATCTCCATATTTTGGCATCTCCACTTCTAAACTATAATTTGTGCTTCTAACTACCTTCTAGTTCTAAACTATCATCTCTAATTGCTAAATTATTGTCTCTACATTTTGGGCATCTACACTTCTAAACTGTCATCTCCGCTTGCTAAACTATCTTCTACATATTTTGGCATCTCCACATTTTGGTGTCTGCATGTTCTAGCATCTACACATTTTGTTATCTACAACCTATTTGAGTTATGATTTGATTTTGGTATTTCTTGTACCATTTCAAGTCTTGACAAGTCATTTCAGCATCAAGTATATATAAAATATAGTATAAGTGGCATACTCTTTCTTATACTTTAAGTTTTATATATATATATATATATATATATATATATATATATATATATATATATATATATATATATTCTAGGATGTTTGAGAGTGATTTTAGCTTCATAGGAGTTCAAATAAAGATTCTAATTTTTGAGAGGTTTGTGAAAATTTTAGACTTAGTCAAATTTCAATAAATCAACATGTTGCCTCAAACATCATTCTAGTAGAATATTGATTGAAACTTCTCTTGGTCATAGTGAAACTTTAATTTTGAATATTTTGGTAATGTTAATCAAGTTGTTGTGTTTGCAACATTGTAGATTGGAGCATTCCAAAAATGACTAACTATGTGTATTTTAGGCTTTCCTTAAACTTTTATTATTCTTGAGAATGAACTTGAATGCTTAAACACTTGTCTTGGAATGTAAGTTGCAATTAATTTGATAAATCCAACACTCTTGAATGTCTTGAAGCTAAAACAATCCAAACTCAATCTTGAATTCCTTAAGGAAATTCACAAACATTTTTTGGAATGAATGCTTAGAATTCAAATACACTCTTGAATGCATAAAATTCAAAGAATAATGCTATGAAATACATTTCAATTTGGGTTTATTATGAATCTTATCAAATCTTGAATGCTTAAGGGATAAAGAACATGGAAAAGGAACATTTGGACTTTGTGCTTAAAATGAATACACCCAATCTTGAATGATTTAAGGTGACTCACTCTTATCACTACCAATTTACTATATTGACCTTTGATTTCTTATGTTGACAACATTATCAAGTTGGAAAGAACATTGTATGCTACAAGCATGAGTATCTTCAAGCATTAGATAGAAAAATTTAAAACATCAATTTGGAATGAACAAGTATCTTTTAAACCCCAAGGTCACTTATGTATTCTCTCCTTTTTAAGATTAACCTCAAATATAAATAACAATTACATGCAAATATAATCACTATCAAAAAATAATAGATCGCATAGAAGAGAACACAAGACACCAAGATTTAACGTGGTTCACCCAATCCTTGGGCTACGTCCACCAATAGCAAGTCCACACACAATGAAAATCCCTAACCCTAAGCTCTTTTATACAAGTATTTCTACCACTTTAGGGTTATAATTAATAATTATATGTCAGACCAAAATCTTGATAAAATAGGGCCCAAAAAAAATTTTGGGTCAATGCCCCGAGCCCCAAAGAATTATAAAGTATGTACAATACTTCCTTGATCAGTCACCACAAACTAACAATCTCCCACTTGGGGACTAATTAGGCTCCACACTAGACAATAATCTCCCACTTGGAGATTGATCCTATAGCTAATCTGCTACTCCATGAGGCTCCCACTGGATCAAACCACCTAGGACTCTATTCTTCTTTTATTTTGTTCAATCTAGAAGATCAACCAAAGCTAAAGAGGAGGTCAGCTTGTCCTTTGTCACTACCTTTGTAAACATATTCGTTGGATTTTATTTGCATGTATCTATTCCAACTTTAACTATCCATCAGACAAAATTAACCGAATGAAGCGATACCACAATTGTATGTGTTTGGTCTTTGAATGTAGGGCTAAATTTGACATAGGCAAAGGATGAATAACTAGGGCCGGAGGCTCACCCAGCTATCCAAACCACCCTACAAGAGTTAACACAATGGAAAAAAATACAAGGAACAACAACCAAAGGAGGAAGAAGAGAAAAACACTTTTAATGATTCATCAAAATATCTTCATACATGTCTAGCTATAAGGCCTTCTAGGTTACGACCAGATACAAAATACAACTTCTAGATCCACGATCCAATTTTTTATTCATGTTTCTAGACACATATCCTATTCTTTCTCTCTTCTCCCTCAAATTTTCCTAACACTAAGCCTAAACACCTTATTTATACTTGCGAAAATGGCCCACAGAACATTCTAGAACATAGAGAAGCCACAAGTTGGCTCTCAACAAATATAACTACCTATATCAAAATTAAATGCGAACAAAGTCAACCCAAATAGGAACCAAACATAGATTACTTGGCAAAAGAAAGCTTTCCAAAATTAGCACTCGACATCCACATGAGCTCGGCATCCAAAGAGATTGCATGGCAGCAACTATGAACTTGGTAGCAACTGGAACTCGGTAGCAACTAGAAACTAGAACTTGATAGCAACTAGAACTCGGTAGCAACTGGAAACTAGAACTCGGTAGCAACTGAAAAAATAAACAAAATGAGTAGGATTACAAGGAGAACCCAAGATGCTCCTGCATCAGACAACTAGGGTTGGAGAAAATTATTCTCCTGAATCATGCAAGTGTCACAACCTGAGTCGAATCCAACTCAGATTGAGAAATCCATGTAGCTTCTTCAATAGGTCTATTCTTCCACTTCATCAAATACTCATAGTAATCTTTTCCTCTTGTACTCTTGCCAACTCTCTGATCCAATATCTACTCGACTTCTTCAAATTTCTTCTTAGGATAATCATCAAGTATAGCCATTTCATTATCTAACTCATGATACTTATACAAATCAGCAATATTGAATATAGGAGATATATCCATGTCATCAAGTAACTCAACTTCATAAGCATTACCACTGTCAAACTTCTTCAAGATCTTAAAAGGTCCAAATTTCTTCATCTTCATCTTACTATATGTTCCAACTAGGAATCTTCCTTTCTTCAAATGAACTTTCACCTCATCACCAACTTGAAAATCATGGTGTCTTCTAGATTGATCAGCATTCTCCTTATACTTCTAATTACTTTGTTCCAACCTCAACTTCACTTCCTTATGCAAAGACTCCATAAAATCAACAAATTTTTCTCTTGTAGAACTTCTTGTTTCTTTACCAGCAACATCTCTCAAATCTGATATACCTCTAGGATGCATTCCAATAAAAATCTCAAAAGTTGTTTTCCCTGTACTCCTATTCATAGAATTATTATATGCAAACTTAGCTTGTGTTAATACCATCTCCCAATTACTTGGCTTATTCCCAACTAAACATCTCAGCAAATTACCCAAGCTTTTATTCACAACCTTTTTTTATCCATCTGTCTGTGGATGGAGTGTAGAACTAAACTTCAATTTAGTTTCCATCTTCTTCCACAAAGTCTTCCAAAAATAACCAACAAACTTATTCTCTCTATCTAAAATAATGCTTCTTGGTAATCCATGCAATCTCACAATCTCTTTAAAGAAAAGTTCAACAACATGCTTAGCATCTGATGTCTTCTTACATGGTATGAAATGAGCCATCTTAGAAAATCTATCCACTACAAAAAATATAGAATCATATCTCTTCACTGTCTTAGGCAATCCAAGAAAAAAATCCATATTGATGTCAATCCAAGGTTTCTAAGGAATAGTAATAGGTGTATACAAACTAGTATTTTGACTCACTCCCTTTGCAATTTGACAAACTCCACAACTCTTTACAAATTTATGAACATCCTTATAAATTTGTGGCCAATAATAATTATCTTTCAATAAACTCAATGTCTTATCAATTCCAAAATGTCCAGCCAATCCACCACTATGTTTTTCCTTAATCAGATTCAACCTCATAGAACTTCTAGGAATACACAACTGAATACCTTTTAATAACATACCTTCTTGAATGAAATATTCATCATACTTACTTTTGTTTTCTATCAGATTTGGTGCTCTACACTCTCTCCACGCCTCATAAAAATCAGGATCAGCATCATACAATTCTTTCATTTCATCAAAACCAAGAAATTCAACTTTCATTTCAGTCAACAAAGAATGTCTTCTACTCAATGCATCAGCAACTCTATTAGTAACTCCACTCTTATGCTTGATCACAAATGTAAAACTCTACAAGTACTCAACCCACTTCATATGTCTCTAATTCAATTTATGTTGACTTTCCAAGTATTGTAAAGCTTTATGATCAATATACAACACAAACTCCTTAGGAATCAAATAATGTCTCGACTTCTTCAATGCTTGAACAATAGCATAAAATTCATGATCATACACAAAATATTTCCTTTTAGCATCATTCAACTTTTCACTAAAGAAAGAAATAGGCTTACCTTCTTGACTTAATATAGCTCCTATTGCATTACCACTTGCATCACATTCAACTTGAAATACTTTGTTGAAATCAGGCAAAGCCAATACAGGTAATTCAGCAACTATCAGCTCCATGTGTCCACTTGAATTCTTTTTTATCTCCCCTCATTGTTTCAGTCATAGCATTACAAATAGAACTAAAATTCTTTATAAACTTTCTATAAAAACTAGCCAAACCATGAAATGATCTTACCTCACCCACATTCTTAGGTGTAGGCCATTCCACAATTGCTTTAACCTTCTCAGGGTCCATCTTCAATCCATCAGCTGAAATCACAAATCTCAAATACACAATCTCCTCTTGCATAAAAGAACACTTTTTTAGATTAATGAGAAACTTTTCCTCTTTCAACCTCTGCAATACTTGTCTAATATGCTCAAGATGTTCTTCCTTAGTCTTGTTAAATATCAAAATATCATCTAAATAAAAAATCACAAACTTACCCAAGAATCTTTTCAGAACTTCATTCATCAACCTCATGAAAGTACTAGGTGCATTAGTCAAACCAAAAGGCATAACCAACCATTCATACAAACCATCTTTTTTCTTGAAAGCATTCTTCCATTCATCACCTTCTCTGATTCTAATCTAATGATAACCACTCTTCAAATCAATCTTGGTAAAATACTTTGCTCCACTCAAACAATCCATTATGTCATCCATCCTTGGCATAGGAAACCTATATTTCACTATGATTTTGTTAATAGCTCTGGAATCAATACACATTCTCCATTGTCCATTCTTTTTTGGTGCTAATACAATAGGTATAGCACATGGACTCAAGCTTTCTCTAATCAAACCTTTCTATAACAACTCATGCACTTTTCTGTTAAGTTCTTCATTCTCTGCAGGTGTCAATCTATATGGTGCTTTGTTTGGAAAACTAGCTCTAGAGATCAGATCCATACAATGACTTATACTTCTTACTGAAGGTAAACCATTAGGAATATCATCAACAATAATTTCTTTATACTCATTCAGCAATTCGATAATTTCTACTGGTACTTGGCTTCCATTAGGCTCTATTTTTACTCGGTCACCATTGACTGGTACATGGTTAACACAATTTTCTAGCACACAGCTTGGTCCTCTAGGAATTATAGAAAAGAAAACTTGGTTCCCTTTCATTTCCTTTTCAAATTATTTTCCATTCACCATGCAAACTTTCATAGTAGTACAATTTGCCTCATTTGGACTTTCAATCAAAGGCAACAATATTTGCTTCTTCCCATTTACCCAAAGAGTATATTGATTCAATTGTCCATCATGTATAGCATATCTATCATATTTCCAAGGTCTACCCAACAAAATATGACAACAATCCATGGGCATAATATCACACAAAACTTCATCAAAGTAATGTCCAATTTTGAACTTCACAAGGCATTGCTCACTTACCAATATCTTATGCTCATCTTTGATCCATGTAACATGATAAGGTTTGGGATGTTTTAGCCTTTGCAATTGCAACTTGGTAACTAGCTCTTATGATGCCAAATTTGTAGAACTTCCACTGTCAATAATCATCTTGCAACATTTTCTAACCATCTTACATCTAGTCTTGAAAAGACTTCTCCTTAAAACAAGTTCCTCATCATTTCCCTTATTACATAAAGTTATTCTCACCATCAGATGTTCTCCAGCCTTAGGTCCACTTGGTGAACCCTCATCATCTTCTTGAATCATAACATTTCTATTACCTTGCCTACTTTCAAAGGATCTACATTCAAAAGATCTATGTCCCTCTTTACCACATCTAAAATAGTTACCATGAAATCTACCTCTAGAATAGGAATTACCTCTTCCTCAGTAAGAATCAGTGTCTCCTTGGTAAGAATTATCACTTTTCCATTCGCTCTTGCCTTTGTCTTCATTCTTCCATTTAGATTTGCCTTTATCCTACATAGAACTGTCAAATCTGCCACTTTCTCCATCACATCTACCTCTGCCTCTTTGGAATCTACCACCTCTACCTCTTTGTCTTTATTCATGCATCTTTGTCAAGATCTCCTTAGCTTTCAAGTCATATTGATATACTTCTTCTACACTTTCTAACTTCACAAAACTTATTTCATCTTGAATTCCAAATCTCAATCTATTAATGTACCTTGCAATTTTCTCAACATCATCATCCACATGTCCAGATCTGATGTCCAATCTATAGAATTCCTTAGTATATTCTTTCACACTCATGTCCTTTTGTTTCAAATTTTGCATCTTTCTCAACAAGCTAACTTGGTAATCAGCAGGAAGGAATTTGTTCTTTGCCTTGTTCACCATCTTTGGCCAAGTTTTGATCTTCTCCTTTTCTCTCCTTTGTCTATCAATTTTCAAATGCTCCAACCATAGTGATGCATGACCTTTCAACCTAGTGACTACAATCTTCACCTTTCTATTATTAGGAGTGTTTTCATACTCAAAGAACTTCTCCATATCAGATATCCAGTCCAACATAGCATTGGTATCTAGTTTTCCATCATAAGGAAAAACTTCTACAATAGGTTTTGAATTTTCCCTATACAACACTCACAACAATTTTTTCTCATCTTGATCTTTTTCAGGTTCTATATTATGGTTTGGTGCTACTGCTTCATCATCACTTATATCATCAAGATGTGCTCCTCTCCTTTGGGTTATCTCCACAGCATCTAATATGGCTACAATTGGTCTCAACCAATCCAATATAGCATCATCAACATTTCTTATACCATGAATCATCTTTACAAATCAGGTTACTACAAGATCGTAACCCTCTGCAAGTTATAGGTCAAATCCAAAAATCTATCACCCTACAACCAAATCCAAATTAGGGTTCTACATGATCTAATCTCCACAAGGATGAACCTTAAGCTCTGATACCAACTGACATGAGAAAAGGATGAATAACTAGGGCTAGAGGCTCACCCAGCTATCCAAACCACCCTACAAGAGTTAACACAATGGAAGCAAACACAAGGAACAACAACCAAATGAGGAAGAAGAGAAAAACACTTTTAATGCTTCATCAAAATATCTTCATACATACCCAGCTGTAAGGCCTTCTGAGTTACGACCAGATACAAAATACAACTTCCAAATCTACGATCCAATTTTTGATTCACATTTCCAAACATATATCATGTTCTTTCTCTCTTCTCCCTCAAATCTACCTAACTCTAAGCCTAAACACCTTATTTATACTTGTCAAAATGGCCCACAAAACATTCTAGAATATAGAGAAGCCACAAGTTGGCTCTCAGCAAATATAAGTACCTATACCAAAATTAAATGTGAGCAAATTTGGCCCAAATAGGAACTAGACATAGATTACTCGGCAAAAGAAAGCTTTCCAAAACTAGCACTCGACATCCACACAAGCTCGACATCCAAAGAGATTATACGATAGCAACTATGAACTCGGTAGAAACTAAAACTCAGTAGCAACTAGAAATTGGAACTTGGTAGCAACTAGAACTTAGTAGCAACTAAAAACTAGAACTCGATAGCAACTAGAACTCAGTAGCAACTAACAGAATGAACAAAATGAGAAGGATTACAAGGAAAACCCAAGATGCTCCTGCATCAAAATTCTTTGCAAGATGAATGACACTCTGACTATCTATAAACAAATAATTATCCTTTTGAGGGTATCCCAATTCTTCTAGAAAGAACTGAAGCCATATCATCTACTTGGCTACCTCTATAGCAACAACATACTCTGCCTCTATAGTGGAAAAAGCATTAACCTTCTACAACCAATAGTAAATACATAACTTGTAGTACTCTACCTAGTATCAATATCCCCTACCAAATCTAAGTCAACATATCCCTATAAATCAGTAATAGAGCCCCCTAAGTGTAAACACTTACTGGATGTACCTCTCAAATATTTGAGAATCCATTTTACTACATTCCATTGCTCAATTCCTAGATGACTCATATATCCACTAACAACTCCCACTACATGTGCAATATCTAACCTCATACATACCATAGCATACATCAAGCTTCCTACAGCTAAATCATAAGGTACTTTAGACATCTTATCCTCCTTTTCTTGTGTCTTTGGACACATCTCCTTATTCAAATTCAAATGACCAGGGAAAGGTGTGCTAACAACTTTAGCATTCTCCATAGAGAAACTTGCAACACCTTCAGTATATAATTAGCCTGAGATAATATCAATTTCCTATTCTTTCTATCTTTGCAAATCTTCATACCAAGGATTTTTTTTGCTACCCCTAAATCCTTCATAGAAAATGCATGTCCTAACTAGAATTTCTGCCCCTTAATGTGATCCATGTTAGACTCAGCTACAAGCATATCATCAACATATGAGCATAAAATAATGTAGCTATCATCATCCAACCTCTTAAAATAAACACAATGATCTAAATGACACCTACTATATCCATGCTCATGCATAAAACTATCAAATTTTAGTAACCATTTACTGAGGTGCTTGCTTCAAGCCATATAAACTTTTCTTGAATTTGCACCCTAAGTTCTCCTTACCTTTGGCCTCAAATCCCTATGGTTGTGTCATATATATCTCTTCATCCAAATCACCATGATGAAAGGCTATTTTAACATCAAGCTACTCCAAATGCAAATCTTCAGTAGCTATAGTACTTAAAATAGTGCAAATAAAAGTCATTTTAACAATAAGAGAAAATATCTCATCAAAATTAATGCCCTTTTTCTGTGTAAATCCTTTTACCACTAACCTAGCTTTAAATATTTTCTTACCTCCATCCTCTTCTTTCAACCTATAAACCCACTTATTTTGTAAATCCCTTTTACCTATAGGCAACTTGCATAAATCCCATGTCTTATTTTTTAGCAAAGAGTCCATTTTGTCTTTTATTGCAAACTCCCACTAAAGCTTTGTATCCACCTACACAGATTCATCATAACATTTAGGTTCACTAGCATAAGTAAGTAAAATAGAATACAAAGAAGGAGAAAACCTTTCTGGGGGTCTGCTTAGCCTTTTTTATTGTCTAACATTCACTAGGGTGTGTGGTATTTATTTTTGCAATTTTTGTAGATCATAAAGAACTATTGGAACATAATCTTTTGGAGTATCATCCAACACTACATAATCATCTTCTTTTTTCTCATTTTGCTACAATAGATCTTTGTACAACACATTCTCATTGACTATGACATCCATGCTTCTCAAAATTTTATGATTTACAAAATCTCAAAGCTTATAACTAAATTCATTAATGCCATATCCAAAAAATACACATTTCTTTGACTTAGCTTCCAGCTTGGTTCTATTTTTAGAATCTATATGAGAAAATGCTTCACAACTGAAGGTTTTGAGAAAAGAATAACTCACCTTCTTACCAATCCATGCTTCATCTAAAATACCATAGCCCAAAGGAGTAGAGGGGCCTCTATTAATAAAATATATAGTAGTATTGGCAGCCTCCACCCACATGTTTAAGGGCAACCCTACATGCAACCTCATGCTTCTTGCACGCTCCATTACAGTTTTGTTCATGTGTTCAGCCACTCTATTTTGATGTGGAGTCCTTGGAATAGTTTTTTGTCTATGAATACCATTAGTGGAGCAATAATCTTCAAATTCATGACTACAATACTCACCACCATTATCAAATCTGAGACATTTTAATTTCTTACCAATCTCATTTTCAACCAACCATTTCCATTTCTTAAAAGTTTGAAATACATCAGATTTTTGTCTAAGAAAATAAACCCATAATTTTTTTAGTTGCATCATCAATAAATGTAACATAATAATGAGAGACACCAAGGGAAGATACATAAGCTGGTCCCCATACATCTATATGCATAAGCTCTAATATCTCACTTTTATTTTCCTTCCCACTCTTCAAAAAACACACTCTCTTTTGTTTTCCATACACACAACTTTCACAAACATCCATATTAACACATTTTAGACTTGGTAAAACTTTCTTTGAATGAAGTACTTTCATACCTTTCTCACTCATGTTCAAGTCTGTTGTGCCATAGTGTCGTATCAGAATCTATAGCAACTGTTTATTCTCCCTGCTCAGCTGGAATGACTATTCCTGAACATTCATTTTTCTCTGAAACAATCAAAGTAGAAGGAACAGTATGACCTATACAAAGATATAAGGTGCCTACTTTCACACCTTTTTCTACTACAAGGGAACCTTTTGAAACTTTTCAATTTTTATCATTAAAAGTAACTACACAACCATCATCACTAAGTTGCCCTGCTGAAATTAAATTCCTACTCAACCTTGGAACATTTATTACCTCATGTCATAGCCAATGATTCTCATTCTACAACTGAATCTTAAATTTTCCTTTTCCAACAATTTGACAGGGTTCATTATCCCCCAAATAAACAAGCCCAAAATTCCCTTAGACATAATCAATAAAATAACCTCTATGAGGTGTAGCATGAAATGAAGCACCAGAATCTAAAACCCATGAATCATCAATACTTTCTAAAAAAAGAAGGAAAACATCCTCTTCAGATTTGTTACTTACCACATTTGCCTCCTTGTTCCCTTCTAGTTTATCTCCTTCATTGATGTTTTGAGTCTAGCAATATTTCTTCTTATGCCCTAGTTTACCACAATACCAACAATCTCTCGGTCCTATGGATTGAGACCTCTTCCCCTTTGACTTTCCTCTTGGTTTCCCATGATTTCCAAAATTATTTCCTCTCTTAGTTGTTCTACCTCTACTTTATGTGTTCAAATAACTTCCTAATGTAGATCCCCTTGAGGTTTTCCTACGAGTTTCCTCGCTCAAAATAACACTAATCACATCATCATATTTTAGGGTATTAGATCCAAAAACATAATTACTCACAGCCACTACCAAGCCATTCCATCTTTTAGGCAAAGAACACAAAATCAAGAAATCAGTAATCTCTTCATCAAAATTAAGACCCATAGAAGATAACTGACTAGTAACAATAGTAAACTCATTTAAATGATTTGCAATAGATCCACCTTCTACCATCTTCATATTAAGTAAACGCTTCATGAAAAATACCTTATTTGAAGCGGAGGGTTTTTCATACAATTTCACTAGGGTTTCCATCAACTCTTCCATCATCTTGGCTTTTGTAATGTTAAATGTCACTGATGGTACCAAGCATAATTGAATGCTTCCAAGTTCCTTTCTATCTAAAATCTCTCGATCCTCATTTCTCATAGTTCCCTAGTTCTTAGTTTTTCCTTCCAAAGGCTTCAATAAATCCTTCTGATAAAGATAGTCCTCCATTTGTATCTTCCATAACTAAAAGTTCTTCCCATAAAAACCTTGCTCTAATACCACTTGTTAGGATTAACCTCAGACAAAAATAACAATTACATGCAAATATAACCAATATCAAAAAATAATAGATCACGCAGAAGAGAACACAAGACATCAAGATTTAACATGGCTCACCCAATCCCTGAGCTAAGTCCACCAACAGCAAGTCTAATACTATTATGATCCAGTGATTACAACCTAATTACAATTTGTAATCCCTTACAGCTCAATACCACCACAAGAAGCAATTTTTTACATCACACATAATGAAAATTCCTAGCCCTAAGCTCTTTCATACAAGTATTTTTACTGCTTTAGGGTTATAATTAATAATTACATGTCAGCTCAAAATCTCAATAAAATAGGGCCCAAAAAAAATTTTAGATTAATGCCCCAACTCCCAATGAATTATGAAGTATGTACAGTACTTCCCTAATCAGTCACCACAAACTAACAATCCTCTTGCACGTTCAGGTGATCTTGAGTGCATAAGAAATAAGTGGTCATATTTTTATTCTTTTAGGAGGCTTGCTTTGGGATTTCATCACCTTAAGGGATGACCTCAACTCCTGTATTTCAATAGAGTATAATTGTGAGAGGTGAATCCAAAGACACCTCTCTTGAAAGTAGAATCTTGTCACTATGGGCTAAGCCCCAAAGAACTATATACCTTGGAGAAGTAAAGATGGACATTTGGGTTACTATCTCATCTTGTTTGTGTGGCATTATTCTCTTTCATCTATAGATTTGGCCCTCGCATACCTTGCGTATATAAATGACACTCCTAGTTGAGCTTGTATATGCTAGTTGAAGCCCTATTGGATTGTTGGTTTGTTTAATGTACTTGAGTGTTTTCAACCTTCCCCACTTGAATCCAAAAGGGTACATACCATATAAACTTTCCTTGTATATATATCATCATTTTCTTTGCATATTATATTTCAAAAAAATCCCAAAAAAAAACATGGTAAAACTTCAAAAATTCAAAAACATCATAAAAGTTCAAAATTCAAAAAAATAAAAATATTTCAAAAATAGCAAAAACAAGTTTTTGTTTTCCATATCATTTCCAAATAACTTCTTATATCCATGCATTTCATCTTCATCATTCATCTCTTGTCCTAATAACCTTCTTGATCATTCAAATAATTCCTCAAAATATTAATCATCTCTAATCATCCTAATCATTTCCTCATCTTCCTAAGCATTCAATAAAGTCCTTATCATCATCCTAGTCATGCTTCATAATCCACATCAAGATCCAATTTCCTCATCCAATCTCCTCATTCATCCTTAATCTAGTATTTTCAATCATCATCTCTTATCAAAGTCATTTCTTTCTAAATAATTCCTAAATCTTCATCCAAAATTCTATCTTTCAAACTTCATCTATTTAAATCCTCTTCTAATTACATTTTTCATGAAAGCTTCTACTTTGGACTTGGGAGACCCATTATAAACCTTGGAATTTTATACTAGTTATCTTGATTGACCTACATCCAAATATAGTCAAGATTGACTCAAATCACAATCACAATCATATTTCTCCTTCATCAAGATTCAATCCAATCTTTAGGTAGAAATATCTTTCCAAAGTGTGGTGTTAGACCTTCATCCTTAAGAAAACTTGTCATAGTTGCACTTTCTCACTTGGGATCATTTGACCATTGCCAAGTATTGTGTCATTTATTTTGTATCCTATTCTAACTTGGGATCATTTTTCCATCTCCAAATGGAAGAATATATCATCATCCAAATCCAAAATCTGATTTTTTGTAATATCATAAGGTCTTTATCTACATCAAGGTTATCTAAAACTTTCATCCAATATCAAATCCAATCCAAATCAAATCAAAAAAAAATGTCCAAAATTTATCCTATTCCTAAGGTCATATTTCATCCATCATCAAATATTTCATCACTCCTCGTCTAAGTTCCATGGATAAGAATTGGCTTAACCAGATGGTTGAAGATCTTCAAAGGCAATATAGAGTTATACCTCTCATTTAACCCACATAACAAATTAGTCTTCAAAATTGACTATCCAATCCTAATCCATCTCACATTTATTATTCTTCATCTACCTTTAACAAGGGAAATCCACCTCATTATCACTCATCCACATATGATTCTAGTCATAGCCTACATAATTTGTCAAACATAAATGTCATTGCCAAAGACATGGAAGAACTCAAGAATTATGTCATTATCCTACAAAATGGGGGTAAAAAGCAAAAATCTACCTTCTAAAACATATGTCCTCTTCCCCCACATTTCCAAGTCCATAATCCTCATATTCGATCCAACCCAAATCCTCCACATACTTTGAGCTTAATAAGTACAATCGCCATACAATCCTAATCCTCCAAAATCAACATCATCCCCACCTTGTAATAACTATGTCTTTGTCCCACAAGCATTGGTAGAAATATTTTCTAAGTACAAAACTAAAATAAAGTGATGCAATCATCCAAAGTCATCCACCCAATGCCATGTCAAGAACTTGTTCCAAAGCATGTCATTATGGATTCCTCCTCTCCTTTAGATCCAAGTAATTCCCCATCCCATAATTCCCTTATCCCTCAAAATGAATTTATCCCTCTTAATCCATCTCATGATCCCCTTCCTAATCAAGATCAAGACATTAACCCTATTTCACCCATTACTAGTTCCCCTCCATCTCAACAGTTAACATCCATTGATCCTTCACTTCATGAAGATGTTCCTTCCACTCTATCCACTAATACTCCTCCATGTCAAGACCAAATCACTCCATCTTATGGTCCATTCTCTCCACTCCATTATATGATTATATTCCATCTCATGATCCAATCATTCCACCACATAATCCTCTTATAAGTCAAGATCAAAGTACCCATTTATTTTCATTTCATGATCCCAATCCATCTCAAGATCCTATTATCCCTCATAATCCCCCTCGTGATCATAATCCTCCACATCATCCTATCACACCTATCCAATACACTCATGAACCCCATATACATGGACTCACATATTGTATTGAAAATAATAAGTATCCTATTGAAGAAATAATGTCTCAAGATGTTGGTACATATTCCACTCCTTCCAAATCCAAAATTCCTTCATCCAAGTCTAAATATTCCCATCATCGATATTCCAAAACTATCTTGAGCCCTTACATAGATAATCCCATTCCTTCTTCATTCTCATCCATTTTGGGGCCCTATGTCCCAAATTGAAGCCCTTCATGCCTTCCATCCATTTTGGGTCCTTACATACATCCATCCACCATATCCAAGTCTCGCACTTCATGACCTCAAATCCATCATGAAGATCAAAAAAGACACACATTATTTAATTTATTCCAATGTTCACCCTCTACCATTTCATTTGTCATCTCTCCATACCATTTATCCTCATGTATGTGTACCATGGCCAATGGAAGAAAATTGGATGCCAAAGATAAAGGGAATAAAGCTAAAAACCCACAAAAATACAAGGATCAACATGTCCCCTCTAAATGATATGTTCAATAAAAGAAAAATATGATCCAAAACAAAGAAAAAATCCAAATGCCATAAAGGCTAAAAATAAAAAATTCAAAAATCATGTGGATTCCAAAGCTACTTAATGAAGCAATTATTCTCAAAGAAAAGTTCAAAATGGCATCCAATTTTGTTAATCCAAAGGCTTCCTTCATCCATAAATTCTCAAATCTTCCATCTTTCAACTCTATTTTTGGTCCTTATGCCCCAAAATCCACCATCCTAAATTTGTCATCTCCTTCATCCATTTTGGGTCCATATCCCAAAATTAAAAATTTCTCCTCCATATCCTCCAAAATTTCCTCCTTTCCATCACCCTTCAAGGTGTGTGCTAATGATGATCCTTCCACCTCCTTCATCCACTCATTCACAAGTCTTCCACCCTATCATCCATCAACCATTTTTTCCTCCCAACCGTTCCACCCCCTTAATCCAAAAAAATTCATAAATCCTTGTCCTCCATTTCCAATCCATTTTTCACCATCCTACCAAAATCTATGAGAAAATAGTAAACATTTCTTGAAAAAAATCCAAGGGATAACATCCATTTATCTAGATGCTTAAGTCCTCCCTATGTTTCCCTATCATGTATCCATTGTCTTCAAGTCCACTTATTGATCCATTCACTTTTCCTCTTCCACTTGCACTCTATATTTGGGGAAAGCTCTATCCATACTATGCTACCATACATATGTTAGAATATATAGTCCACTGATATAACTAAGAAGGGGGGTGAATTAGTTATCCAACTATGATAATAATCATTAATCTTAAACAAAATTAACCATGTGAGTAATATAAATTGAAACCACAACAAGATACTCATGCACAATTAACATCAAATATGTTAACTATGGAAACCCTTGATCAGAGGGAAAACCCTGGTGGGGATGGTTCCCATAAGATGATGTACTAATATAAATATTCCTTGTTAGAATATAGACCCTATAAGGAGTTTGTTACAACATTTAGTACATATGATTCCCTATTAGGAGACTTTGAATCCTTGTTAGGATATTCCAACCCTATTAAGAGTTGTAGAAGACAGCTAGACCCACTACCCAAATAGCTTCAAGGTTAAGATCAGAGAACCCACTGTCCAAATGATCTTTGTATTATTCCTTGTAGAATAATAGAACTTAAATGTACTTCCTTCCTCTATCTCTATCCTATCAATCGGACCTCTTCTCCTTTAGATTTTGTAACTAAATCTCATATTGCGCATCCATTGATCACTTATACGCATTTAGTAAGCATTTTTCTCCTTCTCGATCTATGCACTAACACTTCACATTCCACTTGATCCTCTAAATCCATGTCTCTCTATAAACAAGGAAAACAACTTTATACCATATCTTCATAATAATTCCTTGTGTCGGCCTTGAGGCTTTCCCAATTAATTAAAATAAGATAATTAGTTAATTCACAACACTGTCAGCTCATAGTCTATACAAAACTTCACACATGTGAAACCAGGTCTTGCGTACATGCTAGCATCATCACATGACTATTCTCTATCATTATTTTTTGTGCATCACCTTCATTATATCTTTTCTAAAAGATATAATGCAAACATCAAAAATAGCCAAACAGATGCTTTGTTTCTGCACTACTTTTATTAAAACAAGTTTAACTTTCATACAACATCAAATCAAAATTATTCCTTTAAACCACATCATTAGGACAACCTCAGGAACATGTCCTCCACTGCACATCATTTAAAACTTCCTTAGCTTCTGCAGATACTAAGATTATTGATTGTTGTTCTTCCAGTCTTAACAAAATCACTACTATGTTGACATCAATGACAAATACAGTCATTAATGCAACATATGAATACTCTTCAATGCTTAGGATACTCCCCCAATGTAGTATCATCAGAATTCATGCTAACAATCTCCCCCTTTAGCATTGATGGCAACATAGATGAAAAACATCTAAGTTCCAAGAATACCAAACTGTACTCTGTTGTTGTCATCTTCTCAAATCCTCTTCATCAATCTAAAATATTTTGGAACACTATAGTGTTCTTCTTCTTCTTTTAGAATTGACAACAATTGTTCATAGTAACAACTTCCAATACTCTTTGGCTACATCTACGCACATGCACTTCCTTTTGTGCACATATTTCTAAGTACACACTTACATGAATCTTTCTAAATCTCCCTAAAGAGATAATTCTCCCCCATTAACATCTCAATAGGTGCTTCTCTTCTCAGTGGTTATGTACATTATCTCAATATGTTTTTCATGTACATTCTCTCCCACATTGACATCAATGTCAAAGGTGTCAATCATAATACCAATAGTTACATACCAATTGCTAATCAGCTACTCAGATCATCAACCAACTCAAGTGTCCAAAGACATTGTTCAATACCAATTACCTAGAGTCCTTTATGACTCAGTACATATCAAATGCTCCCCCATTCAGGAAGCATCAGCATTTAGTCTAGTACAACCATAGTGCTATGTACCATTGGACTGATGCACTCCTTGCATCAACTACTCTAAAGTAGGTAGGGGAATAACCCCAAGTATACCTCTTAGGTAATCAAAAGTATCATTAGGCAAAGGTGTTGTAAAGATATCTGCAATATAATCTTTAGTGATTACATACTCCAACCTTATTTCTTTCTCTATTGCCTTTTCTCTCAAAACATGATACTTTATGGATATGTGCTTTGTCTTAGAATGCAATACTGGATTCTTAGACATACTTACTATACTTGTGTTATCATAGTAAATGATAACAAGTTCTATGAACTCAATCCCAATACCCTTCAACATTTGTTTATTTCATCCACATAACTTGATTATAGTTATTTGTTGTTGCAACATACTTTGCCTCAGTTGTACTCTAAGATATGTAGTCTTGTTTCTTGCTCAACCAAGAAACTAATCTTCCTCCAAGAAACAATACTCCACCACTAGTGCTCTTTCTATCATCTATGCTACCTACCCAATCTACATTAGTATATGTGCACAAGGTGAAATCACTTGATCTATCATACCAAATTCCATAATCAGATGTACCTTTCAAATATATGAATATCCTCTTTATTGCTACATAATGATACTCTTTTGGATTAGCTTGGAATCTTGTCACAATTCTAACTACATTTTCTATATCTGGTATAGTGTGAAATAGATATTGCAATCCTCCAATCATATATCTATACTTCTTCTACTCAACTATAGGTGTCTCTTCTTTACTAGATAACTTATGACCAGTTATCATGGGTGTACCAATAGGTTTGCAATTTTCTAAACCAAATATTTGAAACAAATCTTTTAGATACTTAGTTTGTGAAATAAATTTCCCACCTTTGTTTTATGCAATCTACAATCCTAGAAAAAACTTCATTTTTCCTATAATGCTCATTACAAATTCATTTTTCATCTCTTCAACAAAATTGTCACTTTCTTCATCATTTCGTTCAAATATTATGTCATCCACAAATATTAAAATGATAAATAGGCCATCATTAGTTTTCCTTAAACACATATTACCATCTATTGTACCTTTGATAAATACATGTTCAACCTTGCATACCAAGTTCTAGGTGCTTGCTTCAAACCATACAGTGTTTTTTTTAGTTTGCATACAAAGTATTTATCCTCTATAAGAGGGAATCCATCGGGTTGCTCAATGTAGACTTCTTTAATCTATCCATTCAAAAAAGTTGACTTTACATCCATCTAATTAACCTTGAAATTCTTGCTTGCTGCATAAGCCAAGAACATCCTTATTGCTTCCATTCTTGCCATGGGTGCATAGGTTTCTTCATAATCTATGCCTTCTTGTTGTGAGTAACCTTTACAAACAAGTTTGGCCTCATTTCTCACAACCTCTCCTTGCTCATTCATCTTATTTCTGAATACCCATTTGGTTCCTATCACATTCTTGTCTTTAGGTCTATGAATTAATTCCCATGTCTCATTCTTCTCAATCTAATCTAGTTATTCTTTCATAGCTTGCATCCAATGGCCATCCTTACATGCTTCATATATGCTCTTGGGTTCCACTTGAGAAAGTAGACACAATTCCTCATTCACTCTATTCCTTGTCATCACACCTTTATCCGTGCTCCCAATTATCTACTTTAGAGGATGATTATTTGTCATGTTTCTACTGGAAGTAGGAGTTGATATCTCAACTCTTATCTCTTCTCTAAGTTTAGATCTTTTTTCTTTTGTATGCTCAATAGATACATCATTTTGCAAGTCATTGTTAGTCTCAAAAATAATTTCATCATTCTATCTAAAAATTCCAAAATTATCCTCTTCTTCATCAAAATTATAATCAACATCTTCTCTTTAGTACCAAACTTTTCATCAATCCTTACATTTGTGCACTCAACTATTGTCTTAGTTCTATAGTTGAAACATCTATATCCTTTGATTTTTAATGGGTCTCCAAAAAACATACCTTCATTGCTTCTAGGATTAAACTTACCAATATCATCATCTCTCTTTATGTAGCACTTCCAAAAATTATGAAGTACTTATGTTAAGTGAAAAAACCATAACTCATAAGGTGTTTTTCTCATATCTTTTCTGATCTATACTCTGTTTAGAGTATATACTACAGCGTTAACTACTTCTCTCCAAAATGTCTTTGAGACATTAATCTCAAATAAGATCAATTTTGTTGCTTTTGCTACTGACTTGTTCCTTCTTTCAGCAATCCCATTCTATTCAGGTGTTCTAGGTGAAGATAATTGCCTTTTGATTCCATTCTCTTCACAAAACATGTTGAATTCTCTAGAACTGAACTCTCCACCTCTATCTGATCTTAAACACTTAATCTTAACACCAAATTCATTTTCAACTCTATTCTTGAATATCTTAAATTTATCAAAATCTTCGAACTTTTCTTTAAGAAATACAACCCACATCATCCTAGTGAAATCATAAAAAAAAAATTATAAAGTACCTTCCACCATAGAATCCTCTGTTTCTTATAAAACCATTCAGATCTGTGTGAACAATCTCCAATTTCTCTATAGTAGGAAATTCTTGCTAGGAAAAGACACTTTCCTCTACTTAGCCAAAATACATTCCTTGCAAACAGCATTAGTGGGCTTAATAATCTTAGGCAAATCTTTGATGTAGGAGCATCCTAGGTGTAAGAGAAATCTTGCATCACCCAAAAATATTTTATTTTCATTCTTTTCTATTTTAATAATTTTTAGTAGACAAGGTGGTTACTATTTATGAGAACTTGCTATTTTTAGTAATTTTTTCATGTGAGTTTGGAATGTTCTCATTTTCTATAGGAAGGTTCATGTCAGAGTTATAAGCCTACCATAAAAATCTCATTGCTCTAGCTTAATTATAAGAGAAGTTATTGTAGATTTTTGGTAGAAAAATTTGTAGAAAAATCTTCAAGCTCACCATTGGAGGCCTTAGAGTGTCTAGACAAGGTCTAAAAACTCGACGAAAGGGCACTTGCACAATTTTCAGCCTATAGATTAGGAGCTGGCATTTCTAAAAGGTGGTTATAATAGCCAATCAAAGAAATAGTTTGAGAGTTCTGGCCTTTTTAAGTTGGGCTACCCCAAATATCTAAAATAATTGTCAAAGATGTATCTGGCTAACTCTATATGTATTGTTAGGGTCTGTCAACCTTAGGTATTAAGTTTCATTATCTAGAACCTTCCTGGGCGGCATAAAATTTCTAATTTAAGAAAGGCCCAAACATTGTCTAGGATAGCTCTGGGTGATAGTTCATAGCTTGTCTTGTAGATTATTGTAATGAAGGTGCCCATGTGGGTTAGCATATTGTACTTGTGAATTTTTTAATATCACATTTGTGGTGCAAATAAGAAGTCCATATTTTGTTCTCACAATTTGTTGTTGTTTCTTTGTTTTCTATTATGGTTTATGGTATTAAGGGGAGCACCCTTCATCAAGTGGTATCACAGCTAGAGTTCTTGAGTGTGTGGACATATCATCAACTATGAGGCAGTTTGCACCAGGACCGTGGTTTGGGCTAAGCATGTAAACAGATTGTCAATTGTGAGGCAGTTTGTGCTAGGGTTTTAGTGGAAGCACAAAAATGCCTCCATGAAGAGAGTGTGGTGAAAGAGGTTGTAGGTGTTACACCTGAGGGTTTTTGAGCCCTCCAAAGATAAATGCAAGCATTGGAAGAACAAATGTGCAAAGGAATAAATCTTCCATAAGAGGTGAAAGTGAAAATGAGGACAAAGTAGAAGAAAATATTAGAGCAGAGGTAGTTCTAAACCTAAAGGAAGAAAGCATTTTTAGGGCCATCTCCAAGATTAGAAAAAGACCTAAGTTTGAGGTTTTCACATTTTCAATAAATCTTAACCCAGAGGAGTTGATCAATTGGATCAATGAACTGGAGGAGTACTTTGAGTATGAAGATATTGAGGATCCTAATAGGGTCAAGTTTGCGAAGGCAAAATTGAAGGGACATGCAAAAATCTGGTGGCAAGAGGTTTAGTTGGACTAAAATAGAAAGGGAAAGGATAGAATCACCAGACAGAAATGGACAGTAGCTAAACTGAAGTGATAATTCAATTCTATGGATTACAAGCTTGATCTATTGAAGAAAATGCAAGGGTTGAAGCAAGCAGGAAAATCCATTCAAGACTATACCAAAGAGTTCTATCGAGTTATCATTAGAACCAACCATGCAGAAGCTAATAAGGAGAAAGTGGCTTGTTATCTTCATGGGTTAAGGCCAAGTATTTAGGACGAGTTGATTCTAGTTCAAATGAATAGTATTAAGGAGCCATACTAGTTTTCCCTAAGAGTTGAGGAGAAACTGAGAAAGAATTTTGACAACAAGAATAGTATAAGAGGTCATGGTGGAAGATCTAGCAGATGATCTTATGGAGGTAGTAATGATGATTAGAAGAAGAAGAATAAGGCTGGAAGTAATAGTCAAAACCAGAGGGGAAATAATTCCAATCATTTCCATGATCAAAACAATAAAGATCAAAGAGGAATAGGCAAAGGACAAGGATCTAGAAGAGGAGGCTTCTGTGGGAAATGTTTTTATTGCAGAGAAGAAGGGCATAGAGCATTTGAATGTATCCAATGCCAAGGAAGGATAGATCAAAGAATAGAAGGCTAGGCCAAAGTTGCACATGTTGATGAAGATGTCAGATCATCACATTTTGAAGATGTTGAAAGAGGAGAAGTCCTAGTTAATAGAAGAGTCTTGTTGAGTAGTGAGAATGAACTTTATCAAAGAAGGAGCTTGTTTCACACAAGGTGCAAATGTGAAGATAAGTCTTGTGATGTGATCATTGATGGTAGAACTACTAATAATTTGGTTTCAAAAATGATGCTCACCAAGTTAAAGTTGAAGAGACAGAAAAACTTGCATCCATACCATATTGCTTGGGTGCAAAATGACCACAAGGTCATGGTCAATGAGTAGTGCTTAGTGAAGTCCAATATTGGAAGCTACCAAGAAGAAGTACTTTGTGATGTCATACCTTTAGACATATATCATATGTTTTTGGGTAGTTCATGGTAGTTTGATAGGAAATTTGTACATAATGGGTGAGCAAATACCTACACTCTGACCAAGGATGGAGTGAAACATAAGTTGAAGTCATTGAAGGAGAAAGAAGAAAAGGTATGTAGTGCTGCCAAAATATGTTTTGTTGATGAAAAAGAGTTTCACAAAGGTATGAAGCATGAGCATGTGTATTTTTCTATAATTCCAAAAGATAGTAAAGAAGAAATAGAGGCGTTACCTATAGAATTTGTAGATACATTGGCAGAGTTCTCTAATATTGTATCAAATAATGTACTTGATGGATTACCCCCAATGGAAAGATCAGTCACCAGATGAATTTGGTTCCAGGAGCCAGTTTTCCAAACAAGGTAGCGCACAGAATGACACTAGTAGAAAGTGAAGAGTTGAATAGACAAGTTCATGAGTTATTGGAGAAGGGATTGATTTGAGAGAGTAGGATTCCATGTTTTGTACAAGCCATATTAGCACCAAAGAAGAATGGTGAATGGAGGATGTGTACAAATTCTCGTGCTATCAACAAGATCACAATCAAGTATAGATTTCCATTGCCAAGGACGAATGATATTATGGACTATTTGATTGGAGCTAAGTATTTCACAAATATAGATTTGAAAAGTGGGTACAATTAGATTCATATTAGAGAAGGTGATGAGTGGAAGACTTCTTTCAAGACCAAATAAGGATTGTACAAGCAGTCAATAATGGATTTTGGGCTAATCAATGAACTGAGCACTTTCATGAGGCTCATGAATGAGGTACTGAAGGAGTATTTGAGTAAGTTTTTCATAGTTTAACTAGATGATATATTTATCTTTAGTAAGACATTGGAGGAGCATTTGACCCATATTCGCAAGATGTTTGATAAGTTGAGGGAAGAAAAGTTGTTGATAAACTTGAAGAAGTGCAATGTTGTAAAGGAGTTGGTGTACCTAGGATTTGTAGTCTTAGTAAAAGGTTAGAAAATGGACCCAAAGAAAGTCAAGGCTATCCTTGAATGGCCTACTCCAAGGAGTATGACAAAGGTAAGATATTTTCATGTATTAGCTAGTTTTTACATAAAGTTCATAAGAGATTTTAGCAGTATTTGTGGACCATTAACTATAACAATGAGAGGGTATAGGAAAGAATTTAAATGGACTATAGGAGCAAATAAGAGTTTTAATCTATTGAAATAGAAAGTTACTGAGTAGCCTATTTTAGTGCTTCCTAATTTTAACAAGGCATTTCAAGTAGACTATAATGCTAGTGATACTACGATAGGAGCTATTATGAGCCAAGAAGGTAGACCTATTGCTTACTTTAGTGAGAAATTGAATGATGCAAAATATTTTGTTTATGTTCTATAATTTTATGCTATAGTTCAAGCATTGAAGAAGTGAATACATTATCTTCTTCCTAAAGATTTTTTTTTGTATATTGATCATCAAGCTTTGCAACATTTGAATAGTCAAGCAAAATTGAACCAAAGGCATTTGAAGTGGGTTGAGTTTTTGTAGAGTTATACATTTATTTTGAAACACAAGAGTGGGAAGTCTAGCATAGTTATAGATGCTCTTAGTAGAAGACAACATTTGCTAATAGAAATGTAGATAGAGGTTGTTGAGTTCAAGGAACTTAGTACTTTGTATCCAAATGATCCTAATTTTGGTGAAGCATGGAAGGCTTGTATAGAACCTGTTACACTTGATAAGATAAAGTGGTTGTATTTCATGATATAGGATAATATATTGTTCAAATAAACCCAGTTGTGCATTCCTAGAAGTTCAATGAGAGAGAATCTCATCAAGGAGAAGCATAGTGGAAGATTGGCTAGACATTTTTGCAAAGATAAGACCATTACTTTGGTTGCTAAGAATTATTACTGGTCACAGTTGTAGCAAGATGTGAAGAAGTTTGTACATAGTTGCAAATTATGTCAAATGGAAAAAGGAGTGAAGTAGAATATATTATCTATACCAAAGAAGCCATGGGAAGATGTTAGTATAAAATTTATTCTTGGATTACTGAGGACACAGTGAGGGCATGATTCTATTTTTATGGTGGTTAACATGTTTTCAACGATGGCACATTTTATTCCTTGCAAGAAGACTAGTGATGATGTTCATGTAGTAGAATTGTTTTTAGAGAAGTGGTGAGACTACATGGTCTACCAAAGAGTATAGTTTGAGATCAAGATGATTTTCATGTAGCGAAGAGCAGGTGTCGAGTGATATCAAATTTTGAGTGATATCAAGTGCCGAGTGATATCAAGTGCTGAGTGATATCAAGTGTCGAGTGATATCAAGTGCCAAGTGATATCAAGTGCTGAGTGATATCAAATGCCGAGTGATATAAAGTGCCAAGTTATTCAAGTGCCAAGTAACATAAGGTGCTGAGTGATACAGTTTTGTTTAGGTGTCGAGCTATCTAGGAAATAGCATGTGCCGAGCATCAATAATGCTTCAAGATCTGAGTAACTCAGGATATCAGCATAAGAGTTTTTAATTGCACAAACTATGATGTAAACCATTTTTGTAGCAACATAAGGTAAATCTCAAAAGATCTAGAGATAAGAACAAATCTTTTACATTTCCTATGCAATCTGCATGCAGCCAATTGGAAAATTGAAAAGGCATGCAACCAATCAGCAAAAAGGGAAGTATTGAGCAAGAAATTGAGATTCAATGTGGATCATAGATCTATTTCTAACCCTAAGCCTTTAAAGTCTTTTTAAGGAAGACAAAAGATTCATTGTAATGATGATGAGAGAAGGAGAATAGTGTTAAGGGAAAAACATAATGGAATTCAGTGAAAGAAGACATAGAGAGTAAGAGCAGCAATTCAATATTTAGTTGATCAAAACAAAGCAAAGGAGACGAACAAATATCAGATCTCAGAGGATCAAAATTAGAGAGAGAGCCAAAACAAGTGCCTGCATTTAGCAATCAAAGATTGCAAACTATCAGGTTTATAATACCTAATACTCTCTTACCATTGTATTAGAAAGGAAATCCTATGTAGATAGGTTGGCTTAACAGTTATTTGTAGATCCTTATCAAAAGGTGATTAAATCCTTTAACAGGGTGACACTTCATGTTAAGTGTTTGTAAATCCTTTAACCAAGTCACTATTGACACAGTGTAAAGCCTTTAACAAGGCAGGCCTTTAACAGGGTAGGCCTTTAACAGGGCAGACCATCAGAAGTGGTTGAACAATATTACTATAGTGAATTTTTGTGGGTATCATCCCTACCCTAGTTTTACCTTCTTATTTTTGGAGGGTTTCTGGGTTACCAAATTCTAGTGTTATGTGTTGTTGATGCATGTCTTAGTTTCATATTTTCATGATGTATTTACATGCATTCAATTTACTTTCAGATAAAAGTTTTATTGGATAAAGTGTAATACTTATGATTCACCCCCCCCCCCCCCCCCCCCTCTCATCAGTATTCTTTCCATATTTGAATATTCCAACAATTGGTATCAGAGCAGATTAGGTTCTCACAAGAAAAAGCCTAACAGCTTGGAGGAAAAGATCTAAAGATGGAAGTTTTCAAACTTGGAAAGATCATTGAAAATTAGGTGATAGATGTGCAACTTGCTCTACATAGCTTGGAGGAATCTAGAGATAAGTTGAGAAACTCATTGAAAAGAAGGAAGGATTTAGCCATAGCCAAAAATGAGATAAACTACAAGGAGATTGATACCACAAATATATTTTCCAATGGAGATACTAAAGAGTTTGATGCAGCAATTGTAGAACTGATGGAGAAAAAAAAAGTTCAAACAGATGGGATAAGATCTCTCAAGATGGAACATGAATCATAGGCCATAATGTTATGTGAAATCACTGAACAAAAGAAAAGCACAGTCAAAGATAAAGTCATGATGGAAAATGACAAAAGGAATCTTGCAAACAAACTTGAAGAAAAATGTACTGAATTAACAAGGATCTCAAACATGCAGATGGATACACTTGCCCAAATGATGAACCTTCATCATGAACTTAAGGTGAAAGACATTGAGATCTCTACATTAAAGATGCAGAATGAACAATTACAGAATGACTTAAGAAGAGAAAAGGAAATTTCAGAAAGCTTCAACAAACCCAATGAAGCCATCAAGTATTTTGAGCAATTACTGAAATCCCCAAGATCAACCCATGATACATCAGGACTTGGATACAATAGCACTGAAGCTGGAGAATCATCAAAGAGTGCTGAACAAAGAAGTGAAAAAGGTAAAAATGTCAAACTTACATGTCATTTCTGTGGAAAGAAAGGACATACATCTAATGTATGTAGAAGCAAGAATGCCCATCAGCATGATAAGCCTAAGAATGTAAACTATTGTCATAAGTGCAAGAAGCAAGGTCATCAAGCATATGAATTTAGAACCAAGACTATTAAGACATCAATATTTGAGGGTCACTTTCATAATTGCAAGAAATATGGACATAGAGCTTTTGAATGCAGAACAAAGCCTATGTGGACATCAAATCAACCAGCAAAGACATCAAACCATGAATTTTGGGATTACAACACTAGGTACAATTATCACTATTGTCAAGAATATGGACATATACCCCAAAATTGCGTAAGAACACATTTTAGGGGAAATTATAAAAGATGGTTGAGTCAAATCACATGTTTCAGTTGCTTAAAAATTGGTCATACCAGCAAGAATTTCCCAACAAGGTCAAAGGCACCAAGTTCTAAGTTCAACAATGGAAAGGCAAAGATAGATGTTGAACACAATAGAAGTGAGATGAATAAGACATGGAAAAAGAAAGATCAATGTAGCACATCAAGTGCAGAGATCACTTCACCTAATAGGTCAAGTGATCACACTTCATCAAATTAAGCAAGAATGGGTGTGTGGGATTGATAAACTAAGTTACATCATACATCAGTCCCAAAACATAGAAGAACTAAAAAGAAGAAATCAGCATAAGCAAAGATGCTAAGTCAAAATTAAGAGTCTTGCAAAATCTGCCAAAATTTTCTTCAGGTGCCAAGTTGCTAACAGCGATCGAGTTGATAGATGATGTCGAGCTATGAAATATCAATGGGAGCTAAGTGAAGTGAAACACAATGAGTGCTAAGTCATGTCAAAATCCTTCAAGTGTCGATTAAATAGTTGTCAGTGCACTAATCATTAATTACTCTATTTTGAAGAGTACATAGTTCAATTTTTTATCACTTCTTACCATTCAAACACGAAGCAAAGACAAGAAGAGTGCAAAAGATCAAGGCCAGCTTAGAAGCCATTTGTGAAGATTTCCACAATGATTCAGCACGAGTCTCATCGATTTGAGGTATTTTACTTAAGTGTCGAGCTACGTAGTGTTTATAAACTTGTTTAAACTGTGAACCCTAGTTTGGCAAACAATGGCATCTAGGTCTGGAACCACTAAGAGCAAAGAGAGTCATGAGATACAATTGGTTAGTAATGAAGTTAAGCAACTAGAATTCAAGCCCATTCTAGAAGTTTCATATAAGAATGATCTCGCGGGTGCATTATCAGTTATTCCTAATAAAGTTGTTATGGTCCAAGATGTTTGTAGATGCTATAACTACAAAATTGGAGCCATAAGAGATTTAGAAATTCACAATGCATATGACAAGATATGTGAGAACAAGATACTGAAAGATGAGTTCTCAATAATCGAGAGAAAAGGATTGACCAAAACCCTAGAATTTTTTATTGTTTCCAAAGTTGAATGGGTACGCATAGTTTTGAGCAGAATACATGATGGAGCCTTTTGGTTAGAAACAGGGCCAGTGAAATTCACCAAGAGAACTGTTCATAGGGTTACTGGTATTCCAACCCTAGATCGCCCAAAGACCCTGCGTAGTGACAAAAGGGAAGTAATAGAGAGAAACATGGGTGCTAAATGGAATAATAGAGGAATGACTATTGATAAAATCATAGAACCCCTACTAGATTTTGATATGAGAATCATCTCATACAAATTTTATCAGTCAAGCAGGTTAAACAGTGTGCCTTGTATAGCAATTGATGTTGCATACAAATTGATTAAAAAGGATCATACCTATGATCTAGTAGAGCTCATGTTTCAACAGATTAATGAGAATCTGGGAGCTATAAGGAAGAGCATGGGAGCTCAGTGCAAATTTGGATCATTGTAGAATTCCCTTCTGTGGGTAAGGTGAGATGGAGTCTAGACAAAACAATTGTTGAACAAATCAATGGATATATTGAACAGATGGGTGATAATTTTGATGCCCAAATGACTAGTTACTTTGAGGACTTCAAACAGTCCATGAAACAAAGAATAAGGATTCTAGTCTCATTGACTGACAAATATGAAAAAGACATTTTTTTTCTTGTAGATATTGATTATAACTATATACAAGCAGTCATACCTAGAGTAAGATGGCTTAGGAAACTAGGCTATGAACTCGACATTGATCAAGCCTCTATAGCAATAACAACCCTCCTTGCAGAAGAAGTTGATAAGAATGCAAAAGCCTTTGGAACCTATGATATTGTAAAATCAAGGGTGATAACAGATTTGAAAACTACCTCAGTAGTAAAGAAGAAAGAAAAATTGGTAAGGCAAATCAAACAAAAATTTGGTGTTGAAGAAGAAGGAACAGAAAAAGAGAAAGAAGAAGACATTGAAGATGAGGGAGATGAACCACAAGGTCTGACTCAAGGGTTAGGAGAAGATAAAGAGGAAAGTGTTAAGGAAGAAGAAGCTGAGGAAGCACAAGTTGAAACCAAGGTCACAAAAAGAAAGGCCACAACTCCTCCTACTCCTCGACCCAAGGGAAAGAAAGTAGTTGCTCCAGCACCAAAGAGACCTACTACAAGGGCTATAGCACAAAAAGCCCAAGAGGAGGCAAGAGAGAAGAAGAAAACTTCAAAGAAGACTGCTGCCAAGCCAAAGAAGAAAAGAAAATTTGTTGCCCAGCCTCAAACAGATGAGGAGAAGACTAAGTTAGAGGACAACAGCCAATTTCAAGTGGTAAGGCACAAATCTTAGACTACTATTGATAAATTATGTTCAAAGATCAAGAATGATGATTTGAAAGGTTTAAAGAACCTACCTTTTTCTAAGCTCACCAAAGAAGAACAAAATAAATTAGAGGAATCAGTGTATGCTATGATGGCTAAGTATAAGCACACACCTCTAGAATTAGATGAATCAATGCCTAAAGAATTGTACAAAATTGTAGAGGATAAATGGCATTTTTGTTTACAAATGGAAAGGGAGATAAGGGAATCAACATTAGCTAGATTGTTGCCTGATTTGACTAAGGATCAAGTAACAAATATAGTTAAGAGGCATAACAATAGATTCACTCCCAAACATAGAGCTTTCAGCATTTTACAGAACAAAGTTGAGGAGGTAGTTACAAAATCCACAAGATTGTGGAAGATAGTTTACAAGAAAATAAAAGATGTGTATAATGAAGAATATAAGGCAGAGGCAAGTGTCAAGATAAAGGAAAAGAAGGCATCAGGAATCAAAGAAAAAGAAAAGGAACAAGTGGAGAAGAAGGATGAAGAAGAAAAGGAAGATGAAAAGGCACATATAGAGGAGAAAGAGGAAGAGAAAGATACAGCTATGCAACAAGATTAAAGTGTGCAAGACACGCAGGTAGCCCCTCCTAGTCCTCTTCATGCCACCATCACACCTACAGAGATTATCAAAATCAAGGATGTTACAGACACTTCAAGTCCAAACATCAATCCATTAACTGTAGAGGATTTAGAAATCCTTGACCAATCAACACTAGTAGCAAAATTATGTTCAAATCCTATATTGGTCAGTGTTGATGAATTGCAGAATCTAGTAGTCAAAACAAAGGCAGTCAAGGTGAAAACACAAGAACCACCTTTTATCATACAACCTACTGGTATTCTATTCCTTCCTCCACCACCTCCACCAAGTGTAGTCATTGACACACTTCAGATGTCGAGTACAATAATAGGAGAAATTAAAGAAACATCTAAATAGCCAGCAAGTTCAACCCCACCTAGTGATCATCAAAAGGATATACAAGCTGAAGAAAAAGATGAGACAAGCAAGAAGGAGGAGTCTGCAATACAAACATTGGTTGCATTACCCAAATCTGGTACTCCAACACAGACTCTTTAGCAGCCGAGCACCGATAGGTTACAATTACAAATCAAGACACCAGGCTCGAGCTCATCAAAGGTAGTCAGGAAACTTCACTATAGAATTCCTGAGCTTGATGAAGAAATAAAGATTCCACATTATGAATCCAGCACTCTCACTGAAGAGAAGATCAATGAAATTCAAAGTGCATTGGATAGAAGAAGGAGACAAGAAGCACTAAGAAGAGAACACAAGCACAAGCTTACCTTGAATGAAATCAAAGACATATTCATAGAAGCTTTCTTCTTATAGTCTCTAGATGAGTCAAGGCCAATTGTAGAGCAACTATCTGATATAGTTGACTAGGTGACTAGTGAAGACCAAGAAACAAATGCCAAACTATTGGAATGGTCAGAAAGAAAATTCCAAGGAAAGGTAAACAAGAAAATATTTGGTGATATATCACTATCACAAGTAGAGCTGGCTAAGAAAATTGAAACAGTCAAAACTGTACTTGGAAACATATTTTCCCTATACAACAAGTTGTGTGACTTTTCCACATTCACACAGGACACTAGCCAAAAGATACTGAGCTTGGAGAAAAATCTAAATATTTCTAGCATGCAACTCCCTACAAATCTATCTCAGAGTGAGAAGCATTTTTGCCAATCGCTTCACACACAAAGAGAGTTAGCTATCTTAGCAGCAGAGGAGGCAACCAAAAAAGCTAAATTGATGCAAATTCAATCCTCTATCACTCCTCATTTGGAAATACTTCACAAGGAGTAGATGAATGCAGAGATAGTCCTCAAGAAAGGCCTCAATCTTTCTACAACTGATGGACTTGTACACCTAGCAGTAGAGATTTCCATCCAGCATAAGTCATTGGATGTTGCACTAGAAAATTGGGATGCAGCTCTGAAGGTACTCCTTGAAGTAAATAGTACATTTTTGGCCAAGTATGGCATTTCCTTATAAGACCCTTGACATAAGTGTCAAAAAGGGGGAGAATAAGTATGGAGTGAGTGTTAAGTAGAGCTTAAGTATGGGGGAGTTAAGTACAGAATGAAATGGTAAGTATGATGAAAGGGGGAGATAGAGAATTTTTGACAAATTTTGATATAACATATTAGTGAGAATGCAGAAACAGGATAGAAGTCACTGAGTGTACAAGGCATAATCAACTCACAAGGAGTCATAAGGTATATTTTTATTTGTTTCTAAAAATTTTGAAGCAAATAAGAGGATGCATGAAATAATGCCAAGATCACAGGATCTTAGTTAAGTGTTTTTGCCACTCATGTCAAAGGGGGAGATTGTTGGTTTAAAGAATAATTTTGATAGCTGAGTGTCAATACACTTAACCATTTTTCACTATACATGCCAAGCAAAGAGTAGGTGTCGAGTGATATCAAGTGCCGAGTGATATCAAGTGTCGAGTGATATCAAATGCCGAGTGATATCAAGTGCTGAGTAACATAAGGTACCGAGTGATACAGTTTTGTTTAGGTGCCAAGCTATCTAGGAAACAGCATGTGTCGAGCATCAGTAATGCTTCAGGAGCCGAGTAACTCAGGATATCAGCATAAGAGTTTTTAATTGCACAAACTATGATGTAAACCATTTTTGTAGCTGACATAAGATAAATCTCGAAAGATCTAGAGATAAGAACAAATCTTTTACATTTCCTATGCAATCTGCATGTAGCCAATTGGAAAATTGGAAAGGCATGCAACCAATCAGCAAAAAGGGAAGTATTGAGAGGGAAATTGAGATTCAATGTGGATCATAGATCCATATCTAACCCTAAGTCTTCAAAGTCTTTTTTAAGGAAGACAAAGATTCATTGTAATGATGATGAGAGAAGGATAATAGTGTTAAGGGAAAAACATAATGGAATTCAGTGAAAGAAGACATAGAGAGTAAGAGCACCAATTCAATATTTAGTTGATCAGAACAAAGCAAAGGAGATGAACAGATATCAGATCTTAGAGGATCAAAATCAGAGAGAGAGCCAGAACAAGTGCCTGCATTCAGCAATCAAGGATTGCAAACTATCAGGTTTATAATACATAATACTCTCTTACCATTGTATTAGAAAGGAAATCCTATGTAGATAGGTTGGCTTAACAGCTATTTGTAGATCCTTATCAAAAGGTGATTAAATCCTTTAATAGGGTGACACTTCATGTTAAGTGTTTGTAAATCCTTTAACCAGGTCACTATTGACACAGTGTAAAGGCCTTAACAAGGCAGACCATCAAAAGTGGTTAAACAATACTACTGTAGTGAATTTCTGTGGGTATCATCCCCACCCCAGTTTTACCTTCTTATTTCTGGAGGGTTTCTGGGTTACCAAATTCCAGTGTTATGTGTTGTTGATGCATGTCTTAGTTTCATATTTTCATGATGTATTTACATGCATGCAATTTACTTTCGGATAAAAGTTTTATTGGATAAAGTGTAATACTTCTGATTCACCCCCCCCCCCCCCCCCCCTCTCATCAGTATTCTTTCCATATTTGAATATTCCAAAAAAGGTTAAGGTAGATGTGAAAAGGAGGTATAAGGAATTTTAGATTGAATATGAAGTCATGGTTCATTTGAGAAAGGAGCATTTTCCAATGGGTACATATAATAAGATGAAGATGAAGAAGTTTGGACCGTCCAAGATAGTGAAAAGGCATGATTCTGGAAATGTGTATGAAGTGGAGTTGCCTGCTGAATTGAATATTTCATTAGTATTTAACATTTTAGATTTGATAGAGTATTATGAAGGAGTTGATGGAGATGAAGTTGTAGAAGCGCAGTGGAGTATTCCAACAGCTAGTTTGGCTCCAAAGGAGATCGAGGAGATATTGGACAATCATGTTGGAAAAATTACTAGGAATAGAACTTATGAGGAATATCTAGTCAAATAAAAAGGGATACTGGTTGAGGATTCATCATGGCTAGCAAAGGAGGAGGTTAACCATCTTGGTTTTCCTCTAAACACCTGAGATGTGATGAGGTCACTTCTCAAAGTACCCTAGGTATCTAATGTAGGAGCATCCTGGGTTTAAGAGCAATCTTGCATTACCCAAAAATATTTTCTTTTCAATCTTTTCTATTTTAATAAGGACTAGTAGACAGGGTGGTTAGTATTTGTGGGAACTTGCTATTTTTAGTAAGTTTGTCATATGAGCTTGGAATGTTTAGATTTTCTATAGGAAGGTTCATTTTGGAGTTATAAGCCTACCATAAAATTATCATTGCTCCATCTTAAGTATTGGAGAAGTTATTGCAAATTTAAGATGGAATATTTTGCAGAGAAATCTTCAGGCTCACTATTGGAGGACTTAGAGTGCCTAGGTGAGGTCTAAAAACTTGACAGAAGGTTGCTTTTGCAATTCCAAGCCTGTAGATCAGGAGCTAGCATTTCTAAAAAGTGGTTATAATAGCCAATTAGAGTAATGGTTCGAGATTTATGGCCTTCCAAAGTTGGGCTACTCAAAATATCTAAAATAATTGTCAAAGATGTATTTGGATGACTCTATATATATTGTTAGGGTTTGTCAACCCTAGGTGTTAAGTTTCATTGTCTAGAACCTTCCTAGGCAACATAAAATTGCCTATTTAAGAAAGGCTTGAACATTGTCTAGGACAGCTCTAGGTGATAGTTCGCAGCTTGTCTTGCAGATTATTATAATGAAGGTGCCCATGTGGGTTAGCATATTGTACTTCTAAATTCTATAATACTGCATTTGTAGTGCAAATAAGAAGTCCATATTTTGTTCTCACATTTTGTTGTTGTTTATTTGTTTTCTATTATGGTTTATGATATTAAGGGGAGCACCCTTCGTCAATCTCTCACTGCAAATGTATTTCTAACTTCACAACATTATCAAATTTTATATGATAGAACCTTCTATGCCATAACCAACCATTATCAACCTTTGCAACCAAACATCTAATTTCAGTAGGATTTAACTAAAATACATTACCTCTAGATCTGGTTCCAATACCAATCATCTTACCATCTTTGTCCTTGATAATGCAAGTCTTCTTTGTGAACTACAATAGATATCCTTTGTCTACCAATTGTCCAAAACTTAACAAATTATGTTTCAAACTATCAAAAAATAAACATCAGCAGTGTTAGTTTTACGATCAAGAATAATAGATCCAATCCCTATAATATAATAGGCTACATTGTTACCAACTCTAACAATACTTCCATCATGATTTTTGAACTTAAAAAATTTGTTCATATCACCAGTCATGTGATGTGAACGTCCACTATTAATTATCCAATCTAATTTATTCTCAACTTGGGTATCTAGAGCTCTTTCTTCTCTAATTTATCTATCAAGATTATCTTCCTTAATAGCCACAAATCCTAATTCATCATCACTTTCACTTTAATCTTTTTCATTAGATTCTCCATCCTCATTAGCATATAAACAATTTCTATCCTTATCTCTTCTAGGCTTAAATTTTCCTCTAAACATTTTCTCTCTTTTAGGATATTTAGATTTAAAATGACCATATTCATCACAAATCCAACACTTAAAGACCTTCTTACTAACTTTTTCTCTTCTTAGCAGAAAGGTTATTCCTTTTTCAATTTTCTTATCTTCTTTAGATCTGCTACTACTGGTAAAGTCTCCTCTTGCACTTGTACTTCTTGATAGATTAGGTCAAATGTGCATAGCACTAAAAGTTGTCTCAAATTTGACTAATTCTCTAGACTATCTCATTTCTACTTCTATAGATTCTAATCTTCCAAGAAAAGTTTCTTTTTTGATTTGGTGCAGGGCATTATTAATTGAATCATTTGAGTTGTTTGATTGAATGGTGGTGATAAGCTTTTCAAGATCTTCCATATAACTTCATCATCATGTTTAGTTCCACCAAGAGATCAAATACCTACAACAATTTTTTATATTCTTCCTACATAATTTCTGATAGATTCATCTTTCATCATCTTAGCATCTTGAAATGGTCCAACTTTGTAATTTTATTCTTTTTGCATGATCATCACCTTTAGAAGTAACTTATAATGCTTTCCAAATTTTATTAGAAGTTTTAAATGTCTTTACCTAATTGTATTGATTTTCTAGAAGAATTGATAGTAGGGCTTCTCTGGTTATCATGTTACACATGAACAGATCTCTTTCTCCCTCATTGCATTCCTTTATCTTTGATTCTTCAACAATTGCCTTCTTAGCTTTCATCAAAAGCCAACATCCTAGACCCGTGCATAACAGATGAGTCTTCATCTTTTCTTTCCAACTATCATAGTTGGCCCCATCAAATCTCGAACTATTTTTCCTGATCATATTCATCATTGATCTTCCAAAGTTGTTAAGCCTTATCTTCAAGGACCTGGTGTTCTAATACCAATTTTTAGAATATATAGTCTTCTAATATAACTAAGAGGGGGGGTGAATCAGTTATCTAGCTATCATGACAATCATTAACCTTAAACAAACTTAACTATGTGAGTATTATAAAATGAAACCATAACAAGATACTCATGCACAATTAACACCAGATATGTCAACTAGGGAAACCCTTGATTAGAGGGAAAACCCTGGTGGGGATGGCACCCACAAGATGATGCACTAATATAAATATTCTTTGTTAGAGGATAGACCCTGTTAGGAGTCTGTTACAACATTTAGTAGATATGAGTCCCTGCTAGGAGACTTTGAATCCCTATTAGGAGTTGTGGAAGATTATTGGACCCACTTCCCAAATAGCTTCAAGGTTAAGATCAAAGAATCCACTATCCAAATGATCTATGTATTACTCCTTGCAAAGTGTCTCTATCCTATCAATCAGACTTTTGCTCCTTCAAATCTTGTAACTAGATCTCATACTATGCATCCAATGATCCCTTGGATCAGTTACACATATTTAGTAAGCATTTTTCTCCTTCTCAAGCTGCACACTAACACTTCACATTCCACTTGATCCTCTAAATCTAAGTCTCTCTACAAAAAAGGAAAACAACTTTCCTTTTTACTATATCTTCATAATAATTCCTTGAGTCAACCTTGAGGCTTTCCTAATTAATTAAAATAAGATAATTAATTAATTCACAAGATTGTTGGCTCAAAGTCTATACAAAACTTCACATGTGTGAAACCACATCTTGTGCACATGCAAGAATCATCACATGCTTATTCTCTATTATTTTTATCTATGCATTACCTTCATTACATATTGGCTAAAAGATATAATGCAAACATCAAAAACTACCAAACAGATGCTCTATTTCTGTACTACTTGTAGTAAAACAAGTGTAACTTCCATACAACATAGAATCAAAATTAGTCCTTTAAACCACATCATCAAGACAACCTCAGGAACATTTCCTCTACTATGCATCATCTAAAACTTCCTCAACTTCTGCACACACTAAGATTACTGACTATTTTTCTTCCAGTCCGAATAGCATCACTGCTATGTTGACATCAATGACAAATACAGTCATGAATGCGACATATCAATACTCTTCAATACTTAGGATACTCCCCCAATGTAGTTTCATCAGCATTCATGCTAACAACATATCTTCCCTATCTCCTTCCACCATCCATTTGCCTATCTAAGTTAATCATCATTTCCCATATTTGATCTTGACTACCATTTTCCTTCCATATATCCATTCCAACTTTCCATATACATTCATCATACCCACCCACTATTCAACATACTTATATCCCCTCTGATATATTTGATCTTGATATTTTATCCATATCTTACATCTCATAGTCCTTGTCATGTTCATTTCCTCCCTTCTCTATCTATAATCCCACATAATTTTGTCCATATTTAATATTTTTGGTCTTGATTATCCCATGAATTTCCTTCATTTCATGTTCCACATCTCATCCATACCCTTCATATTACTATCCCTATCATATTCATACCCTCCATCCCATATCCCTTCCACTTTCATACCTATTCTTGTGATAAAAACTAGAGAAACCAACATAAGAATAATAATAATAATGTCCATACATGCTTTAGAAACACACATTCCTTCACTTCCTCCATACAATAGCTTTCGCACCACCTTTCCATTTTCATGTATCATTACCCACAATATTTCCTTCCATTTTCCTACCCTTAGTGTAGGGCATCTCAACTCCTTTGAAACATGGTCCTTGGCTCCCAATTTTCTCGTACCACATCCTGTGGTCCCCCATATTCTTTCACCATTCAATCTCAAAAACCCTTCCCACCCTTCTTGTCCATTTTCCATTCCTTGGTACCCACCCTTCTCATCCATTTACTATTCCTTGATTCTCCCTTGTCAATGGTCCCAATCTATTCCACGTTTCATCAATTCAATAAACTCATTTATCCTCTAATCTAATCTAATTCCCTTCTTCCAATCATTTCCTACAAATGAATTTTCATCCTATCTAAATAAAAAAATTTCTTCTAACCCAACTTTATCAAAACCATTCTTCTAATCCAATCAAGTTCTTCCTTCATCCATCATCTTATCCAATTTTTTATATTCATCATCTAATCTCATAACATTGAGCTTCACCCTGTCAAACTAAGCTTATCAAAATAGTGATTGCAAACAAAACTTACACAAAATCACACTGAGACTAAATGATTTGAGAACTTTGTTTCTTTCACCATAATTGTCCGCAAACAATTAAAAATATTTCAACAAAATTCAATCAAATGATCAATCTTTTCCCTTTAGGATGATTCCTTCCTAAGTCGGCATATCAAATTTCACCATCAAAATCAAGTTCATGGAAAGAACTATGGACTGAATGACTAATTGGTTAGGAGGTCTTTATGTTGATTTCATTTTTGTGTGTCAGTGGTTGCCTCCTCAAATTTTCCTTGATCATCCATATCTTGGTGAGGCTTGAATGGCTTGTATTGACTATACATTTTATTTTCAGTATGATCTATTTTCTTGATTCTTTGGCACATCTATGTTAGTTTTTGAGATATGGTTATTCATTTCTAACCAAGGGCAATGGGTTAGCACAATTTCCACCAAGATCCCTAAAATGACTTTGGGTGTGTCCAAACCTCTCTAGTGCATATATGTCAATTATTCCATCATAATTATGAAATTTACATCTATGTTCCTATAATCTCTATTTTGTTTGAGAGTCTAGTCCACGAAAAAGAACCTAGTCATTAGTTTACTATAGCACCTGATGCATAATTCCTTTTCCATAGCAAATGAGGGTGTGCTCTCCCATATGAACACAATTGAATCCCTCAGTATCATGTAGTTAGGATGAATTTAGATTCATTATCCATATTTTTGGGGCAAGTGATCATTATCCCGTTTATTTTTGTCTATGCCACAAGTCATGCAAAATAACTTTTTAATTCTTTTCCTCCCTTTTCTTCTACGCATTTTTTTTCAAAAAATTGGGCAAAATTTACCCCTTTTACCCTATTTTCTTCAGGGGGCATCGTCCTCCCTTTTTGTCACTATAAAACAACTCCTAGGACTCCTCTCCTCTCTAGGGAAACCTATATTTTCTATTCTTTGATGCAATGTCCTTCCAACACTACATCAAGGAGGGGCAAATGTAGACACTTAAAATCATTCCAAACACTATACTAATTAATTTTAATATCTTTGTTGACACTATAATTGATTATTCATTAATTAATTATATTGATAATATTCTTCTACCTATTTAATTAAACTTATTTAATTAAATCAGTTCACTTTCCTAAGGTATTCAAATTTAATTTCAATACATCCCTCTAATGTGTTAAATTTATTTAATACAAAGTGCTCCATAAATCCACTTTTAAATAAATTTCAATTTATTTAAATCCCTCCACTTTATTAATTTCTCTAATCCTATGATTAAATTAAATTCCATCTAATCAAATCCTAATCCCACCTAAAACCTAGCCTACCACCCACCACTCTCATCCTCCTAAACCTACCCACTAGCTAATCCCACTTTATCAAACTTAAGCACTTTCCTTATCACCTTTTAGAAACTTAGTGGTTGTCACACATCTATGAGCAATTCAAAGTCCAAGGAGCCTCCTTTCATTAATTTCTCCAAAAGGACTCTTACATCCTTTCCTCCACTCCTTTCTCCAAGGTTACTCGCACATGTGTGAGAAAATCTTGAGCCACTCAAATCATAAAGGCTATTTTTGACTTGTGCATGCCTTATCCTTTAGCCCATGTGTCTCCCTTGTGGAACCTACGTGGATGCCACATAGATGCCACCTCCTCAAGGTCTCCCTCAAGCCTATAAATAGAGCCCTTGTCTCAAGCATTTTTCATCTCCCTCCATTGCATTGTTATCATGCTAGATTTATGTTAGAGACTTTTAAAGATTTTATGCTTAGAACTAACCCTTGGTAGTTTTTTGCATTAGATTCATAGTCTTGCATTCTCATTCTAGATTTGCATTAATAGTTTGATTATTTGTATCCACTTCCATATCCTTGAATGATCTCAAGGATGGTTGCTTCCATAGCTATTTCTTAAAAGTTTTATTCATTCATCTTAGCTTAGTTTTATTGATCATCTATCATCTTGGGATCTATTATAATTGTGTTTGAGGAGAGCACATCCACATCCCTCAATCTTGGGTACACCAAAAAGGTCTAATTTTGGTGCCCTTGTTGACCTACTTTGAGGTTGTGTGGGATCCTTTCATTGGTTGTATTGATTGTAAAACTCAAGTAGAATAGTTGTATTTAAGGTTATTTGAATCTTGATATACATGTACAACTAACATTTGTTTTTTTACATGTGCTCCCAACAGAGAAGTATTTTCATGTATACAACTCCTAACAAAGTCTATCCTATTACAAGGAGCTTTTATATTAGTACATCATTTTATGGGTACCATCCCCACCTGGATTTTCCCTCTAATCAAGGGTTTCCCTAGTTAACATATCTAGTGTTATTGTGTATGAGTATCTTCCTATGGTTGTTGATGATATTATGTTAGCATGAATGTTGATGGTATTCCTTTGGGGGACTATCCTAAGTATTGGAGAGCATGTGGCAGTATTGGTATGTTTCATTCATGATTGTGTTTGTCATTGATCTCAACATAGTAGTAATTTTGTGAAGACTAGAAAATTACTAGATAGAGATCATGATCATACAGATAGAGTTTTAATTTTCAAGTGATGTGTGGCTAAGGACATGTTGCACATTGTATCTTGATGATAAGGTTAAGTGTGCATAACATAAGTCGAAGACATGTGGAAGTTGTAAGTCATTTACAGAGAGTGGTGTAGAAAAAGAGTACTTGAGAAGCAGTTTATGGTGATCCTATTATATCTTCTAACAAAGATATAATTTGGAGATGCATAGTTATACAATGATAGAGGATAGTTTGATGATGACATCTATAAGTGTGCAAGCCCTGAAGTTGCACATGTGAGAAGTTGTATAGACTGTAAGCTGATAGTGCTATTGTAATTATGAAATAATTAATTATCTTTTAATAATTAATTTTTAAAGCCTCAAGGCTGATTCAAGGAATTATTTTGAAGATTTAGTATAAAGGAAAGTATTTTCTTTGTTTGTGAAGAGTATGGAGGATGTGAATTGATCAAAGAAGTGAAAACAAGAGAAGAGTATTTGGTAAATGTGAGTAAGTGATCCAAGGTATTATTGGATGAGAATTTTTTGATCTGGTATCAAGATTAGGAGGAGTAGAACTCTGGTTGATAGGACAAAGAAAGAGGAAGGAGCAATACAATTCTATTCTATTATTCTACAAGAAATAATAAAGAGATTATTTGGACAATGGGTTCATTGGTTTTGCCCCTTAAGCTATTTGGATAGTCGATGCATCTTCGTTCTACAACTCCTAATAGGGTTGGCATAACTCCTAACAAGGTTGGAATCTCCTAATAGGGATTCAAAGTCTCCTAAAAGAGTTGATATGTACTGAATGTATTTTGTTGACTCTCAATAAGGTTCATTCTCTAACAAGGAATATTTATATTAGTACATCATCTTGTGGGTATGTGATCAAGGGTTTCCCTAGTTAACATATCTAGTGTTATTGTACATGAGTATATTTTTATGGTTTCTGATTATATTTCTCATATGGTTAAGATTTAATAAGGTTCATAATAGTGATAATAGTTGGATAACTAATTCACACCCCCCCTCCTCCTCAGTTATATTGGTGGACTATATATTCTAATAATTGGTATCATAGCATTAGGTCCTTGAAGAGAAAGTTTAACATGTTTGGGAGATCTAAGTCCTAAGATAGACAGAGGAATTTTTGACACCCAAAAGATGGAGCTTCTTGGTATTGTGTACAAAAATGAGCATTGAGTTTACAGATCCAGAATCTTTTTGTTGCATACAAAAGAATAGAAGCACAAGTAAAGATAGATCTGGATATGAAGAAGACAAGAAGATCAAGGAAGGTATTAATCTTCTTATAAAAAGAGAGCCAGAAGGTATGAAAATTTTTATTTGTTGGACATGTAAAGAGTTTGTCATTTTTCATCTAGGTGTCCTAAGAGAGTAAGAAAAACTAGAAAGAGTTCAATTTTTGATGAAGATGAAGAATTCAAAGAAAGTATGGAAAGATTCTTGAATGACTAAGATGATAAGGATAATGAGATTGAATTGATTAAGGAAGAAGAATTAAAAGAAGAGTTAGCTCTAGTAACTATTATTGTTGATCAAGAGATTAATCACAAGAATGTAGAAGTTTTTGAGACTAACAATGATCTATAAAATGATGTATAAATTGTTGAAAAGAGAGGAGAACAAAGATTTGAACCAAGAGAAGAGATAAGAGTTGAGTTAGAAACTCCTACTTCTAATAGAAACTTGACAAAGAATCACCCACCAAAGTAGATAATTGGAAGAAAAGACAAAGGAGTGATGACAAGAAATAGATTTAATGAGCAACTATGTTTGATTTCTCAAGTTAAACCTAAGAGTATAGATGAAGCATGTAAAGATGATCATTGGATTCAAGCAATGACGAAAGAATTAGATCATATTGTGAAGAATGACACATAGGAATTAGTTCCTAGACCTAAAGACAAGAATGTCATTGAAACTAAATGTGTATTCAGAAACAAGATGAATGAACAAGGTGAAGTTGTGAGAAATAAAGCCAGCCTTGTATGCAAAAGATATTCACATCAAGAATGAATAGCTTATGATTATACATATGCCCTTATAGCTAGAATAGAATTAGTGAGAATTTTCTTAGCTTATGCAATGAATAAGAAATTCAAAGTGTATCAGATGGATGTTAAATCAGCCTTCTTGAATGGAGAACTAGAAGAAGAGGTATACATTGAATAGCCTAAAGGTTTCCCTCTAATAGAAAAGAAAGATATGACATGCAGATTAAAGAAATCTTTGTATGGTCTAAAACAAGCACCAAGAACCTGTTGGAAATATTCAAGACTATGCTAGGTTACTGAGAGGGGAGGGGTGAATCAATAACCTCTAAAAATTTATCAAATTTAGCACTTTATAACAATATACCAATTATCATCTATTGATCTAATTGCATGCATGAGAAACTAAAAGCATAAAACATTCATAACACTTGAACACAATAATTTGGTGATCTAGAAACCTTCCAAATAGAAAGTAAAACTAGGGTGGGGATGATACCCACAAAACTTCAATACTGCAGCATAAAGTTGGTCTATTAAGGCTTACATTGATCACTTATGATTATCTGCCCTATTAGGAGCAATTAGGACTGCTACGTCCACCTTGTTGAAGGATTTACAAACATGCAATAAAGTATGCACTCTGTTAAGAGATTTAAGAAAGACTATTAAGTCTACCTTGTGAAAGGATTTAGACTGATTCACCTATTAGAATGAAATAGTTGATCTCTAATTTACAACTAAATTTTTGATAGAGATTCTCTGAAGTAATAATCACCTTTTGTGATGGATATGTCTCTTATGCTCCTTTTCTAATATGGCCTTTAATATATACTTTATCTATTGCTTGATCACATTCACATTCTTACATGTTCATTATCTTTCATACTTCCTTAGATATGATACCAAAGTTAGCCAATATACAATTTAACACCAATATTACAAAGTTGACCCAAATGAAGACACTCAGGTTCTAAAGATTGACTTGGTGAAGTTCTAATACTGAGTATCCACTGTCATTACTTGGCATCATCATACATTTGGTAGAATTAGAAGCTCGATCCATACTAATCACCTCAAAGTAGCCTCAAACTTGGTCTACTCTAGTGACTCGATAAATACTATATCACTTGTCATAAACTAAATCACTCGGTAAATACTAATCATCACATATGGCTTGGTTAACACTAGCTTTGCATCACATGAACTACTAGCTGGGTACAAACTGCAAAGCTCGATAAGCATTGGAGTGCTCGAGTTGAACTGCTAGACTTCACACTGCATAATTCTACTCAGTTTGAACTATTGCACTTCACACTAATTGAATTCCCTGAGTAACCACTAGAATGCTCGATGGCCACTTAGAGTTATTCCAAAAGACTTGGTAGCAACTATAGAGCTCGATCGCTACTGAATTACATGGAAAACATTGTAGATTGTTCAATGAGCTTGGTAGCCATACAAAATTTGATTAAGTATTGTCACTAATAACAAACTTGACTTATATGTCAACAATCTCCCCCTTTGGCATTAGTGACAAAAACACTTATTAGCCAAAACTTATATACATCACCATGTGATACTGGCTCGGTAGGGTATACTATTTTGAGATTTTTCAAAATTTGTCTTTGTAAGTATATACAATATACTATACAACATATCTACAAAATTCTCCTCTAATATATACATTTTCTACCTTTGCATGATTCTCCCCCATACAATATACATAGTGTCTCACTATACATAGACTCTCCCCTTTTTGACAATAATGCCAATTATTTATTCAAAACTTATTTACATAGAGACACCAATATGAGATAGAAACTCAGAATGTACCTTAAGTATAAGTGCTAGAGTTTTATCTCAATCCTCTTGCAAAATCTTGCATGTATGGAGAGTAATTTGCACTTCTACAGAGAGTTCTATCATGTGATCTATAATAGAGGAGTTGTTGTCATGGATAAAGGTTTTTGAATAAATAATATGTTTATGCATTGTATCCATGATAGGAAGGATCATATTCTAGATATCTATCAATGTAGATTGGATCCTTGCTTCTTCTCTCAACAACTCTAACTACACGTTTGATAGAAATCTAATCTTCATATGATGTGCAGAGCTTGAACTAGGGTCAAGTTGAAATTGATGTGCACTAGCTTTCAAATCCTCATCAATCTTTGTCAGTTTTCTCTTTATCTCCTTTGTGAACTCAATAACATCACATAACTTCACAAAAAGTGATGTCACATTGGTGCAAGAGGTTTCAAGATTGGTCAAAATTGTTGAAAGCTCAACTTGTTGAATGGAAATCTACTGATCAATGTGCTCAATTACTTTATTATCAAATTTCTTTTCAGCTTTCTCAATTAACTTTCCTTGACCACTAGAGTCCTCATTAAACTTTTGGACTGCCTCTTCTAATTGCAATAAAATAGTTTGAGAAGAATCTATCTCAATACCTATTGCCTCAAACAAAATATTCTTGGCATCATAAATAATTTTATATTCCCTATCTCTTTCCTCTCTCAATCTCTTCTGCTTTGCTTTCTTTTGGAGGAGTTGACTAGCTATATGCATCTGGTCCGCAGTGAGATTATCAAAGTCCCATTTGGGAATTTCTATTTTCTCATCTAGGTCTATATCCTCTTCTATCTGCTTTACTCTACCAAAAAATATTGTACTTGGTTGAACCTTGGGTTCAACTATCCTTATACTTAATGCCTTTGAATTCAGAATGGAAACAATAGTAGATATACTAGGACTTGTTATGAAAATTGATATAGTACTTACTGATGGAATACTAATAGGAATGCTTGCTGAATCCAAAATTGAAGTAGACAAAATTGTAGTATTCAAAACTGAAGTACTTATTGCTGAAGTGCTCAAAATTCTAGAAGCCACTATACTCATGCCTGATGACTTGGTAGCTAAAGAAGAGGTAGGTTGTAGCTCAGTAGATGAAGTGGTAGACACTTCTATCAATGATGTACTAAGCTATGTGGGGGTGAAGAGTAATTAGACATTTTAAGTACCTATAATTGTCACAATCAAACTTGTTGAAGTTGTCTTTTGGCTTGATATGGCTGTTGGTTTGCTTGGAGAGTGAGGAAGTGAGGAAATGACTATAGCTGCTATCTTCATAGGGTCAATCTCCTCATCATCTTCTTTAGTTTCCTCGGCAACTTCTTCTTCTTTATCTTCTTCAACTTCTTCATTGTCAAAATGTGTAGGCTCAGTGTAAGTTTCTTCTTCCTCATCATCATTGTCATCATCCTTAACATCTATTAGGAAGTCACTTTGTTTATGCAAATGATAAACATTCTTCCACATGCTTGTGGCATTCTTGACCACATGCTCTATATCCTTGATCAAAATTAAACAAGTATTAAATCTAAGAGTCATCTTATCTTCATTTCTTCTTTAAGGATTCTTTCACCTCAACATCTGTCATGCTAGGTAGCAACTACCTTAGGGTTTGTACATAGACATCTTTTGTGGTTTGCATAGTATAGTCCCATCTTGGCTTTATTTTCTCTAAAATTCATTAGAGATTTGGGAGGCTATCTAATCTAGTGAATACTTCTATTTTCCCATTTTGGTTAACACCTGTTCTTCAACCTGTTTCTTTTCTACCTTTTGATCTTGTTTCATACTTCAAGGATTTGAAGTTTGTTATACCTACACCTTCTTCCAATTGTTTCAATTTTTCTTGGAAGGTGGGAAGAGGTTTGCCTACCTTTTTTCCTCGACCTCTTCAAAGGCAACCAATTAACTCTCATTTCATGAAGAAGTTTCCTTTATGAATGGCTCTCCTCTTCAATCTTAATCATACATTCTGATTAATCTTGATCGTCGATCACCTCTTGGATTCTATAAAAGAAGCTCTCCATTCCTCATTATAGGGGATGAATTTTGGAATTTGCATCAAACTTATGCTGAAATTCTTACTCACTTTTCTCACATTTGCATAGCTTTATTTCTTTCATTGTAATATGATTTAGATTTTAAATATGCATCCATTTAGCATACTATGCTTCTTCATTTCTTAGATTAAAATGCATTTCTCATTTAGATTAATTTCACTATCATACAGTTGCATAAAATCCTTAGTACTAAAAGCTATGGTTGTCTGCTTCTCAGTCTGAGAGAAAATAGGAAAAATCCTTCTTGTTAGAAGGCAATAGGTCGTTCTATTGGATCCTTTAGATAAACAACACAATGTTTATTCTGGGATGATCTTGCAGGTAATGACCATGTTGAAGTTTATGTGAGGATCAGAGGCCCCCAGTTTCACATATACATTTCTAGCACCCACTGTGGGGTTTGAAAAATCAATTTTTCTAGCCCCATTTTCTATATTTTTTGCATTTTTTTATTGGTCTATTTGTACAGGTTTCCCAATTTTCACTTGAGAAATCTAATTTTTGCACGAAGATTCTCATGTGGTGCACATCATTTCTTCACTCGGGTCTATGCATGATTTCATGCAAAATTTTGCAACAGCAATGTAAAATACAATTTTTCAGATTCTAATTTATTAAGATGTTTGTTTGATTAACAATTTTCTCTGAAGCATTTTATTTCGAATTTCTATTTTTCCATTTTTATTTCTAATTTCTAGTTTTTTTTTGCAGCTTAATAGCGGTTTGTAGGACATTTTTAAAAATTCAAAAATGTATTAAAAAAAAAAAAAGAGTATAAAACGAGTTTTGACTTTTGAGGTTTTCATAGGTTTTGACTTTTTCTAAGCAGCTTTATGGGTATAAAAAAGAACAAAAAAAGTTAAATTTTATTTTCCCATAGTTAAGCTTCTATTTGACTAACGGTGTTTTCTGAAGCATTTTCACTTAGATTTCTGGTTTTCAGCAGCTTAACAATGGTTTGCAGGATGCTTGACAAAGACATCTTTTATCCAAATACTTCAAACATATACTGACTATGTGAATGCAGGATGCTTGTCAAAGATACGCATGACAAAGATTTGTTTCAATTCCATATAAACACTATGTCTTCTTTTATTGCTTTTCACACATAGTATAAATAGGGCTTGTGAACTTCATAGGGTGTAAGACAGGGGAATAGGGGAGTATGCTCTTTACCACTTGGAGGTCATGACCAAGGGTAAATTAGAAACCTAGAAGCCTTTGAAAGATGGCATCCAAGGGAGGCAAGAAAATTAGTGGTTCTCCCAAATGAATCCTTTAATGAAGAGATGATGATTTCCTTTTAGGGGATCAAAGTCTTGGAATAGGCCAAGGTGGGATTGATTAAGCTAATTCGACGATTAACATGTCTTGCATGTTTGGGCAAGGAAATGAGGTAGAGGAGTATGCTCTTTCCCCTTGAGGGAAATTAGAAACTTTGACCCTTAGATCCGAACCACAAATCTGAGTCATCCTTTAGAGGGCCTGCCAAAGTGATCCAACCTCTAGGGATGACCCAAGTGAGCACACTCCTTTTGCCAAAGATTCCACCTCACTCTAATAAAGAATATTTTTTGAGTGAAAGACTCCAAAGCCATATTAATTTCCACTTCTCCATTCTGATATCACATATCAAGAAGAGGCTCTGTAAACTACACTAGTCAGTGTTGGCCCCAATCTTGCTAGTCAAGTGTGTGTGCTTACAGATGCTGGTATGGGCTGCTATCCTCAACTTTTCTTGCAAAGCCACCAGGGATTAGTATGAATGGAAGCCAAGTAAAAACCTTTTATTTATTTTCTACCTGATTCACCTCCGAAAGGAGGCATAATCTTTGTGTGAGGGGGAAGAATCTCTCCTTCAGAACTCACCATAAGCATGCAACTGGGTGTTGGAAGGTGGTATATGTTCTTGACCCCTACTACATGGGTGTTCATTCAGAATATATGTTATTGAGCCCTTTGAATACACCAAAAATATGGGCACCCTCTAGAGGGTGACACAATTGTGTGAGGTGCGCGCATGCACATAAGTTGTGGGACAAAGGTTTTTCCTTCTCTACCAATTTTTTATTTTAGGGATAAAAGTGTGTTTTTTATTGAGTCTTTAAACATTGTCCAAACCTATTAAACAAACTAAACATCAAAATTCCCCCATCCCTCCAAGTTGCTTTGTCCTCAAATGGGTTGTTTGAAACTACTGCTTCTTCTCGTGTTTATCTAAAAACCAATTGTGTTGTTTAAAACAACCAAAATGTTGTCCAAAACTTGAAAACAATCTTACTACCTATCTAAAATATATCAAAACAACCAACAATCTATCCAGAACAATCTAAAACTTGCAAAAATTGCTTCAAAATTTAGTATCTTTTTTGTCAGAGCTACTTGCACTCTAAATATGGTCTATTATCTACAACATTTTACCTCTTTTTTGTCTGCAAAAAATGTCAAATAGTGGCTTCTTTCTTAGCTAATGACTTGTGACCTACACATAAACTATTCTTGTCTCTTGTTCACTTTGTCTTTGGTCTTTGGTGCATGTCATACTCTGTGTCACAATAATCATAATTTTTGGTTGTTCTAGCCATTACTTAGATGACTCGTACCTTAGTATATAGTACCCTTATCTTGCTTTGTTTTTTAGACTATGTTCTAGTGTGGTCCTTGTTTAAGATTTTCCTTTTTGTCCTTGTCTATGACTATGGCAACAAGAAGTGGCAACGTGTTTTATCAACAAAGACCTAGATGAGGTAGAGCTAGGGGTACTAATTGCGGCAAAGGTCGCTCTTCAGTCCATACAAGAGCTATCTTTAGTCCATCTAGTGAGGAATCTTCACAATCCCCCTCACCTGCCAAATCACCTCAGGTCCATAGAACATTCTCTATAAACTTGCAACAAACTAGGAATCCCTTGTATCAAGAGGATCTTGAAACTAGCAAAGGTCCCACATCTCCAAACAATACATCTAAATTCTTTTTTAAGGGACCTTTCCAATTAAAACATACAAAAACTAAACACCTTCCTACAATTGTTGATTACGAACATGAACACAGTGAACATAGCAGAAACCAAGACCAACCTAGGAATGATAAAGAAAAAGACCATTACACTAATGAGGAGGAGGAAGAGGTGGAAATACTTCCTAAACACATAGCAAAGTGTCATAAAGACAAAAACTTTCAAAAGGTCATGGAAATCCTGCTCAACAAAGAGAAAGAAAAATACTTTCTCAAACTTGCCCAAGAGGGAGCTAAGCTACCCCATCATTTCAATGTGGAAACTATCATCATGCCTAAAGAGGAAACTGAGACTTCAAAACTCCAAAAAAAATTGAAAATCATGCAAGACAAACTAGTTCAGATGATGCGTGATAAAGACAAACCCACAAAAAATATACATCTTAGACGCTCTTTGCCCATTTCCATTTGACAAGACCATAGACATGCCTCCTTTTCCAAGAGGAGTAGAGTTACCTAAGTATGATAAATAATTTGGAACTACCAATTCCCAAAATCATTTGAGGGAATTTGGTGCCTTGTCTATGGAATTTATGCATAATCAAAAGTATCTCATGTGTTTATTCCCAAGAAGTCTAGGTGGTCAGGCTATGGAGTAGTTTTCATACTTGCCTCCTAGTATCATAATGTCCAACACCTTGTTAACATCCAAGATTTGTATAATCTTAAGTAGAAGGTTGGGGAACCTTTCCTCACATTCCTTCAAAAGTGGAGACAACTTTATACTAAATATTCATGCAAGATTCCTAAAATGGAAAAGCTTGACATCTTCATTGATAATCTCCTGCCTAATTTTGGATATAGAGTCCAACTTCAAGGTCTAGGCACCTTCGGGGACATGGTCACACAAGCTATTTGCATAGATGAATTCATGGTCAAGAAGGGCAAACTTACTCTTCAAAAGGACACAAAATAAGGATCCACCTCTAACAAGGAAAAACCCAAGTATGTCAATAAGAACTAGGAAATTGTACATGATGGGTTGTTGACAACATCACTCCTAAACCTACTAAGGCAGCCTTTAATCTCATAGATAGTCTCAACATAGCCAAAAATGTTGAGAAACCTCCTCCTAACAATAAGACATCTAGAAATAGACCAAGAAACTCATGGGCCACATGCCCTAAACGAGAATATACACCTCTAGGTGAACCTTTGGATGTGGTTTACAAGGCCTTGCTACAAAAAAAGCTCATTTCACCAATGGAAAACTCTCACCCTTATGACCCACAACCACACCCACCATGGTAGAATGAAATTGCATTCCATGAGTACCACCAAATTAAGGGACACAAAACTAGCAACTACATAAACTTGAGCCACAAAGTCCAGGGCATGATCGATGATGGTGACATTGTGGTAGATAGACATAACAAGAACTTGGATCACAAGGTTTTCAAGGAGCTTTTCTCATCTTATGAAAAAGGAGAGAGCTCAAAACCAAAATCTAACAACAAGGTCAACTATACATACTCTAATGATAACAATGTGATCAACATGGTTGAACCTATAGATTTTGAGTATTGTGACATTATTACCGTCAAGGGTAAGCAAGATAACAATAAACCCAAGGAACCATTTGTCTTGAGGGGCCCTACTTCCCACACAACCAAAAATATATCTTCACAATACTATGCCAACATTGTTACATGTTCTTGTGCCAAGTTGGTACTCAAAGGCCCTGCACCTTCTACTCCTAATCTTGAACAACACAAAGATAAAACCCTTGTTGGTCCATCTAGCAGAGGTGTAAAACTTACAAAAAATTTAGCAACCACTAGCTACAGTGTTCTTGATCAATTAAAATGAACTAATTCTCAAATCACAATCTTTGAGCTGCTTAAAATCTCACCTACCCATAGGAAAATTCTTGACAAAGCCCTCACTGAGGCAAATTTTCCTCAAGATCTTGATCTTGAATGATTCCAATCTATGGTAGGTCATTTGACCTCACCTTACTATATGTCCTTCTCTAAGGAGGATGATAATTCATTGAGTTACCCACATAATCGACCTCTACACATTAAGGTCATGATACATCAGACACGTGTTTTTCGGGTACTCATCGATAATGGAGCTAGGTTGAACATTGTCTCCATTGCTCTACTTAGACAATTAGATTATTATGAGGACTCTACTGATCTTTGTCACAAGATCACTATCAAAGCATATGATGAAGTTGAGCATAAGTCTCTAGGTCTTGTGGCATTGTCCCACTGCGTCGGTCCTATAGAAAGGGATGTCACTTGTCAGGTCCTCAACATTCCCTTCACTTACAATATTTTTCTAAGAAGGTCATGGATACATGAGATGCACGTTGTGCCATCCACATAACATCAATGCATAAAATTCTTGTTTCATGGCTCCGAAGTCACTATCCCTACAAGTACTAGCTATACTTGCAATATGCTAAAACTTGCTGAGAATTTTGTACCTACTAATAGCGAATCTATTGATTATCATGATAACAAGCTATTGGGGAATTCTACAACTTGTCGCCATGTAGCACTGATTCTAAGGAATATGAATTTGACTCCCTTTCAGAAGCAACTAAAGATAAAGACATTGACCAAGTTCATGTCTATGAAAACCAACTCAAAGTAAGTAAAGCATCTAGGATTAGGTCATATAGGTCTGATCCAACTAGTGTCCTCGAGTCTTTGATTGATGATGTTAGTGCTCAAAAACATTCGAACACACTTGTGGATGAAGTTGCTCTAGGTTTCAAATTGTTGGTCCAAGCATTTAATAATTATATTGGGAACGCAATTGAACTGACCACTACTTTTTCATTCACATATCCTGAGCTTACAGAGTGGAATTCTAATACATCTAGTGAAGTCCCCACATTTCAAAACAATTATGCTCTTGCCTGCTACTTAAACATTGTCGAACCAGTAACATCTTCCACCAACGAAAAAAGCATCAATATGATTGAAGCTAACATCAAATATCTCAGTCATATAATCAAAATGAAAAAAATAGGGGTAATGGTGAAAACCACATTTTGGTAGTGTCAGAACCTAAAAAAGTAAAAATAAAAGATGTATCCAAGGGAGAAAACATCTCTGAGGTGCCTGCGGATGAGATATTTGATGCACTTCCTAGTCATTTTTAGGAGAGATCATTAGTGCTGATAGAGCCAACATAGCCCAATAACTTGGGCACAGAAGAGCATCCTCACATGATACATCTAGCACAATCACTGTCTCCAAAAGAAAAAGAGAAATTCATTGCCTTCTTCTGAGAGAAGAAGATAAACTTTGCATGGACATATTCTAACATGCCAAGACTAGATCTTGATCTCATTATGCATCATTTGTCCATCACACCAGGCATTAAACCAGTTAAACAAAAATTTTGAAAAATGCATCCTCATGTTGCATTGCTCATCAAAGTTGAATTGGAGAAGCTTCTAAAAGCTAGTTTCATCCGTGCTATTGATTACACTGAATGGATTTTCAACATTTTTCCAATCTCTAACCATGACAAATCTATTAGAGTTTGTACTAACTTCTGTGATCTCAACTTAGCATGTCTTAAGGATGATTTTCCACTTCCCAACATTAATATGATAGAGGACATGATAGCAAGATATGAGATGTACTCACTCATGGATGGGTTTTCTAGTTATAATCAGATCAAACTTGCACTAGAGGATCAAGAAAAGACTTCTTTTACATGTACATGGGAAACCTTCTGTTGGAATGTAATGCCATTTGGCTTGAAAAATGCTGGTGCTACATATTAGAGGGAAGTTACTACAATTTTTTATGACATGATGCATAAAATAATGGAGGATTATGTCAATGATACCTTAGTTAAGAGCACAAAATGAAATACTTATCTTCAAGATTTGGGACCTATCTTGGATCGCATGGAAAAAATTAGTCTAAGACTTAACCCTAAGAAGTGTGCATTCAGTGTGACATCTAGGAAACTACTTGGCTACATTGTGTCTGCAAAAGGAATCGAGGTGGATCCAGAGAAAGTCCAAGCAATCATGGATATGCCTCCACCCTGTAATATCAGTCAGATGAGAGGTTTACAAGGAAGATTCCAATCTATTCATAGGTTCATCTCACAACTGGCAAATAGATCATAACCTTTTACAAGGACTCTACATAAGGGTGTGAAATATAACTAGAGTCAGGATTGTGAACAAAGCTTGACACAAATAAAATAATATCTTGCTAATCCACCAATCTTGATGCCTCCTATCTATGGGAAGCCTCTGATTTTGTACATCTCAACAACTAAAATATCTTTGAGTATCTCATTAGCTCAAGAGGACAACAATAACAAGGAAAGAGCTATTTACTATTTGAGTTGCACGCTGATCTCTTATGAGATGAATTACAGTATCATTGAGAAATCTTTCTTGGTAGTTGTATTTGCTTCCCAAAAGTTGAGACACTACATGCTTGCTCACACTATGCAACTAGTGGCTAAAATTAATGCACTGAAGTACTTGCTCAGCAAGGCAGCTCTAATAGGAAGATTGGCTAAGTCTGTCATGATACTCAGCAAGTTTGACATTTAGTATGTTTAACGAAAGGCTATCAAGGGACAAGCGATTGTTGATCAGCTAGTAGATGCACCAATGAAGAGTCGTCTCCCATTGAACATTGATTTTTTAGATGAGTCAATTCTAATGCTCACACACCAAACGTGGATAATGTTCTTTGATGGGTCCATCACACAACAGGGATCCAGTGTCAAGTTACTCTTCATAACACCACAGAGATATTCACTACCTAAAGCATACAATATTTTTTTTCCTTGTACAAACAACATTGCAGAATACAAAGCTCTCATTAATGGCATGAAGATTTTAATTGAATGGAGAGTGGATCAATTAGACATCTTTGGTGATTCATAGCTTATAATCAACTAGGTTAATAATGTATATCAGACAAAGGATGAGAAATTGATTCCTTATAAACACATGGTGGATGACTTGAAGAAATACTTTTCTCACATCACTTTTCAATAGATTCTTTAAGCAAAAAACAAAGCGATTGATGCCATGGCTACTCTTGCTTCCTTGTTACAGATACCAGAAAAATGATCTCTAACACGAGTTCCTAGTGGAAATGTTACTCTACCTTTCCTATGACTCTCCCAAATCTAAGATGATCTATTCTATTTTAGGACATGACTCATCTCACTACCACCACATATACTCTTACTTACATGACCAAACCATTTTGGATAATCTAACCTGAAATGAAAGACATCACCTTATCTGTAATGCTTCATGTTATGTTATTATTGCTAAAGACTTGTTTAGGAGAGGTCTTGATGGAACACTCCTTAGGTGTCTAGAACCCAATGATTCCAAGTGTGCATTAGTAGATGTACATGAGGGTATTTGTGGATCTCACTCAAATGGCCTAACACTAGCTCATAAACTTATTAGAGCTGGTTACTATTGGCCGAATATGGAGCAAGAGGCAATCAAATATGCTAAGTCATGTAAGCAATGTCAGATCCATGGGAATCTAGTTCATGCTCCAACTAGAGATCTAATTCCATTTGTTACACTATGGCCATTTCAACAATGGGCCTTTGATCTCATGGGTCATATTCACCCATCTTCTTCAAATGGACATAAGTTTATCATTACTGCTACAGACTACTTCACTAAGTGGGTAGAGGCAGTCCCTCTTTCCATAGCAAATGGAAAAAGTATAGCTTTATTCATTATGAATTACATCAAATGCATGTATGGTGTACCTTCATCCATTATTACTGACAATGGAGGATAGTTTAAAAATAAGGATCTTAAGGAGTTATGTAAAAGGTTTAAAATCATGCAACATTGGTCTTCTATTTATTACCCCTAGAGTAATGGTTAAGCAAAAGTATCCAACAAGGAAATCCTTAAGATTTTGCATCACATAGATAGTAAATTTGGAAGGGACTGGCACCTTCAGATTAATCCAGCTTTATGGGCTTACAGAACAAGTATCAGAACTCCAACAAGTACAATGCCCTTTGATTTAGTATATGGAGCAGATGTTGTGCTTCCCATTGAGGTTGAGATTCCTACTTTGAGAATCTCCATGAAAAGCCTCATCATTGATGAAGACTATAGAATATCTTGGCTTCAAGAGCTGAAAATATTAGATGAATGTTGGCAATTGGCATGTGATCATCTCTAAGCTTATCAACAACATATGTCTAGAAGTTACAATAAGAAAGTTAAGCCACGTGACTTCCAATTGGGTGATCTTGTTCTGAGAGAAAACCCTAAGAATCAACAAAAAAGAGTACAAAAGGGGAAGTTCAAACCTAACTGGCTCGGTCTATACATAGTCACTGCGGTGTTTGGATATGATGCTTACCAACTTTCAACAGCCAAGGGAGAGGTGCTCAAAGAGCCCGTCAACACTCTCCATCTAAAGCGGTTCTACAGCTGATCTGATCATAGAAGCTCTCTGTATATATTTAAATGTCCTGAAAAAATCTTTAAAATTGCAAAAATTCTTGAAAAAAATCATTATCTTGGTGAAAACCTAGCAATAGGCACCTTGGTAATACCAAAAACATTTGAAATTTTCAAAAATACAAAAAAAAAATCAAAAAGAGAAAAATTCAAAAAAATTGAAAAAAAAAATGCCATTGGTGAAAACCTGGAAACAGGCATCATGGTAGCAAAAAAATAGAAGCTCTGCCAAGAAGGTGAAAATCTGATAAATAGGCACCTCTTGTTCCCAATGCTCCATCTTCTAGCTTCCTGTATAGTTGTTTTCCTACTTTAGTTTCTTGCTTTTTCGCTCATGTATCCATGAATTGAATCTTGTCATAGCTCAAGGGTGCCACCCTTTAGTGTCATAGAATCTCTTTCACGACAGTCACTAGTTGTTCTAACTGTGTCTACCTATTGTCACTAGTGTCACTCTTTGCTTAGATTCTCCTCATAAAATCTCTTTTGCATCAGTCACTATTTATTGTAGTTGCATCTGCCTACTACCATTTGTCTCACTTTTGAGATTCCTCTCATGGAAGATCTCTTTGGCATCAGTCACCAGTTCTTCTAACTGTGTATGTCTATTGTCACTCAGTTACTACCAAGGTTCTTCTTATTGAAGACTCCTCTTTGACTTCAGTCACCATTTTTTTTATTGTGTTTGTCTACTATTGTCACCCTACTAAAGAGATTTATTTCATGCATGTTCTGCACATTGACACTTGACATCAATCCTGCAACATAGAAAATGAACTAAAAATGTTGAATCTATTTGAGATATGTTGAGCTTTTCTTTGTTTTTTTTTTTTTTGCTTTATCATGTCTCTTTGAGTGACTCGATGATATCATTTTTTAATAGAGAAACAAGGATTGGGGCATGATCTTTTCTTTGATTTCTATTTGTGGTTAAGTTCCAATGATAAGAGGCATATATATCAATTGGGGTGTCCACTATAAGATCCTCCATCTTGTATTGGATGGCCATTTGTACCTCGACTCCTTTTATATGGATAAATCAATGAGGTTGGTTCTTCTCCTTGCTTGTTGGAGTGAACCTTTTATGCTACAGTAAATACTAATACTCATCCTGCTAAGTGAACATACAAGTCATTGTGAGTATATATGGAAACTTCTATCTCAAGTTACGGACACAAGGGTTGTTGTGGACAAAATACTTATTGATTACTTAGCATAAGAGGGATCTCCCATGTCTCTAGTGTGTCTACATGCAAGAAACATTCTAGTCATCCTAGTGTTTATGCTATGATTCTTATGTTCACTTTCTATATTAAAAGGCAAAAATATTCTGGTCATTCTGGATTCTTGTGCCTCGAATGCTTACATTTAATCCTAACAAAACTAGAACATATCTCCTATTCATATTTCCATGATTGCAACATCACTGGGAATGTATGATGTATGGGGTTTCTCTATATGCTCAGTGATGAATATTTTTAAAGCTTGGTAACTAGATCTAGGGTTGCATTTAGTTTAAGGTTGCATCTAGCATAGGGTTGCATTGCATATTCTACTTGCATAAGTTCGGTCATTGATTTACTTGCATCCTTTGTGATGTGGGATTGTCAGCTTATTCAAAGTATCATGTTTCTTCATGGATATACAAATGATTGATTAATCACCCTCTTGGCTACTTTGACTGCTCTGAATCCATTTTCAGGATCAAATTTGAAATCTGACACACTTAAGCAGCTCAAAAACACATTTTAAAATTTTGGGACCAACGTGATCGAATGCTTGTGCAGTCCATTTTTCTAATACTTTGTGAATCTTGGAATCTTTTCAAATCACATTTCCTTCAAATTTTTCAAAAAATCTAGAAAAAGTCAACTCATGTCAACTCTGGTCAACCTTTGTTCAAACTTGGTCTTCTAGACCTCGAAATCACTTTGAATTGACTCCAAATTTTCTTTTGATCATTTTGATCTCTTCTTTATTCTTATGAATAACATATTACTTATGTATCTCTCGCTATACCACTCTATATCATATTTATGGTGTGTCATCTTTCGATTTTGCTCCCGAGGGGGCAAGATGATTACATCATTGAATCTGAATTTCAACTCAATCTAAATCTTATGTCCTCATCACTCAAGGCATCTTTTTACTTGGGGCATCTTACTCGCTTCTATCTAGCGTCTATGTTATCGATCTCATCTTTTGATTAGTTGATCACATCTTATATAACATTTCTGGTTAGAGTTCGATAAATAGGTATCGGGATGGTCTAAACCCTGACTCTTGAGGATCAAGCCTCATTTTGAAGATGATTCTATGACTCATGATTGGATCTTACTATCTTTTATGGACCAATATTCAAGTCTTCTATCTAGACTATGGGGGATTAAGCTTTGTTCTGGAGATAATTCCAAATTCTTGTTGATCTAGAGATAATCCTAAATTTTGCTGAGGATTAAGCCTTGTTCTAGGGATAATTCTATGCATCATCTTTAATCTTTTCATCTTTTAATGGAAAAGTATTAGGATATTTTAAACCCTAACTCCTGAGAGTTGAGTCTCATTCTGGGAACAATTCTATAAAATTTAACAATCTTTATGCAATCAACTTTGGTATCTAGGTGTTCTATCTAGATCCCTTAAGATTAAGCTCCATTCTAGAGATAATATTTGAAAGCTTGTCAATCTAGGTATCTAAGTGTTCTATCTGGATTCCTTAAGATTAAGCTCCATTCTGGAGATAATCTTTAAAAGCTTGTCAATCTAGGTATCTAGGTGTTCTATCTGGATTCCTTAAGATTAAGCTCCATTCTAGAGATAATATTTAAAAGCTTGTCAATCTAGTTATCTAGGTGTTCTATCTAGATTCCTTGAGATTAAGCTCCATTCTGGAGATAATCTTTAAAAGCTTGTCAATCTAGGTGTCTAGGTGTTCTATCTGGATCCTTTGAGATTAACCTCCATTCTAGAGATAATCTTTAAAAGCTTATCAATCTTGGTATCTAGGTGTTCTATTTGGATTCCCTAAGGTTAAGCTCCATTCTAGAGATAACCTTTAAAAGCTAATAAATTGGTCTCTATATCATCAATTTCAGAACCAATCTCATTTCTTGATCTATACTTCTGATTTCTTTGAATCAAATGTGTTGTTCGCACATTCATTCAAAGAGGGGCAAATGTAATACCCCAAAATTGGCACATTTCCATATTAACCAACTTTGGTTTATTCAATTATTCCTAAGTCCTATTTTACTAGGCAATTCTATTCTAATAATCACTACTTGACCTAGGTGTCAAATGCAAAAAATCCTAATCTGCATTAATCATATTATTTATTTAATTCCTAAATATTGATTCAAATTATCTACATAAACCTATTGATTTAATTTAATTTAATTATAAGTGTTCGACTTTAATTAAATTAAAATTACCTCTTTAGCTAATATAGAAAGGAATTAAATACATTTAATTTAATAAGATATCTCCTCTTTTTAATTATTGAATTTAATTATTCATTTAGTTAAATTTATTCATTTATGAGGTCATATTATATTTTATTAAATTAAATATTCTCAAAAAGGCGATTGGTTAACTGCTTTTATCACGCGAAAAGGAATCGGTTAGCTCTTTTTATCACTCAAAAAGGAATCAGTTAACTCCTTTTATCACTCAAAAAGGAATCAGTTAACTCCTTTTATCACTCAAAGGCAACTAGTTAACTCCCTTTTCATGAGGAAGTCTCCTTTATGACTAGCTCTTCTCTTCAATCTTGACCGTCCATTCTAATTAATCTTGACCGTCGATCACCTCTTGGATTCTATAAAAGAAGCTCTCTATTCCTCATTATAGGGGATGAATTTTGGAATTTGCATCAAACTTGTGCTGAAACTCTTACTCACTTTGCTCACATTTTCATATCTTTATTTCTTTCATTCTAATATCATTTAGATTTTAAATATGCATCCATTTAGCATACTATGCTTTTTAATTTCATAGATTAAACTGCATTTCTCATTTAGATTAATTGCATGAAATCCTTCATACTAAAAGGTTAGGTTGCCTACTTCTCAGTCTAAGAAAAAATAGCCAAAATCCTTATAGTTAGAAGGCAATAGGTCATTCTATTGGATCCTTCGGATAAACAACATAATGTTTATTTCGAGATGATCTTGCAAGTAATGACCATGTTGAAGTGTATGTGAGGATTAGAGGCCCCCAATTTTACATATATTACATCATTGAATCTGAATTTTAACTTAATCTGAATCTTATGTCCTCGTCACTCAAGGCATCTTGTCACTCAGGGCATCTTGCTCCCTTCTATCTAGCGTCTATGTTATCTATCTCATCTTTTGATTAGTTGATCACATCTTATAACATTTCTAGTCAAAGTTCGATAGACAAGTATCAGGACAGTCTAAACCCTGACTCTTGAGGATCAAGCCTCATTTTGATGATGATTCTATGACTCATGATTGGATCTTACTATCTTTTATGGACCAGTATTCAGGTGTTCTATTTGGACTCTAGGGGATTGAGCTTTGTTCTGGAGATAATTCCAAATTCTTGCTAAGGATCAAGCTTTGATCTGGAGATAATCCTAACTTTTTATGAGGATTAAGCCTCGTTCTAGGGATAATTCTAAGAATCATCTTTAATCTTATCATCTTTTAATGGATAGGTAGCGAGATAGTCTAAACCCCGACTCTTAAGAGTTTAGTCTTGTTCTGGGAACAGTTCTATAAAATTTGACAATCTTTATGCAATCAAATTTGGTATCTAGGTGTTCTATCTGGATCCCTTAAGATTAAGCTCCATCCTAGAGATTATCTTTAAAAGCTTGTCAATCTAGGTATCTAGGTGTTCTATTTGGATTCCTTAAGATTAAACTCCATTCTAGAGATAATCTTTAAAAGCTTGTCAATCTAGGTATCTAGGTGTTCTATCTGGATTCCTTAAGATTAAGCTCCATTCTAGAGATAATCTTTAAAATCTTGTCAATCTAGGTATCTAGGTGTTCTATCTGGATTCCCTTAAGATTAAGCTTCATTATGGAGATAATCTTTAAAAGCTTGTCAATCTAGGTATCTAGGTGTTCTATCTAGATTCCTTAAGATTAAGCTCCATTCTAGAGATAATCTTTAAAAGCTTGTCAATATAGGTGTCTAGGTTCTCTATCTAGATCCCTTAAGATTAAGCTCCATTCTGGAGATAATCTTTAAAAGCTTATCAATCTTGGTATCTAGGTGTTCTATTTAGATTCTCGAAGGTTAAGCTCCATTCTAGAGATAAACTTTAAAAGATAATCAATTGGTCTTTGTATCATCAATTTCAAAACCAATCTCATTTTTTGATCTATACTTCTGATTTCTTTGAATCAAACATGTTGTTCGCACATTCATTCAAAGAGGGGCAAATGTAATACCCCAAAATTGGCACATTTCCATATTAACCAACTTTGGTTTATTCAATTATTCCTAAGTCCTATTTTACTAGGAAATTCTAATTCTAATAATCGCTACTTGACCTAGGTGTCAAATGCAGAAAATCCTAATCTACATTAATCATATTATTTATTTAATTCCTAAATATCGACTCAAATTAGCTACATAAACCTATTGATTTAATTTAATTTAATTATAAGTGTTCTACTTTAATTAAGTTAAAATTACCTCTTTAGCTAATATACAAAGGAATTAAATACATTTAATTTAATAAGATATCTCCTCTTTTTAATTATTGAATTTAATTATTCATTTAGTTAAAGTTATTCATTTATGAGGTCTTATTCTATTTTATTAAATTAAATATTCTCAAAAAGGTGATCGGTTAACTTCTTTTATCACTCGAAAAGGAATCAGTTAGCTCCTTTTATCACTCAAAAAGGAATCAATTAGCTCATTTTATCACTCAAAAAGGAATCAATTAACTCCTTTTACCACTCAAAAAGGAACCAATTAACTCCTTTTATCACTCAAAAAGGAACTAGTTAACTCCTTTTATCACTCAAAGACAACCAGTTAACTCCCTTTTCATGAAGAAGTTTCCTTTATGATTGGCTCTCCTCTTCAATCTTGATTGTCCATTCTGATTAATCTTGACTGTCAATCACCTCTTGGATTCTATAAAAGAAGCTCTCCATTCCTCATTATAGGGGATGAATTTTGGAATTTGCGTCAAACTTATGTTGAAATTCTTACTCACTTTGCTCACATTTGCATAGCTTTATTTCTTTCATTGTAATATCATTTAGATTTAAAATATGCATCCATTTAGCATACTATGCTTCTTTGTTTCTTACATTAAACTACATTCCTCATTTAGATTAATTGCATGATCATATAGTTGCATAAAATCCTTTGTACTAAAAGTTCTGGTTGCTTGCTTCTTAGTCTGAGAGCAAATAGGCAAAATCCTTCTAGTTTGAAGGCAACAGGTCATTTTTTTGGATCCTTCAAATAAACAACACAATGTTTATTCTAGGATGATCTTGTAGGTAATAACCATGTTGAAGTGTATGTGAGGATCAAAGGCCCCCAATTTTGCATATACAGTAGGCACAAGTTTGAAATCTAGTGCTTTCCACTCGACTCCTCGAACCAACATCTTAAATCCTTTCTTTGCTTTTCTACTACTACTACTTAATGCCATGAATACTTGGTAAATTGTCAAAACCCTTTGAATACCTTGTCAAAAATTCACTTGAAGTCGCTTGATCACACTGGAATTCGCTTCTTTGCAATAGCACTTAGGTTTCACAGTGAAAAATGAATTCAATTTCATGGTTTTTGTTAAAACTTTGCCATTAATGCTTGGTACGAAGGTAGATGGGTTGACATCATGCTTGACATTATGCTCGATAGTATGCACGACAGCCTGTCATCCACTATTCAATTGATTACTCAATGAATGTTTCATGACTCGATAACCATGTGTGACTTGTTACTTCTGACCTTGCTCAGTAGAGTCTATGACCTGACCTTACTCAGTAGAGAAGATAACTCGGTGATAACTAATATTGAACTTCCTCAGTGATCCTTTTGTATCTTGAATATTGATTTGAATCTTTGTCACCTTTCAATTGGAACTGTTTGAATGTGATCATGATAGCACAATTTTAGTTCTCCTTTGAAAATCTAGTTGAAAATGGTGGAGTCACCCACTTCTTGAGTGACATGACCCTCATTACTTGAACTAACTTCCTTGGTAGATTTAGGAATTCATTGCTGCCTCATTTGCTTTTGAATGTTATCTTCTTATACTTTCTTTTCATCTTCAACTCTACTTGTATTCATGCAATTCTTGGCTAGATGACCAAGTTCAGTACAAGTGAAACATCTTATGGTGGTATCTCTCTTCCTTATCTGATGTTTAACACATTCATGCCAATGTGTCCATATTCTCCACAGTAATGACATCTACACCAAGTGTTGTAGTCCCAACCAAATATTGCTTTCACAATTTTCTCTACTGGATCGAATGACGTAGTTTTGCAGTTTGATGCCTTGTGACCTTTTTTCTTGCATTTGTGACACTTGCCTTCAAATTTTAGTTTCTCTTTGCATTCATTAGCCTTGTGACCATGCTAATTGCAATTGTAGCATTTACCATTGAATGTTTCTTTACCATTACTCCAACATTTGTTTGATGTATAACCTATCTTACCACAACGATTGCAAGTAGGTCTTTGATTCCTTTGAGCACCTTGTTTGGAGGATTCACCTTCTTCTTTGTATCCAATTCCTGCTTTACCTTTTTGTCTATAGAGTTTCTACTCATTCAGTTGATTTAATTGATTCGTGTCTGCTTGGGATGTCATCATTCTTTCATTGATTTACTTTTTAGTGTTTAGGTCATTTTTAAATTTTTCGTTGGTTTTCTTTTTAGATCTTAGCTCATTTCTTATTCTTTCATTGATTTGTCTTTCCAAATTTAGATCATTTCTCAATCTTTTATTGATCTATCTTTGGCTCATGATTTCCTCATTTGCATTGGAGATTTGATCCATAAGATTTGCATGTTGAAGGGATTGGTTCTGGATCTCATTGTTTCTTCCATCCATTTCTTCTTTCATGTTGTTCCTCTATTCCAAGATTTCACATAGCCTTACTAACTAAATTTCTTGTTCTCTTTTGAGCTTTATTTATTCTTGCAAGAAACCATTATTCTCTAAGAGTTCTTTGATTGCATCATTTGCTTCATCTGAACTGCTTGAAGGGAAAAAGTCTTCAATTCTTTCTTCAATGTACTGATGATCATTCCTTTGATTTGCAAGTTCCTTCCTTCTTTTCAGGGATTGGAGAAGTTACTCCTTAGCTTTCTTGAGTTGTGCAATGGCCATTTCTAGATCCAAATTTTCATTATCAATTGCCTAATCAAGTCTGAGTATCTCCATATTCTTGATCTTTGCTCAAGTTGTTAAACTCTCTCCTGAGAACCACAAAGCTCTGATACCAATTGTTAGAAATATTCAAGACTATGTTAGGTTACTAAGAGGGGAGGGGTGAATCAGTAACCTCTAAAAATTTATCAAATTCAGCACTTTATAGCAATATACCAATTATCATCTATTGATCTAATTGCATGCATGAGAAACTGAAAACATAAAACATTCATAACACTTGAACACAATAATTTGGTGACCCAGAAACCTTCCAAATACAAAGTAAAATTGGGGTGGGGATGATGCCCACAAAACTTCAATATTACAGCATAAAGTTGGCTTGTTAAGGCTTACATTGATCACTTATGATGATCTGCCCTGTTAGGGGCAATTAGGATTGCTAGGTCCACCTTGTTAAAGGATTTACAAACACACAATAAAGTATGCACTATGTTAAGAGATTTAAGAAAGATTGTTAAGTCTACCTTGTGAAAGGATTTAGACTGATTCACCTACTAAAATAAAATAATTGATCTCTGATTTACAACTAAATTGTTGATAGAGATTCTTTGAAGTACTAATCACCTTTTGTGATGGATATGTCTCTTCTGCTCCTTTTCTGATATGGCCTTCAATATATACTTTATTAGTTGCTTGATCACATTCGCATTCTTACATGTTCATTATCTTTCATACTTCCTTGGATATGATATAATACATTACATATATATACCAATCCAATTTACAAAATTACAAAGTCGGCCAATATACAAGTTAACACCAATATTACAAAGTTAGCCCAAATGAATACACTCAAGTTATGAAGACTAACTTGGTGAAGTTCTGATACTCAAAGTCTACTATCATTACTTGGCATCGTCATGCTTTTGGTAGAAGTAGAAGCTCGGTCCATACTAATCACCTCAGAGTAGTCTTGAACTTGGTCTGCATTAGTGACTTAGTAAATAATGTGTCACTTGTCATAAACTGAATCGCTCAATAAACACTATTCATCACATATGGCTTGGTTAACACTAGCTTCGCAGCACATGAACTACTAGCTCAGTAGAAAATGTAAAGCTCAATAACCAGTGGAGTGCTCGGGTTGAAGTGCTAGACTTCACACTGCCTGATTTTGCTCAGTCTGAACTATTGTACTTCACACTAACTAAATTCCCTTGGTAACCAATGGAATTCTTAGTGGCCACTTAGAATTAGTTTAGAAGATTTGGTAGCAACTGTAGAGCTCAATGGCTATTGAATTACATGGAAAACACTATAGATTGTTCAATGAGCTTGGTAGCCATACAAAATCTGAATAAGTGTTATCACTTATAAAAAACTTGATTGATATGTCAACAATACCTGGTATGCAAGTTTGGACAAGTATTTGGCAAAGCTTGGATTTGCGAAAGGTACGGTAGATAGTAACTTGTATTTAAAAGAAATTGAGAATGGTTTTCTGATAATTATAATATTTGTTGACATAATATTTGGAGGCAATGATGAAGCAAGTGATAAGTTTTCTGAAGAAATGAAGAATGAGTATGATAGGAGAGATGAAGTTTTTCTGGGATTGCAGATTGTGCAAAACAATGGTGGCATTTTTATTTCACAAGCTAAGTATTTGAAAGACTTGTTGAAAAGGTTTGGATTGGAAAGTTGTAAGCATGTTGGTACACCAATGATAACTGGTCAAAAGTTATCTAGCAATGATAACTGGTCACAAGTTATCTAGAAAATATGAGACACCTACAGTTAAATAGAAGAAGTGCATATCTATAATTGGAGATTCACAATATCTAGCTCACACTAGACTAGATATAGAAAATGCAGTTGGGATTGTAGCTAGATTTCAAGCTAATCCTAAAGAGTATCATTCTACAATAGTAAAGAGGATATTTAGATATTTGAAAGGAACATTTGATTATGGGATACAGTATGATAGATCAAGAGATTTCACTTTGTGTGCTTATACTAATAGGGATTGGGCAGGCAGTATGAATGATAGGAAAAGAACCAGTGGTGGAGCATTCTTTCTTGGAGAAAGATTGGTTTCTTGGCTAAAAAAGAAATAAGATTGTATTTCTCAGAGTATAACTGAGGCAAAGTATGTAGAGCAGCAAATAACTATAATCAGGTTATGTGGATGAAACAAATGCTAAAAGATATTGGGATAGAATTTTCAAAACCTACTATCATTACTGTGATAACACAAGTACAATAAGTATGTCTAAGAATCTTGTATTGCATTGTAAGACTAAGCATATATCATATTAAGTATCATTTTTTGAGAGAGAAGGTTGCAAAAAAGGAGATCAAATTGGAATATGTCATTACTAAATAGCAGATTGCAAATATCTTTGCAAAGCCCTTACCTAAAGATACGTTTGAGTACTTGAGAGATATGCTTAGGTTTATTCCTCTGAATACTTTAGACTAGATGATGTAGAGATTGCATCAATCCAGTCATATAGAGCACTATTTTTTGATTGGACTAGATGTTGATGCTTCTCGTATGGGGGAGTATCTGAGATGAGCAAAGTCATTAAGGACTCTTGGTAATTGGTTTTGAGCAGTGTCTTTGGACACTTGAGCTGGTTGAAGACTTAGATCAAAGAGTTGACATAATGAGGCCTTTGACATTGATGTTAATGGGGGAGACATCTACATGAAAAATATCCTCTAGTTGAATGGGGGAGAGATAGTTGAACGTATCTATATTTGGGAGATTTAGAAAGATTCATGTAAGAAGGGTGGAGGACTATCTCTATGGGGGAGATATGAAGCATGAAGCACTATGATGTATGGGGGAGAAGGTCAGAATTATTTGAATGTGTGAACAACTGATGCTAATACTAGAAGATACAAAATAGAGTAGTGTTCCAGAGGATTTCCAATTTGATTGATGAAGAGAATTTGAAAATATGAGAATAGTAGCAATAGCAGAGTGTTGTTTGGTATTCTTGGAACCTAGATGGTTTTTCATCTATGTTGCCAACAATGCCAAAGGGAGAGATAGTTAGCATGAATTCTGATGGTATTCCTTTGGGGGAGTATCCTAAGCATTATAGAGCATGTGGTAGTATTGACATGTTGCATTCATGATTGTGTTTGTCATTGATGTCAACATAGCAGTAATTTTGTGAAGACTGGCAGAGTAGCAAATAGAGATCATGTTCATATGGAGAAAGTTTTGATTGTCAGGTGGCACACAATTAAGGACATGTTCCACACTGTGTCCTAATGATAAGATTAAGTGTGCATCATAAGTCGAAGACATGCAGAATTTGTAAGTCATTTACAGAGAGTAGTGTAGAAATAGAGTACTTGAGAAGAAGTCTATGATTATCTTATTATATCTTCTAACAGAGATATAATCTAGAGATGCATAGTTAGATAGTGATAAAGGATAGTTTGAAGATGATGTTTGTAAGTGTGAAAGCCCTAAATTCACATGTGTGAGAAGTTGTATAGATTGTGAGCCGACAATGCTATTATAATTGAAAAATAATTAATTATCTTATTATAATTAGTTAGGAAAGTCTCAAGGCCGACTCAAGGAATTATTTTGAAGATATGGTATAAAGGAAAGTATTTTCTTTGTTTATAAAGAGTATGGAGGATGTGAAGTGATCAAACAAGTGCAAAAAAGAGAAGAGTGTTTGGTAAATGTGAGTAAGCAATCCAACGGATTATTGGATGTGAAGTTTGTGATCTGGTATAAAGATCAGGAGCAGAAGAAGTCTGGTTGAAAAGATAGAGAAAGAGGAAGGAGAAGTACAATTCAATTCTATTATTATACAAGGAATAATACAAAGATCATTTAGACAATGGGTTCATTTCTCTCACCCCTGAATTTTTTTGGACAGTGGGTCCATCTACCTTCTACAACTCCTAACAGGGTGGGCACAACTCCTAACAAGGTTGGAATCTCCTAACAGGGATTCAAAGTCTGCTAATAGGGACAGATATGTACTAATTGTATTTCATAGACTCCTAACAGGGTCCATCCTCTAACAAAGAATATTTATATCAGTACATCATCTTGTGAGTATCATCCCCACCGGGGTTTTCCCTCTGATCAAGGGTTTCCCTAGTTAACATATCTCGTGTTTTAGATGATGAAAAAGAATGGAAAGAAGATTGTGGAAGAAAGAGAACTTGAAGAATGTAGTGAAGCTAAAAGAGATCTAATTATGTGTTACATGTTTTCCATAGAAGTACTTTTGTCACCTCTTCCTAAAAATGAATACAATAAGGTAAAATCCTTAGATTTATCTCATGAAATTTGGAAAGCTTTGGAATCTACTTTTGAAGGTGATAAGCATGCTAAGAGAATCATAATACCTAATTGGATATGTTTATTTCAAGATACTAAAATGATGGAAAATGAATTTGTAAGAAGTTAAATTGGTAGAATATTAGAAATTGTTGCAAGGATCAAGTCTTGTAATGGAACTAAAGATGAAGATGAGATCATATGGGAGATCTTGAAAACCTCGAAACCACCATTCAAGAAGATAGTGTAGATGATTGAACAAGTGATACCTTGTACTAAGAAATTTACCAAAGAGACTCTTCTTGGAAGATTGGAAGCAGCAAAAGTAAGCTTGAAATAGGCTAGAGATTTGCCTAGAGTAGAAACTACTTTTAGTGCATTAAGTGTTTGTCCTTCCTTATCATGAAGTGCAAGCTTTAGTAGAGATTATGCTAGTAGTAGTAGATCTAGATCTGAGGAAGACAGAAGGATTGAAGAAGGAATTGCGTTACTTGTAAGGAGAGAACCATACAGTAAGAAAAACTTTAAATGTTGGACTTGTGATGATTTTGGGTTAAAAGTACAAACTTGTGTCACCTTTTTTAAAGGTAAAGGATCCCAGAACACAAATTGTTCAACTTAAATGACATAAAAATAGTATTTGTGCTTAGAATTTGAAGATAATGTAAACTAATGAAATGTGTGAAATTGGATGAGTTATATGCCTATAATTTTTTAAATATTTTTTAGTCAGAATTTATTTTTAAAAATTAATTTTGAAGTCCCTTTTCAACTGCGAAAGATATAGGGTGTAGTTCCTGTCAAACAAGTATATGCAAATCATCGTTTTTCGCTCTAATTTGAAAATGTGTTATAGATGACATGTAAAGCTAGGGAAAATTTATTTATTTATTTATTTATTATGTATATTTTCTTTTCTATAAGTACTCAAGTTCGACCTTATTAGAAACTAATAGTTTTTACCTCCTGCCAAAACTTCCCTATCAAATCTATACCTTCTTGGAAAAAAAAATACATATTCTTGAAGATGACTCGGTCCTCTAGAGATAAATATAAATTTCAAATATTTTTGGTGATTTACTATTTTTTTGTATTTTTTGAGTGAGTGTCTTCTCAAATGTTAAAATACCTACTTGTAATATTTTTAAATTATAAAATATTATGATTAACCAAAATACGATAAATTTATATAATGATGATATTGACATTGAGATCTACAAAAGCATATTTTTAGTTTTTTTTTTAAAGTTAAGTTTTGATAGATAAATTAGATACCACCAAAACAAGTTTAGAGATCCTAAAAGATGACACAGATCTATGCTTTTACCCTTTGGTCATTATGCTTCTACGTTTCCTAAAAGAGTGAAAAGGTACAAAAAAAATTAAGTCTAGAAGGCCTAAAGATTGTTTGTGTGAAAATAAAGATTATGAGTCTGATGAGAGAGTTTAGAGTGAAAGTGATGATGAGTTGGGATTCATAGCTATAAAAGAAGAAAATCCTAAAATAGAAGTTAGAGAAGAGAAAGCCCTAGTATTGTAGGTTGAGAAGAAAGTTGATGGGATCATAGATAGTGTTTGATCACATGGTATGACTAGTGACATAAATAAATTTACTAAGTTTAATAGTCATGACGGAATAATTGTCAAAGTTGGAACAATGTGGCTTGTCATATCAAAGGGAATAGGGTTTATTACACTTGATGGGAAAACTAACACAAATGATGTTTACTTTGTTGATGGATTAAAGCATAACCTATTGGGTGTTGGAAAGTTGGTTGATAAGGGATATTAGTTACAATTCATAGAGAAGACATGCATTCTTAAGGGCAAAGATAGTAAGTTGATTGGCACTGGAACAAGATCCAGAGGTAATGTTTTTCAAATGAACCCTACAGAGATGAAATTTTTGGTTGTAAAAGTTGATAAATATTTGGTTGTGGCATAGAAGGTTTTTTCATATAAATTTTGATAATATTGTGAAGGAAAGTAGTACATTTTCTATTAGGGATTTACTGAAAATTGTACAGCCTACTAGTGTTGTGTGCAAGGAATGTGTTATGGCTAATTAGAAGAAAATTTCCTTTCCTAGAAAGAAGTTTACTACAACAAAGAAATTGGAGATTATTCGTACAGATCTAAGTGGTCCTAAAAAGACAAGAGGATTCTATGGTGAAAGGTACTTCATGATTATTGTTGATAACTTACCTAGGATGATGTTGGTAGTGTTCCTTAGAGAAAAGTCGAAAGCATTTGAGAAGTTTAAGTTGTTTAAGAATAGAGTTGAGAATTATTCTGGATTAAAGATTAAATCTTTTAGATCTAATAGAGGTCAAGAATTTACCTAGAATGATTTTAACACCTTTTGTGAAGCGAATAGTATTAGGAGGAAGCTATTCACTCCAAAGACTCCTAAGAAAAATGATTTGTTGAGGGAAGAAATAGCTATGTAACAGAAGTAGTGAGAGCTATGATGTTTGAGAATGATGTATCAAAGACATTTTGGAGAGAAGCAATCAATATAGTAGTATATAAAATGAAAAGAGTTCAGATCAGAAAAGTTACAAAGAAGACACCTTATTAACTATGATTTGGACATGCACCATTAGTGAAGTATTTTAGAATTTTCCAAAGTGCATGTTATATCAAGAGAGATGATGACATTGGTAAGTTTGATACAAGAAGCGATGGAGGTATGTTCCTTGATTATTCATTAAAAAGAAAAGCTTATAGATGTTTTAATTAGAGAACTAAGACTATTATTGAGAGCACAAATGTGAAAGTGGATGAGAAGTTTAGTTAAAGAGAGAATGCTTTATTATAATTCTGGTGATGAAAAAGCTAATCCTAAGCCTATTCAAGAAAATCTTGAAACTTTCTTTGATACAAACAATGATTTGCAAAAAGACATTCAAATTGTGGAACAAAGAGAAGAACCAAGATTTGAACCTAGATAAGAAGTAAGAATTGAGTCAGCGACACCTACACCAAATAGGAATTTGACAAAAAAATTCCCTGCTAATTAGATTATTGGAAGCAAAGACAAAGGAGTTATGACAAGAAATAGAGTTCATATAGAATTAGTTGAACCAAAGAGTGCAGATGAAGCATGCAAGGATGATCATTGGATTAAAGCAATGAAGGAAGAACTAGATTGGATTGTGAAGAATGAGACATGGGAACTGGTTCTTAGACCTAAATATAAGAATGTTATAGGAACTAAGTGGGTTTTCAATAATAAGATGAATGAAAAAGGTGAGGTTGTGAGAAACAAAGCAATATTGGTATGTAAAGGATATTCACAACGAGAAAGTATAGACTATGAAGAGACATTTTCACCTTTTTCCATAATTGAAGCAGTAAGGATATTCCTGGCTCAAGCAGCTAGTAAGAAGTTCAAACTATATCAGATGGATGTGAAGTCATCATTTTTGAATGGATAACTTGAAGAAGAAGTCTATATTGAGCAGCCTGAAGGATTTCCTTTGACACCAAAATGAGACATGGTATGCAAGTTGAAGAAAGCATTGTATGGACTAAAGCAAGCACCTAGAACTTGGTATGCGAGGTTGGATAAGTATTTGGAAAAATTATGATTTTCCAAAGGTACTATAGATAGTGACTTATATTTGAAAGAAATTGAGAATATCTTATTGATTATTGTGATAATTGTGGATGACATAATCTTTGGAGGTAATGATGAAGAAAGTGAAAATTTTCTTATGAAATGAAGAATGAATTTGAGATGAGCATGATTGGTGAGATGAAATATTTCTTAGGTTTACAAATTGTGCAAAACAATGATGGTATTTTCCTATCATAGACTAAGTATTTGAAATACTTATTGAAAAGATTTGGCTTGGAAAGTTGTAAGCCTGATGGTACAGCCATGATAACTAGTCACAAGTTATGTAGCAAAGGTGAGACACCTATAGTTGAGAAGAAAAAGTACATATCCATGATTGGAGGTTTGCAATATCTGATTCACAAAAGATCTAATTTAGAAAATGTAGTTGGTATGTAGCAAGATTTCAAAAAGACCTTAAGGAATCACTCTATGCAGTAGTAAAAAGAATATAAAATATTTGAAGGGTACACCTGATTTTGGGTTATGGGGTGATAGATCAAATGACTTTGCTCTATGTGTGTGTACTAATACAGACTAGGCAGGCAGTACGAATGATAGAAAGAGTACAAGTGGTGGAGCATTTTTCCTTGAAGAAAGATTGGTTTCTTGGTTGAGAAATAAACAAGATTATATTTCATAGAGTACAGTAGAAGCAGAGTATATATGTAGTAGCACAAACAATTGCAATTAGATCATGTGGATAAAATAGATACTGAAGGATATTGGAATAGAGTTTTCAGAACCTATTATCATACATTGAGATAACCTGAGTACAGTACGTATGTCTAAGAATCATGTGTTACATTTTAATACAAAGCATATATCCATTAAGTATCATGTTCTAAGAGAGAAATTTATAGATAAAGAGATCATATTAGAGAATATTAATACAAAAGAACAAATTGTAGATATTTTTACGAAGCCTTTTCCTTAAGGATATATTTGAGTATTTGTGAGGTATGCTTGGGGTTGTGCCCTTGCTTACTTTAGAGTAGATCATGCAGATATTACATCAATCTAGTGATACAAAGCATTATTGTTTATCTCAATTGAATGTTGATGCTTCCTATATGGGGGAGTATCTATGGATGAGAAGAGTCATCAAGGACTCTTGGTAGTTGGTATGAAATAGTGTCTTTGGACACTTGAGCTAGTTAAAGACTTTGAGACATTGATTAACATAATGATGTCTTTTTCATTGATGTCAATGGGGGAGAGAATGCATGAAAAACATCTCCTATGAATGAGGGAGAATGAGTGTATATGAGTGCATATGAAAACATCTTCTGATGTTATGGGGCAGATGTATAATCACATTGAGTTATATCAATGGGGGAGAAGTGTGAACAATTGATGCCATCCATATAAGCATGAGAAAGCACTGATGAAGATTGTTCCTATAAGTTTTAGATTTGATTGATGAAGAGGATTTGGAAAGATGGGAGTAGCAATAGAGTTGGATTTGGTATTCTTGGAGCTTGGATATTTTTTATCTATAGTGTCATCAATGCCAAAGGGGAGATTGTTAGCATGAATGTTGATGTTATTCCTTTGGAGGAGTATCCTAAGCATTGTTGAAGATTGACATGTTGCATTCATGACTATGTTTGTCATTAATGACAACATAGTATTGTTTCAATAAAGACTAGCATAGTAGCAGATAGAGAATGAGGTCATATGGACTATGTATTGATGATGAGGCCAAGCGTTGTTGAGGATATATTCTACAGTGTGTCCTAATGACATGGACAAGTGTGTGTGATAAAGTCAAAGACATGTGAAAGCTATTTGTGATTTACAGAAGACAATGTGCACACAGAGTACCTGAGAAGTGGTTTATCGTATTCAATTGTATCTCCTAACAGGGATCAAATCATTTAGATAGTGATAGTAGAAAACCTGATGATGATGTCAGTAAATGTGCAAGGTCTGAGGTCGCACGTGTGAAAAGTTGTAATTACTGTGAGCTGACAGTGTTTTGTAATTGTGAAAAGATATAATGAATTGTAATATCTTAATGAGGTCCTAATATAATTAATTGGGAAAGCCTCAAGGTTGACTTAGTGAATTATTTTGAGGACATGGTATAAAGGAAGGTTATTTTCCTTGTGATGAAGTGTGTAATGTGTATAAGTGTGAATTGTGAAAGTAATATTCAAAGTTGGTAAATATATGTAAACAATCAAAGGGATCAGTGTGATGTGAATTTGAAGATCTGGTATTGAGATCTGAGAAAGTATTTGGTGTGGTAGTGGCACAATAAGAGGACAGAGAAAGAGTTTGAGTTGCAGAGATCAGTTTCCTTTCTATTATTTTGAAAGGAATAATATAGAGGCCAATTGGACAATGAGTTTGGTGGTATTGCCCTTGAAGTTGTTTGGACAATGTGTTCATCTACCTGCTACTCCTAACAGGGTTGGAATCTCCTTTGAGAGATTCAAAGTCTCCTAACAAGGACTGATATGTACTGAATGTATTTCACTGGCTCCTAATAGAGTCCATCCTCTTACAAGGAATTTATCTATTAGTACATCATTTTGTGGGTACCATCCCCACTAGGGTTTTCCCTAGTTAACATATCTAGTGTTATTGTGTATGTGTATCTTCCTATGGTTGTTGATTATAGTGTTCACATGTTTAAGGTTTAATAAGGTTGATAAAATTTATATTGATCTAATAATTGATTCACCACCTCCCCCCCCCCCCCCCCCTAGTTATCTTGGACTTTACTTTCTAACAGTAGTGCATAAGGTTATTGGCTATCCCATCACAAAGAAATCCAAACCAATGAGAACTACATTAAGGGCATAAATTGAGAAGCATACTAGAGCATTGTGGGACGGTAGAGGTCTTCAAGTGTCAACAATCAGTGATCCCGAGACAAAATTTTCTACTTGTGTTATTGCTTGTTGGATATTTCAATCAAGAAAACCTAATAGTGTACCATGTGGAGTTGTGGATATAGCATATAGAAGTGTGAAGAAAGGTTTCAAAATTGATAGTGTTGAGTTGTTATTGAAGCAATATGAAGACAATTCGAGCATCAAAGACCAACACATTAAAGTATGGTTCTTTTTTGGTATATATTTTCTTCAATTTGCAAAATGTATTTCCTATTGTCGATGATGTTAATTGGGAAACAAATAGACTTGTTATCTATCAGATTAATGATTACATCAATGGTCTAGATGAAAACCTCAAAAGAGTCATGAATGAATATTTTACATAGTTTAAAGCTAGAATGTATCAAAGATTTATGATTCTCCCATGATTAGTTGAAACCTACAAGGATACTATTCATTTCTTAGTTGGCATTGACACATGTTTGATAAAAGTTGTACTACCGAGAACCTCTTGGCTAGAACTCATGGGCTATGAGTTAGATATTGACTGAGCTAATCAAAACATTGATACTTTACTTGAACAATCAATAGATAGGAAAGCAAAAATATTTGGTACATTTGAATAGGCTAAGCAAAGAATAAAAATGGAAATCTTTGTTCATAAAGTTGAGAGGATGTCAACAAAAATGATAGGCACATTAGAGTAACAATTTGGTGAAGGTAAGGAGAAAGATTGTTTGGTTGAAGAAGAAATCAAAGGGAATGAGGAAGAATTCAGTGAAGAAGAAGTCAAGGAGGAAATAGAAATAGAAGAACGAAAACAAAAGAAAGGTAAGAGAGAACAAACTACAAAACCATATAGTCCTAAGGTTACTCGTTTTTAGGACTAGAGTTGTTACTACTTCAACACCCCCTGCCAAAAGAGGAAAAGCAAAGGTTACTCAACCCGAGGAAAAGAAAACTTGAACTTATCAGAAAAGGAAAAATGTTCAACAATCAGTGACCAAGCCACCGAAGAAGGAAATGGCTATGAAAAGTGATGAAAGTGACAAAACTGAATCTGACACTAAGCAATTCAAAGTTGTAAAGAGCTTTGTGCCAAAAACCATTTATGAACTTGCAGACGCTATTAGGAAATCTGGAGGATTTGGGTCAATGCATGTCTTAAAATTTCATGAGCTAAATGAAGACAAAATGAATATTAACAAAGCTATAGTTAATATCTATACAAATTGTTATGCACCCATTGAAAATGCAAACAAAATTCCTGATGAATTGTATGACAAAATAATTGGAAGATGAAGATATGTTGTAGATACGTAGAGACAATTGAGAGAAAAGTCATTACTATTGACTATGCCTAATCTGACATTTCCTAAGATTGATAAAGAATTAAAGAAACATAATTTAAGATTCATGACCAAAACTAGATCATGAAGAATGATTATGGGAAGGACTCAAGAAGTTGAGGAAGAGTGAAAACTTTGGAAAATGATTTATCACTTGGACAAGGAACAAGGAAAAGGTAATACCAAACAACAGAGACATAACATTGTAGACACGGGGAACAAAGTGATTAACAACATACCACAGATGGTGAAGAGAACTAAAGAAAGGATTGAAATTGTAGATATCACTGAGAATGATCCAGATGAAAGTGTAAATAAGGATCAAGATGTAATGGACAGTACTAAGAAACTATCGAGTCTTTCATTGTACATGCTATAGGAGATGAAATAGTTTAAGAACAAGTTCATGCATACACAGCCCCTTCAACTACTACTGATAATGTAAATATTTCATTTGGCTCTTTAGCCACTAATGTTCCAATTGATGCAGACAGTAATGATTAGAAAATTAAGGGACCCATAGATGCAAGTAAGCCTGAAGAGCCACAATTCATTGAGCATAAAAATGAAGAAAATGTAGCCCCTGAGAAAAGAAAGGATGAGAATACAAGAAACACAGCAAATACATTTGCTACAGGATCAGCTACTCAGGACACGGAGCAAGAAAAAGACAAAGAGAGGGAGAAAGAAAAGGAAACACAAGATGCTAGCACCGAGGCCCCTGAGCAACATAAGGACAATGTAATGAAGGGGGCGAAAACCTTCAAATGAGGAGAAACAGAAGAAAATTGAGGAGCAGAAGGCTCCAATGCAAACTAAAATGTCACCTAGTACAAGTTCTATCACTTCGCAGGAAAAGATGAAGAAGACGAAGATTAGGACGAATCAAGTCACGCTAGATGAATTTATTGAAATGCCCCAATGTGACCCAACCAAATTAGATCCTGATGATATGATGAAGTATGGCGAGCTAGTAAAAAGGAAGGTAGCCCATGAAAAGTTGAGACAAGAAGTGAAGCATAAACAGGTTTTATCTGATGTAAAAGACACCCTGCTACGGATTATACCTGAGACAAAGTTGAATGAAAAGGCCCCCATGATTGATCAACCTGGGTTACTTGTAGAGAAAGTGAATGCCCCTTATGTAGATACTCAAGATATATGGATGGAGAGAACATAGAAGAGACTATAACAGAAAATCATGGAAAAGCCAAACCAGCCCATTACGGTTCAACAAGTTGAACTTGACACAATTGCTACTAAGTTGGAAAATATTCTTAAGGATATAATAAAGCTATTCCAACAATTGTGTAATGTGTCACATTTCACACAAGATATTTTAGAAAAGTTGAAAATGTTGAAATAGACTTGAAGAGAAGTGCTGAAAAGTTAACCGAGGAACCTTGGTCATTCCAGATTCACTATCAGAAGATCAAGCACTTTATGGGTGTACAACAAGATTTGAGAAGAGAAGGGGATAGGATAAGAGCAGAAATCCTTGAACCACTTTTGGAGTTGACGCAAAAGAACATAAAGAAGGTCAGAGAACTTATTGCAACCATTGATTTGTCTGTAACTAAACACATGATAGATTTGTCATCACAGATACATTCTCAACAACTCGCACTGGAAGCGTTGAAGGAAGCATGGAAGATGACACTAGAGAGTGCCAAGAATGCACATAAAGTTTTGTTTGATCAAATGTAAGTATTGCATGAATATTAATTTCATTTTTGGCATTACTATCAAAAAGGGGAGATAGATATGAGAATAGGGAGATATAAGGATGGTATGTAAAAAATTACAAAGGGAGAAATAAGGATTAGGAGATATAAGGAGTTGACTCAAATACAAGTATTGAAAAACACTAGGAAGATTTTGTAAGAGTTTGCATAACTGAGAACTACAGGTTTTGGGGGGGGGGGCTATCAAGTTTTTCACTAAGTAATCTTTTTTACTACATACAGATGTTTTTGTCACTTATGTCAAAGGGGGGAGAATGTTACCCCTAAATGCATTAAGTGTTATTCATTACTGCAAAATTATGTCGAAGAAATAGGTTTGTGAACCTTGTTACTGAATAGATGGAGACACTGAACAAAGCATGGTTACTGAGAAGAATGATAATCAAGCACACTAATAACCTAGCATTTCATTTTACCTAGCAAAGTATGTTACCGAGCAAGCATATTACCCGAGGGTTAGCACATCAGCTGAACAGATTAGCAAGCATTACCGAGGGACATACGATGATCATGGAAGTTTGTAAATTCACTAAATACTATATGATTTAATCCTACCAAGCAAGGAAACAGTTTACAAAGATTGAGAAGAAGATTAGGTGAGATGTCTTGGGATTGATACGTGATTTTATGGATCCCGAGGTAATGGTATAGACCAATGAAAATAAAGCAAAGATTATTGGTATGTCTAAATGAATTTGTAAAGTTGATTATTCGAGCATTCTAGAAAGATCAAACCCCTAATTAGGTCAAGTAAAAGGATTTCTATATAAGAATGGATCAAGAAAGAGTTCATATTGATGATGATGATGCATGTGACCAAATGAAGGAATGAGTGAAGGACAGAGATAAGGTAGATAGTGTAGACACCTAAATTTGATTACACTATTTTAGTAATCCTATTTAGTTATCTAAAAAGGCATTATTAATTAAATTTTTATTTAATTAATCCTTTGTCATCCCCTAGTTGATTAATTTAATTAATCATCTATAGTCCTAATTGATAAATCAAATAATCTATTATTTATCAATTAAATCCTATTCTTCTATCTAATTCCAAAAATCTCCATTTATTAAATAAATCTATTTGATAAATGAAATCCTCAAATTCAAAAACCCCTAACCTATCTCTAATCCTCCATTTAGCCTAATCCACCCCATCCACCCATACTAACCAAGCTTATCCACTAACTCACCCACCCTCATTAATGCCATCCACTTGCACATCTCTAACATCCCTAATCTAATCCTAAACCCAAGCCTAATCCACCCCCTAATGTTGTCACATTCCTTAAACAAGTTTAAGACTTTCCTAATCCAAACCAAAGTCTCCCCTCAAAAAGCCCAACCACTAAGTCATGAGTGCTCTTACAAACCATAAAAGACTCTTACAAGCCCACTCATGACTCTTACATCCATCTTCCACACTCTTCCCTCTTCCACACTCCTCTTACACCTCTCTTACATACTCAACCCCACTCATCATGCCTTTAACCAACCCTTTACCCTACCCTCTCACACTCATCCTCCTTGTGACAAGTGTCACCTTCTCATTGGTGCTAAACAAGCACAATCCATGTGCTCCCCTTTGAGTGCATCTTAGCCCTCCTTAAGCCTTCATCCATCCTTGCATCTAAGCCCTCCATCTCTCTACCCCTTAGCCTATAAATTGAATCCCATCCCAAGCCATTTCATCAACAATCTTTGAGCTAAAGTTACCATGCTATTTTGAGAACCAAAGCCATCAATATTACCCTTATAATGCCAAATTGAGAACTCACAAAGCTACCAATTTGCCATTACCCATCTCCATTGAAGCAGCTTTTGAGCATCTTGAGCATACATCCACAGCAAAAGGACACATCTACAGAATCAAGAAAGCATGGAGTGTTTTCTCTTGTGAGGTTTGCACTTCTTGTTTGCTTTCTTTGTCTAAGCATATATGTGAATTTAGTTTTTGGTTTGTGAATGTTTACTTTATTTGTTAATGTTCTTTGCATACTAATTCTTGTTCTACATTTTGGCACGCCCGGTGGGACCCCACTATGGGTCATTTAATCATCTATTTTCATCTATATGTCATTTTTCTAACCATCTAATGTTTGTTTTTGTTTGAGTGCGTTGTGAGGGTGTTTTGCTTATTTTTGCAGGTTAAAGAACGCACTTAGGAAGAAGAAATACCATCTTTAAAAAAAAAAATCGCGTTTTTCAACTTTTTTGGCGTAGTTTTGGCGTCTGCAACCTGTTCTGTCTGTGAAAATCGACGTCTGCAACCTGTTCTATCTGCGAAAATCCGCGTTTGCGAAAATCGATGTCTGCGCAAATCGACGTCTGCGAAAATCCGCGTCTGCGAAAATCAACATCTGCGAAAATCGTCGTCTGCGAAAATCCGCATCTGCGCAAATCGGCATCTCTGCTTGTCACCTGTGTTCTGTGCTGCAAATCTATTTTGTCCTCTTTGAATACTAGCGTCTTCATATTTTGGCGTCTCTGTATTTCAGTGTCTTCGTATTTTGACAGACTGTCTTCTCTGCTTGCTTATGTTGCATTTCTGCTTTATTATTTCTGCACTTTGTAGCTTTTTAAAAAAAAAAAGTATAAATCAAAATTTGACTTTTAGTGGTTCCGTAGGATTTAGACCATTTTAAGCATTTTTACGCGTAGAAAAAACAGCAAAAAAAGTTTTTAAAAAAATTTTCCATAGTTAAGCTCTCATTTTTTTGAAGATTTTGGCTAACTAACTAAATTGCTTTTTTTTGTCTCATTGCAGGTTGGAGCACATATGGAACCACTAACCATGTTTCTTGCAAGTTTTCATGTTGCTAAAAAATGAACTTGAATGTTTAACCATTTGTCTTTGAATGCATGTTGCTAAAAAATGAACTTGAATGGTTAAACACATTTTCCATTGAATGAATGTTGCTCAAAACACACTCTTGAATGCCATGGATTAAAATCAACTTTCCTTGGAATGCATGCTTAAAACAACAAATCCAATCTTGAATGCTAAGGATCAATTAACCATTGCAATATCAAACACTTCATTTGGAGCTTCTAAAATTGAACAAAACAAATCTCTTTTCCACATGCAATCTAGGTAAAGTTTGATTTTTGGACATTTAAGAAACTTTGTTAAGTTAAAATACAAATTTACAAAAATCAATTTGAGTAGTTCCTTGGACTCACCTCTTTTCTAATCACCCATCAAATATTAACCATTGGTTGCAATCTCAATGCCATTTATGGGGATGGGTCTACTTGAAAAAGGTGTTAAATGTTCCACAATCTAACTCACTCACTTGGTCTTTGAACGTTTGCTTTAACTTTATCAAAATTCTTAAATGGCCAAAACTCTAGATTAAATCGATCACACTTCAAGTTTGGGCACTAAAATTGAACAACAACTGACGTGGAGAGCCTCCGGGCGCGCGCTTGAAATCGAATCTCACACACTTTTGTTTTGGGCTTAAAACAAACTCACACTCAATCTTGAATGCCTTAAAGAAAATTAATCGATACTTGACGTGGAGGGCCTCCGGGCGCGCGAGTTTGCTTTTGTTGACCCTAACTCTTCTTATTGTTTGCATTCTTCGATCAATTTACTTTTGTTGGCACTTCAAGTTGGAATTGAACATTGTCTCTTAAACATGAGTGCTTGCAAAGTCTAGATTAGCACACATAAGAGTCAGTTGGTAAAAGAACAAGCGTGTTTTTTAGCCCAAGGTCATCCAAGTCTTCTCTCCCCTTGTCGTCTTTCGAGGCCATCTTGGGTGCATAAGATTAGGATCCAAAACCTTGTTTCTTTTTAGGAGGCCTGCTTGGGGATTTCATCACCCCTTGGACGACCTCAACTCCAGCGTTCCGGCGGAGTATAAGAATCGGGAGGTGAATCGAAAGACACCTCTCTTGGGATCAAGATTTTGTCATTCGGGCTAAGCCTCAAGGAACTTTATACCCTTGAGAAGTGAAAGAGGAGAAGTGGGTTACCGCTCCTCTCGGCTGTGTGACATCCTTTTGGTCTCATCTACGGATTTAGGCCTCACGTACCTTGCGTATATCGAGGAATCCCTAGCTAAACCAATTGTCAGCCTTGCAGAAAACCATCTAAGATGTTAATGTGTTTGGAGTGACTGATCGAAACATTTGTAGAACATACACACTCCTTGGCGCAAGTATCACATTCTGAGAACCACAAACTTCTATCTGGGTGTTCCTATCTATTACTTGTTTTTATTTTACTTGTTGAATGAATGTTTGCCAAACTTGATCAATCCTAGCTTAGGGCACACTTAGCGTAGTCACTGCCTATTTTGGAAGTTGAACAAGTTGAAGCAAAACAACTGAGATTTTTCCCAAAGCCAAGCAAATTCAGGAATTTATGTCGGAACAACCCAAACCCAAACAGAAGTTTCACAAGGTCAAACTCAAGCCATCTCTAGCATACCAAGAACTTTCAGCCAAGAGAAAAGAAATAACACCAAGCCCACGAATTGCCAAACTCCACAAAGCAGAGGACAAAGCTACTGACGAAGCACTTCAAGAGGCCTGGTTAGAGCGCACCATCAAATTTAGCCAACATCCAGGAGTTAATCCTACTTATGCCTTACCAACTAGGCATGATTTCTATTATTAGACACCCTTGTTTCTCCACATCTTCTTGGATAAGCTTCACTTTAGAGTCATCTTTGTAGAAAAGCCAGCCATCTTAGGTTATCCCCTTAAGCATTATTAGCTCATCCATCTCATTTAGAATCATACCATCTAGCCAGTAATCAAAAATCTGCACATCTAAGCTTTCAAAACTGTTGTCACCTTGTTAAAAGTTTGTCATTCCTAAAATCTTCCAAATCCACCAATCTCACCAAGGTTATCCCTTTGACAGAGCTTTGTCTAGGGTAATCTAGCTTTGTCACTTGTTATCCCTCATCACCTTGAGCTAAAGGTTGGGATTCGCAAGTGGTCAATCTCGTGTTCTTCCTAAAGGATCATCAGTCTATCCTTAAGTTGACACAATCACCACCAAGCTTGCACATAGGAAAGCAGACCTTTTGTGCTTTGACAACATATCTTTGAAGTTAGAATCCCCAACCCAATCCTCCTTAGGTCTTGTCATATAGCTTTGCCTCAACCTAGGAAATCATTTGCATATAAAAGTCTTCCCCCTTTTGCATCCATCAGCATTATTGCATCTCATCCCTAGGAGCATTTTTCATGCCACCCGTCACTCGCTTAGCCAAGAAGAAAGAAACAATGGAGCCCTATCATTTGGATTGAACAGCCTCACCCCCCTTGAGCACTCAGCCATCCTTCAGCCTAGAGCAAGCTATGCCATCACCTACTGACATTGAAGCTTTCATGAACCAACCAGGAAATGCAGTATTGGTAAACGCCATTATAGACAAAAACAAAGAGACAATCATGGCTAATTTTCGAAGGGACAATGTAGGAATCTTTGACTTTGGAAGACCCCCTCCATTATCAGATCCATCTCACCCGTTGTTTGGGCAGCTGCCACCACCCATAGGCTCTTATGATCCAAATTATCCTCAATATATTCCAAAAGAAGAGCCTCCAGCCAATCCATATGACCCAACAGACCCAAACATACCATCATCCACCCAAGTTGAAATCTCTATGCCGCAAGCCAACCCAGCCACCACAACTCCATCCTTGGTTCATACCTCTCCGCTCCAAACCCCCTTTACCCAAAACAGCTCACCATTCACCCCCTTCACTATTGTTGTTGCTGCTCCCCAACCCAGCCTTCCAAATCCACCCATCTCCCAAATCAGTGCTAGCATCTTTGGCCAACCTCAACAATATACAACAGGGATGTCACCCATGGGGCCAAGTAATCAACCTTTCATCACCCCTAGCTTGTTCACTACAGCCCAGAACACAATCCCATCATTTCCATTAGGTCTTGGGAGCTCAATACCATTAGCCACAAATCTACAAGCTACTACCCTCACTCCACAAAGCTATCAAATCCCACAAGCTACTACCAATTTTTTACCAAGCTCCCAAATGACCCCAGCTCCCGCCACCACTCTACCAAGCTTCCAAATCCAACCAACAAGCTATCAAACCTCATCAATTCCATTCCCAAGCTTTCAATTCCCACCACCTCCACCACCAACTAATCCATTACCTCCAATTACCAACTACTTTTCAATGCCACTTCTAGGAGGTAATCCACCACCCCAGCCAACCACCAATTATTTGTAGATATCATCCCAAATGGGGGCACAACCCACATATATTGGTCAAACCCCACAAGCCCTTTGATCCTTTCCCCAAGCCTCACAACCATCTTATACCTTACCTCCACAAAGCAATCCATTTATCCCACAGCCAGCTTATGTTCCTCAATCCCAACCTCAAATCCCATATCAACAGCAAGCCTCGTAGCACATGCAGCAAAATGCGCCACCTCCCCCTCAACAACCCGTCATCCACCATGCAGCTGCCCAAACAATGTACAATCCCTATCAGCAAATCCCTCACAGCCATCCATATTCAGTGGCCCCATCCAGCACATACCTACCTCAAGGCACTCCTACATTGGGGGCACCCCAACCATCACCTATCAATTCAGAGTGGGAGCAAATGAAGATAGCTCTGAAAGTCATCCAAGAAGGGAATGATCCAAAGACATTCAAGTTTGAGAATGTGTGTCCTTACCCATTTGACAGAGCCATTACCACGACACCATTTCCCAAACACTTTGAGGTACCTAAATTTGACAAATTCAGAGGAAAAGGAGACCCTGTCACACATATCAAAGAATTTTACATGCATTGTCAGGACGTGGCATACAATGATGTCTTCCTCTTGCGCCTTTTTCCCAAAAGCTTGGCTGGACCAGCTCTTGAATGGTTTTATAGAATCCCCTATGGCACAATTAAAAACTTTGCTGAATTATCTGAGGCATTTGTAGCCCAATATGCCCATCTTGTTGAAACAGAGCTATCAATAGTTGATCTTGTCCACACCAAGCAAAAAGGTGGAGAAAGCCTTGCCGAATACCTGCAAAGATGGCAAACCCTTACCACCCGCATATCCTGCACCTTGCCAGAACGCCATGTGGTGAAAATGTTTATTGATAATGCACATCCCAGCTTGGCTCACCACATGACCATGAACTGTTTGCAGACCTACAAGGATATCAAAGAGAAAGGAATGATCCTTGAGCAAGGACTCATCAAAGATGGTGTGGTAAAGATTTACAAAGAGGAAAACCAAAATCAATCACATTCCAATGACAAGTCTAGGTATTGGAACAAAAACAAGCATGTTGCAATAGATGGGGTTACTGACACCAGACATGTGAATATCGTTGGTCCTTCTCAAAACCAGTCTAACCCACCATATCAAACAAACAACCAACAAGCCATCAATTACCAACAACGAAATAACCAAAGCTATCAAAACCACAATACAAGACCCAACTTTCAAGGGTCTAACAATCAAGCTAATGCCATCAATGTAGCTGCAGGGCAAAAGCCCAGATTCCAACCTGCACCTAGAAACTATGCACCCCTTGGTGAGCCATTGGATGTTATTTTTGAGAAATTGGCTAAAGAAAACCTCATCAAATTTCCTCCTACCCAGCAAATTGATCCAAGCCAATCTAAAGCTGCATGGTACAAGGACAATGAGTATTGCAAGTTCCATAGAGTAAACGGTCACACCACCCTCAGATGCTTGAAACTAAAAGACTATGTGCAAGACCTCATTGATCGGAAGGAAATCACTGTTGGTGCCCAAACCTCTCCCAATGCAGGCTTACAGATTTATCAAAATGCTTTTTCTCCACACAACAACCAAAATCTTGGAAAAGCACCTATCCAAAACAACACCAACAACCGCCAGCCAAACCAACAGCATGGGAAGAACAATGACCACACTTCATCCTATATAGACTATGGTAGCCTTATAGGTTGTATATCTGAGAAAGAGCCTTCTGTCAATGTTATCAATATCCGAGGACCAGAAAATAAGTGTGCGGTCACCACTCGAAGAGCGCGATTTAACATCGCAGGCCCACCAGTTTCATCAGCACCATCAGCTCCATCAAAAAGCCGGTACAATATCTTGGAACACCTTGGGAACATGCCAGCCCAAATATCCATTTTAGACCTTCTCCGCACTAGTCCTGTGTACAAAGACATCCTTGACAGTGCTCTCATAGAATCCCGTGTCCCTTCTGATATCAATGCTACTGATTTTCGTAATCTTGTTGGACACCTTTCATCCTCATGTGCCCTATCTTTCAAACCCACCGACATACCTGCGGTTGAGCCAGATCACACCCTTCCGCTTCACATAGCCATCATGGTATCCAATTTTGCCGTGAAAAGAGTAATGATAGATAATGGATCAGCCTTGAACATTTGCACCCTAAAATTCATAAAACAAGCTGGGTATACTGAGGCAGATATGATCAGTGAGGTTATCACCATCAAAGCTTATGACAACTTGGAAAGGACCACAGAAGGGACTATTTTGCTACCAATCAAGGTTGGGCCAGTCATTCAAGAGACAGTTTGCCATGTTGTTGATCTAAACCTACCATTTAACATCCTCCTCGGTCGCCCATGGATTCATGCTATGAAGGTCGTTCCATCCACCTACCATTAGTGCATCAAATTTTCGCATCAGGGCACTGAGGTAACCATCCATGTTGATCCAGAACCCTTTGCTTACTACAATGCGGTTGAAGCTTCATATACAAACCATTTCCCTGGAATAGACATCGGCACAGCCATCGCCAGCTCATCCCACACTTGCAATGACGCAGAAACCATCCTTGCCTCCACCCTATCTACTGTAAAGATCAATAACAAAGGTTGTGGAGAATATAGTCTATCAGATGCATTTGCTGTCGGAGCAATCCCACTTGATCCACATACCCATGGACGGCCAACATATCACAAAGCTAAGGAGATTCCACCTCCTCGATACAAACAGTTTGGCCCAACCACCTTTGTGTCCTCAAAAACCCCTATTCATGAGGAGCTCACTCCAAATATCAACAATTGGCTACATAAGGATGCACCACCAAGAAATCAAGCACGCCTTGATCACTTCAGCCAGAAGTATCCCCAACAACATAAGCTCATCACTGAAAAATGGAACTATCAAGGAGGTGGACTAGGACCAGAAGAAAGGGGCATGCAATGTCCCATCGAAGCACATAATTGGGAAATAACGTCAGGTCTTGGCTTTGGCATACCCACAACTGGGGGCACCAACGAGAACGGTCACGCTTTTTCGAACATCCACCGCGACCTTGTCGAAATCGAAGACATTCCTAAAGAAGTTGAAAAGAGAGCCTACGACGATATCCCAGACCAAATCTTCCTAGGAGACTCTGTTCTCCGAGAACTATCCATTCATCTCATTGAGCTACCACTTGCTCATCCACAACTCATAGATTGGGACCAACCAAGTGTCATACATATTGATGAGTTCGCATCAGAGGAAGTGCTTCTAAGATTCATGGGAGCTGAAACTCCTCATAAGAAGACAAAGCCAGATTCTGCCTACATCTACAAGCTAGATCCCAAGGGGTATTTTGGAGAAAATCCCCAACCTAGTTTCGATACACCCAAAACTGGAACTAAGGTAAATCTGGGACTAGCTAAGGCAGCGAAGAGAACCCCTCAGTAAGAAAATCCAGAGCCACAAGCAGAACATGAGGATTTACTATTGCCTCCTCAAGATAATCGACCAGAGGTGTCTTCTATTCTAATAGAGGATACTAGAGAAGTCAACATTGGTTCTTCAGAGATCCCTAGAATTGTTCACATTGCTGCATCCCTATCACAAGACCAAGCTGACCTCCTCTTTGAGGTTTTACGAGAGAACATTGGCCGATTTGCATGGTCATATCAGGACATGCCAGGACTTGATCCAAAGCTTGTAGTTCATCATCTTGCAGTCGATCCAAAGATCAAGCCCGTTAGACAAAAGCTTAGAAAAATGCACCCCAAGGTAGCATTACTAGTCAAAGCTGAACTAGAAAGAATGTTAGCTGCTAAGGTTATCCGACCTATCGACTACTCAGAATGGATCTCCAACATGGTCCCTGTCACTAAGCCTTCCGGTGACATCAGAATCTGCACTGATTTTAGAGATCTTAACAAAGCTTGTCCAAAGGATGATTTTCCCTTGCCCAACATAGATATGATTGTAGATCTTACAGCTGGACATGAAATTCTGTCCCTTATGGATGGATTTTCTGGGTATAATCAGATCAAGATTGCAGAAGAGGACCAGCATAAGACAGCATTCACTACCCCTTGGGGAACCTTTTGCTACACCATGATGCCTTTTGGCCTAAAGAATGCTGGGGCTACCTATCAAAGAGCTATGACAGCCATTTTCCATGATCTTATCCATAGCATTTTGGAGGATTATGTGGACGATATCCTAGTCAAATCTCACACCTTCATGGATCATCTTGTTGACTTGGAGAAAGTCTTTGATAGGTTGGCCCAATATCATCTCATGCTAAATCCCAAGAAGTGTGTCTTTGGGGTCACATCTGGCAAGCTTCTAGGCTTCATAGTTTCTAAACGAGGTATAGAGATCGACCCCAAAAAGGTCAAGGCTATCTTAAACATGCCTCCTCCCCAGACACTGCGACAGCTTCGCTCTCTTCAGGGAAAACTTCAATCTGTCCGGCGCTTCATCTCCCAACTTGCAGATAAGTGTACACTGTTTTCACACTTGCTAAAGAAGAATGAGAACTTCAAGTGGGATCTTTTATGTCAGCACAGCTTCGATCAGCTCAAGCAGTATCTCACCAATCCCCCTATCTTGGTTCCACCAGTTCCTGGTCGTCCCTTGATCTTGTATATATCAGCAACACCTACTGCTCTAGGGGAACTTCTAGCACAACATGATGAATATAGCAGAGAGAGAGCCATCTACTATATCAGTAGAACCCTAGTTGGTTATGAACTCAATTACACTCCTATGGAAAAAGCTTGTTTGGCAGTTGTTTTCTCAACTCAAAAGCTTCACCACTACATGCTAAGTCATACCATCCAACTAGTCTCCAAGATTGACCCTCTCAAGTATATGCTCTCCAGAACAGCACTTACAGGCCGTTTGGCCAAATGGGTTATGCTACTAAGTGAGTTTGACATCCAGTATGTGGACAGAAAGGCAATCAAAGGGCAAGCTATAGCAGATCACCTAGCTGATGCACCTCTAGTAGATGCATATCCTTTGCTCACAGAATTTTCAGATGAGCATATCTGCCTAATTGAAGAATAGCCCCCATGGAAGCTTTATTTTGATGGCTGATACACCTCTCATGGATCAGGGGCAGGAATATTATTAGTTACACCTCAAGGAGATTACATTCCAAAAGCCTTCAAGCTACAATTCCCTAGCACCAACAATATAGCAGAATATGAAGCTCTTGTAGCAGGATTAAAGATAGTTGCAGAATGGAATATCACTAAGTTACAAGTCTTTGGTGATTCCCAACTCATCATCAAACAAGTCTTAAATGAATATCAAACCAAAGATGAAAAGCTATTACCCTACAAAGAGCTAGTTGATCAGCTGACCCAGCATTTTACAAAGCTTCAGTTTACACAAGTGCCTCGAATGCAGAACAAGGCAGCAGATGCCATGGCCACTATCGGCTCGCTCTTAGAAATTCCCCAAGAAGCTACGCAGTATGAGTTTTTAGTTGAGAGGCTCCTCACACCTGCCTATGCGAGTGAGGATTCAAACCGTGTTTGTATCTTGGTTGGTCCCCAATCCCCTTGGTACCATGAAATTCACGCTTACCTTAACGATGGTATCATATCCCCTCACCTCACACGTACCCAACGCCAGAACCTCATCCGAAAATCATCCCGCTATGTTATCATAGCCAATACCCTATATCGTCGGGGTTATCACGATACTCTCTCTCGATGTTTAGATGAAAATGAGGCCGCGATGGCATTAAAAGAAGTACATTCCAGACTTTGCGGTGCCCACACGAGTGGTATTGTCCTAGCACGACAAATCCTTAGAGCAGGCTACTATTGGCCTGCCATTGAAGAAGACTCTTGTGACTTTGTTAGAAAGTGTCTCCCATGTCAGCAGCATGCAAATCTTGTGCACGCTCCAGCACAGGATCTACAACCTATTGCACCACCTTGGCCTTTTGCTTGTTGGGGCCTTGATCTAGTTGAAACTATCACACCTCACTCATCTGATGGACATAAATGGATAATAAGAGCTACAGACTATTTCACTAAGTGGGTGGAAGCAGTCCCCCTAGTCTCAACTACAGGAGTTCAAGTCTCCAAGTTCATCTTGTACCACATTGTTTGCCGCTTCGGCATCCCATCCACCATCTTCACTGACCACGGAGGTAACTTTGAAAATCTCAACATGGAAGAATTATGCACTTCCCTCCGCATCCATCACCGCTTTTCTAGCCCATATTTCCCACAAGGTAACGGCCAGGCAGAGGCAACTAATAAAACCCTCCTCAAAATCCTAAAGAAAGTTGTCAATGATTCCGGCCGTGATTGGCACCTTCAAATAAATCCGGCTCTATGGGCCTATCGAACTTCCTTCCATACATCCACAGGCACAACTCCATACTCCCTAGTCTATGGTGCCGAAGCAGTATTACCTATAGAAGTTGAACTTCCCTCACTATGCATATCTTTGCGAGGGCAAATCTCAGATGAAGAATACAGCGTAGCTCGACTCACCCAGCTAGATCTCTTAGACAAGAAGAGACAACAAGCCTATGACCATCTCACAGTCTACCAAACTCGTCTCAAAAGGAATTTCAACAAGAAGGTGCTCCCATGACACTTTCAGCCAGGTGATATGGTCCTCAAAGAAAATATGAAAGTCCACGCAGATCGAGAAAAGAAAGGAAAGTTTGAACCTACATGGCTTGGTCCCTATGTGGTTACTGCCTCCTTTGGCTCTGGAGCCTATCAATTATCTACACCAGAAGGAGAACTCTTGAATGATCCCACTAACATCATTCATCTCAAGAAGTTCTATGCTTGAAGATCTTTGGTATACCCAGCTTTTGAAAAATACAAAAAAAATAGTAAAGAGAAATAAGCGTCCAATGGTGAAAACTTGGCAATTCAAGCGCCTTGGATAGGTACCTTGGTGAAAACCTGGTAATTCAGGCGCCTTGTGTGCTAAAGACTAATCCATTATCTATCACTATCCTATCCCTCATCCATCCACCCACCATCCCATAAAACACCTGCTTGTTCCCTTGGTGTTCCAATCAAATATCCAAAATCTGATGGAGCTTGTCAATACCTCCTGTACAGCTTGTAAATCTTGTACCAAAGCTTGTATTATACCTTGTAAATCTTGTACCATACCTTGTATATATTCGAATCTTGTCCAAAGCTTGTACCATATTCTAGCTTGTAAATAATCTTGTAGCCTAGCCTGTATCCTATCACATGCACACACAGAATCCCATTTTCCTTAAGCTTTTCACAAACCATCTACCTATCCACCTATCAACTATTATAGACATCCCATCCTTCACAAACATTTCCATCTCACAAAAAACCAAAACATGAACAACTTGTACATTTGTAACATATCTTGGTCTGTCAGCTTGTACATCCTCTTTAGCTTAGTATCATTGTATCTATCCGGCTTTCGTGTTAGTTCATCCTTGGTCAACATCTTGCACACATCGCACACTTTGGTTAGATATTCCGATGCATCCTTTAGCTAGATCTCCTATCACCAAAGTGTTATCCTTCTTAGTTCAGCTTGCCAGACGCATTACTCAGCCAGATCCATCAGCTTAGGTGCTCTCTGATAGATCCTTGCAGGATATAGCTTTCCTCATGTCTGATCTTGGTCCGTTAGTACCTCGTCCTATCCATCTTGTTGGCAAACAGTTCTCTTTTGGATTTTCGCTTTCTTTTGATTTGGGATCTTCCCTTTTGGGTCTTGAAATATCTTTTCCAAGCAATCTCCTTGTTCCCTCCTCAAGGTTGCCACGATCTTCCATATCATGGTATGCTGCGAATGGGGCAATTAGAGCATAAGGTCTTGATCAGGTCTTTTTCTTGTTTTCTTTTTCTGCTTGTGGGTTACCTAGTGTCGTTTCCACGCTGCTTCCTCCGGGATTCATGTGTGATACTGGGGCAATCCTTGTGTGTTTGTTTTGAGTCAGTTCGTCAGTCCTTTGGACGGTTGGTGAAAAAGCCTTGATGTTCTTGGTAACCTTGGCAATTAACCAATAGTCCTATAGCAAATCTAGTGCTCAACTACATGGTGGTACTTCTCTTTGAAGTATCCCCCCGCTCAAAAAGCTTCAATGGATTCCCTTCATCTCCATTATCCCCCATCCATATCCTACATCTGTCGCTCCTACCCCAACTTATGCATCAGTATCTCTTTGAATCACTCCTCACGCTTAGCTTTAGGGATCCACAATCCTAATCTTAGGGATCCACCAATCAAATCAATCCACCAAGCCTCATCCTTCGAGATCCACAATCCTAGTCCTAGGGATCTCCGAAACCCATCTTCCGCCAGTCTGACTCTTTGAAATCCTGTTGCATCAGCTTTATCATTCTATCATCCATCTCCCTACCATGGATTCCTTTTATAGCGCTCCGCTCCTCCATCTCCCCCCCCCCAATCTTGGAAAGTCTTAAGCTTGCTTTACTTTTGTGCCTCTGATTTCCCTTTATCATTCTCCCGTAGTGAGAGTTTGAGCTAATTCAGCCCCTTCTCTTCGCCAACCTGCGTCTCAACTCATCTCAATTTCTTGTACTTTTCAAGAAGTCATCGAGCCTCATTTCTCTCCCCGCCGCCTTCTTGAGGGGGCATCATCTAAGTCTAGTCTCTCCTCTTCTTATCCGAGACTGGGGCAACCTTGTTGCTAAAACATCTTCCTCGTGTCGTCTTCATTCAAACTTCTTTGAAATAGTGTTGTCTCAACACTATGTCAAAGAGGGGCAAAATGTAGACACCTAAATTTGATTACACTATTTTAGTAATCCTATTTAGTTATCTAAAAAGGCATTATTAATTAAATTTCTATTTAATTAATCCTTTGTCATCCCCTAGTTGATTAATTTAATTAATCATCTATAGTCCTAATTGATAAATCAAATAATCTATTATTTATCAATTAAATCCTATTCTTCTATCTAATTCCAAAAATCCCCATTTATTAAATAAATCTATTTGATAAATGAAATCCTCAAATTCAAAAACCCCTAACCTATCTCTAATCCTCCATTTAGCCTAATCCACCCCATCCACCCATACTAACCAAGCTTATCCACTAACTCACCCACCCTCATTAATGTCATCCACTTGCACATCTCTAACATCCCTAATCTAATCCTAAACCCAAGCCTAATCCACCCCCTAATGTTGTCACATTCCTTAAACAAGTTTAAGACTTTCCTAATCCAAACCAAAGTCTCCCCTCAAAAAGCCCAACCACTAAGTCATGAGTGCTCTTACAAACCATAAAAGACTCTTACAAGCCCACTCATGACTCTTACATCCATCTTCCACACTCTTCCCTCTTCCACACTCATTCCTCTTACACCTCTCTTACATACTCAACCCCACTCATCATGCCTTTAACCAACCCTTTACCCTACCCTCTCACACTCATCCTCCTTGTGACAAGTGTCACCTTCCCATTGGTGCTAAACAAGCACAATCCATGTGCTCCCCTTTGAGTGCATCTTAGCCCCCCTTAAGCCTTCATCCATCCTTGCATCTAAGCCCTCCATCTCTCTACCCCTTAGCCTATAAATTGAATCCCATCCCAAGCCATTTCATCAACAATCTTTGAGCTAAAGTTACCATACTATTTTGAGAACCAAAGCCATCAATATTACTCTTATAATGCCAAATTGAGAACTCACAAAGCTACCAATTTGCCATTACCCATCTCCATTGAAGCAGCTTTTGAGCATCTTGAGCATACATCCACAGCAAAAGGACACATCTACAGAATCAAGAAAGCATGGAGTGTTTTCTCTTGTGAGGTTTGCACTTCTTGTTTGCTTTCTTTGTCTAAGCATATATGTGAATTTAGTTTTTGGTTTGTGAATGTTTACTTTATTTGTTAATGTTCTCTGCATACTAATTCTTGTTCTACAGATAGTGATACCGAGAAGAGAAGGAAAGGGATATTAGTGTAATCGGTTGAGAAGGATGATGAGATTGCATGGAGCATAAAGGATCTGACTCAACATTGAGGTAGATGCATTATTATATATGAGTTACTAAATACATTGTTAGTATTGTTTTTTATTCCTAAATCCGTAAGTGTAAGGTAGGCATTAACAAGCCTTTTATTTCTAAATCTCTTAACCGAGTACACACTTTTAGAGTGTTGTGAAATCCTTTAACAAGTTAGACTTTAGCATATCTTATTGTATTACTCTTAACAGGGTAAATCACCATAAGTGATACTTTTGTATTCTCTAACTAAACAACTTTTATGTTACAGTAGTGAAGGATTGTGAGTTTCATCCCCATTGCAGTTTCCCCTCTAGCCAAGGGTTTTTGCCAACCAAAATCATGTGTCAAATGTGTTCATGCATGTGACGTGATTATGTGTTAAAATTATTTTGTTTTTTAACTTTCATTCAGCAATAAGGTAATAAGTTATGCATGCAAAGTAAAGATCTTATATTTGAAGGGTAAAACATATTTGAGGGTTAAAGTTTTAGAGGTATTGATTCACCCCTCTCCCCCACCCCCTCTCAACACCTTAACTTTCCAACAGGATCATCCTCAAAAGGACATGTATTTCAAATCAACATAATTTTTCTATTGGTCAACATTTAATATTTGCATGTCGTAGTCATGGAAAACCCTAATTAGGATTTCTTTGAATTATCTAGGTCATTAGTTGTAACTAAGACCTCTATATAAAGGTTTTCTCATTTCATTTGGAAGGGACAATTTTGTGAAGTTCTTATCGAAATATTGTCAAAGTAATTACAAATTCATTAAAGCTTAGTGAAGACTTGCATTATTTTTGAAATGTAACATAATTTCATATTTTCTTAATCATAATTTGTTTATGTTGAGTGGATGAATGAAAGAATTGTTGTTGATCATTAGTGGAACCTCTAATGCTTATAATTTATGTTGCTTGTTGATTGCAATTCATAATGTAAGGTTAAGTTGAACTTATTGTGAGGCATAGCTTTAATTACTTTGGTCTCACATTATTAATAATATTTTCCATTGGTAAAATAAGATTAGATTCCTAAAACCAATCTCTTGTTCATTTTATTTCAAATCATTGTCAACATTAGTTTGAGTTCTCATATTGCAAAATCATGTATCATTTGAAAAGTTCATAGATTTTCGTGAATGAATAAAGTATAAGTACATTTGTGATGATTACTAGCAAATCATATCATTAAACTAAGTTATGTCCAACATAAAGTCACATATTCATATTGCAAACTTTGGGGTTGCTTCACACAATTGCCACATTGTTTAACATTTGGAGTTTTCCTACCCATACAAAATAGAATATTTAATATTTTGTTCTAGAAGTTGGAGTGATCACAAAACTCACATTAACAAGCACCTCTCATAAACCATTGGTATATTGGATATCATTAAACTAAGTTATGTCCAACATAAAGTCACATATTCATATTGCAAACTTTGGGTTTGCTTCACACAATTGCCACATTGTTTAACATTTGGAGTTTTCCTACCCATACAAAATAGAATATTTAATATTTTGTTCTAGATGTTGGAGTGATCACAAAACTCACATTAACAAGCACCTCTCATAAACCATTGGTATATTGGATATCTTATCTACGTAGGACAAAAGTAGTAAAGTTTGAGGGCCTTATTTTGGGAGAACGTGTAACATCAAATGTGTGGTCTAGTATTAGTTGAGCTTAAACCATTGGTTCATTTTAAAATAAAGAACCAGTCAATGAGTTAAACACAATGCACAATCGGTGTTTTAATGAATGGATAAATGGATGGATGATGTTAATGACATCCACGAGACTAAACAATCTTAAGGGACCGAAAAAAATCTCACAGCCTTACCAATTTCCATATTCCTTTCTCTGTCTGATATTTTGTTATGAATCTTAACCAAAAAAAACTTAAGTTGGGTTGATCTTATCTTCACATAAAGTGTGCATGTTTGCAGCCTTCAAGATGATTTTATATTCAGCTTGAATGTTGTCATAACTCTGTATTCTGTAAGAAAATGTCATTCAGTTTCAGTTTTCTCTGTCCTATAGAACATGCAAGTTCTCTCCTCCCAAGCCTCTTTGGGCCTCTCCAACTATCTCACACCTGAAATGATGTGGATCCCATCCTCGATTGTACCACTAATAACCTTCTTTTCCCTATAATAACCCCAAAATATGTTTTCACACTATGCTCTTGAATTAGTAAGCTTTTTTCAACCAATATTATTAGTCCATGACACTCTCAAAATTCTCTATGACAAACTTTTTTATACTATACAGAAATATTACATAGGCTGTTTAAGCTCAAAATATGCAATATTTAACATTCAATATTACATTTCCTCCCAACTTAAAGACTTACACCATCAATCATTTAAAACCATGTAGACAACTGGAGCAAACAAGAACAAATTGTTTTAAGTGATACCTGGAGAAAACAAGAACTTTCAGCCCTACCGTACGTAAACAATCAGTCCATTGACTATAATAAACCGTCGTTCAATCTGTCTTCCTTGCATTTGATGCTACACTTGTTCTAAAGCTTTCATAACTTCGAAAATAGATACCCAGTGCAGACAATTTACTCAAGTGCATCCACTCTATGATAGATCAAAACATTCCTGTTGTTGACATTGTAAATATAACTCAAACTAAGAAAGTTGAGCTTGACCAACAAATTCTATGTATTTATACTCTTGAGATTGGAATTTCAGCTTGACTGAGGTTGAAAATATGGTCCAAACTAATATTCAGGGTTCGGTTTGATTTGAGCAAGTGATTGCTAATATACTCTAAACAACCTTAGGTGGAGTTGCCTGATTACACATGTAAAATTTATAATATTGATATTTCATGTTAATAAGTTTTTTTAACAATTTTGAATCCGATAAGAATTATGGCAATACCAAGTGGATTCTTTTGTTGTATTTGGCACTGGCTAATCTCCAGATAAACTGGACTAAAGTTTTAAAAAAGTCAGAATTTTTTTTTTCAGATTCACAAAAACACAGTACAAAAATTTTTGTTGTTTTCGATCACAAAATATACAAATCATAAAGATCAAATGCTGAAATTTTCAAAAAAAATCACTGTTTTTTTATTTCTAGAATTTGGTCAACGGTGCATTTTGTAGGGAGTTTAGCCATGTCCTTCGTATTTAAACATATCAAAAGTTGTGGCCCACTTGGATCACAAAGCCACGTGTGGTGCTATCAATACAACTCAAACCTGGTCAATGCGAGCCAACGATCAAACTCCACCAGTCATTTATTTGGCTTCTCGGATATAACATCTTAAAAATAGTTCTGTTACATGTTTGAATGACGTTTACACCCAATAAAGACCCCTATATATAATTTTGAAAGTGACTCCATGGTCCTTTGAAAAATTATTCTTCAACTAGTTAAAGGATTATTCCCAAAAGTAGCCTTTCCTTACCTACTCACTGAGGATGGGTGCAAACGATAGACTGTTATCAGCATGATGCAACTCATCCTGACCTTTTGATTGTTTATTGCAGGTATTACGATGAATCATTATTGCCTGATTCAAAGTCATTATTTTGATATAAATGTCCTTATTACAGGTCTCTACAAGAAAACGGAATTTTTGGTGTGCTGATTTATTGATTGTAAATGAACTGTAGACATGTAACTGTATAATCATTGGGTCCAATCAGTTTGAAATGCATATTTGTCTTAACTTCAAAATATTGACTTTCAATTTGCTCGGACATTTCACAAGCATCGTTCGCTTTAATTTGCATATTCAATGATTGACTATAATCAGATCCACGAGATTGTTTCCAATGTATCCAATGATTTACTATAGCCAAATCCCACAAGATTGTTTCCAATGTCCATAGTACACTAATAAAGTTGTAATGAATATTGAGGAAAAATTGCAATCTGTTTTTCTTTGCTTAAACAAGCAAAAGCAAGTGCTGTATATTTCTGATACTTTTCCATTTTTGAATGTGCAGAAAAAAATGCTTCAGCTTAACCTCGGGTATTCAATGTCGACTAATTGCTAATAGAGAAATAAATAGAGCATAATATTTGTTTTGTACAAAAAAATTGAAAATACAAAGATAAATCTTAAGTTTATGGATACAAAATGACATATATGCAATAAAAGTTTTAACCGCATTCTTATTTAAAATTAATTTCCAATTATGTACACCAAGCTTTGTTGAAACAGCTCAAACAGACCACAGAAGACTAAACAAGTTTTTGTGCCTTGCTGAAATTTAGTATGCACATTAATAATTCCCAGAGTGTAACTTGGAGAAAAACAAAAATTTACAAGAGATGCATCTAACCCGCAGCACATTATATGCAAATTGACTGATGCCACTTCCAATAATGCAGTCAAATGCAGTCAAATGGGAATCAGACTTGTCACCAATAAAGCTTGTGGTGGTTAAGATTGTCAATCTCAACCCCAGAAGATGTAAGAGAAAAGCATCTCTATTTTGGAGATAAGTCGAGGAGGAGATTTACGTGGCATTGGATTGAACATTTCACTTTGTCACTGAATGTTCAAAAATTGCATTTTAATTGAAGGCGCAGTTGTCCAAGTACCACACAACACTTCTGTCTCTCAATAGCTATAACACACAGCTTAAGAAAGGTCAAAGGATCCTTGCCCTTCTGTAATAGCATACATCAACCTCTCATGCATGATTTCCTGCATAAAATGTAAAAACAATCAAACATGGGCAAAATAATGCTAAAAGAAATATTTCAACTTTACACACACTACATAGGCATTGAAAACTAACCTTGCTAGAGTAAGGAGGCAGTTTAAGGTAGTTGGCGCATGTCATGACACTAGGCAAGTCTCCATCAGCCACTTGAGTAGTTGCTCCCTTGGACCCTCCATTTGCTCCTGTTGGATGCTGCAGAGAAGGATATGGATGGAAAACCAAATCAGCTTCAGTTCAAAATAGTCACATCCAATGCTTAGAGCACTTTGACCCTTCGCACTTACCTTCCGAACAATTGTCAATCTTGGATTTAATGCAGCTAACCCTCCAGGAGGAAGTCTGGGAGCTCCAGTCACAAATTTCAAAAATGCCCGCTTCTGTTCAGGAGTAAATTCCCCTATGATCTCAAGCAGCTGCAGCAACAAACGTAGATTACACAATAGTTGAATAAAAATACAGACATTCCAAGCTAAAACATACTCGAGATCTACAAAAATACATTGATGTCAGGACACTGCCGAGAGTTAACAGATACTCACATTTATAATGGATGGGCTGCTGGATGTGTAACCATGATCAAATTTGATGTTCTCAAATAGTGACTGAGTCTGCAACGAGAAAATAATACACTTCATACAGGCATTCATTCGTAGTGTTACAAATAAGAAAATTCAAAATATGATTAGAAAATTAACATCAAGCATAACATAAAAGATAAATGCAACACTAACCGTCCATAAATCACTTCCACCACAAAGTAGACATTCTAGTTCACTTTCAGAAAATATGTGCAACGATGTCAAAGGAAAAACCTGCATAACCAAATGCAATGTATGCAAAAATCAGAAGACATTGTCATTATATTGAGGACTTCCAACCGGAGTGCAGTTTCCATATAAAGAATAAACCAAACATCCTGTACGCCCATGCCAGAGTTTCATTTGTTTGCTTCCAGTCAGTTCTATTAACCAATCACAACATATGTAAGAAACCAATCTTCTAATACCACACTGGATAAATCTATATCCCGGATGCTTAAAACACACTATCACATGTAATACAAATTAAGAATTTCAATATAACAACCTCATTAAATCCAGCCCTGAATGCTTCCATTTGTGGCATTATTCCTGTTCTAATAGTTGCATCTACAGCTAAACAAAGATACTCTTCTAAATTCTCCAGATCAACCTGTAACAAAGAAAGTATCAAGAATAGTACATTGAAGAAATAAAATAGTAGACCTATAGAAACCTGTTCTCATATGATTATTGATATTTGGTATTAAAGTAACATTTTCATTATGAAGAAAATGAAGTACCGTGATGCTGTCCCCTCCTGGTTTGAGGATATAATCAGAGTAACCTGGAAGAGTAAAATCAAGACAAAGATCCTCAATTCTTGCATTCCGAAAATGCAAATCATGTGTAGAATTCTTGTCCATGTGCAGGGACTCCGTGAACTGCTTTCTACGAACAAGAGCTTGTATTTCTTGTAAAGTTGTTCCCAATTCAAGATCAAAGGACTGAATATCAAATAAATCAAGCTCCTGTGCAAGAAATTCAACGAGTAATATTAAAACTGGTTCAAGTCCAATCACCACTAGAATCATTACTACTCACTGGAAAGGTGTATAAAATAGTACGAATTGGTTTATATAAAGATTACCTGCCCCAGAACAAGTTTATAAAAAGCTGTTGAAAAAGGCAAATCAAGGAGCCGTCCATCTTGAAGAGCTTTTGCCATGACTCGTCCAAGCAGACGGAAGTAATCTATTACTTTGGAAAACTGTTTGCCACATAATGAATCTGCATTAGGTGGCCATGGACGAGGAAATAATCCTCGAGGTGCTTGAACAAACTCTTGATTGCCAACTTTTGGTTCTTCACTGGCTTCACTTATAACTGAAAATTCTTCACTTTGTTGAGCATCCTGCATTTCAGTGTCTTCTCCTGAAGTAGCTTCTATACAACGAGAACTAGACCTCCACATTCCAAGTGCATCCTTTTGCAATTCATGGCTTAGAAGTGTATAGAACTCCAAAGTTGGACCTAGACCGGTGCCAACCTCATCAAAGTACTCCACTTCAAGAACTGCCTTGTGACTACAATACATTTCCATTACCTTCATAGCTGAATCCAGTATACGAATTCTTGAGACACGAACCTTTTGACGCTGCAACCTACCTACTCGTAATCCTTGCTCACTAGTTGCATTTGGATTTTCAGCACTCTGTTGCTGTTGCAAGTGTTGTAGGGCACGCAACAACCCAAAGGAAGCTGAATGAAAGTACTGTCTCCTTATCTCAAATGGAAATAAGAAGGGGCATGCTTTGGTAAGCTGATGACACCAAGAAGGAAGACCACCGCTACAAAGTGCCAGAGGATCCTGCATTTGCCGTGCTAATTTGGGTGTCAACTTGCCACTTAAAAAGTCATTTTGAGAGATGGTAGGGCCCACTACTCTTAGTTCTTCAAATCTAGTGATTTTCCCTTCTGCAAACGCATCTGATGCCTCTTCAGCTCTTAGACGAGGAGCTAATCGATTGAGACCTTCCAAAACACGAAGCAACAATAGGATATCATATGTACAGTTTGACTTTTCCAGGTCACAGGGAAGCTTTCCTTGTAAAATGCTACCTAAAAATGATGTTTGTTTCAATGAAGCTTCAATAATGGAGCTTTCTGCGAGGGAATCCTCAGCAGACTTGCAGGAAGAAGTTCCAGATACTCCTGCACATGCCTTTTCTTCCGGAGGGGTAACTATTCGATACGTAATAGAATAAACTTCATCCCAAAGTCTGCGACCCTCAACAGGAGCATGCGCTGAAACTCCATTACCTTCATCAGCTACTGCCTGCCGCTGAATTGCTTGATAAATAGTTAGTGACCTATCCACTTTCTTTCCACCTATGAAAAAATCCAATCTAGAGGGAGACGTGGCTGGGTCTGCCATTGGCAGTGTCCGAAAACCTCTACTCCCTCGAACACTCCTGCCACCAACAGAAAAAAGCCCAGACATAGCAGCCCTAGCAAAGGATAATGATCCTCTTGGGAACAAAGCACTTCTTAAGAATTCGCTGCCTTCACGGCTTTCAAACAAAGCAGATCTACTATCAACTCTGGAAGGTGGTTGAGATTCATTTGCAATTTCTACAGTGGTGGCAATCGTTGTGGCACTCTCATCCATGGGATCCCCTAGTTGTACTGCATGCACCCTTTCTGTTACAGACGACGAAGGCTGTTCCTCTCCATATAACTTCAAAAACACAATGAAAAGGGCAAAACATAAATCTCAGCAAATTGCAATCACAGGTAAATAAAGATTGAAACTCCAAGACAGATCCTCAGATCATTGAATTTTTTCAAGAAAAACCCTCAAATTCATGCAAATAAAGCAAATATGTATTAAAATACTCACCATGCGTTCATCTAAGTGTCCTTCATAATCATCATCTTCATCTTCAGAAATTTCTTCTTCCATTGGTACAGAGTCATCAAGTTCAGCAGGAGATGCATCTAGTTCCTCTTCCTGCATCAGATGTGAATCACAAAAACTATTTCCATAAGAATTTCATTCTTGAATAAAAATATTGCAGATGTTTGGGATGCTACTCCCAAAAAGGCCCTCGGCACAATTCAAAAAGCAATGGCATGTTGTGTTTAGTACACAAGGCTTACCAAATCAATTATCACAAAATTATATTGTTCTAAGTTCATACCTCAGCAACAGACTCACTAGGATGTTGGCTCAATTGGGATGCTCCATCACAAACTCTCATACGAGTATTGTTCCTTGACTTACTAGTCTTTGTTTCCTCTAGGACACATTTTGAAACTGCTTTTCCCTTTCCCTTTGATGAGCTTGTGCTTGCCCCCTCTAAGTCCTTGGTGGCAGAACTTCCATCGTATCTGTTTGAAACAGACTGTTCTTCAGAAACTGGTGCAGATGATGATGGAGACGTGTCAGTTGTTCCAGCCTGGGCACCACAACTATCCGAAGGGGTTAAATTTGAAACACTTTTTAAGTCTGCCTCACCTCTATGAACTCTAGGCCAAAGGAATTCCTCAACAGCAGCAAGATTAGCCAAAGAATCAATGAGTACAACATTTGATGAGTAATCTCGAAGGGATGTTTCTCCTTCTCCTCTACACAGGCGCAGTTTAACAGGTTGTCGTAATGCACTCAGTCCTGATACACTTGTACTGCCCCCACGTAATCTCTGAGAGTGGCTTAAGATAACAGGAAAGCGTTCTAAAGAAGATAAGGCATTTTGCAGTTTATGAACTAGGATTTTCAATGGAGCTTCCCTTCCGTCCTCACCATTCAGAGGAAGAGTGAGCCTAATAAACAACTTGAACCTATTTAATGCCTTATGAAAAACTTTAGTCGACTCTGCTTCTGTCATATTCTGCTTAGACAAAGCTCCATATGAAAAATAATTGAGTAAAGATGGAATGACCCCACTTCCAACAAACTCAAAAGTTGAAACACCATCACCTTTAACAAGTTCAGAAAGCATTTCTGCTAGAAGCAACAACATGTGTTCTTCATCAGCAGAAACAATCTCTGCCGCTTTTACTTTACCTTGCAATTCATCATTTAATTTACTGCAAATTATTTTCAGCTTGCGAAGGCTCTCTGTCATTCCTCCATCAACTACATCTGAATCTGCTGGGAAGTATTTATCTTTGAAGTGTTTCGCATGTGTACCAACAGTAGCCCACATATCTGATTTATTGATAGGAATCATTCCATCTCCAGTAGGTGGACTATACCTTCCAACAGTTGAGCCTCTATATTCTTCCTTTCCAACTGCTTTACTATTTGATTCATCCAAGGGCATTACAGTATCTGTGGAATTTGGCAAAGCCAATTCTGAAAGTTCATCCTTCGCTGGGGTAAATGCCTGTGCAGAAACTGGGCCAGACATATCTGCTGATATAAGGCTATCAACTGCATGAAGAACACCTTCCTTGACAAACATCTTGGAAAAAGTATCAGGAAGCTTTTGTATAAGAATGTCTGCTATCTGAAGAGCAGGAACCAAAATGTGAGGATCTTTCGATCCTAGAACTCCAGCCAAAAAGCTGCAGACATGGAAAGCCAATGCAAATAAGAACTTCTGCTATGCTTGGAATTTGCAGATTTTAACTCTGTGTGCCTCTTATGATACTCGATTCAGTTCGTGGTACCTTGATATGTTTGTCTCGCGAAGTAGAGATGTCAGCATATCAGCAGTGCTAAAATACACCAACTTGCTGATAACAGCAATACACTTGTGTCGAACAGCAGATCTCACACTTGAGCCATATACCTGTTTCATTATAACCAGGGTCCTGCCTTTAAGCCCGATTCCTGGTTAAATAAAGTGTAGATAAATTTTATCAATAATAATCAACTAACCTGGACCAGGACTGGTAAAATATCAATTCCAAAATCTACCAGAAGTTCTGGTTGATCATGCAACAGCTTTTCACGAGCAGACATTTCTGCCATTGTTTGATTCATGTCATCCATCTTCCCTGCATTATTGTCTGATACATTTTTATTTGAGAAGCATTTATCTGTAGTCTGACTTGCAGGAAGAGATATTGTTCCTTCAGCCAAGGGTGGAAGAAGCTCATTCAATAGGGATACAATTTCATACGTCTGCCAAAAAGCATCACACCAGGAAACCTCACAATTTTGTACAATCCAACAGGGTGAAGAAAATATCTACTGATAATGGAAAAATTGAAACCACTTATTTAAATTTTCCATACAAGAAACATAATAATCAACTTATCAAGGATACAGCCCATGTGCCAAAGAGCTGGGCACATGGGCTGTATCCTTGATAAGTTGATGATGAGCATAGATTGGCATCTTCAGCAATGTCCCAAAAGAAAATGCTTGCCAGCAACAAAATTCATTTTTTATTATTCCATATTCTTTGAAGTTTCTTCTTATAAGAACAGGAGTTAAAATTTCAGAAAATATAGGTACAATCTGGAAATCTTACATAATTGCTTTGAGGCAGTAACATTGAGCAGATCTGTACAGGAGAAGTCTATAATAAATGCAGAGATGGGTTTGGACACCAGTAAATGATCTGTTCAGAAGAAGTCTGTAATAAAAGCAGAGATGGGTTTAGATAGAAGTAAATTTCTTTCTTTTTTATTGCTATTTATTATTACTATTCTCGATCTCCTCCACTTGCAGATGAGTTGAAGTAATCACACTTACTGGCACTGCCTGCTCGTGATAATTGGCATCGCAGATTAATCTGCGATTTTCTAATAATCGCCAAGTTAATGAGCTGGGCAAGTTTTCCGCCAAACTAGCTGTCGATTTAAGTACTTCGCCAGCAGGAAAAAATGGACAGGCTAATCTCCGAACAAAATGCACTAAAGACAAAACAAAGTCAAACTTTTTTTTCTTCAGATTCACGAAAACGTAGTGATTTTTTTCCAAATTTTATGTTGTTTTCAACTACAAACTATGCAGATCATGAAGATCAAATGCAGAAATTTTCAAAAAAAACCATGATGTTATTTATTTTTTGAAAATTGGTCAACTATACAATTTGTAGGGAGGATAGCCGCGTCCTATTTTGCCAACTACTCTCAGAGTAATCGACGAGTTCTTGATTAAAACTCGTGATTTCAATTACAAACACGCCCGCGTGCTTGGCCTAGCAATATAGGGCAAAAAGTTTGGGTTTTTCTACACCAATTTCATTTGTATGTTCTAGAGGCTTGAGGTGTGGAGAGAAGGGTTCCAAGGCATTCTTAGGTGATTGCAAGCTATCGAAGGTGGATTTGAGTGGATTTGTAGAGGATTCCAACCGGTTTTAGAAGACAAATCTCTTTCCCAAGTAGGTTTGCTGAGATTTTTTTATAGTTTTAAAAAATGGTCTATTGTTTTATCGTTGCTTGTAAATGAATTCAAACCATTTGAAAGCATTTCAACCCTATGTTTGAATCATTTGAAAGCCATTCGACTCTATGTTTGACAATTTTTTTTAAGAATATGTAAGATTTTTTAAAAACAAACCCTAGTTGTTCATTTAGTTTGTTTAGTTCATACTCATAGATCTAAGTTCTAAGTTCTAACTTTGTTTATTCATTTCTCTATAAGTTTATATGTGTAAGGCAGCGGTTAAGCATTTAAAAGGCATTACAAGTTCACATGAAGAGTGGCCACAAACTCCATGCCCATCTGGATATATAGGCACTCAGCCTAGAAAAGCAAGAGATAAGGCATGGCAGTATGCCTATGAAGCTCCAAATTATGTTGGGAAGGTTATATACATTCCATGTGAAAAACTTATTTCTGGAGGCATAATCCGCTTCAAGTACCGCCTTGCAAGCATAAAGAAACGCGATTCAACTCCTTGTCTCAAAGTAACTGATGAAGAGAAAAAATTCATTAATGCCCTACTTGCAGCTACTAAAGAGAAAAAAATTGAATAGGAAGAGGGGGAAAATTAGCTATGAGGGCAGCCATAGCTGAATCTCAAGGAGCTCCAATTGATATTCAAGAAGAAGAAGCAGCAATTGAGAACATGGTGGGATCTCTTCGTGGCCTGCGGATCTGCAAACAAAGTGACTCTTTTGCCAGTTCCACTCCTTTTACATTACCTAGTTCTTCATCACCGTCTGCATCAGGGATAGAGAGTTATTTTGTGTCCAAGAACACAGCTGAATCAAAACCATCACTAGAGGACACCGGATGGAACAAGGAGTTGCATCAACAAACTGATATTGCAACAGCTGATTTTTGGTTTTTCAACAACATCTCAATGTATGTGACTGATGGTCCCTATTGGTTGAATTTGGTGAACGCAATTTCAATATTGGGCAAAGGGTACAAGCCCCCTTCTCACAAGAATTTGTGTGGAAGGTTAGTATTTTACTATTTAGTAACTGTAAATAACTGAATCCACTTGAGTTCATTGCTATAGTTAAATCTTAATTGGTATTTACTATTTTTTACTAACACTTTATTATACCTAAATTTTGTAGGTTGCTTGACAATGCAATTGATAGGGCAAGAGTATCAATAGAAGACCAAAAGAAAGAGCGGAAGAAATATGGCGACACCATTTTATCTGATGGGTGGACAGATGGAAGAAGTAGAACCATTATTAATTTCCTGGTTGCTTGCAAAGATGATGTGGTGTTTTAGAAATTCGTTGATACCTCCAATAAAGTGTAAAATGCACACACACTAGCTTTAATGTTGGAGAATGTTGTCATGGAGGTGGGAGTAGAGAATGTGGTGCAAATCATCACAAATAATGCAACAGCATATGTGGCAGCAAGTAAATTTAATTTTTTATGTTCAATATGAATCATGAATGTAATGCAATGGTATTATTCAATTGAGATTTGATGTAAATATGGAGAGTTTGTAACTAATTACTGATTTTTTACTAATCTTTTAGGTAGAATCCTCCAAGAGAGGCATCCCACACTTTTTTGGTCACCTTGTGCAGCAAATGTCCTTGACCTTCTTTTGGAGGACATAGGAAAACTTGAATGGGTGAGTCCAATTGTGGAAGATGCAAAGCAAGTCACCAAAAATATTTATAATCACCCATGGGTTCTTAGTTTGATGAGAAGGATCACTAAAAACAAAGATCTGGTGAGACCTGCTATGACAAGGTTTGCAACAGTGTTCTTGATGTTGCAAAGTATTGTCGACACAATATTGCCTCTAAAACAAATGTTTGTGTGTTGATTGGGAAGCTTCACTATACTCAAAGAAGCCTGAAGGAGAGGGTGTGGTACGAATAGTCTTTGATGATAGGTTTTTTGAAAAGGATACTGAAATTGTAGAGGCAACTTCAAGAATCAAAACATTATTTTTTTTAGTTGATTCAAGTTTCTATGTTAGTAACTAATTTGTATAGTTCAAATTTCAAATGTAGATGTCTATGCCCCTGGTTAGAGTCCTGCGCATATGTGATGGGCAACAATCCTCAATGGGATGTCTTTATGAGGCCATGGATAAGGCCGAAGAGGCTATTAGAAATTGCTACCGTGCAGACAGACTCAAATTTGACCCCATTTGGGAAATAACAGATAGGAGGTGGAATAATATGCTCCACCAACCCATTCATGCAGCAGGCTACTTCCTCAACCTAAATTCAAGTACTATGATTCTCCTTGAGATTTTACTAAGACTTAATTTTACTTTATTTTTTAAAGTTGTGTACTAAGACTTGATTTCTTCTTCTTTTTTTGTTTTAGGGTTCAAGATTCAACACAAAGAAAAGAAACAGATTGACTCAAATAAGGCTCGATGACCTTGTCTATGTGTACTATGATCTTAAGTTGCGCATAAAAAGGGCACAGATTCACGAGTACCTGGTCCACTTGATCTGGATGAGATAGATCCTTATTCTGATTGGACGGCACAAGAGCCAAGTCCATTGTTTTTAGTAGAGGACTTTGCTGATTTGGAGATCAGCTTTCAATAGAGGAAATTGTTGATTTGGAGAGGCACGCCATGGAGGGGGGTGCTGGAACAGATTTTCATTTCACAATGGATGACATTTAGGATGAGGACGATGAGGATTCTGACTCAGAGGAGGCATTACCAGTGCCCCGCATAGAAGGAGATACATCCACTTCCAGGACGCGGAGCCAGTCTGTAGGGATGCCCAGCGAGGAGGCACAGCCACGGACTTCACAGTCACGAAGCTCACGCCCAATCCCAATGTGGGGCACCTCTTTGAGGACTAGACCCCCTCTCTTTATTGTTGGCAAAACTGAAAAGAGGAAGATGTGATTGTATTGATGTATTTACTATTTAGTATTTATTTCTAAACTTCTACTTTGACAGAAACTATTTACTATTTTGCTTCCTGCTATCAGCATTCCTCATGAGAATGTGATTTTGTACCCACTATGCAGTTATATATATCTAAACTTTGCTTTTTTCTTTTGTGTTCTCTTTAACTAACTCATTAAATGCATCTTCTCATTGAAATTTGCAAAAAAAAGTATTTTTTATTAAATTTTGGCAGTTTTTTTAGGTTCCGAGTTTTTTTGTTTTTTTTAAATTGGCAGATTTTTTCCCGAATAAACTTTTAGGGACTAGGCAAGTTTTTCAACTATGCTGCTCACTATACATTATTTTCAATGCCCTTCATAACTGTGGTTGGTCACTATATATCATTTCGAAGGCCCTTCAGAATTGTGAAGCTAGAACATTCGTGCAGCAGTCAAAAATAATGTGGTGCCATGTACTATTGAATTTCCCACCCAACCAAATCCTTTGCCAGCAATGCTTAAATGACATAGAATCCTTCCCACCACTATACTGTCCATCTCCATTCTTTGTGTTGATTTTGAATTTTTTAATCAAGACTAGGTGCTACTGAAGTAATTAGAAATTATCCAGGTAATATAGTTATGCATGAAAAAGGACGATTCCTTCAGTGGTTAATTTCATTGTTCTAAAACTGGGGTGAGGTGACTGATGGATGTTGCATGCCAATTCTTGAGCTTCTGTGTGCTTCTCAGAGGCCTGACCAGTCTAGATGAGCCCTTACTGGCTGCCAAAATATTTGAAATAGACAGTATCATGTATTTGCCAGAGCCTCTCAACGATCTTAGGTTATCTTTTGTTCATGTCATTTGTCTTTCTTTCTAATAAGATTTTTTGGTTAGGCTTTGCACGTTTCTAAGGCTGCTTTGTGTTCTACCAATAAAATACCGATTCTGTACCCAATTGTTTTAAATATTTGTCTCCTGGAGCCCCTGTTCGTTGCAACAATTTCATTTTCCATGTCTTCTGAACACTATCACCTTGATTACACTTTCCAACCTTGAACTCTTATTATCTGATGTCTCTCATATGTACAATCATCAATTTGCTCTTTATCAAGAACAAAAGTAGCAGGTTGAGGCCTATTAGGCCAACTTTAATAATCATCAGAAAAATTTTATGTTGATCACTTTATTACTGATAACTTCTAGTCTTTGCAGAGGGATGAATTGCTCCTAATGTTATCAGGTGCTCCAGAGTTGTTATCATGTGCTCCAGAGTTTGTGCCAAATACCAAAAAAACATATTCCCAGGATGATTAACTTTTCTCATGAATTTGTTTAAAACATATTGTAATATGTCTGATACTGCATCTCTGGTTCTTTTCTGTCAACCATACAGGTAGAGGAAGAGTGGTCTATATAGAAATATTAACAACATATAAGCCTATTAACTTCGTGAAAAAGTTGCATGATTTACAATGAGCTGTATTTCATGAAATGATAAGCATATTCTTTTCATCACTTTATAGTAGTAAGTACCGAGAATCAGAATCGGATCAGAATCGGCAAGGCCAAATCAAATCATGAATCGGCCATGAATCAGAATCGAATCAGCCACAAATCGGTAAATTTAAAAAACCCTTGAAATTTAGTAACTTATTTCATAAGCCCTTTATCACTCATTTGATTCACCGATTCACAAAAAATCGTTTGGCTTGAATTGAATCGCCAAATCAGGTGAATCGCCGAATCGCGTGAATCGCCACGATTCTCATTACTATGCTTTATACTGTACAATATCAGTAAATCCAAAGAATCTATCTTTTCAACTTTACTCATGACAGCTCATAACTTTACACTTTCAATTAGAAGCTTTTTCTATTTTTGCTGCTCATAAGGTCTGAAGTTAGGGTGCTGAAGAAGGTTCATATGTTCCTCCTTCAGGTAAGCTCTATGCCTAAGATGAAGCTAGCATGGAGTTGAAAAGCTCAAGTATGAATTCTAATGAGCCAAGAAGCCTAAACAAATTTTATCCAGGTAGCTGAAGGGAAAAGAGTCACAAGAAAGTTTTGACATATGCCAGTAAGCTTTGAAATTGATAGTGCAGATTATGTCCATTGAGTTTTGCAGCATTAAATACTGTATTCACAGTCATTACACCACCAAGAAGTGTTCAGGCAAATCTGGAAAACGATTATCACATAATTTGATGGCAAAATAGTCAATTTACTCTACAAGTAAATGAAAACACCAATAAAACTATTGTCAATTATTCAATTGGATGCTAGAGCGGACGGAAAAATATTTGAGCTTTGGAATCCTTTGTAAATGCACAACAAATTGGAAACTTATAGCTGCACACTCAAAACTTGTAAAATGAAGCTCAAACTACAACCATTGAAGCTTTTACAACTTCTTAGTGAAAAATCCTCTGGAAATGATTTTTCCTTATTGTTTATCAAAAGAAAATTTACAATTATATTAAAAAATTTTAAAATTATATTAGTGCAATTTCCTTCTACGTTCTTTTTAAAATTACATTTCTATTAATTTTGTTTCATTATAAGTGAAAGTGGTGTTCTATTAAAAAATGATGAGATTACAAAAAATTTAGATTGTGCTAAGGATACTTCTACTATAAATCAATTTGAATGATTTGTGTATTCTCTATTCTTTTCAAAACTTCAGATTTCTTTCATTATAAGTAAAAGTGGTCTCCTATTAAAATAAGATGAGATTAAAAAAATATTAAGAGTCTTTAACATGTGTGAAGGATACTTCTACTATAATGCCATTTGAATAATTTGCATATTTTCTATTCTTTTCAAAATTTCAGATCTATTCATTATTTAAAATATATTTATAATTCAATCAGCTCACTAAAAGCATAAATTCAACAATAAACATTTTTCTTTAGTGTTTCCCAATGTTATACCTTTGTACACTCATTATTCTAATTTCATTTGTAATTCATAATAGTAATTTCCAAGTGAGGTAATATTTGTTTTGAACATTAAAACAACACTTCATATTAATGATACTTCTTTCTACTGGATGGCAGGAACTAGGCACAATGTGTCCATGTTTAACTACTAGGGGCAGGTGACTAGATCATGGCCTATTGGTTCAGTACCCACTATAGTCTCCTTGACTAACAGGGGCAGGTTTTTGCCTCTTGTCTAGGCTAGGCATCTTGTACCAAATATTTTCGAGAATTTTGACCTATCAAATGTCCTTAAGAAAGAGAAAAACTTTTACATGGTACATCAACAGCATAAAGTTATCCGTATGCTCGAAAAATATTTGGATTAAAAGAACATTCAAGCAGTTTTTGGAATCAAAAATTCTTAGTGGAGAAGACATTCCCAGGTTTCTTATTCTCAAAAAATGTTTGCAAAATCATATCAGAATTAAGTTATGGATCTACTGGTCCATTATCCAGGATAGTTTGTCTCCCTACTTGAATAATGGGGCAAATGGATAAAGCATGGACCTAGTTCAGTACCCAAGATAGACTCCTCAGTTGAATAATGGAGGTAGATTTCTGCCTGCTTGTCCTAGCTAGGTATCTTGTGAAAAATGTTTCAGAAACATTTTGACTCTCAAATTCACTTATAAAAGAGATAAATTTTACATTGTATGGCGACAAGATAAGCAAAAGCCTGTCAACTTCTTGATCAACGCTAACAGATCTCGACAATCCATGAATTATCTTCTTGCTGCTTCTGGATATGATTGTGTGTCAATGTTTTGCATCAACATTTCAGATCACACTTCATGATCCATCATCAGGATGAAAGAGAGCACAAGGAAAGAAAAATGTTGGCTGCTGTAAGCTTGTCAACTTCTTGATTTCAAAAAAAATGTAAGCAGTTTTAGGTCAAGAATTATGAGAAAAAAGGCATACCCAAGGTTATTTACTTTGCTAACAGACAATGAATCATTTTCCAAAAAGGCAACATCGATAATATATTCTTTCAAACAATATCCAGCAAACTCCTTATACATCATAGAATAAAAATAATCAAGAATAAAAAATAACATGAAAGCAAATTGCAGAGCACTTCAAAAAAGGGGGATTCACAAAATCTCTCTCCGCTTACAGCCAAGATAATTTAACCTTGACAAAATTACCATCTCCCATGCAAAATTAAAAGGTTCAAGCAGCCCATTTGGAGATGGGGCTGAATATTATTAAGGTGGACTATGTAGCGAAGTTAATAAAGAGTTTTAAGCTTGTTGCTCGATGTACACACAAACCCTACAACAGAACCCATCAGCTACCAATAAAGCCTCTTCCAATGAAATTGGAAACCACCGCCAATCACAGAAGGGTGCATCGTTAGGTGTTCATGGTTAAAATGCCTAATAGCATTAGCAACTCTGCTTTAATTTACCAATTGTAAAAGTTTGCATGTGCCACAGGCACTTTAATGTATTAATAGAAACATTTTTTTTTTAAGGATACACAAATTCCAAAGATTGAATGCAGATCATCAATAGCCCTAGTTTTATATATTTGTAAATGCTTTCTTCTTCCCACTCCTAAAATATAATGTGGAGTCATGGACCTCTTAAATGACCAAAGAAGAACACCATCCTACAAGGAGTACCAAAAGAAAACATGCTACTCTACAAGGATTGACAAGTGCTCCAAGGACTAACCAAAGGACCCATCAATCCCACATAACCTGCAAATCATACGAACTCATCTAGAGTCTATGATTCTAGTGGCAACCATATAAATCAGATTCATATAATCATTGTAATGTATCAATTGCTAAATTCAGATCCAAATTAGTACAGAAGATAAACGAATGCATGCACACAGAAACATGCATGCCTACAGATAAATATGATGGTATACATATATCTAACTATAAGTAGTTATTGTATTTCTGAAAGCTAGTACTACCAAACAGAAAGCATATCTCTCTAACCAACTTCTTCTGCAAGAACCAAGAGAAAGGGCCTTCACAAAACACTACTCTTAATTTCACGTGAGACTACTCTCAATCATATCCCCTACATCTGCAAGTTTTGAAGCACCTGCAAAATACAAAAATATTCCTCTAGAAGCTGTAAAATCAAAAACAGAGGCCAAGGGGGGTCAACTATTGTGTCAGTTACCTGAAAACCTAATGTGTGTACGGACATATGCCAACCCATACCCACTGCAAATTATAAGGATACAGTTATATTCAAAAGTTATTTGATTATAATTATAGTTTTATAGTAGTTACATATAATTGGAAAAACCTCAAATACTTCCACTGCAATGCCACAATTGTTAGTTATGGTTTATTTGTTTGTTTGTCCCAGAAGAAAAGGTTTCAAAAAAAAGAAAACTAAAACATTCCAAATTTGGAGACTCAAGAAACACCAGTAACATAATAAACTTGTACAGCAATAATAAATGTGTCAAATTAGTTTTTCTAGAAAGAAATGTCTGTACAGTTTAAACAGCATAGAACTAAGACTTTCATACATGGATAAGCAAGAGAGTAAAGGTGATCAAATGAAAGATTACAATGCCTCATATTAGATAACATAAATTCTTTCACAAAGTTTGACTTAAAAATGCATTACAGCACGGTATGTTAACACAAACGTGATTTGACTTCTACATATAGCATGTATACTGAAAATCAAATGAAACACGATGCTTAAGCTACCTGATCAGGAGGTCTGTTCAGAGCAGGAGAAGCTGAAATCCCAGAAACAAAGCTAGAAGCAGATAGAACATCTCTAAGAATACGACTTATGTTAAGGTCAAAAAGGGTCTTGGCAGCTAATGCAGATCCACCAGCAAAAGTGGAGAGAAGCCTAATCAGCCCCTGTACATCCAAATGATAATATCAGACCGCACATCCAAATGATAAAATCAGAATGCAAGTCAACTACACTTTTCTAAATACTCTCAACGATAAATTCTTATACCGTATAAGTTGGTGCACTCAAAGATGTTTGGCCAACTCCTGAATTACTAACAGACACAAGTCTTGCTGCCTGTGCTACCAGCCCATGATTACAGAGTTCGTCCAACTTTTCAGAAGAAGATGCAAATGATTCTGCAATTCGTGTCAAGCAAATAGATGCATGCTCTACTACCTGCCAATCAAAGCTTCATGAAAAATCAGTAGAAAGAAATAACTTCAAGAAAAATGTTTTCAACTTTCTAACATAAATGGTCAATGAAACAATAACAAATGCAGCACCAATGCAATGTCATTCCTTTAATTAAGTTAAAATTGAACATAATAAATGCATATGTTAAACAGATGTCACCTTGGAGTCATTATACTGAAGAAGATTTGTTAATATTGGGACAGCTTCCATTAAAAAATCTGCCGCATCAGATGGAAGCTTCTTGCAAATGTTAGCAGCAGTCGATAATGCTACTCTCTGGTTTATTTGTGTAGTAAACATGAGATAACAATTACAGTGATCAAGAAACACCTATAAAGCAATAAATTAAAATTTATAAATACTACCTGAACACCAGTGGAGAAGAAGTCTAAATAAGACAAAACTGCCATAAGACCGCCAGCACGAAGGCAGGCAGCAGGATGCTCGTGAGATATCTTCTCCAGCGCTTCCAAGGACTGCATATCATCATTGAATATAGATGAGAAAAACTCAATAAATTGCCACATTGATTTTCTAAAGAAATTACTGTCAAATCTTTGAAGTACAAACAATTCTCAGAATTCAGATCAAATTCCTTGCAAATAATAAGGGCACAGTGCCATACCTGTTCAGCTAAATCCATATACTCAATAGTTAGCAAACGAGCACAAAAAGAAGGCACCGCACCATAATGAACAACTGATGCACAGGCTTGAGGAAGCACTTCACAGAGGTGAGTCAAAGCTCTAGCAGCAAGAAGCATTACATCAGGATTGCTCTCATGGTTCAGTAAAGCCACCAGCACTGGAACAAATGAATCCACTGAAAAACTGCTCAAAGAATCCTCAGTTGCAATGGACAACATCTCACATAGTTGAGTGAGTGCCTCAATCTGACGACCAACCTCACCCTCAGCTCTCAAACCAGATAAAATTCTTTTCAGGCGACTGCTCTGCTGTGAAAAGGGCATAGGTGGCGGCAAAAGATCATCCAGCCCAGCTCCAAGTTTCCTGAGAAGCCCCTTCAGTGCACTGCTTGCAGTAGTGGTGACATTATGGTGAGGACTTCCAACACCTTCATCTTCATCTGAATTGTCATCACTAAAGCCCCCTCTTCTTTCTTTCTCCTTACCCTTTTCAATCTCCTTGTCCTCGTGATCTCTTTTCCTTGCTGAACTGGACGATGTCTCCATCTCCAAATCAATACCAGCTAATTCAGGATGAAAACTTGCAATCACAGGATTAGAGAGTGATCTTATTGGTAGGCGTGAGCAAGGAGAAGTTGGAAAAGAAGCAGCAGAAGATGCAAACGTGGAAGAGGAAAGACGAGCTCGCTTGTTTGCACTCGGTGATGATTGGGCAGAGGATGGCCTTTTTGCTGTGGCCTCTGCTCGTTTTCGACTACGTGTTTCCATAAAAGAATACAACTCCACAAAAAGCTGTCAGGGCAGGCTGAAATCAGATATATAGCACCAAATTTGGTAGCATCTTGTAATGAAAACTATGCCATCTATGCTACATCTACATCCCCTCCCCCACCCCACCCCACCCCACCCAAACCGATAACATCTCAATCATCCACACCTTACAATATTCTAAATCCCATACAAATTAAACTTTCTTACTACTTTACAAGCATTAGATTACAAAATATATAGAAGCTAGCTTTTCAAAAAATATATATATGCATAACATGAAAAACCAATTGCAAGTTACGAAAAGGTCCTATTATCAGTGATTTTATCTTTTAGTAATCAAGAATTAAGAAAGATATTTGATGTTATTTTCAGTTGCAATTGAAGATAAGGATTTATCTATCATACAGTCTAATCTATACTTCACTTATTTTTTTAAATTGGATATAAACATCAAAGTCAGATGGAACAAAATATCGTGGCTTTATCTCTTTTGCAATAATACTAATCTTCCTTTCAATAAGGCAAATTTAACAATTAATAATCTAAAACCAAGTTCAGTTGCAGTTTAAGATGGAGATTCTATTTGTCTTGCAGGATCCTTGATACATATGTGAATTTTAACATGGTATTCAGCAGCAATTTAGGCTGAAATCAGTTATCTTATCTTTTAGTAATCAAGAATTAAAAATGATATTTGATGTTAAATTCACTTGCAATTGAAGATATGGATTTATCTATCATACAGTCTAATCTATACTTCACTTATTTAATTTTTAATAATTGGATTTAAACATCAAATTCAGATGGAACTAAATATCGTGGCTTTATCTCTTTTGCAATAATGCTAATCTTCCTTTCAATAAGGCAAATTTAACAATTAATAATTTAAAACCAAGTTCAGTTGCAGTTTAAGATGGAGATTATATTTTTCTTGCAGGATCCTTGATACACATGCGAATTTTAACATGGTATTCAGCAGCAATTTAGGCTGAAGCTATATAAATCTCACACCCCACATCTACCCTTTGGTAGCTATTTGATACAATCAAAACGAGATGTGGTTGCAGTTGAAGCTCAGGGCTTTATTTGCTTAACCGTTAGCCTAGTCTGTACTTCAATGTCCCAAATTTAGTGGTGACAATACACATCAAACTCAATTGCTATTAAAGCTAACAATTTTATTCGTTTTACAGGAACACTCTTAAATAACCAAAACTTCACGTTGGCATTCAACATTAAATTCGACTGCAGTATAAAGCAAGGGCTATATCTGGCTCAGACCAAAGCTAAGTTTCACAATGTCAATTAACACAAAATATTGTAACAGTTTAATCGGTGAGTCGATCAATCTATTGGGGACCATGAACAACCCTTTTAGTTACGTCAATCTTAAACGGGGATTTTTTCACCAAACTCAGGTGCGTGAAAATCAAGTTTAAGAATAAATTTCCATCGCCCATACAATATAACCTTATGCAACAGCAATAACCCATTGAAAAAATATTTATTTTTCTTATACTCCTAAAAAAAAAAGTTGAAAACCCAACCCGTGTAATTTAACTATCATTGGCTTCAATGATATAAACCGGGTGTGTGTAAATTCCTTTAGGGCCTCTTTCCAAATACAATGCAATTCTCTAAGTGTTCGGATTTCCTGGATCCATTATTACAGCTGCTAATCATGACATGGTCCATTCCTAAATACCCCAAATTTACGTTATAAATTTAATTGCAGGAAGAAAAATTAAAACCTGATTACCATTCAAATCCATCACCCCATCTTTCTGTTTGCTATAAGAATGTTTTTTTTTTAACTCCTCTTTCTTAACTCACTGATAAAATGAACAAATATGAACAAAAGCAAAACAGATTTTGCAAGCAATACACAATAGGATTTCAGAAATCATCTACCTTTCTCAGCCCATTACGCAATTAATTGTTCCAAACAATATTTAGCTTTGAAGAAGCGGCTAAATTCTTTGTTTACGGCGGTGGGAAGGGGAAATTTAGTAAAGCCGATGAAACGAGAGAATCCTGTAACAAATTGCTTGACAAACTTTAGAGCTCTTTCGGCATTGGTTTTACCATTTACATTTTAAGGTCGGTTTAGGTCAAGGCGGCACCAACAAACATACCCACAATTTTTCTACCGTAGTAGGGATAAAAGGTGCCACCTAGGAAAGACCCCTATGGATTGAACCGTGTCTTATGGTTCAAAATTGTTGTTTACGAAAATTGTTGAGGATTCATTTATGAATTAGTATCAATGTATACCATTTTTTATATATTTCTTGTACACCTAATTTTTAATTTACTTAGTATTTTAAGGGAGCTAATAAAATGATAACTAGAAGTTCATTAATAAGTTTCACGTATATCAATAATTGATTTTTTGAACTTTTTGGTTCATAGTTGGCTTATTTGTGCACCACTGCCAAAACATATGTCCACCACTACTAGAACATTTGTTTATAAGTAGTCGCAATTTTGAATGTACTCTTGTTGGAACATCTTTAGAAAGTAATGTCCTTAGTCTAATAGATGTTATAGATGTCATTAGAATTCATTCATTTATGAATTAGTAGCTCATTATATACCAGTTCTCATGTGCTCCTTGTGCACCCAACCTCTATACCATTTTTCATATATTTCTTGCACACCCAATCTTTAATTTACTTAGTATTTTAAGGGAGCTAATAAAATGATAACTATAAGTTCATTAATAAGTTTCACGTATATCAATAATTGATTTTTTGAGCTTTTTGGTTCATAGTTGGCTTATTTGTGCACCACTACCAAAACATATGTCCACCACTACTAGAACATTTGTCTATAAGTAGTGGCAATTTTGAGTGTACTTTTGTTGGAACATCTTTAGAAAGTAATGCCCTTAGTCTAATAGATATTATAGATGTCATTAGAATTCATTCATTTATGAATTAGTAGCTCATTGTATACTAGTTCTCATGTACTCCTTGTGCACCCAACCTCTATTTACTAAATTTAAGGGATCTAATAAAATGATAATTAGAAGCCCATTAATAAGTTTCATGTGTATCGATTGTTGTACTTATGGCTTTTTGGTTTATTCTTGGCTAATTTGTGTACCACTACCAAGATGTATGACCAACATTACTAGAACATTTCTCCATAAGTATTAGCAATTTTGAGTGTTGGGGCATCTTTAGAAAGTGATGCAGTCACAAATGGAGAGACTTCAAAAAGATATGCTTGGTAAGAGTCAACACAACAGAAAACAACAAGAGATTGATAGAACAATGTCAGATTTGTTTTCATTCATTTAGAAATCAAATTATAATCACTTGGTTGTATACATGCCTTCATACATGTCAGGCTACAACATATCTACTTTTTTACATTATTTAGTCAAAGACCTTAGACCCAATTCTAACTATATATGTCCTTAATATTATTTTATTGTCTCTTTGAAGTTACATTCAATTATAATATATAGGCATCATGTCATGTGGAATGACCAAAGAAGGGTTATATTTCCCAAGAATAAGAAATGTATTACAATAGATAGGTTTAGTCACAAATCATTAGGAAAAAATCACATAGACCATGTAAGGGTTAGCAAACTAAGATTTAGGTCCACACAATGTCCAAGAACTTAGATATATGTGCCACTGAACTTCACAGGCCATAGATTTTCATTACAATGTTGGAATTCACCAATAGGTCTAAGAATAAGAAAGAACATGATACCTAAGAGAACAAATCATAACTTGAGCAATAATTATCCAAATGTGTTGTGAACCTAGGAACGTGATCCAAGATAGGTCTTAATCATAATATAATCTTGCAAATGTTATCTTAAATGTAAAAAGGATTGATGAATTGATTACATAGACTAACAAATTGAACAACTAGAAACATAAGTTTTTTTGGTTGATGCAATTTTGTTCTAAACCCAAGATGCTCCTACATGAGACACCTCAAGTTATTAAGAAAGTGAGTCTCTCAATTTGCAATTTGAGAAGAATCAAACTAATCTAACTCAACTTGAGAAAACCATGAAGAATCCATAGTTGGTTTGTCTGTCCACTTCACCAAATACTTTGAACACTCCCTACCTCTTGTACTCTTTCCAACTTAGTTATCCAATATTATCTCTATCTCTTCCATCTACTTCTTAGGATAGTGCTATTGTATATCTAAAGTATCCTCTAAACTCAAATCAATCTCATGATACTCATACAAACATGCAACGTTAAATATGTGCGATATATCCATATCCTCAAGTAATTCGACTTCAAAAGCATTTCTAGAATCAAACTTCCTTTAGATTCTACAAGGTCTAAATTTCCTCATCTTTAACTTGTTATCAGTTCCAACTAGAAATATCTTTTTTTCAAGTATGCATCACAATCCACTTGAAATAACTTAGTGAAATGGAGTAAAGCCAACATTAATTGTTCAGTAACTTTATTTTTTAGTAATCCAAAACTATTATTTTCTTCTTGTATCCACTTGAGATTATTTTGATCATCTCTCATAGTCTCTACCACATGATTGCAAACCAAACTAAATTTTTTGATAAGTTTTTGGTAAAAAATAGCTAATTTGTGAAATGATCTAACTTCTCCAACACTCTTTCGTGTAATCCTTTCAATATTCATTTTAAACTTCTTAGGATCCATTTTCAAACCTTCAATTGAAATCACAAATCACAGAAAAACTAACTCTTCCTTCATTGATGTGATGCCTACCCCTAGTTTACTTTTTAGATTGTATCAACCGAATTCTTTTAGGCCAGTTTGATGGTTATGTCTTATGATTAGCGGTACTTGGTTACCGAATTTGATTAGATGTAATTTTATATTCAATTAATATATGTGATGAGCTACTTGATACTCAGTTATTTCATGTCTTCATGATTATTTTGATAATGATGTGTGTGTGTGTGCATGCGTGTGTGCGTGCGTGTGTGTGTGTGTGTGTGTGTGTGTGTGTGTTCAAATAGTGATTTTAAGTTATCTCGTGATGATAGGTAAATGGATTATTTATATGTAGTTTCATTGATACTTACCCCATACTTACATGTGTATGGTGTACTTGTATGTTTTACTTTATAATTGACATTTCTAATGTGGTTGAGGGAGGGAATCGTAGCCACCTGCTAGTCGGGATCTACACAATGTACCACTCCCCAATGTTTCCTATTTAGTTTAGATTATATGTGTATGTACATGCTCATATTTTATGTAGATTGTAGGTACCAGGCATCAACTTCCCCGAATTGCCAAGATGAGTGTGCAATGTAGCTTGGAACTCGATACCCATTAGAGACTCGGTAGATATAGTGTCACTTGGTAAAATTTGGATCTTTTATTTACCTTGATTTCACTCGGTAAACACTATACATTCATCACTCGATAAATACTATACTTCCATCACTCGGTAAACGCTGTGAAGCTCGGTGAACACTGTAAACTCGGTATACACTGCTGGATTGCACATTCACTCGGTAGCTTCATGAATGCTCGGTAAGTGATGAACCTACAAGGTAACCACTGAATGCTCGGTATACACTATAGACGCTCGGTTAACACTAGAATGCTCAGTGTGAACTAATGTAGATAAGTGTTGTCACTAATGGCAATAATAACTTAATGCCAATAGGGATCTACACAATGTACCACTCCCCAATATTGCCTATTTAGTTTAGATTATATGTGTATGTACATGCTCAAATTTTATGTAGATTGTAGGTACTAGGCATCGACTTCCCTGAATTACCAAGATGAGTGTGCCCTACCATAGTATCTCAATGGCAAAAGTGGGGAGAATTCCAAACCCTAACCTAAGCCAATTGTCCTAGAAAGTAGGACAAATATCTAAGTTGTTTACCCATCTAAATTCATCTGGTGGCGTGAAATTGTGATTTTGATCCTAGAGTTTGATTATTTTCTTTGTCTTTAGTTGAGTTGTCGTATTTGGTTTTGTGGGTCTGTTGTGATAATTAGATCAAATTAAAAGAGTATTTAATGATTTAATTTAATGGAAATGTCATAAAGAAAATTCAATGTTTAATTAATTGAGAAATTAATTAAATAAAAAATATTAAATCTTTTAGATTTAATTAAAGTTATAATTTTGGCATAATTATATTTATTTAATTTAATAATTATTATTTTGGAGTTTCATTTTAATAATAAACTCTAAATAATATTATTAGTTAAATTAATAAATATATTATTAAAAAAGTCTCGTGATTTAATAAAAGAGAGAAAGGAATTGATTTAATAAAGTTATTTTAATTAAAGTTGCAAAAAGGTTGCACATGAAATTAAAATTATAAAAGTAATTAAGGAAAAGGGGTTTTGTGTTGTAGTGTATGCCCCTAGTTTACATTTTGTTATTATTGCCAAACTCTTTTAGGTCAGTTTTATGCTTGATTACTAGTAGTATTGTTGTGAGATTATCAGATATTGTTTCACATTTAGTTGATTATATGATGAGATTACTTGGTACTCTATACTTCATGTATGCATGATGATTATTGCAATGATTCCAGTTATTGATGATGATTAGTTGGATTATCATATGTGTTTTCTTATAGATACTTGCCCCATACTACATGTATATGGTGTGCATGTATATATTTTTTATGTATGATGTTTTTGATGTGGTTAAGGAAGGGAGTTATAGTCACCTGCTAGTCGAGATCTACACAATGCACCACTTTCTGCCATTGCCTGTTTAGTTTGTAGGTACCGAGTATCGACTTCTTTGAATTATCAGGATGAGTGTACCCTATTGCATTATCTCAATGGTAAGAGAGGGGAGATAAATTCTTAAGTCCAAATCCTAACCTTTAAACTCATTTGTCCTAGAAAATTAGGACAAGTATCTGAGTTGATTACCTTCTAAATGTGTCGTATGATGTAAATTCATGATTATAACCCTTTAGTTTGATCTTGTATGTGTTTTTCTATGATGGGTTTTTGTATTTCATCCTATAAGTCTTCGGTGATTTTTCTATTAATTAAGTCAAATTAAATGATTTAATTAATGATTTAATTTAATGGAAAATTATTATGATATTTTTAATATTTAATGAATTGGGAAATTAATTAAATTTTAAAAAAAAATTAAAGATAACATTATAAGTTTAATTATAGAACGTGATAATATTTATTTAGTTTAATAATAATATACTTTGGAGTCCAACTTTTAAAACTAAATTTAAAAAGAAAGACAGGCAGAGCGAAAAATACAAAACATGCAAATTTTGTGAATTTGAATTATGTAGGCAAGCGATTAACGAAAAGGTTTTTGAAAAGCAGAAAACTAGGGCTTGTCAGATCGAATCCTTGGTATAATGCGAGCAGCCCTTTAAGACAAAAATGCAAAATAAGAACAACAAACAGAGGGCATCGCAAGGATGAATCGACAAATTCCTTCGCCCCATTGGCAAGTTTAAAAGATGGGGCTTCCAACAAGTATGCAAATCAAAAACCTAAGAAGCTTTTTCCTAGCCAACCGGTGGATTCTCATATTAAGTCGGATTCAAGTATCCATACCCTAGAAAGCTTCGATAGGAAAATTTTCATTTTCAATACTACCAAATATGCAAAGCTAAACTTGAATCCCCTTTATCTAAGGCAAAAGGGTTTCAATTTTCACACACTCACTGTAACCCCTTTGCATCAACAAGCTACAACCAAAATGTAGTCGTCTCCTTTTTATATTCTACCACACCGAAGAGAGCATTCTACAGACTAGGAAATACAAAACCCCCCTAAGAATCCTTGACTCCACTCTAAAGATTCTGAAGAAAATGTTTTGATTATCAGTTTTCAAGAGAGTGAGGAGTGTTGGCATGATTGCCAAGATTTTGGTCTCTTCGCCTACAAGAACGGCCCTAAAGAAGATCTTCAACTTTTGATTGACTAGTTGGAGGATCTTTGTGACTGCTAGGTAAGTATCTCTCTATACTCAGATAGATTAATTTTTCTGCTTTGCAAAAATGAAGATATTAAAGGAGAATTTTTGAAGATTTCTGATTTTTTGCTCAAGGGACATGCATTGAGTTTCTTTGATTGGATGCCTAACTGTAGAGAGGATAACTTAGACCTAATTACTCCTACATGGTTTGAGCTTAAATCTTTTCCACCAGAACTAAATGTCATAGAAATTATTAGAAGAATAGGTGGAACAATAGGAGAACTAATTGGATTGGATGCTACTTTTGAAAGTTGTAGTAATTTAAAACTTCTTATTAAACAGAAGATTAATATTTCAAACCCCAAACAAATAAAGTTAATCAAAAATAGATCTATATATAATCTAAATTTTCAAAGGTATGCGGGCAAAATCTGATAAATCATCAGATTGGATGATGACAAAAGGTCTTCATTCAAATTTCTTCCAAGAACTACCAATCTAGAAGACTATCTGGCTAAGGTTGGAGTAAGGCAACAGAGCTATGAACAGGACAAGCAAAAGTCAGAAAAACCTGGGTTATCCAATATCTCAAATGACTTTACAAATTTAAGGGTAACTGACAAAGAGGATAAGCATGGCAAACAGATCAAGGAGGCAAGAATTCCCAATAAGGCGTATTTATAGGGCAGGGGTTCTAATCTAGCTACATACAAAGAAGGGACTCCAAAGAAGGATATTGGTAACTTGGAAGAAGGATATGAATCCAAGGATCTCTCCTTGGATTGGGAAGTTCAACAAGATTTCTTAAATTTGTATCCAGAAGAATCAAATAGACAGAGACTAAAGAGCATTATAGTGGATGAAAGGAAGTTGAAGAAAAAAGAAAGGAAGTTAAAGAAGAAAAGGGCAACCAAAGGCATTATTAATAGAGAAGAAATCCAGACAGAAAGTAACAAAAAGGAGCATAAGGAGTTAGCAGTTTCTCCAAGGAGTTTAGAGGATAAGGAACAAGAACTATTATTTGAAGTAACAGCAGAGCAAGACAGAGAATTAAGAGAACATACTCTGGTAAGCCAAAGGATTGAACCTCCTCAAGTAAAGGGCTCTACTAGTATGATTCCTATCAAAAGGTTGACCAAATTTTGGAAAACCCCATCCCCAAAGAAGGATCATTCAGATGGTTCTAAAGTCGTGCCTGAAGATACTTCCAAAGACATTCCTATTAAAGATTTTCAAAAGTTTATGAACCAACAAGAGGATAAGAGGAAAGAAATGGAAACAGATCGACTAAATATGGAGGAGTATGATTATATAGAACAATTTTTAGAAGGACTAAGTAGAGTTTTTGACTCTGATAATGAAGATCAGGACATTATGACACAAAAAGAGGAACTCTTGAAGAAGGTCCTACAACTAGGAGGATAAAATTATACATGTACAAATCTTAAAAGGGATTTGCAAGTATTTGATTAGGAGGATAAAAGGGTTAATCAGGCAGAAATGGACAATATGCTTGAAGAAATTGAAGATATAGATACAACATGTCAAAAATATCTATCTGAACAATGGCTACAAGAACTTGATTTGGAGGCTACCACAGAAAGAAAAAGAAAAAGAAGTACTGAAAAGGAAATAGTCAAATGTGCACAAGAAAATATGGAACTGTTGGGTATCTCAAAGTACCTTGAGGGGAATAAATTCCCTAATTGTGGGAAGACAACAACAAAAAGAGGTAGGAAATCACTCAAGGAGCTTAGAGAAGCAAATGGTAAAGCCCGAGAACAACAGAAAATCAGTCAGATATTTAATAAAGGGAAGGGGAAGAGCCTTCCCACCAAGCCATGAAGATCACAACATGGAACATTAGGGGATTAAATGCTCCTAATAAAAAAATAATTTTAAAACAAAACCTAAAAAAAATTGAATCTAACATTATCCTATTACAAGAAACTAAACTAAATAAAATTGAAGGTATTAATTTAGGTAAAAAATTAGGCTTCTAGAGTAGTAGCTTGCGTGAATCTTTAGGAGCTTCAGGGGGTTTAGGGTCAATATGGAATCACAGGAAAGTCTCTTTAGAAATCTTAATGTCTAATAACAACTGGATTTGTGGATTGGTAAGTAGTGTTAAATTTAATATTAAGTTTATTTTGTTTAATATTTATGGTCCAGTTAATACAGAAGAGAAAAAAATAGGTTGGATAGAGATTAGTTCCTATATGGGAAATTTTCAAAATATTCCAATAATCAAAGGAGAAGATTTTAATACTATTTTAAATCTAAATGAAAAAATGGGAGGAACTGCACGAATCTCACAGCCCATGAAAGACTTTCGAGAATGGTGCTCAAACAATAATCTAACTGATATCCCTTGTTGTAACATAATTTTCACATGGAACAATAGGAGGAAGGATTTTGTGTATATTGCAGAGAAACTAGATAGGTTTTTTATTAAAGAAAATCTCGATATCAACAATTTGAACATCCAGACTGAGATATTGCTTTTTGCAAGCTCTGATCATTTTCTTGTTAGATTGAAATTGATCGAACCTCAAAAACCCATCAGAAGTGCGTTTAAATGTGAAAAAATGTGGTTTCTAGATGCCAATTTTCTAGAAAATATTAAAGTATGGTGGTCTCAAGGTGACTTTGAGGGTTCAAAAATGTTTGTTTTTGTGTCCAAAATGAAGATGCTTAAAGAAAACATTCTTAGATGGAACAAGACCACTTTAAGAACATTTTTAAAGAAAAGCTAGAAATTGAAGAGAAATTAAAGGAATTAAATACATAAGTAATTAAACATGGAATGAATAACGAGAGTTATGAATTAGAAAAGGATCTATTAGCGAAACAATAAGACATTCTGACTAAGGAAGAAGTCTTCTGGAAACAAAAATCTAGAGAAAGGTGGCTGGAAGTAGGAGATTGAAACACTAAGTATATGCATAACTCAACTATATATAACAAAACAAAGAGTACAATAACTAGGATCAGAGGTAAGGGAGGTCAATTAACCGATAACCCTCTCGAAATAGCTGAAACTCTTGTAAATCATTTTCAACAACTCCTAAATAATATGGAGGGTTCAAATAAAATAGAACAAGATAAAATGCTAAAAGTAATTCCCAAACTAATAACCCAAGAAGACAACAAAGCTTTAAACCAACCTATAATGCTTGAAGAAGTTAAAAGTGTGGTTTTTAGCCTAAATCTTGAAAAGTTGCCAGGACCAGATGGTTTTCAGGTTTTCTTTTACCAAAAATGTTGGAAAACCCTAGGAAAAGATTTATGGGAGGCAATAGAAGCCTCGAGGAAGGGTGGATCCCTTTTGTCAGAAATTAATCACTCATTTATCACCCTAATACCTAAAAAATCAGAGCCTGAAAATCCTAGTGACTTCAGGCCAATTGCATTATGCAATACTATCTATAAAATCTATTATAAAATCCTAGCAAATAGACTTAAGCATGTCCTGCCTAACATTATATTAGAAGATCAAATAGGCTTTGTACCAGGTAGATCCATTCTGGATGGCATTATAATTATACAAGAAGCTATTCATTGACTATTAAGAATAAAGAAGCTTGTATGTTTATGAAGTTGGACATACAAAAAGCTTATGATATGGTAGATTAGCAGTTTCTTTACAAAACCTTTGAAGCCTTTGGTTTCTCCTGTCAATGGATCAATCTCATTTTTAAGTGTATTTCTACCACAAAGATCTCGGTCCTCGTAAATGGGTCACCTGAAGGTTATTTCGAAGCCTCAAGGAGAATAAGACAAGGGGATCCTTTATCCCCGTTCCTCTTTATTATTATGGCTGAGGCTATTGGTAGAGCTATTAAACAAGCTCAAATAAATAAAGACATCAAAGGGGTTATGGTAGCTAGGAACATTCCTAATATCACCCATCAACAATATGTGGATGACACAATCCTTCCAGGAGAAAGTTTGTTGAAGGAGGCAGTTAACTACAAATTGATTATATATAGTTACATGAGCATTAAATCAAAAAGTTAATGAAGCAAAATCAAAAAAAAAATTCCTTAATATGGAGGAAAAAATGGAAAATCAAATTTGTCAAATAATGGGTTACAAAAAAGGCATCTTTCCATATAAATAACTCAGCATTGAATTGGAAAATAGTTCAAAATCAGAGAAGGTATGGTCCAATACCTTGGGTAAAATGGAAGCAAGGATTGACAATTGGAAAGACAAATGGTTTACAAAAGTTGGTAAGAGTGTTAAGATAAGATTGGTACTATCAGCGATTCTAACCTATCCCCTCTCTTGTCTTCCTCTACTGAAACATTTGTTCCATAAGTTTGAAGCTAAACTTAGAGATTTTTTATGGAAAGATGGTGATGATTCCAAAAAGCTAGCAGTCATTAAATGGGATAAAGTATGTAAACTGAAAGAGCTTGGAGGTTTAGGTATCAAAAACCTTTTATGGCAAAATGAAGCTCTAGGAGCTAAATTGGTGTGGCATCTTTATTCTAGTAAAGATTAGAAATGGGCTAAGATTTTGTACAATAAGTACCTTAATCTAGAGGATCCTAGTTCTATCTTTAGAATGAAGTCTCTCCCAAAGGGTTCAAAAAGCTGGAATTTCACGAGCAAGTGTCAACACTTAATAAGCAAATTCCTGACCTGGGATGTCGGAAATGGTGAAGAAGCTCTTTTTTGGGAAGACTCATGGGATGGACACCCTCTAATAGATAAGGATCTGAATTTAGTTAGTCTTAAACATAAGTTAATTAACCTCTAGGGTAGAAGAGTTAAGGATTATAAATCTAGGACCACCACAGACAACAACTCCACTGGGAATTGGAAATCAGTGGAAGGAATAGATCTGAATCCCAAGGAGGTTAGGGCATATAAAGAGATCATCTCCTTTAGGGCAATCAAATAAGTTGATAGGAAGGACAATCTAATTTGGGTAGCTTCTAATGATGGCAAATATAATGTCAAAAATGGTTATAAGGCCCTTATTAATTCCAAAAGATGGGAAGAAGTAGAGATGCATATTCAGTTATGTTGGGATCCGACTTGTTTACCTAAAGCAGGCTTTTTCTTTTGGCTTGCTTTTCAGAATAAGATTTTGACAGTAGATAGACTTAAGAGAATTGGCATGGTAGGTCCAACTAGATGTTATCTCTATAAAAGCAACTATGAAGACATCAATCATTTGTTCTACAATTGTTCCTTTTCTCGAAATTGTTGGGAATGACTCTTTCACAATTTAGGTTGGTCCGTGGCACTCCTTGAAAATTTTAAAGATTTCCTCAAGGGTTGGCCAACTAATATTTGTAAAGGAGTATATAGTAAGCTATGGAACATTGGTCCATCCATCCTCATGTGCGGAATTTGGAAAGAAATAAATAGAAGGATTTTCCACAACGAAGAGATGACGGTAAAAGAATTGTCTCTTAAGATAGAAGCTAGTATAGTCGAGAATATGAATTCCTATCTTAGAAAATTTAGAATGTTAGAAGGCTCCTTTTCCATTTCGGATGGTACTATTAAGAAGCTGTGGCCCAAATTGATTATCCCCCCTTTGGTATAATCTAAGGTAGATAAGGAGGCTAGGAAAAATTGTAAATGGTGACCCCCGTCGAAGGGTTGGACCAAGCTCAATTTTGATGGTGCTGCCAGAGGTAATCCAGGGAAGGCTGGTATAGGATGCATTGTCAATAATAATTCAGGCAATTGGATAGCTAAAATAGCTAAACCCTTAAAACCGACCTCAAATAACTTAGCATAATTCTCAACCTTGGAAGAAGGTTTGAATATTTGCCTTCAACTAGGGGCTACTAAGCTGATTATTGAGAGTGATTCTCAAATCATATTGAATGTTATTAGGAAGAGATCAACTCCTAATTGGATTCTTAACTCAAGACTACAAGAAGTCATCCTCTTGCTAGACAAATTCAAAGAGATTAGAATTTTCCATATATACAGAGAAGGAAATGTAAAGGTAGATTCATTAGCTAATATAGGGGCCAATGGTAAACAATTAATCATGTCTAGATCAGAGGGCCCTTTCAATTAGGATGTTCTTTCAAATCGGCATTAACATGACTAAAAGAGAATTCTTAATTAATCCCTTATATCTCTCTAGTAATGCTTTCTTTTATTAGTTTTAAGGTTGCCTTTCTATTAGGGATTGACGGTTCTTTTTAAGCATAGGTTTAAGTATGGTATAATGGTATTTCGTGTATAAAGTTTCTTTCACAAGTTGATGTAGTAACCCGTGAACTAGGAAAATGCACTTATTAGATAGAATGGTGTATTGCTTAAGTACTTGACAACCCGTTTTCATCATTAGGTGGTGAATTCCTATATTTGGTTTCGAGTATATTTAATAGTCTTTGTTTTAGGATTTGGGGCTTTATTTCTCTAAATTGTTTACAGAAGGTATGGTTTGTATTAAGATCATGGATACAAACATATGTGTATTTCATACTTCTGAGGTGAGAAGATGGCTTTTATGGGGAATGTAAAGCCAAAACGTTGGAATAACATTCTCAGACCGATGGATGGAATGACTAGAATTACAGTCAGTCGTGCAATAGGAGGAGTGTTCAAATATGACCATATCTAGAGGACAAACAATTATGTTATTGGAACTTTTATAGGCTGCATGGCAAGGATTGGATTTAGAAACTGGGCTATGATTTGGCTGTGTTTGAATTTGTTTCAATCTACTTGGTGTAAAGGCATGGAGGAGGCGATAATGGGTATTGACGAAAATATGTGTCTTCTGCTCCCTAAAATGTATATGAAGCATTCCCCAGGGAGTTTGATCATTGCCAATATTCTGAGGTGTCCTGCTTTAGTTATTAGAGACAAGGTAGCTTTTGAATTGGCATGGCCCAAAATGGAGCCCTATTTCCATTGTCTAATGGGGTGGAGGAAGATAATTTCGGCGTTAGGGCACAAGTGGCTGGTAAATTACCTTAAAATTCACAAGGCATATATCCATCCAGGGGTTTCATTTGAAGATATTGACAAAGTAAACTTATGTACTCCAAACATTGAGAAGACCAGTAGGGAGAAGAATTTATTCGAGTTCCCTTCGTTTTTTAAGGCAAAAAATCCAAGCAATATGGCAGAAATGATAATGATATATTGGAAAAAGTAATGGAGGCTACAACACGGTTGGTCATTTTTGTTGTCTTTGTCATTATAGTTTAATAAAGCGTAAACAGTTTGAGGGCTATTTTGGTTTGTTTATATTTTATAGGTATAGCCCTATAATATAATTTTAGGCTTAAACGTGTCAAAATATAGTGTTTATGGAAGAAATCAATATCAATATTGGATGTCATAATAACATCCCTGGTTGTATCTTTTTGTATAAATAGGCTAGATAGGGCATAGAAAATTTAATCAATATTATGTATAACTACTGGTTTTATATAGGATCAATTCTTTGTAAAATAATTATGTGGTTTAGAGATAATATAATACTGGTTAAACTAAGTTGAGTTTTATGGGCTCTTTCTAGTGCAAATTCAATAGGCTGACTAAGAGGTGTGAATGATTGGTCTATTTTCCTTATAATTTACAGCTTAATAGGTTTTAATCTTCCATGTTGATGAATAAAATGGATGGAATTTGTATTCGGTTCCTGTTAGTCTATAATTAGTTAAAGCTAGTTTCGCAATAGATTGGTCTGGTGCTCTAAGTTAACATCTCTGTTTAATTGGTAAAGTAGATTAGCTCGGTTCCCTTATACGTAAGAGTTTCTAGTATGTTATTTGTAGGATGATTAAATATAATAGACTGAATGTGCTTTATAGTTTATAGCAATGATTTTATTTATGTGTTATGGATTTTAAGTTTGATGTTTTTCTTCCTTCGATTAAAAGGTGGAATGGTGTCTTAGCTATTTAATTTGCATTAAGGATACTAGAGAATTTCATCTAGAAACTCCTTTTTCGGTAACCGTATAATAAATGCTATTTTGGATTTTTAGCTATGTATCATTAGAAGTATGTTTCTCCTATGTTGAATTGTTAATGCAGGATATTTTGGGGTGATGACCCCTATGCTAACAATTGGTTATTTGCCTATTACTTTGTGATATCTAACGTGTTTGATTGATAAGTTTAGTAGACAAAAGCACAAAAGGCTTGGATAGCTCAAAGGTGGAATTGAGTAGGCTTAATAAAGATCCTTTTATTTGAAATCGATGTAATATAGAAGGGAATGTTTCCATAAGCTTTGTAATTTAATATTTGTAAAATTTCCCTGGGGTATCCCCCTTTTAAAATGTAATAATATAGGACTAATGTCCTGGGCTAGACTGGAGGTTTTCTTCCTCGTTCTTTCCTACCAGTGCCCGTTTGAACGGAGGACAACTATTGTAATTTCAATTTAATTTAATAAAATTTATGAAGGCCTTGGCCGTTTACTGATAAATTATATATATATATATATATATATATACATATATATATATATACATATATATATATATATACATATATGTATATGTATATACATATATGTATATATATACATATATGTATATGTATATACATATATGTATATGTATATACATATATGTATATGTATATACATATATGTATATGTATATACATATATGTATATGTATATACATATATGTATATGTATATACATATATGTATATATATATATATGTATATATATATATTGGAGTCCATTTTTAAATAAATGCTAAATATCATTATTACTTAAGTTAATAAATATTTTATCAATTGGCATTTTGAAAATAAATTAAAGCATGGAAAATATATTAATTTATTAAGGAATTTCAAGATTGCATAAAGTATGCATGAAAATAAAATTTAATAAAGTAATTTAAAAAAAAATTCAAGTGAAATGAAATAAAAATATTTTAATGGCATAAAGTGTGCATGAAAAGATAAAAGAAAAGTTAATAAAGAGTTAAATACTAGTAAGCAAGGAGTCCTCTCAAGTGATCACATAACTAGTGCCCCGAATTTAGGAGAGAACTCCTTATCAGCATTTGAGGGTTCATTTTCAAAGGAGGGAAGTTTTGGGAGGACTGCGAATTTTGGAGAAGGAAATTTTGAAGAGAGAAGGTTTTTGGGAGAAGAAATTTCTCTCACAAATCTTTTTAGGTGTGCGATTCTAGCATCAGAATCCAAGTAGATTCTTATGTTTTGATTCACACAGTTTATTACGTTATTTATTTTTCTTGTCTTTTTCGTGACTGTGAAATGGTTATCTGAAATTCTTTGTGGCGAGTATTTCAATATTGTGAATTTTTGGTATGCATGTTGATTCGTCTGTATATGTAGAGATTGAAATATCTTAGAATCTTCATTCGATAATTTTTATAAATTAGAATTGAAATCGAGAAGGGTTTAGAATTGAAAAGGATAAATTTAACTTGAAAATTTGATTGGTTGGTCATATTTTCCCTATCAGAATATTGATAGAACTACTATAATAAAAAATTATTTATGTGGGGGATTCTATCTATAAATTTTATTAAAACTATTTTTTAAAAAAAAATTAATTAAAAGAATATAAATAATAAATTAGGGAGGGGTAGGTTTTACCCACCTCCCCCCTCACCACTCTTAAAGCAGTGGTACCTTGCTAATCCTAGGTACTGCGACAATAGTGGTACAGAGTACCACTGCGATCGCAGGCCCTGTGACAGCAAGGTTGCCGCATTTAAAAGGTCGATGGGCCTTGTCAAAAATAAACGTTGTCTTTTTTAAATATTAAAAAAAAAACTTAATTTTATTATTATTTTTAATTAATAAATTTTATTAATAAGTTAATTTAAATATTAATAATTCTCTCATATATTTAAATTTAGTTTATTTTAATTAATGATTTTATTAGTAAATTTGTTAATTATTAATAAAATGTTAATATAGTTATTTATTTTATACAATTATTAATTAATTTAATTAAATATAATTTAATTAAGTGTAATTAATAAATAGAAGTTATTTAATGAATTTTAGATTTATTTTATTAATAATGATATTGACTTTAATAAAACAAAATTATTCTATTTGAAGATCAATAGTTATTATTTTAATAATTTAAATAAATAATCACCCATAGAGTATTTTAAAAGATTAAAATCAAATAGGGGTAGTTCTGTATTTTATTCAAATATAAACATGGGGCAAATAGTAAGGGTTAATTGGTAAAACGTAGGTATTTGAAAACCTATACTGAAGAAAATTGAAACTTTACTGTTAACTCAACTATATGTTTTCAAAATCAAACCAAACTATAAAACTACTATGTTATCTGTGTTTTGGGTTTGGGTTGACTAGAGTGTTGACCAATTTTAGGACGTCTACCAGAGGCTTGGGAGTTTTGTGATTGTGATATTATGCTAAACTAATCTTGATCTTTTAAACTCAACCATGGTAATGTGTTGGTATGCTCTTTGATGAGTTTGTTTATATTGTTGGTTATTGTTTTCAGTGTTATTATGGGATAACGGGATGAAAGTTATGACCTACTTGACTTAACCATTTTGAGTCTTCGATCAATATTTTTGGGATACTTTCCAGTTGCTTGTAGAGAACTGATGGGTTATTGTGATTTATCTTTTGATGCTTTCCAATTACTTGTATAAGACTGAGGTGATATTATACGATTCTTTGATTTGTGATTTCATGAGCTTAGGGTAGGTTATCTATATGTAACGTCGGGAAGTGGCTTGCAATGGAGGTCAGGGCCATAAGTGGCTACCAGGGTAACCCATTGTAAGTTGTTTAATAAGTGAAAACACTACACTAAATGAGAGTAAAATGAACCTAATAAGAGTATTTGTATGTTCTCGCCCATGCTTGGAGTGCTAGTACAGAATCAGATGAGAGTAGAGAGAACATTTGGTTGTGACCATGCATCATTAGTATACCTTGTTAGTACAAGAGGATACTAGTGCCGCATAGGGTCACTAGGGCATCGAGGTCTTGAGAGACTGCCAGGGTAACTCTACTGTTGATTTGTGCAATGAGACTTGCCCGCTTACATAGTAGGCTTCCTACGTGTCTTGTGTGCCTCTATGTTTAGATGTCAATTTATCTTGGAACATTTGAGTTAGATTACTTTTAGGGTTTCTTGGACTTAGTTATTACTTTTGATTTTTGGATTTATATCCTGTTTGGGACTTGAGACTATCTCCTTAGTGCAGTGGGAGTGAGCCTTTTTGGGTTACCACGTGGTCGGGTGGTAGTGCTTTTTACTCTTACGATTGAGATCCATTCGTTGTTGTTGTGGCTAGGGTTTCCTTGTCTGCATTTCCTTTCATTCTATTCTTGCATATTATGATGGATGGTTATATCTTTATGATGGTTGATTTCACTTGTTGTATTGTACTTTATTTCATGGATCTGAAAAGGATGATGTAATCTATTTTTATAAATGTATATTCTTTTAGCCTTTCATACCCTATGACATGTATAATGGATGATTGAGTATTCTGAATTTTATTGCCAAGTGACATTCAGAACAAATGTATATTATTTAAATGGACTTTGGACTTTTAATTATTCTTTCATGTGGATGTGGTATTTATTAGACTTAGTATTATTTAAATTTAAATGTGATTCAACATCTTGGGATCCTTAAGGAATGTAGTATGTTATGTTTGCTTCTGTATGATTATATGTTATTGCTTCTGCTACTTTATGTTTGACGTGTATGTTCTTCTTTCTTTAAAAAAAAATGTTTGGCAAACTTTAGGTTAATTCTTTTGGATCCCTTAGCAGGGCGTTACACATGTGATTGCACAATCGAAGCCCTAATTTGGAGAAAAGCTCTTTATTAGGAAATCAGAGCTCATTTCTCCACACACAAATTTGGAGGAGTCAATTTTCGAGAAGAGGGTTTTCGAAAGAAGGGAAAATTGCTTGTGAGCTCTGTACGTTCATTGTTTAGCATCAAATCCATATAGGATCTTGTAGGTTTTGCATAGTAGTTTTTCATTCTTTGAATTCTTTGTCTTTTTCATGTTTGCGAATATGTTTTCAGAATTCAATTGGGTTGAAGCCCTAATATGTGATTTTATCGTTCTTCATTTGAGAAACCTATGTATATGAATTGAGAATTTAAAACCCTCATTTTGTAAATTTTTAGAGTATTGTATTTTTTATATGAGTAGGGTTTGGAAAAGAAACCAAGAAGGTTATATATAGATTTGATTGTTTGTTCATTTTTCTCCTATTAGATCTAAGTGAGAAAACCTTTACACACACACACATATACATAAATATGTATATGTATATATATACATGTGTATGTATATGTATATATATACATATGTGTATATATACACATATGTATATGTATATATATACATATCTGTATATATAGACATATGTATATATACATATATAGATACACATATGTATATATGTATACATACACACGTGTGTGTGTGTGTGTGTGTGTGTGTGTGTGTGTGTGTAAGCCTTGTTCCAATAAACCTATTAACGAAGTGGAATTGTGTTTTAATGGGGGCCTTCATATCATTTTGATTTGTTTAAAAAAAAAATTTAATTCATAAAAAAATTAAAAATTAAAACGAATTTGGGCAGGTGGGGGTCACCACAACCCCCCCCCCCGCAAACCACACACCCACCTTTCCTCCTCCTTTCTCCTTTATTCGTCGGTGATAATAAGGTCGCACACGGCAAGCCTACTGCCAACGTAGTAGGTACTGCTGACCCAGACCTATTGTAGTGGCAACCCTCGTACTAACCTTCGAGCTTTAAATAAATTGTGAGGTGATTTTTATATTTATTATTGAATATTAAAAATTAAATCTTTTTAATAAAGTTTTTAGTAAATTAAAAATATTAATTATTATTAAATAATAGTTACAATAAATTATTATTATTATTTTATTAATATTATTATATTAGTTAATATAATAATTATTTATTGTTAATAAATAATATATTATTATATTATCTTATTAGTAATTTAATAATTATTAGTACTAATAAATTAATAATACTCAGTAAATTTTAATAATAGTATTAAATCATAGGGTGTTATAATTGTAATTATTTGAATAGATATGTTTTCGATTTGTTTTTAAGGAAACTTTCTATTTGAGATTTGGAGGTGTTATTTCCAAAAGGTTGGATTCAATTTATATGAAATTGATTTTTATTTCCTTTGAGAACTTAAAAGAAAATTTTATCAATTATGATTACTTTTGAGGAACAAAACGTAAATCCTAGTTGTAATTTAAAAAAACCTATCATTTGTAATACTTGAAAACAAAAATTGAAACTTGAAACCATAGTGAAAATTGAACTTTTATATTTTCAAAGCCTAATGAATTATGAAAGTTAACTTTTGTATGTACTTTATGTGATGCACGGTTTATTGTTGTGGGTTTTGAGTTTGATCTAGTGCTTTGACCAATCAAGATGTTTGTTGTAATCACCTAAAAATGGCCATCTAGACTATTAGCCCCCTTCTCAACATTTTGGTTAATTTAATTTATCACTTACCTAGACCAAATTGCTAATAACCAATTAATTTGATTATAACCTATGGTTTGACTATGCTATCCTAAGTTCATTATTTTATTAAAAGAACATGTCCCCTTTTAATTAATTGAAAAGACCCCATTCTTCTAACCCACTTAAAGTGCACACATAAAGTTCTTTTCTATTTTTGTAATTAAAAGAAAAAGCTTATGAGACTTATATGACAACTCAACTCATTTTCTATTGGCTGACTTGTGTGTGCACACGAATCCCTCCCATTTTGAATTTCAACAATTGATCATCCACCTTCTCAATCTTGATCTCTACCATTCGTACGACTTTAAAAGGAAGAGGGTTTCTCCCCTCAAAGGATCCACACTCTTGAGTATTGTTATGTTGTAGCATTTTCATTTGAGTGCTTGAGAGTTTTTGTGGAGAATATCATCTTCTTGCCTTCATTCCTTGCATTCATAGCATTTTGTTTACATGGCATCTTAGCTTATAGTGTAGTTCTTTTGCAAGTAGCTTAGATCACATAGTCTAATTAGGATGGTTGTAATACTTTCATTTGTTTAGCTTAGTTGCATTGTACATCTCATTTTAGCATAGTTGCATTCTTGCATTGCATGGATCAAGAGTTCTTTGACATTAGCATTCTTGCTCTTGCTCAAAGAATCTCCCATTTCATGGTTTACTAGCAAGGGTTGCATTTATAAGGCTCAGTTGAGAGCCATTTTACGCTTATTTGTATGCTTTTTCACTCCATGACTAGGGAGCCCTAAGTTGACATTCAAGCTTTCCAATCCATGGAAAACCTTGGATAGAAGGGTTTAGGGAAGTACACTCTTTTTAGTGTACATTTTTGGCGCCCACCGTGGGGCAGAATAGTGGTTTTGTCCTTAGTTTTATTATTTTCATCACCATTTTCATTTACTGTCCCACATTTTCTTTTTTTAATAGTCACAGTTCTAGGTGATATTTTTCTAGTTTTGTATGGCAGTTCACATAATTTTTGTACGATACTTTTTTTGGAAATAGTGTCGCATGGCTATACTAAATTATATTGCCTCTGTATGCAAACTTCTATTGTTTGGCTTAAGAAAATATATCACATAGAGAAGTTCTGTCGCACAGATATACTCTGAAGTGTTGTATGATAGTCTTCTAGTGAAAACTATCACTTGACAAAGATTTGCTTGTTGTTTGAGGTGTCTTGGTCAATTTTTGATTGCTGTTGGCTAGTTGCAGTTTTTACAGGTCTCTAAATGGTTTTACATAAGTCCATTTATAGATTGATTTTTGTTTTTGGAAGCTAACTCGTGGTGCTAACGGTTGTGGTTGTAGGTTACCATTTTGAAAAACTTGAAACATCGCTTAAAAGAACGCAGGTCAAAGCTCCAAATGCAAAAGGGCTACTAACAATTGTTTGCTGGGCTGCTTGATGCATAAAAACCAAACATTTGCTTGTTCTTTTATTTCATGTGTGACATATACTAGTTATTCATTTTTGTAGGCACATTAAAACTTGTAATCAAGATTCCTTGGTGATAGGAGAGTATGCTCTTCACCCTTGCAGTGAATCAAAAATCTTGACCCACCTTTGGATTTCGAAAGTAAGTGGATAATTTACTCTTCTTGGTGTGTTTGGGTGAAGCAATTGGAATAGGAGAGTATGCTCTTCACCCTTAAGGTGAATTAGAAATCTTGACCTCCAAAAGTTGATCTGCTCAATGTTTAGTTAGGATCCTTTAGCGGGCCTGCTCTCGGACAACCTGAGAGGAATGACCCAAGTGGGGACAAGAAAATTACCCGGCTCTTCCAACCCACTATAAAATCAAGGCTATCAAGGACACAAAACCTTGGTAGATGTAGTGTTTGTCTTTACTTAGTGTGATTGCTTATGGGATTTCGACCATAAGGAGATCACTAAGCAAGAACGCTTAAGGTATTCTTGTGGTTATGAGGTCTATTACCCACTACAAGGTGGGGTGTCCCATAATTGGGAGCAAGAGGAACACTATGAGCAGAAGCCCTATCTAAACACCCTAGGTTATATCCACCCTATTTTGCCGCTCAACTTCTTGGTGCAAGGATCGATCCTAGTGGACTACCCAGATCACCCCAAGATTTACACTCACCACATGTGTTCCCTTAGTTGTGCTTATGGAACTTCTATGACAAAGCCAATATCTCTTTTGGGTAACCACTTGGTGTGAGGCAAAAGAGCATCAAGCATGGGCCAAGTTGTTGAGTAATGAATCGTGGCCTTAAGGTAGATTGCTTGGTTATTGTTTTTGAATGTGTTGACCAGTGTTAACATTCTCGCACATCAAACAATCACAATAATATTAGTAGAGAGGTTGTTATCATATCACAAGTGCGTGTTGGCAAGGTTATTTTTACTCTTGTTCAACTGTTTGAAGACATGTTAAAACACTTACTGTTTGCAAACCTTGCTGATAACTAACACAAACTAGAAACATACATGGTCTGATTCAAAAAATCACCTGATGGTCAAGATTGAAACACAAATTCTGGAGTCAAAAATGGTCTTTTGTACACAAACTGGTACTTTGTCACCTGGTCTCTAAAGAAATATTGTGCGACTTAAATTTTCCAAAATTGTATTGCCTGCCTGTTGTGAGTTATATCACCCTGGGTATTGAGTTCTACCACATCACTTTGTGTGAACTGTCATCTTCCAGAAAAGTATCGCCCTCCTATTCTGAATAGTATCATACGACATTTTATGTTGTCCTAGTATTGCCTGGTGACTGAGAAAGTATCGCCTGGGGTTATTTCTTTCCAAAACAATGTCTGCACCCTGGTCTTTTTGGTCTAAGGTGTGTCACTCCTATTTCCTAGATTCTAGTTACATATCTGTATGTTAGGAAATTGTCCAAGGTTGAAAAGATGGGTCTAGTCCATCAAATGTAAAGTCTTGAAATGTCACTCATAAATGACTTGTCAAAATCTGGTTACCATTCTTTTTAGCTACTTGCTATTGAGCTTCTTGCTCATTTTCTCGACTCGAGTCACCAGTGCTGTAAATTCTTGAGCATTGTTTGACAAACCATCTATCATACTTTGACAAGTGACTAATATTGATTGTGAAAGCTTCAACTCTGACTCACTTTTCTCATCCTATTAAACAAGCATAAGTCTTTACATGTCGGTTACAACTAGGTTTCAAGTTGGGAGTGGTAATCATACCCCTTTTGTTTCCAAACAATTAGAAACCTTGCCTAGACGTCCTCGTGGAAAGCCTTATATGGAAGACCCTGAGCCAATTGAAACACAAACAACTAACGTTAGGCATAATCTACTTTACAGTTTTGAAAATTCATTTGGCACATCTTGTGATACACCTAAGGGTGAGAACGGTTTGGTCCCCATGGTGTACCCCAATGAAGTCCAACCTTGTTTAGAGGAACAAGCATGTGAAAATCAAAGGATCTTTGAAGCCATGTATGCTAGGGAGAAAGGAAATCAACAAGCTGAAAACAATAACCATACTTGCCATGAAGGGAACAAGGGGACTTGCTCTTGAAATGCTCTTGATGATAATGATGGCAACAACACATTGCCAAGAACTCCTAGAGTCACCACAGGCACATGTCCTTCTCATCATGACAGTGATGAAGAAGTAACTAGTGAAGATGTCATAAAATTCCAACAAGATGGCTTCACTAAAAACTGATGTTTAGAGCTTTAGAGGAAAACAGAGACCAATACTTCTGATACATGGCAGCAAGAGGATGGAAACTTCCCCAAGATTTTGATATAGAGTGCATCATTCCAAACTGGGAACCCACTAAAGCTGAGATATTAAGGGAAGAAATACAAGAACTAAGGAAACAAATTACACAACTGCAAATTTCAAAAGAACCACGTAAAACCTCATTTGTTGAATCAATATGTGCCCTTCCATTTGATAGGAGTCTCTACATGCTACCATTTCCTAAGGATATAGAGTTCTTAAGTATGACAAATACAATGGAAATGGTGATCCGCAAGATCATGTGAGGCATTTTTATGCTCTTAGCATGGACTTTATGCATGAAGACACCTTTCTTATGAGGTTATTCCCTAGGAGTCTAAGATGACAAGCTATAGAATGATTCACCAAATTGAGTCCTCTCATTAAGACATTTGACGAGCTTGCACAACATTTTATCCAACAATAATCCTATAATAGTGCTGGACTTATGCAACATCAAACAAAAATTGGGAGAGCCTTTTGCAACATATCTTCAACGATGGAGGTCATTATACTCTCAGTATCCTTGACAAGTTCTTGAGGCTGAAAAAATCGATATCTTTGTGAATACTCTCATACCAAAATTATACTTGATCTAAGGAAATAGCTATTCACATCTTTTAATGCCATGGTTGAGATTGTGTATCGTATTGAAGATTTTGCTATCAAAAGGGGTGATATTGTCATAAACAAAGACAAGAACAACAATGGAAATGGTAAAGACAAAGGTAAACCTTGGAATAAAAACAAGTATGTTGTCAATGATGGAGTGGTGGATACTCCTAAGACCAAGGAACCTATGTTTAATCTTTCCAATACCATCTATACCACAAAGAAACAAGAAAATGCGAAACCACAAACATTTGACAAAAGCTCTAAGTTTACTAAGAAATGACATGTTGACACACCAATGGTTGAGCCTTATGAAACGGTCTTGAAAACTTTAATTGCAAACAACTTGATTACTTTGCCAGATAATTCCTGACACTATGACCCACCCATCAAATCCTTGTGGTGGAGAGAGGATCATATCTGTAGTTATCATTGAAGCAAGGGTCATAGCACTGAAAACTATTTCAAGCTCAAAGATGTGATTCAAGATCTTATTGAGGAAGGCAAAGTTGTCATCAATGGTCTCACCAGAAATGTTGATCACAAAGCTTTTAAGCAACCCTTACTAGAATATGAGAAGGGTGAAACCTCTAAAGCTATTAAAAAGAATCATGATGCCAAGATTAGCTATGCTTATGTTGACACAGACAATATCATAAGTATGCTTGAGCTTGTTGAGTATTTATGCATGACAAATTCTAATGATGACAACCGATATGTAGATGAACGACCTAAAGTTTTCTTAAAAATGTGTGATGTTCCTCAATACCATAATGACTCTCAACCTAAGGTGGTGCTCTGGGTGACCAATTCTTTTTCATCACAAAGTGAACCACTTAATGCTGTTACTAGGGGGCAATCTAAGGTTGTTCTAAAAGTTGCATAAGATTCCAAGAATGCTTCATCTTCTAAAAAACCAACCACTTCCAAGATCTTGAACTATGAGCTTGTCAGTCAGTTACAACATACCCTGGTTCAAATTTCCATTTTTGAGTTGTTAGAGTTATCTCTCTTGCACAAGAATATTCTTGAAAAAGCTTTATGTTCTACCAATGTTCCCATAGATATTGATGTGAAATGGTTCCAAGCTATGGTGAATCATATCTCTTCACCTTATCACCTCACCTTTTCTAAAGAAGATGACCAAGCTCCTAGTCATCCCCACAACCTTACTCTCCATGTCAAAGTCCAAATCTTCCATACTTTCATTCGCCAAGTCTTGATAGACAATGTTGCAGGGTTAAACATTATTTCCTTTAATGTCATCCAACAGTTGGGCATGTTAGAATTTTCTATTGATCCTAGGCACAAGATTACCATAAAAACCTATGACGAGGTTGAAAGACCTTCCAAGGGTTTGATTGTACTACCAATTAGAATTCAATTAGAATTGGTCCAGTGGAAAAGGATGTTGTTTTCCAAGTCCTATATATACCCCTTGCATATAATGTGTTTTTGGGATGACCATGGATTCACGACATGCAAGCAGTGCCTTCTACGTACCATCAGTGCATCAAGTTCCCTTTTAATGGTACTGCAGTAGTTGTCCCCGGTGATAACTCAGTGTCCATCAACACATTGTCAACTACTAAAACATTAGTTCCACAAAATCACTCTTCTCATGAGCCAACACCATCTCTTGTAGAGTGTGAACAAAAAATGAAAATGATGAGTCTTGGTATGGGAGAATACACTTTAGACTCTATTGCTACTCTACCTATTTCCCCTCTATCTTATGGGAAGTCGTCCACCAAAAAGAAACCTTCTGCATCTGCCATGACTTTTTTGACACTTTTGTCTAGTCCTTAGTTCCCCCGGAAGTAGAAAAAGAAGAACAAGCTATTAAAGATTGGATATATAGGGGAGAGGATGATAAAGAGGATGTTACAGTTACCACCCCCATTTCTCCCAAATGATATAGAAAAGGATATAAGATGCTTGTAAATATGGGCTATCAAGGTCCTGGGTCTTTAACTAGTAACAAAAAAGCTCTAGCTGAACCTTTAAGTCATACCCAAGGTCATAATGCTCGAGACACTGCTGGCTTAGGATATGGGCTAGAGGATAATATGCTAATGTCTACTCAAAATGTGCCCATATTTAGTGAATTAGAGGATGATAATTCTCCCTTTGTTGCTACGGCTTTGCAAGATGAAGACTTTGTGCCTACAACTTCTCTTTTTTGGGGGGAAGACTCTAAATACTACTAATGATGTTGAAGCTTCCACTTCTCGACAACTAGAACAAGATGAATTTGACCATGAGGACATGAATAGAGGCCAAATTAGACAAAATATTGCTTGTCTAATTGCTAGAGATGAGAGTACAGACTCTCAAGAGTATGAATGGGAAAGTTTATTAGATGCCTCTTGTGAACTAGGAGTGGATGTTATTCACACTTATGTAACCCAACCAAATGTAGTCAAGTCTAGTGTAAGGTCCGACAAGTTTAACTCGCAAAATGCTTTAGTGGGTCATGCTAGTTCCTCTAGGACTATTCCTGATTTGGATACCTTTGCAACTTTAAATATAGGCTCACCTTTGCATGTCACCAAAAATGACTCTTTCTGCATCAATAGCCTTGAAGCTTCTACATCACTCTCATTGATTCATCCTAATCTCATAGATTGGTCCATTCAATATCAGACACCAGAAATATTGTCTTTCCATAATGACTATGAGATCGTGTGTTACCTAAATGCTATCGAACCCATCACTTCTTCCACTAGTCAACCTATTATTCACATGACATAATTAGATATCAAGTACCTTAGTCATAAAATCAAAAGAAAAAATAAACGGTTAGATGGCGAAAACCACATTGTGATGATATCTAAACCTAAAAATAGTAAAAATAAAGACATATCTAACAATGAAAACCTCTTTGAGGCACCTACAGATGAGGTACTTGGTAGTCTGCCAAGCTATTTTCAAGATAGATCATCAGTTCTCATTGAGCCTACATAGCCAATCAACTTGGGGACAGAGGAATCTCCTAAAATTATTCATGTAGCTCAATCATTGTCAGCTAAAGAAAAGGCACAATTTGCCCAATTTTTTCAAGATAAAAAGATCAATTTTGCATGGACATACTCGGACATGCCTAGGCTTGACATAGATCTTATCATGCATCATTTTTCTATTTCTCATGATATCAAGCCTGTTAAACAAAAATTGAGGAAGATGCATCTACATGCAGCTTTGTTGGTGAAAGCAAAGTTGGAAAAACTTTTGAGTGCAAACTTTATTAGAGCAATTGACTATGCAGAATGGATCTCCAACATTGTACCTATATCCAAGCATGATAAAACCATCTGAATTTGTACTGACTTCAGAGATCTTAACAAAGCATGCCCCAAGGATGATTTCCCACTACCAAACATTGATATGATCGTAGACATGACTGCGAGATATGCAATGTACTCCCTTATGGATGGGTTTTCTGGGTATAATCAAATTAAGATAGCTCCATCTGATCAAAAGAAGACAACCTTGACATGTGCATGGGGTAATTTCTATTAGAACGTCATGCCTTTTGGGCTTAGGAATGCCGGTGCTACCTACCAAAGAGAAATGATCACCATATTCCATGATATGATGCATAAAAATATGGAGGACTATGTTGATGACACATTGGAAAAATATAGAACAAGAAATACACACCGTCAAGACCTTAGTTTGATATTGGACTGTATGGAACAATTACAACTTAGGCTAAATCCAAAAAATTGTGCCTTTGGTGTCACTTCAGGAAAGTTGCTAGGCTACATTATCTCAGCAAAAGGTATTAAGGTTGATCCTAAAAAAGTCCAGGCTATCATGGATATGCCTCCTCCAAAAAATATTAGTCAACTTAGAAGTCTACAAGGACATTTGCAATCCATAAGAAGGTTTATTTATCAATTGGTTGATAAAGCTCAACCTTTCAACAAGAATTTGCACAAAGGTTCTACTCATATCTGGAATGATGAATGTCAACAAAGTCTAGATCAAATCAAGGGTAATTGGAAAAACCTCTCATCTTGATGCCACCTATTCCAGGAAAACCTTTGATCTTGTATATGTCAGCTACAACTTCTTCTCTAGAAGCACTACTAGCCCAAAGTGAGGAGACTTGTAAAGAATGAGCCATATATTATATTAGTCAAACTTTGGTTTCTTATGAGATGAATTATACTAGCATTGAAAAAGCTTGTCTTGCAGTGCTCTCTTCTTCTCAAAAGCTTCGACATTACATGTTGGTACATACAGTCCACCTAGTTGCTAAAATTGATCCTTCAAAATATCTGTTGAGCAAAGCTGTGCTTTTTGGTCATCTAGCTAGATGGATGACGATCCTTTCAAAATTTGACATTCAGTATGTTGAATGTAAAGCCATCAAAGGACAAGCTATAATTGATCAACTAGCTGATTTTCCTTTAGAGGATACAACACCCATACAAGTTGAATTTCCAGATGCCTCAATAATGTACATCACTGAGAGAACTTGGAAAATATTCTTCTATGGTTCTCACACACAAAATGGAGCTAGAGCTGGTATATTGTTTGTTTCCACTCATGGGTATACGATTCCCAAATCTTACAAACTCTTGTTCCCTTGTACAAACAACATGGCAAAATATGAGGCTTTAACAAATGGGATCAAGATGGCTCTTGAATGGAGAATAATTGAATTGCATATCTAAAGGGATTCCCAACTTGTTATTAACCAGGAGAATAATGACTTTCAAATGAAGGATGACAAATTGATACCTTATAAAAAGTTGATAGATGCTCTAAGGAACTACTTCATTGTTGTGCATTTCAGCGGATTCCTAGAGCAAAAAACAAAGTTGTTGATGCTATGGCCACTCTAGCATTTACACTCCAACTACAAGAACATGAATCTCAATTTGAGTTCCTGGTGGAAGAACTGCATCATCCCGCCTATGATTCTCCTAATAACCAAGTGATCTACACTATTGTAGGTCATGATTCTTCTCGCTATGCTGACATCTTCTCTTACCAGCATGATCAAACTATTCCTGAGAACCTCACGCGCAACCAAAAATGGCAATTCCTTTGTAATGCCTCACATTACATTTTGGTCTCTAGTGACTTGTATAGAAGGGGTCTAGACAGAACATTGCTTACTTGTTTAGAGCCATAAGAGTCTGAAAAGGCACTTGCTGAAGTCCACGATGGCATTTGTGGGGCACATTCTAATGGCCTTGCACTTGCTCAAAAGTTTCTTAGAGTAGGTTATTACTAGCCAACTATGCAAGTTGATGTTGTTCGTTATGCCAAGTCTTGTCAAAAATGTCAACTCCATGGTAATTTGATTCATGCTCCTGGATGTGAGTTGATTCCTTTTGTGACATATTGGCCATTTCAATAATGGGCCTTTGACTTGGTTGGAAAAATTCACCCAAGTTCATCTAGTGGCCACAAGTTCATCATTACAACAACTGAGTATTTCACTAAATGGGTTGAAGCTATGCCATTATGACTTGGACACTGGAGAACCCACAAGCAGAAAAGAAAAACAAACGAAAGACCTGATCAAGACCTTACGCTCTAATTGCCCCATTCGCAGCATACCATGATATGGAAGATCGTGGCAACCTTGAGGAGGGAACAAGGAGATTGCTTGGAAAAGATACTTCAAGACCCAAAAGGGAAGATCCCAAATCAAAAGAAAGTGAAAATCCAAAAGAGAGCCGTTTGCCAACGAGATGGGTAGGACAAGGTACTAACGGACCAAGATCAGACATGAGGAAAGCTATATCCTGCAAGGACCTATCGGAGAGCACCGAAGCTGGTGGATTTGGATGAGTGATGCGTCTGGCAAGCTGAACTAAGAAAGATAAGACTTTGGTGATAGGAAATCTAGCTAAAGGATGCATTGGAATAGCTAACCAAGATGTGTGATGGGTGCAAGATGCTGATCAAGGACGAACTGACACGAACGCTGGATAGATACAATGGTACTAAGCTAAAGAGGATGTACAAGCTGATGGACCAAGATATGTACAAGCAGGCTAATCAAGATATGGTACAAGCTAACAGACCAATGATAGGTATGATACAGATGGATAAAAAGCTCAGGATGAGAGGATAGCGGGATGGCTCAAGTTGGTGCAAGAGGCAGAAGCTAAGGATGAGGTGATAGCGAAAGATATGGATTTGGCAGGATGCATCCAATAATGATGAGAGATTTTGTGACCAAGGATAGCTAGAGGAGCAGGATGAGATGGCTGGATAGGATGGTAGATAGCTAGGATTATGATGGATATAAAGAGATGACATTGGGTTTTCATGAGGATAGCCTAGAGCTAGATACCAATGATAAGGGAGGATAGACAAGACAAGATCTCCAAGGAATATAGTGCCCCCAATTAGAAGATAACATGCGGAAGGAGGTCTTATGATGGATGTTATAGGATTGAAGCTAGGATGGAAAAAGCTGAAGGGGCTAGGGAGATGGATGATAGCTGAGATGATTGGCTGAAGCTGCATAAGATTAGTGGATGGTGTGAGATGGAAGCTGGAGGATGGAGGATAGGTGGATAGATTGGAAGATGGAGTTGGATGTCAAGAGATGACCAAAAGCATGAGGGTGATAGGCTAAGCTAGGGATGGCGGGATTACGCATGATGCTTGTTTGCCAAGTTTTCATCATGGTACTTGTCCAAGGCGCTTGAATTGCCAAGTTTTCACCAGTGGACGCTTTATTTTTCTTTTCTTTTTTGACTTTTTGACTTTGGACTTAGCTGGAATGATTTTGGCTTTCTTCAGCTATTTTGGCTTTTTTGGGATTTTTCACTGGCTGTTGGAATGTTCAATTTTGTTGCTAGTTGTTGGTACACCAGATGTGTGATTTATGCAATAGATTGGATTAGATGGGATTGATGGTAGCAGATGGAGGGATGAAAATGTTGGAAAGGAGCATGAGATGGGGATGCTTGCAAGAGAAACATTGGCACATGTTGGAACGGGTGTGAAAAGAGCATATGGGGGATAGATGGTAGATGCGGGCGTGATGGAGGATTTGTGGAAGCGTGCTTGGGGATATAGGCACCCAAGATGGAGTTAGGAGATGGGGGACATGAGTCACTAGATGGGGGATTAGCAATGGTGGATGCCATTGTACATTGGGTTTCAACTTTTTTCTTGGGGATCCACATGGTTTTGGATTTTCTTTTCATAGGCTTTTGCATTGTTTTGCATTCTTTGATTGGATTTTTCCTTTTTGGAGTATGTATTTTAGAATAGACATATGATTGCCTAGGATGTGGATTTAGAGCTTTATGCATTTTGAAGTTGGCATTCACATTGCTGTGGTAAGGTTTGGGAAGATGGTTAGGAGAAGCTTTGTGAGATGGAGAGGATATGAAAGAGCATGTAGGGGGATGATGATGGATGATGCGCGTTGATATGTGCCTTTGTTGATCTTGCATAGAAATGGATGGAATAGGATTTTTATGATGGCTGATAGGAGGATGGAGGATGGTAGATTTTGGGACATAGGGACCCAAAATGGATTTAGTGGATGAAGGGGGGATATGGTAGGTTGTTTTGGGTTGCAAAGATGGTGGAGGGGGGATGACATAAGATTTCTTGAAGGAGTGATGGGAGGTTGGCATGGTGGGCTTGGAGATAGGCTTGGTTTGGGGGTGTGGTGTACCAACACCTTTAGATGGTGAGCCTTTGGATACATATCCAAGACCATGAAATCCTATATTTTTTTGTGCAATAATAGGCTCTCTGATTCCTTGCTCTTGTGGTCCTAAACCTTGACCTTGATAATGCCATCGATTGAGCATTTGAACAAGCTGAGGAAACTTTTTTCTTGCAGAAAATGGTAGAAGTGATTTATTAGGTGTATTGCAATGGGGAGATACTATTCTTAATTCTTCTACTGAGAGAGGGCCACCATGGATGAATGTAAGTGAACCAAGAGGGTAGATTATAGATGGTGGAATAGCTTAGATAGGTGGTAAGATGGAAGCATGGAGCGGGGGAGATGGAACGATAGGATCTTGATGTAGTTGGTGGGATGACAAGATATCTTGTAGTGGAGGAGATATGGCTCGAGGTTTTGGAGATGGAGGAGATGGTGACTGCACTATGGATGGAAGACATGGTATGATGATATCTTCATTTATGCTTTGGGGGATTTCAACATGCTTTTGGGCAGGATCTTGATAGGATTGGTTTGGAGTGGATGGTGCGATAGGAGGTGAAGGGATGGATTCTTCAAAGGCAGCGGATGGATAGATGGGAGATTCAGTAGTGGAGATGGGTGAGTAGAAGATGGATGCATAAGGGTCATTACGAGAGATTTGGGAAATGCTTGGAGGCGATGTGGATAGGATTTGGAGGGATTTGATAGGTGGTGGGATTTTGATGCTTGTGGGAAGTGGAAGGATTTTAAGCAATTTGATGGATGGTATGGGGATGATAGCTATGGGAGATGGAGGTGATATTATAGATGGGGAAGCTTCATCACTGACTACTTCACATGGTTGGATTAGATGACATGGCTTATCAACTATTGGAGGCAACTTTTCTTGTATTTCCTCTAGGACATTCCTTGGAGACTCGTGTGTTGAAGGTGGAGGTGGATTGACAGGAATAGCTAGTGTGATGGGGGTGGAAGATTGGAAGCTTGGTTGATGGGGTGATGGAGGGGAAGCTAGAATATCAGATGGCATGACTAGATAGTTTGGAATAACTCTTGGATTTTGGGGGATGCTTGGGGGAATGTTTCTAAGGCTTTCAATATACCCGTCATAGTCAACAAGATTTTCATCATCATTAGAATAGGAGGTGGCGGGAGCAAGGACAATGCGACCAAACACATCATGATAGGATTGGTACTTCATGCTTTGAGGATGAGTTTGATGGGGATGGGGTCTTGCGTATGGATGAACACGAAAGCTCATGGTTGGATTTGGGTTAAGCATAGATTTTGGATTGGCTGATGAAAGATTTCCTAGGGAGAGTCAAAGCTGTATGACAGACCTAAGGAGGATTGGCTAGAGATTTTTGGCTTTCTTGTGGGTGGAAGACTTCAAGGGTATGCTATCAAAAAGTGAGAGTTTTGCTTTCCTATGTACAGGATTCGTGGTGATTGTGTCAACTTAAGGATAGACTAATGATCCTATGGGCATGACACAAGATTGACCACTTGTGGATCCCAACCTTTAGCTCAAGGTGATGAGGGATGCAAGTGACAAAGTTAGATTACCCTAGACAATGCTCTGTCAAAGGGATAACCTTGGTGAGATTGGTTGATTGGTAGGATAGATTGATTGGATAGCAAATTTTGGCAAAGTGACAACAACTCTTTAAAGGCTTGGGTGATTTTGGATTGGGTTGCTAGCTGGCTAGGGGGATGATTTGGATGGACTTTGGATTTGGGATTGTTCTAAGGCAAAGAACTAGATAGATTCGATTGCATCGGCGGAGCTTGGATGATTTTCTGATAAGGCAGTGACTACGCTAAGTATGCCTTGAGTTGGGAGATTTTTGCTTTTCTGAGATTTCGATCAAAATTGGCAAACATTCATTCAAAAGCTATGAACAAACAAGTAGACAAAATTTTGGAGCAAGCATGTCAAACACACCAACATCCTAGGAAGCTTTCTACAAGGATGAAATTTGGTTTAGCTAGGGAGTCCTCGATATACACAAGGTACGTGAGGCCCAAATCCATAGATGAAACCAAAAAGATGTCACACAGCCGAGAGGAGCGGTAACCCACTTCTCCTCTTTCACTTCTCAAGGGTATAAAGTTCCTTGAGGCTTAGCCCGAGTGACAAAATTTTGATCTCAAGAGAAGTGTCTTTGGATTCACCTCCCGATCTTTATACTCTGCCGGAACGCTGGAGTTGAGGTCGTCCCAAGGGGTGATGAAATCCCCAAGCAGGCCTCCTAAAAAGCTAAGACAAGATTTTGGATCCTAATCTTATGCACCCAAGATGGCCTCGAAAGACGACAAGGGGAGAGAAGACTTGGATGATCTTGGGCTAAAAAAAATGCTTGTTCTTTTCCAATTGATGATTTAGATTTTGTAAGCTATGATTGAAGACACTCGTGATTAGGACATACAATGTTCATTCCAACTTGACAGCGTCGCCAACATAATGAAAATCGAGAATTCGTCAGCATAAGAAATGCGAGCATCATTAAAATGCATCAAAACCATGCAATGTTCATTGATTGTTAGGCATTCAAGATTGTGTTTAGCAACATGCATTCAAAGACAAGTGATTAAACATTCAAGTTTTTTCCTTTGAGCATTCAAGATTGAGATTTTGAGTGTTGTTTTAAGAACTTTGAAGTGCTTTGTTTTAACCTTAGATCATTCAAGATTGTTTTTGGACTCAAAAGTGAAAATGACTCTTTGGACTTTGGTTTTCATTCAAGATTTTGTGTTCTAGTTTGCATATTTTAAGCCCAAAAAAGATATTCCTAGATTGTTTTGATGCATGAAAAACCTAAGAAACATTCAAGATTTTGCAACAAGACATTTTTTTGGAACAAATAACAAAGCTTTTAGGACAATTTTGGCAACCATTTAGGACTCTTAGTTTTCATGAGATTTTTTTAAAAGAACTTTAGTGTGCACTTAGTGTTGATTTTGAACCTTTTGAAATGGAAACTTGAAGTTCTTTTTAAATTCCCAAAAATGAAGTGTTCCTAACTTTGCATGAATGCATCTAAAATCTTGATGTTGCAAGGATGCAAATGATTAGATTGGTTTAGTTTCACTTGTTAAAAGATTTCTTCTTTTTTGCAAATTTTTAATTTTTAATGGATTTAAGTATGATTTGGGGGTTCATTTTAAGCACTAAAAAGAAGTGTGTATGATTTTGCTTCCTTAAAAAAAAATGGCCAAGATCTCCCACAAGAAGAAGAAGAAGAAGAAGTAGATGGAATAAGAAGAATATAGACAAGAAGAGGAAGAAGAATTCCAAGTGCTTTGTCCACCTATAAGCTTGAAAAATCTGCAAATACTATGAGATAGACTATGAGTTCCTTTGTCTTCTTCATGCTCATGTGGACCTACAAAACCAATTTATACAATCCTACCAATCACAAAAACAAGCAAAATTAGCCAAAATCAGCAAATGACATACAAAACTTGACTAAAAAAGCTAATGAAGATGACCCATGCGGGGTCCCACCGGGCGTGCCAAAATGTATATGAGCAATGTTAGTATGCTAATAGAAACCAAATTTAAATAAAGCTTCTACAAACTAAACAAAATTCATAAACTTCAAGATAGACTAAGATGAGCTCTCAATTGAGAATATGAGCCATTAATGGGCTCTCTCAATGAGAAGCTCTCTTGTTGAGTAGCTTTGTCTAAATAGATAGGATGTATGCTCAAGCTTTATGCTTCAAAAAGGGCTTCAAATGGAGTTGGAATTTGGGTGTGAGTGTATGGTTTTAGTATGGATTTGGCTCTCAAAATAGCATTATAACTTTACTTCATGGATTGTGTTAAAATGGCTTGGGAGAGGATTCAATTTATAGGCAAGAGGCTTGAGGGATTGAGGGCTAAGATGCAAGGATGAGAAAAAGCTTATGGAGGGCTCAAATTGCATGAGAGGAGAGCACATGGATTGTGCTTCGTTATAGTCAATCAAGGAGTGACACATGTCACATGGTGAGAGGATGGAGGAAAGGGGAAGGATGAGTCAACAAAGGAGGCTCAAGGGATAAAATCTTCATAAAGACCCTCATAATGACTTGTAAGAGCAATAAAAGGGCTTGTAAGAGTTATTTATGACCTAGTGGACTTCATAAAGTTTTATGGTTGAGATATTTTGAGGGTGATTAGAGCAATTTTGACTTGGACTTGATTAGGAAGGTTTTAAGCTTGCTTAGGCTTGTGCAAATGATTAGAGGATGGATTAGGATAGTTTAGGATTAGCTTAGGGATAGGCAAGTGGATGGCATTTAATGAGGGTGGGTGAAGGAGGAGATATTTGTTAACTTTGGCTTGGGTTAGGAAGTTTTAACTCATGTTTAGGAAATGTGACAAGGTTAGGAGGGGATTAGGATTAGGTTTAAAGACATCTCTTAGAAGAGTCTAGACTTTGGATGAGGATAAAGACTTTCTAGAATAGTCTAGAATTTCTTAGGATGAGGATAAATTAGATTTTTAAGAAATAAATAAAGTTTTATTTATTTCAAGGGATTGGGTTGAGGAGATATTTATTAAAACTTTTTTAATAAACATGAGGATTAATATTTAATCTTAATTAAATATTTTGAGTTGGGATTAGGGGTAGGAAATGATGGGATTAGCC